>OY747129.1:36232170-36856058 GCA_963556465.1 Berberis vulgaris | reverse complement strand
ATCATCATGACACGTGTACAGCTCAGAGGTGTGACCATTTTTATATATCACCAACTTTCAATAAAAATGTTTCATTCTTATGATCCATCATCATTTGGAGTAGATAACTTGTCCTCCACTTATATTGGAATGAAAGTGCAAGATCCCAATGATAAAATCATTTAACAACATGACTAGAGGGGGCGGTGAATATTCTAAGCACAAAGTAATTTTTTCTTCATAAAAACCACAACAATCTCTCAAAAGTTGACTCCAAGTAGATACACTGTTTCGTGGATTATTAACAATCTCCAACTCTAACGAACTCCACGAAACAGTGTTTGCTCTAACCAACTCACATACATGATACATCCACCCACTAGCACGTGTGGTCAACTACAGTAATTTGGTCAACTAATCTGTGACCAATACCCAGAAATATAGGCACATTCAAAATCTCTGTGCATGCTTTCAGGTCTTCACTCAAGCCTTAGTCGAAATTTCCAAAATCAAGTCGAATGGAATTCTCAATTAGAGGCTTAGACTACACCACACATCACACATACAACTTTATATAAGAAGTCTCTACTGAGGCAAGAATAAATAAATGTAAAGAAACACAGAGAAGCAAACCAACCCATTGGTACAACGAGGTTCACATTGAAGTTTGATCGCCTTCCACGAAGCTACATCCACGGTGAGAAAGCGTCCCAAAGCTTTAATATATAATTTATCCCAAAACAAGAATCAAAGAGTTGGTTAGAGCAAACACTGTTTCGTGGATTATTAACAAAATCCACACAAATCAATCAAACAACTCTGAAAATGCTTAATCTTCGTTGTCATCCTCTGCAAGCTTCAAGCCTGAGTTAAACCAAAATTTCACTCTGACTTCTCTAAATCTCAAGTCTTAACTTTAACATATAAACCTACCAAAAAGCACAGAGTCCTGGTGTAATGGTTAGAAGTTTAATATCTTTAGTAATTGATCCGAGTTATATACTCTTGAAATGTAAGATTTTTTTTTTTTTTCAATGCAATTTTATTAATAATTGCAAACATTAAAAAAATTGTTTAGTATAAAAACTTATTTTATGTCCTCTTGAAGCGTATGGTTTTTTTTTAATATAAAATACTATATAATTCATTAAAAATATATACAATTAGCCAACTCATACAAAATTTGAGGCTCATATAAACTATTTTCTCTATGAAATTGTATTAGGATCTTATTATGTTCGCAAATTTCTGATTTGTTAAGCTTCAACTAGATACTTATTGATGATACATGAAATCGTCACCCGATCATGGCCATACACATGGCTCAAGCCACCATAAATGCTGGAGAGCGGTTACAAAAGCTTAAGTCGTCATAAATATTGATGGATCGTTACGAAGAAGATGAAGGGAATCACTCACATCTCAATGAAGGAGGAGACCGTTACATTAAACGCCCCCTTCATTGCGCCATCCGAGCTTAAGTCACGCACACAACTGAATGCAGTCATCAATTCACTCAATATAAGAAAAAGAAAAAGGTATGAACAACGGACGAAAAGGGGCTGAATTGGCTCTCAACTTGGATTTCAACTTGATTCGAGAGAGGTCGATTCGACTATCCTATCCACACTATGCAATTTTAACTGAGTTTTGTCCAGATTTACATCTTTTTTCCAACAAAGTTACTGACTTAAGCATCGAAGTGCTTTTGGCTACCAAAAAGATGGTCATTGGCAGTCTCACAGTTGTTTTGCAGGTCAAACTCACAAAAGAACGATTTTTGGTCGCATCAATTTGGCGCCGTTTGTGGGAAATGACGAGTTTCCTTTTTCTGAAAATAGAACACGCAGTGACATGGCTCACCACAACCTAACAAAAGATCGACAAACCATCAGAGGAAATAACGCAGTCTACAGATCCCCAATCCAGAATGATCATGACAACTTTCCCACCAACGCATCACTAACGGGTCAAGGAGAAGATGCATCCCGAATCACTGGACCAATAGCATCCGAGAATGTGGATCCGCTGCACGCAATAGTCCAGACAACCCAGACGACCGTCGGCGTCGCCATGGACCCTCGGGTAGACTTGCTCATAGCCCAAATGAAATACATGACAAAGATGCTGGAGAAAATCACCCAAGAACGCGTTCAACTAGTCGACCCTACTCCAGCACCGCCTCAATAAAACTTCATTATCCGAACTCAAGGGAGGACGAATAGAAGCTAGCTCGTGGAAGATGAACCCAAATGAAAAATGATTCTAGAAAAAATGCCAATTTGTAACATACTAGTTTTGTTAATAAAAAATTTTGTAATACCACAAAAATCTTACAAAATCATGGCATTACAAATATTAGTAATACCTCGACGTGTTACAACCTTCAAATTTCGTAACAGTTGTCCAAAGTTGCTAATGACATTGTAGCATGTTACAATGTTCAAATATTAGCAACACAACGACGTGTTACAATTTTTCTTTTCAAAAATCAATATGTAAAATTTTATTTGTTTTTAGTTAAATAAATAAAAAGATATATATCAACAAATGAATGACATCCAATGAGATTATAAAACCCAAATATTCAAATACCAATGTTAATACCCAAATTAAAGTAATCTTGCAACCATTACAAAGTGAAATAGTTGCAATCAATTACAACATCGTTTCTCATATTGATTTAAAAAAATCAGTTACAACATCAGTATTTAAAAAACAAAAAATACATGTATCAAGTACATCAGTATGCTAACACTAACAAAACTAAAATAGTTCTCTATTTGATGTGAATATCTTATGAAGTCCTTTATCAGAGAATACCCCAACTTTAGTACGATCCATTTGGAAAAGGAGGTAAGGAGATTCTGAATCCTGTTTCAACAAGACGTTCTGCAGGCATGAAATTATTGGAGCTGCCACTAAAATATTCCAATTTCATGATACTTTTCCAAGGTAATTTTTCCTGTTGTTTCCAAGCCTCATATAAGCTTGCAAGTTCCTCTGGAACTGTCACTGAAAGAGCATCAAGCTTTTGAAGCGGCATTCCAGCATACATGTTCTGAATTATAGGAAAACATATTAAGAACCAAAGATTGAAATTTTTTTCAATACTTGTGTTGCCTATTCTTAAGTTTGTACTACCAAAAACAGAGTTAGTATAGATGGTCTATTAATTCCAATTGCATAGAAAATTTAAGAGGAATCAAGTTATGTTGTGCAGCAGGTTATATATCCAGAAAGAACCTATTTAAGCATATTTTACAAGGTCGAATGGTTCTATATTATTGCTCCCTTTTATAACCCAACAATAAGATGAAGTCCATGAGCACAATAGACTTATTTTGTGAAGGTTTAGCTTGGAGTATAAGGAATAAAAATAGTGAACAATTAGTGTGTTGTGTTGTATTGTACAAGACATAACAGGATGTAGTCAGTAATCATTCATTATGTTCTTGTTCATTCATTATGTTCTTGTTATATCAACCTTCACTATTTTAGCTCATAAGAATCAAAGAAGAAGAAGAGGAAAGAAAGGGCAAAACTTTCAAGTGCACACCCAACCCTGAGGCAGCTAATCAAAAGTCATCTGATCACAAATCCAATCAAAAGGTTATGTAAGTTGCTTAAAATTTGATAGATTGCCTAGGATTAAGCTATGTGTGAGTTGAACAGCTGCTATTGTGCAACACCTTTATCAGAAAAAGACAAAGCTTTCAAGTGCACACCTCAACCCTGAGGCAGTACAGGTGGTACGAGCACTAGGGGCCTCAAATCATATTAGTCTTTTCAATAATTTCAAAAACACACAGGTAACTTTGTCATATTAAGTTAAAAAAGGAAGTTCAATCAATAATAAGTTAACGTATTTTTCAGTCATTGTAAACACTGAATAGAGAAGACTTACTTGGTCTTACCTTATAGTACCATTGAACTCTGATTTTTTTTAGAATCTCATCAAACTGGGCTATATCAAAGAAAAGCATTCGTTTATGGAGACATAAGCCGATAAAAAGGATTTTAGATACTTCAAAGTTCAAACATTGAAAAATAGGGAATGCCAAATAGAAATACACACTAAAGCTGTTGCAAATAACTTTAAGTGAGCCCCTAAAACAACTTCTAGTCAAGCTTCCTCTAGACTGATTTTGATGAGAAGTTTCATAATTAACTAGTTTCCTATATTATTTTATTTATTTACTTTGGAAGTGATCAAGAACAACGGAAAGAACTAGAAGGAACCTTCAGGATATGCTTGCATGTAGGTTTAGATGGAACACCTTGCAAAGAGAAAATATTTGGAAATAATTAGATACAGCTAAGAAATGAATGCCTTATAAGAAAAAAGATAACCAATGAATAATGGAGGAGCACTTCTACCTGTCGAGGAAGTGGGCGAGGAAAACAGCGAGGGAGGGAGAGAGGGGGCCGTCCATCCCCTTCGGGATGTGCGCCGTCTTTTTTCATGCGTGCATCTCGAGGGGGATGGACGGCCCCCTCCCTCCCTCGCTGTTTTCCTCGCCCACTTCCTCGACATTTAGAATTTTCGATAATGGAGTGATCACCATATTGGTAGGTCTATTAACTGAATCTAGTGTATGGGCATGTCACCATATTGGTAGAGTTTTTATTTTATTTTTTATCAACGTGTCCGACACCACAAGAATTTTGCCAATACCAGGGGACCATATGGCAGCATTCTGTCACAACATGTGTCTAACTAAAATAAGTAAAAAGTATTTTAAATGTTGCCTTTCGTTATTAATGAAACCATAACTAGGGGACAACCGCCTCTTTCGGGGCCATGACATGAATTCCTGGCAATCAACAGTTGTCTGCTCATGACCTCTAGGTCTAATAATATACCACCGCATCATATAAGTTGAAGAACATTTATGTTTTTGGCACCCCGATAAAAAAAAAATAATAAATGCTCTCTAAAAAAAATCCTACCTCGCATTTGGAAGCTAACAAATAATGTCTAATCTAATTTGTCCATTTCCTTTAACTACATCTAGATTATTTTTTTATATCTCCTTCAATAAAATTTATTTTATTCTAGCAAAGGAAAATACTGATAAGTTTGCTAATTAGTTTCTCATATGGCTGGTTTTGATGTTGTTCACAAATGGACATCGTTTCTAATGCAGTCGATTTTCGCTCCCTGCTTTGATCTAATCTCGTTGACCTGCACAAGTAACACACGTGAGCCATGAACCACCGTTGTGGTGGCCGATGACATCCGATGCTAAAGTCAGACAAGGATCTGAGGAAAGCATAATGTTGTAAACATAGAATTTGTAGTGTACCTTAGCTAACCAACCTCATGTCTTAGTTATAGTGCATGAGTCCTGGTTCTACCAGGCCATCACAGGCGTACTTTAGGAAAGAGATCTTTGTGGAGATCCTTATCTAATTTTAGGAGTTGTGTTGTAAGAGAGAAATTTCCATGTTAGCCCTGTGCTCCTAGATACGCGAGAAATAGTTTCCAATCCAAGAGCAATTCCTAGGAAGAAGTTTCCTTGCATGGAATGTACTATGCTATTTGCTTCCTAGTTGGAAGCAAAGAGCTGTTGTAGTTGCCTGTCTGAAGTCGATCCTCGAGATACTTGTTTTAGTAGGACTTACGGGTATTGAGGATAGTTGTGAGAAGTGTTGGCCTAGTAGGCTGTAAGAGTTTCGATCCGTCTGGCGGATTGAATCAGGCGAGCTTATAACCGCTTGGGCTGGATCAATGTTGGGCTGACGTTGGGGCCCGTAATTCCTCGAGATCATCATGACGCATGTATGGCTCAGGGATGTGACCGTTTTTATGTATCATTAGTTACTCCCCCCCCCCCCCCGAGTTAGTGGGGCGTTAAGTCGGTCCGGTGACTATTTGAAAAGGATATCGTACCATCGTGATGATTGGACTCGAAGCGTTTGCCTCGAGCGGCACACAACATTAAAGGGTACTCGGTCGCTTTGATGCAGATTTTCTTATTCTTATCTATATTGTTCTTTCTAGCCATAATGTTGTTGTAAAGTTTGATTTGTCCTTTCTACCGAGGGCTGACAATGTTGAATTTTCTCCCAATGACACGTTATCCCTCACTTGAACCAGTTCTTCGAAAGCAATTTGGTCGACGAAACTGAATTGATCAGGCTTTGTAGTTTGTACCGTATCACAGGCGATTTGGACATTGTTCCCGCGTTTGGAGTTTTGGGCCCGACTGTACCTCCTCATGAGTACATAGGTTTGCACCGAGACATGTTCGAGTCTGGGCTTTGATTTTTGGTGCCAGATGATGTCTGGCGCTTCTTTGTTTATTTGTGTATGTCTCCCACTCAAATGGTTCCGAGTGGGTTCAAGATTCTGCTCGTGATCCTCCTGAGGACCCATGATGCTAGCATTCGTTTGACTTCATCGGTGATCCATCACATGACTGCTGCTCGGTTGGATCCCAAGGGTATCTGCATATTGAACTGTCCTTGTCTGCGCTTGTTGGCGGATGGCAGTGAATCTTGGGAGAAGCACTGGTTCTTGGCTTTGGTGGATTCTGGGTACTTCAAGCTTGGAAGTCGTAGAGTGTCCCGATATTTTCAATTTGATATTGGTGAGTTTTTGGGTCGTTGATGTACGCATACTTTTGTATATCCCTTGTGCGGTGATGGTTATAATGTTATTCCTCTGTTTCAAGGAAGTTTATTGTTCCGTCCCTTAGCGAATAAGAGAGGCGGATAGAGAGACAGTTTCTCAAGCTCCTTTTGACATTCGTTGAGGATGTTATAATGCCAGGTGATGTTGTGCGCAACGGGCTACTGCAGTGTTCTCATGGTGCTCGCCCTGCACCAGGTTCACCGACTGAGGGGGTGGATGCTCTTCGTTCGAGGAAGAGAAGTGTGGCTTTGCCTATCCCGTCTAGGCTTGCTGACTTGGAGGCGAATGTGCCTCCTGTTGTTGTTCCAAGAAGAGGCAACCCTCTGACAGGGCGACCTCTCCTCATGAGAGGTCACGATCTGCCCAGGTGGCATCCTCGGGGGATCGTGGCTTTCCTCCAGATGCTTCTGCTTCCCTTGTTAACTTAGAGCGGGAGGAAGTTGGTATGCATGTTGATGCTTCATGTTATCATGGTTCTGAAGTGACCACTCGTGTCCTCAAGTTGTCCAATCCTGTCTCGCTGCACCCCGAGGCTGGCGGAAGGGTTCTTGCATTGGAGAAGGCTTTTGCGGACCTGCGGATGTCATATTCAGATGTTCTCTATCGAGTGGATTCCCTTAATGGTCAGTTGCAGAATTCTGATACCGCCACAAACCTTGGGGCCGTGGGGGGCGCAACCTCCTTTACCGAAGCAAAATTTACCGATATGAGGTCTCAACTAAGGGTAGCCAAGTCTGATCTAGCATCGACTCGTGCTGAACTGAGGTGAACCAGGACCAAATTAGAGTATCTTGATGCGGTCGTGGACCGGCGGTCTTTTGATCTGGAGGCCCAGGAAGTCGAAAGGAGGCGGGCGGAGGTGAAATGGGTTGCTGAGCGACAACAGTTGGAATCCGCGATCGGTGAGGGGATCCGCTGCGTTCGTGAGGCAGAGCGACTATTGGCGGAGGAGCGTTCACGCTACGCTGCCCTGGCAGGTGCGGTGGATCTTGACATGTTTGGCAGGAGGCCGTTAATCTCGTTCGAGGTTATTCAGGGCAAGTTGGAGCTTCTGGAGCTAATCAGAGAACATCCTAGAGTCAACCTTGATTTTGCTCTCTACAGGAGGGTTGCTTTTGGGCCGATTCATTGAGGGGAGTGTTTTGGCTCCGCAGGACTAGCTGCTGAGGAGGATGCTTCTCCTTAAAAATAGTTGTAACGTCTTTTCCTGGATAGGCAAATATTCTTCTTTTTTGAATGAAAGTGTTGTTTTAGATGCTTCGTAGATCACAGTGTTTGTACTACTGGACGGAACGCTTGTTAGCCAAACTATACTTTCGTTTTTGATTGTTGTGTTGACCTTGTGACAGACACCATCGTTGGTTGAGGGTTGACCAGGCTCCCTCGGTCATTGTCTGGGATGACTTTTTGGTGAGTTGTCAGTGGACAAGCGCTGACTAGACTCCCGTTTCTTCGGCCATCATGGCCCGCGCGAAACGGATTAGGCTTTGGGCACCAGAAGCCATCGTCATCAGTCGCGAGCTGACTAAGCTTACCTGGTAAGTTTGTCGGTCATTGTTTGTTGGAGAGCAATGATCCCTTGGCGAATCGTCGTCATCAGCGGACTAGCGCTTACTAGACTCCCACTTCCTCGGCCGTCATGGCCCAGACGCAGCGGACTAGGCTTTAGGCACCAGAAGCCGTCGTCATCAGTCGCGAACTAACTAAGCTTACCTGGTAAGTTTGACGATCATTGTCTGTTGGAAAACAATGATCCCTTGGCGAATCGTCATCACCAGCGAACTAGCACTGACTAGACTGCCACTTCCTCGACCGTCGTGGCCCACGCGTAGTGGACTAGGCTTTGGGCACCAAAAGTCGTTATCATCAGTCGTGAACTGACTAAGCTTACCTGGTAAGTTCGGCGATCATTGTCTGTTGGGGAGCAATGATCCCTTGGAAAGTCGTCGCCATCAGCAGACCAGCGCTGACTAGACTCCTACTTCCTTAGCCGTCGTGGCCCGCGTGCAACGGACTAGGCTTTTTACCCCAGAAACCATCATTATCAGTCGCGAACTGACTAAGCTTACCTGGTAAGTTCGGTGATCATTGTCTGTTGGAGAGCAATGATCCCTTGACAAGTCTTCATCATCAGCGAACTAGCACTGACTAGAATCCCATTTCCTCAGCCATCATGGCCCGCGCGCAACGGACTAAGCTTTGGGCAAATGTTCGAGTATGGCCATAGTCGGGTTTATCAAGGGTCGTAACAGACAACAGTGGAAGTTTTTTGTAAAAGCAAATATTTTATTGACAATATTTTTTTAGATGCTCTACATTCCATGGTGTTTTAAACTCGTCTCCGACTGTATCTTCCAGCCAGTACGTTCCCGACCTGTTAACTTTGGTGACTCTGTAAGGTCCTTCCCAGTTTGGATTTATCTTTCCTGTGCTGGCTTCTTTGGTGTTTTGTTGGGTCTTCCTGAGCACCCAATCTCCCACCTTGAACTCGCGTGGTTTGGCCTAGTAATATTGCGCCATTCGCTGTTGGTAGGCATCTATTTTGGCGGAGGCTAGATCCCGCTTCTCGTCAAGGACGTCTAGCCCTATGCGCAAGGCTTCGTTGTTACTGTCTGGTCTGAACTCCTCTGTTCGGAAAGTTGGCACCTCGAGTTCTATCGAAACCATGGCTTCTGACCCGTATGCTAGGGCGAAAGGTGTTTCTCCGGTAGGGAATTTTTTGGTTGTCTGATATGCCCAAAGTATCCCTGGAACCTCTAGAACCCATTTCCCTTTGGCTGCATCAAGTTTTCTTTTGATGGCTTCTAGGATCGTCCGGTTGGTAACTTCTGCTTGGTCGTTGGCTTGTGGGTGTCCTGGCGAAGAAAAGTGGTGGTCGATGTTTAAACTTTCGCATAGTTACTTGACCTTGCTTCCTTCGAACTGGGTTCCATTGTCGCTGACAAAAACTCTGGGGATGCCAAATCTACAGACGATGGTTGCCCATATGAATTTTTTGATCTGGAGCTGCCCTATTATGGATAGGGGCTCGGCCTCGACCCACTTGGTGAAGTAGTCGATGACCACAAGAATGAACTTTTTGTCGGATGCTGCCGGGAGCGGTCCGATGATGTCCATTGCAAGAATGGCCATGGGCTAGTCATCGGAGTTAGTAGCTGGGCCGACATGTGTATGGTGCAAATCTCTGACATTTGTCGCATTTGTGGACAATATCTTTGGTGTCTCACTGCATGGTCGACCAGTAGTACCCCAAGGTTAGGGCTTTATGGGCAAGGGTTCTCCCGCCCGGGTGATTTTCGCATATGCCGCTGTGAATTTTTCCCAGGACTTGGTTTGCCTCTGAAGGTGATAGACATCGAAACAGGGGCCCTGTCACTGATCTTCTGTATAACTTGCGTTTAGAAGAGTGTATCTTGCTGCTTTATTTTTTAGTCTCCTTGCTTCAATCTTCTCGGTTGGTAGGGCCCCGGTTGCTATGTACCCCAATATTGGAGTCACCCAATTTGGCTGCATTTCCGTAGCGCATATATCTCCATGTTCTGCTTCATCGAGGCTTGATCGCTCTTGATATTCAATGAGGTCGCTGGAGACTTCGTCGGAGGCTGAGGCTTCTTTGGCTAGCGCGTCAGCTCTTTTATTGTCATCTCGGGGGCATTGCTTGAGTTCACAGCTCTTGAACCTGCCCATTATGCCAAGTACTTTGTCGCGATAGGCTATCATGGGGGGGTCCTTGCTGCTGAAATCTCCTTTGACCTGGTTGACTATCATTCTCGAGCCGCTGTATGCCGTTAGGCGATCTATACCGATCCCTAATGCTAGCTTTAGGTCAGACAATAGGGCTTCGTATTCAGCCTCATTTTAAGCGGGGAAGCCGAACCTGGTGGCCTTTTTTAGGGTGAAGCCATTAGGAGAGAGGAGTGTGATCCCTGTTCCGCTCACCTTTCCAGTTGACGACCCATCGTAGCGCAAGATCTATGTTTGGATATCTGAATCCGAGGGCTGGTGGTCTACCTTTGGCTCTTGTTCGCCGGTAAATTCAACAATGAAATTTGTCAGTGTTTGGGCTTTGATGGCGGTTATTGGAGCGTAGTTTATGTCAAACTGTACGAGCTCCACCGCCCATTTCACCATCCTACCTGATAGCTTGGGTTTATGCAACACCGAACGGAGTGGATGCTTTTTCAGAACCGTTATGGAGTGGGCCTGAAAGTAGGGCATCAGTTTCTTGGAGGATACGACCAGTGACAGAGCCAACTTTTTCAGGTCAGGGTAGTGTGTTTTCGCTTCTGCGAAGGTTTTACTGGTGTAATATACTGGTCTCTGATCTGGGGTGCATCAATATTTGATTGTAGCCTGAATAGGCGACCATGAAGCTGAGTAAGTTGTGCCCGGAAGTGGCGTCCACGATCCGATCGATACGAGGGAGTGGGAGGCTGTCCTTTGGGCAGGCTTTGTTTAGGTCAGTGTAGTCTATGCACACCCTCCATTTTCCATTTTTCTTTTTTACAAGAACAGTGTTTGCCAGTCAGTCGAGGTATCGTGCTTCTTTTATCATGCCCGCGTTGAGTAGATGTACCTATTCGTTTATGATCGCATTCCTTTCAGGAGCAACAGGCCTCTTCTTCTACCTAACAATTTTCTTTGAGGGGTCAACTTCTAGGCGATGGGTGATTATGGACGGGTCAATCCCCACCATGTCCCGCATGGTCTATGCAAAGATGTCCTGATTACGTTGTAGTAGCTCCATGAGTTGCTTCACCAATTCTTTGTTCAAAAGGGAATCAATCTGGATGGTCTTGCTGTTGTGAGGGTTGTCAAGGTAGATGGTAACGGTTTCTTCCTCTAGTTGTCCGACATTGGGTCTGCCCCGAGGACTTACTGGTGCCTCATTGTCTGAAGTCGGTTGTTCCCCTTCTATACTTTGGGTGGAACATAGGGTCATCTTAGCCGCTGGGCTGGCCACTGATTGAGAATCGCCAGGTGGCAGGGTCGTCATGCATTGGCACTGCCTAGCAGCTACCTGGTTGCCTTTCAACATACCGACCACTCGGTTAATTGGATACTTGAGGCACTAGTGCAGGCTGGACACCGCTACTCCCATCTGGTGTATCCAGGGTCTCCCTAGGACCGCATTATATGTCGAAGGCGTGTCAATCGATATGAACTCTTGAAACAGAGTTTTTTGAGCTAATCGCTCTCCCACTGTTGTAGTTATCTGTATCTTTCCCACAGGGGACAGTCTTGCCGTTGAAGTCGATCACCGGACGACTATCAAGGGTCAACGATGTCTCTTCTAATTACATGTTGCGGAACGTATGGAGAAACATGACTTTCATAGAGCTCCCTGTGTCCACTAAGGACCTCCTTATCTCTTGGCCCGCCAGAGAAATCGTTATCGCCATGACGTCATTGTGCAGGAGTTGTATGCATTGGAGGTCTTTTTCTGTAAATACTAACGGCTCGGAGGGGCCTCGCTTCCGATCGTGCGGTACCCGTTGTTCGCCGCGTATCGCTTGGATCCTCATACCTCGTAAGGCCCTCTTTCTGGACCTGTTGGATAGTTCGGACTCGGAATGGGCTCCATGTAGCACGCATATTCTGTTAACCACTTGCTCCTTGGATTTGGCTTCTCTTCATGCTGAGCGTTTTTCTCCTAGGGCGATGAAGTTTTGTGCTTCCTTCGTTAGGTCTGCCATGCTTGCTGGAGGGTCCAGTGTCAGAAAGTGGTAGAACTTTCCTTTCCGCATTCCGTTAATGAAAGCTGAGACGGTTGTCGCGTTGTTGCACACGTGGACAGTGGTTAACTCACTGTTAAAGCAGGTTAAATACGCTTTTAGTGTTTCGTCGGGCCTTTGCTTCATTGATGCGAGCGTCTTAATCATTGACCAAGCCTGGTGTATGAGAAGAGATTGTACACCCAACTCGGGGTTCATTGGCGTTGTCGCTGCTCTAGGAGCGCCAACTCAGTGTTTGCGCGTTACGAGCGTTTCGAGGGTGGCGAGTCGGTGCCAGGCTGAGCGCCTGATGCTTCCCCTCGCTTTCCTTTCTCGTATGGGCTAGTCACCATCTCTTTGTTTCGAGGGGAGACGATGCTAGTGAAAAGTTATGAACTCTGTCGTCCCCACGGACAGCGCCAAACTGATGCAGTCGATTTTCGCTCCCTACTTTGACCTAATCTCGCTGACTTGCACAAGTGACGCACGTGAGCCACGGATCACCGTTGTGGTGGCCGATGACATTTCGATGCTAAAGTCAGACAGGGATTTGAGGAAGGCGTACCTTAGCTTACCAACCTCATGTCTTATTTATAGTGCAAGAGTCCTGATTCTACCAGGCCATCGCAGGCGTAGTTTAGGAAGGAGATTTTAATGGAGATCCTTCTCTAATTAGGAGTTGTGCTGTAAGAGGAAAGTTCCATGTTAGCCCTGTGCCCCTAGATATGCGGAAGATAGTTCCCAATCCAAGAACAATTTGTAGAAGGAAATTTCCCTGCGTGGAATGTACTCTAGTATTTGCTTCCTAGTTGGAAACAAAGAGTTGTTGTAGTTGCCCGTCCAAAGCTGGTCCTCGAGATACTTGCTTTAGTAGGACTTACGGGTATTGATGATAGTTGTGAGACGTGTGGGCCTAGCACACTGTAAGAGTTCGGGTCTGTCTAGCGGACTGAATCAGGCGGGCTTAGAACTGTTTGGGCCAGATCAGTGTTGGGCTGACGCTGGGGCTCGTAATTCCTTGAGATCGTCACGATGCATGTATGACTAAGAGATGTGACCGTTTTTATGTATCTATCATTTTCATTCTAAGCATTTGCAACAAAGAGATTTTAAATAACTAAAGTAGCATTTTTTATTTACAAGCGAGAAGCACAAACTTTCTTACAGTAATGAAAGTAATAGGGCTACTAAGGATGATAGATGACTGAAAGTGATGCTCATTAAATGATGTTACCATGACACTAAGATACGCCACTCCAGCAGTGTCCTTTGTATGCTTCGCCAACATCTTTACTACGCTTAACTCCTACAAAAATGTGTTCACCATATTTGGTAACTCAACAAATTTGAAACTACAATAAAATGGAGAATGTTCAGTTATACAAAGTTGCAAACCATTTCACCGAGACTAACAAGCAACTCATCTATTGTTTCATCTAACTCCAATTTATCATGCTGAAATCAAACAGAACCAGAAGAAAAAAAATCACAAAAGGGATAATGCAGTCTAAATTAGGAAACTCCATGCATCTTTTGCGTGCATTTCTGCATCATTGTGTAAGGTACCTAAAAGCATGTCATTTTTTTAAATAATAATTTAAAATATGCAGATGTGTTTTATCAAACATACATGCTACAAACACTTCACATGATGGGCTTAGAATATCTCAAAGGAAAAATACATTAAAAAATATGGATAAATAATGATTGCTCATCACTTGCCCTGGTTGACATGGACATTGCCCTGGCTGAGTTGGTTATCTTGTGATTGAGCTTGATCAGCACTAGCAATGCTGACTAGTCTAGGACCTTTGATCTTGTCTGGGGAAAGCTTGTTCAACTTGAGTGTGAGTCCACCATTTTCCAAATTGGCTTGGATAGAGTCCACATCTACATTGTCTGGGAGAAGAAATTGACGACAGAACTTTCCATAACAACATTCCACACGGTGCTAGTGATCGCCTTTTTTCTCCTCAGATTCCTTCTTCCTCTCTCCGCTCACTCTTAAAACCATGTTCTCTTCCACCTCTATTTTCTTCTTCTTTCTTTATCCCTATAATATATTATAGATAAGAAGCCAATAGCATTGTTGGTTGGAAAAATGTACATTATAATATAAATACATTAAAGCTTTGAAAAAAAATTAACTTAAGTACTTACCAGGAATGTCAAGCATGATAAAGTGGGCATCAGGCGTTTCCTTCCAATCGACGCGAGCAGGAGATATAGCCACCTGATCTCTGTCAAGGCCAAAGGGAATTTGTTCCAAAATACGGAACGGGTCATCTGCTTATTAATCCCCCAATGGGAGGACATTGATCAAAAAAGGGGCCAGAAGCGACCCATCTGCCTCTAATGTAGTTGTCGTCAACATCATCACCAATACTAAAAGAAATCGATTTCTCTCTTGCTTTGTACGTGAATCGACCAAATGAAAAAAAATGTGTTTCTCAAGTATTATTCATTCAGAAACATTAAATAGATATTTAATTATAGTCTCCCAGTGTTTATGAAATGCTTTCATTAACTAAAATTTTAGAATCTTCAAACTTAAACATCATGAACTAGAATGAGATAATTCCTTAATTCAATTCAATTTTCATTTGATAGCCATAGGGCCCTCACACCCCACCTTAATAAATTGTGCTATAGACTACCCAATTTTAAGCTCCACCCACCACATGTTTTCTTTATAAAGGTTCTTGTACTGTAACCATATTTTGATGACCAAATTAATGTCAGACAATGCCATTTATGCTCTTGGCAGAGTAAGAAATTAATCACTTTATTCTACCAACCATACGGTAGTACGATTTGAAACAAATGGACACAAAACGAGGAGAAATTGAATAACGGACAATGCCCAAACCCTAAACCTTCCAACTCCTTACAGCTCATGGTTGAATAATCTAACCCTTCAAATAAATTCAATAAGATAACACATGCAAAACAACCTAATTGACCTAAAAGGAAGAAAATAATAAAATAAATCATCATATTAAACCCGGAAACCACCTCAATTTAAAAAACACAAGTGATATCCTCATTGAAGTTAAACAAAATTGGCTCATTCTCAGTATAATTCTTCCAATTAGGCAACCAAGATAAGCAAATTCAACACCAACCAAACCAAAATTGATGAATTAGAGCATAAAACACTTAAACGAGCAATCATTCAATCAGAAACACAAAGAAAAACACTTAAATTGAAGACTAAATTGAAATGAGAGGAAGTGAAACTCACATAACAATGACAGAGATCCATTTGATAATAGAGTAGACTGATTCGGGATCGTCGGATCGCCAAGAGCCTTTGAAAGACCTCATGTCTGAAGCAAATGACTACTCCTTGTTCGTCTCTTCTGAAACTGGCTTTGGAAGTCACACATTGTACACATTGTACACATGCATCGCTCTCTCATTCGCTCTTGCAGACTAACTTGACGAAGAAGAAGATAAATCGATAGTTCAACCTCGATAGCTCTCGATAGTTTTACCTCGTAGATATGGTGATGCAAGATGGAGATGAAAAGATCGAAATCACAGAGAACGAGAGTAGATATATATATATATATATATATGAAGAGATTGATAATCGCAGAGAGCGAAACAAAAATGATGGCTCGCTAGGGTTTCAACAGAAACGAAATAGAGAAATGAGAAATCCAATCTATAGCTCGCTCGAGGAGAGGAGATATGATCGATCTCTCTCTTTGCTTTGCTTTCGATCGAGAAGAGAGAAGAAGAGATGAGAGTTGAGAGGGGAGTTAGGTTTTCACTATTCTATTGTCCTAAAATTTTAAAAGAATGGGGTCTGAATTTAATCTGGTGATCTTTGTTTTTTATATGATAGCATTTTTTGTGCGTTGATTGCATTTTTATATAGAATGCTATGTACAACCAACCATATAATAACATTCACTTAGTAATATCACAAAAAAATTGCTACTATATATTATTTTTGTTGTAGTGATAGTAACTTAAGTCAATAATTAGTAATATTTTTTAGGGTTACAAGACTTGTAACACAATGAAGAGTTACAAATTAAAAAATATTGATGTTACTAATTAACCATTTTGGTAGTGGAGTTCGGATGACGGGCTCAAATAGAAGCTAGCTCGTGGAGGACGAACCCAAATGAAAAACGAATCCGGGAACGAGTCCAGAGGACGAGCTCGAATAGAAGCTAGCCCGTAGAGGACGAGCTCAAAAAAAAAAAAGGAATCCGGAGAACGAGTCCGAAAGACGAGCCCGAGTAGAAGCTAGCTCATAGAGGATGAACTCGAATATAAAAAAAAGAATCCAGATGACGAGCCCGAATATAAGCGAACCCAAAGGACAGGGCCGAATGAAAAAAAATGAACCCGGCTAGAAGCTAATCCAATAGAGACAAACCCGACATGGAGACATATTCGACATGGACATGAGACATATCCGACAGGACCGAGTAAAGGCTGATCCAACAGGAGGCATATTTGACATGGGTAGGAGACAATCCGACAAGCCCGAGTAGAGATTGATCTGACAGGAGACATATCCGACATGGATAGGAAATATATCCGACAGTCCCGAGTAGAATCAGGTCCAACAGGAGACGAATCCGACAAGAATCAAGTTTGCATGCCCGACTAGTCAAACTGACTTCATCTAGCTCGGACTCATGCAGTTTGCTTGCGCTGACTTCATCTGGTCCGGACTCATGAAACTGAT
Organism: Berberis vulgaris; assembly: GCA_963556465.1. Classification (NCBI taxonomy): domain Eukaryota; kingdom Viridiplantae; phylum Streptophyta; class Magnoliopsida; order Ranunculales; family Berberidaceae; genus Berberis; species Berberis vulgaris. Next base: position 36,839,014 of record OY747129.1, on the reverse strand, counting down.
TACGAAGATTACTCCACCTAGTAAACACAACTGACTACGATGTCACAAACGACATCTGGTCCGAACTCACGGAATTCACCTAGTAGCGGACTCGCGTAGTCGACTACGATACGACATCTGGTTAGAACTCACGAAGTCCGACTACAATAACTCGTCACAAAAAAATCTTCGTTTAGTCATAATTCATGCAGCCCGAATCTGATGATTACATCAGGTTGGAACTCACGCAATCCGACCCCGATGACTTTGTCACACTGACTTCAAATAACAAATAAAGAAAACCCTCACTAACAAGTTAGTGACCACGCAAGCGAGCCCACTAACTAAAGAGTTGCTGATGATACATGAAATTGTCACCCAATCATGGCCATACACGTGGCTCAAGTCACCATAAATGCTGGAGAGCCATTATGAAGGCTTAAGTCGTCATAAATATTGATGGACCGTTACGAGATGGAGGAAATCACTCCCATCTCAATGAAAGAGGAAACCGTTACAATAAACGTTCCCCTTCATTGCATCAACCGAGCTTAAGTCACGCACAAAGCTGAATGGAATCACCAATTCACTCAAGAAAAAAAGGTATGAACAACAGACGAAAAGGGACTAAATTGGCTCTCAACTTGGATCTCAACTTGATTCGACTATCCTATCAACACTATGCAACTTTAACTGAGTTTTGTCCAGATTTACATCATTCTTCCAACAGAGTTACTGACTTAAGTATCGGAGTGTCTTCGATCACCAAAAAGGTGGTCCTTGGCAGTCTAACAATTGTTTTGCAGGTCAAACTCACAGGAGAATGAATTTTGGACGCATCACTTATTCTAATTATTTTGTGATTTTAGTTATATATTCTAGTTATATACTTGTTACAATTATCGATATTGTAACCTTATTTTGGCTTAAATTTGAACTACAATGAATTCAATTTGGTATATACAATGTACTTATGATAGTTATATTTTTTATTAGTTGCTAGCTCGGGTAGGAAATTTTTTTTTTGCTCCGCCCTTAATAACTACTATTATAAACTAATAATTATTTGTCATTTCTCCCCCTGACTAAATCCTGGATCCGCCACTGGTACTAACAAAATATAAAATAAATGTGAGGAAGTAAATATACAAGGACATAAATATATGCATGTAATAAAGAGACTAAGAATAAATGTGCCATCATTGATCATCTCAAAGAAATTAGGAGATGCTAAAGCTAATCAGCTACTAGGCATCTCAGTGGTAGCACTGGACTCAAGTTTCAGGAGTAAGTTGGCTTGTGTGATGTCCTTAAAATGGTCTTTTTATAACTCGCAAAATATATTAAAACCATAAAAGTTTGAGAATAATTGTCAGGCCCATTGACAGAGCATGGATGTTCGTGTTATGCATGGATTGCTGCTGTCCGAAAATTTCCCAATCTTCCATCCTGAATTGGAGCATAACCCTGCTGCTTAGAGCTCAACCATTAAGCTCTCCAGAACTATAAGACTTCATGATATAATTGCATTTTGCCAGAGAGCTTCCATCCTGCGCAATGGTAAAGACCCAAGAGCGCCCTGTTTCACAGAGCATTCAAAGCTAGCATCAAAAAACATATTAACATTAACATGTCCGTCAGTTTGTTGTATTGCTTTAGTCATATGATGGAGCACTCAGAAAGTTTCAGAATGGTGCACTGGATCAGTCGAGTAGTCAGGTATTGAGTCTCCATGATTGCTCAAATTGAAATGAAAGATATTTGCTTGGGTGGGATGGATCTGGATCAAAATACTGAAGTTCACTGCTCGTGAGTTGATTGTGTGCATATATATAGATGCAGAGTTTGAGGAGCTGTCACGTCCTTGTGCTGTGAACAGAATTTCTGTCAATGTTTCTGCGTAAATGGACCTTGGATATGAAGTAGGCCGAGGTTTTAAGTGCTGAAAAGCAATTTCATTTCTAGCAAGACACTGATAATCTCAAGTCAGTTGGTCTCTATCGATAATCTACATTTGGAGGAACTATCAAAAAAGACCAAAATGATTTATTTCTTTTAGTCAAATGTCTCTTTACCGAGAAATTTACTGAAAGATTCTCCTTTTCCATTCAAAGTGTATGCCTTAAATCAACAAAGCATTTACTAACAAAAGCATAACCTACATAACTGAAGCAGAAAAAATCTAGAAAAAATGAATCAGAAAATTGCCGAAATTAAATAGTCACACCTATTTGAGGACCATGGCCAAGCCATTGGAAACCGAGGCTTTCAGAGATGGGGAAACTGGAACATCCCCAAAAAAAACGTAAAAAAGGGCCGAACTAACGTTTGTTGATATGATAGTAGCGTCGACTTTAGAAGGTAATCCATCAGACGAGACGGAAACCTGAAAATATTGATCATATTACAAAATGTTAGAAAGGAAAGTTACTCTACATGAACATGTATTAGTGGAAACTCGTATTCTTGTTGAACTGTGTGCGTGTCTTGCAACAATTCAACATAGGATCAGGTCATTTGAAATCTCTAGAATATAATGTTGAGAGGTGTTACTTTGAGCACAAAACGCGAAATTTCAGTATGTGCTTACTAGCATCTTGGATGTGTCTAGCCAAGTCAAAAATATCTGAGTCCCTTTCTTAAGAGGGCGCCCCTCAAAGGTGCTGCGGAATGTGGAAAGTGCAGACTCGTCAACAGAAGAGGGTGTTTTGATTCTTGCAGATATAGTTTCATCAAGGGCATCCCAGAAGGTCTTACCATCAACATCTCTCACCAGAACTATCTGCAGTGATTTCTCCAGTGGAGCTATACATGTGAAATTAAGTTGAATATCAGTCTCTTTAAATAAAAGTTTTTAGTTTCTCCAGCAAGCTAGCTGTCATTGTAAATGTCATTCCCACCTTGAAATATTGAGTTGAACACAGATGAATTGCCTCGAATCTCAGCAGCTGATTGTCCTTTCCAAGCATTTAAGTCTTTTATTATGGGTTGATTTGCATATAGTCCTGCAGCATAGACCTTAACACCGATGATAGCAAAAACCTTTTCCCTATATCCTGTAATATTCGTGTCAATACCATCTATGTTGAAGCGAATGCATGAGCCAAGAGACGACAAGAAAATATGAAACAGATTTTCATCATTCTGCAGTTAAAAAGAGATATATGCCACATCCACATATATATAGCCCGTTTCATTGGTACTTGTGGCGAAACTGAAACATAAGTGGTCTTGAATACAATCATCATCTATCCATCGTATAAGGAAAATGATAATTTATTTAGAAATTCATTGTGATTTGCATTCTGTTTTGTTTCTTTAAAGATATTGATCTTGCAGTTCTTCTAACATAATATTATGTTGTAACCAACATAAATTTTGCAAGGATATGAATCATATATTCAGAAGTCAATAAATTTTTTTTATTTTTTTTTTTGGGGGGGGGGGGTGTACTTTTGACATTCACAGTTGAATATAAGTGCAGAACTACTACAGAAAGGATACACAACATTAACAGATGAAACATCTAAGATTTCTCTTGTTATACAAAATAATCATGGATAAAAAATGAGGATAACACTGAAGATTAATATTTTTCGATATTAAATTCATCAATATTAGATTATTTTTTTGGGTGGGGGTATATATATATATGGGGGCATGTAGTTGTACCACAAAAAGAATTAAAAAAAAAAAAGATGCAACTAACCTGTGCCAAACAAGGAGAGCGAAGTTGAGCATCCTGGCAGGCTCAGTGATATCTGAAATTTTACATTGGTAACAGGCTCCACAATGTGTTTTACACTTTCAACTATAGCCATCATTTTGTTGGGCGGGGGAAGAGAAAAGTTTAGTCTCAGTTAATGTGGATCAACATATAAGTAAAGTTAACATACAAATGAAACCTCGACAAACATTAATACAGTACCAAAAAAGAAGTTCTTAGTAATGAAAGAATAATTTCACAGAAGCAGAACTAAAAACCTTTTTAAAAAAAATTCATCATTTCAAATAAATCATTACATCGAGACGCCTCAGCCCTCATTTGTAATAAAATTCAGCCTAATTCTAAGAGGAAAACCATGCCCATTCCTTGTAGGAAAATTTATAAATCCTAACAAATTAGTACCTGAATTCATTTAAATATAAGCACAAGAATATCAACCCTGAAATAAGGGTGCTTGAGATGCAATTCCCATCCAGACAAGGTACAACATAACACTCTTACCACTTCAGCAGCTTGGTAGTAATTGGTAAAAAATACCTCAGTTTATATATTATATAAAATTCAAGGGCCCCAAAACTGCAAATTTAGGAGGCCCTTGAAATTTTTGGCGGGGCCTGAATACGCCGAATCCGTCGCATGCCCTCAGACTGAGCAATTGCTCATATCAGACATACTATAAAATATAGCAAACATTTGAAGATTCTTTTGAAACTGTTTTGAGTTGGAATCTGACCAACTAATTAAGGACTACTCAAATAAGTTTTCACACCCCCTTGACCATGTTTTCTTTCTGCCTCCTCACTGCATTCCCTTTCCTTTGGTGCAAGGCATGTTCGGATGCAACTCAGCTGGGTTTGGGAATGCTAGTCGATGAGTCCAAGCTCGCCTAAATTATGGAGAGATCAACCCGTAGCAGCCTAATCAATCCAACCCATTGGCAAAAAGTTTTGGGTGGGTCGGCTTATCTAAGGTGCTAATTTATTACTATTATTTTGTAAAAGGAACTAAGGTGCTAATTTACCTCAAAACATAAGAAATTTTGTTCAAATTTTATAATAAATCGTCAAGCATTAATCCAACGCAATTCGAAATTTTACTAGCCATAGACCGAAATTTCCAGATTGGGTCAGGATTGGCCCACATAAAATTTACTCTAGTTGCGAGTAGGAAAACCCTTCTGGAATTTAGCTAAAAAGAGAATTTCTTTCAAAGTTGCAACCGTAGCTATTATAAATAGATAATTAGCATTTACCCTCCTAGATTTTCAAATTCAGCCACTCCCCTTGACTAGCAGCTCCCATTCAATGACTATGAAGCCCAAAATTATGACAAACATGCCCCTCTAGGGGAACCGATGATTACCTATTTATTTAAGGTAATGACTTTTAAACACCACATCTTCTACTGCCCACACCACCTACCCATTTTTTTTACCTACTAACCCACACCACCATTTCAACCACTATTTCCCTCCTCTCCTCCCTCACCCTTTCTTCTCCCCTCTTCTGAAAATTCTACCATCCCAAATTCGATTCATCTTCTTCCCTTCCACTCGACTCAATCTCCCATCTTCCTCCCACAACCGTCACTCTCTCAACAATTTTTCCCCCAAATTCGAAACATCTTCCCTCCCACTCCACTCACTCTCTGAAAGGCTTCATCTTCCCTCCAATCCTTGTCACTGTCACCCCTAATTTGATGCTTTAGCTAGAAATGAAATTCAGAGAATTTGTCTGCAATGAATCCCCAAAAGTAATGGGTATGCAAATGAAAACAATAAAATAGAGGGAAGGGGGGGTTCCGTTTTCAACAACTTTTGCCTCATTCAAACACAAATTAGGTAGACGAAGTCCATGCCAAGGGAATTCAACCGCACCATTTCTTCTTTTTCTTCAACCCATCATAGCACGGGCCGCCGCGAGGGTGAGGAGAAAAAAAAACCAAAAACAATAAGGGAGTGGGGTGATGGTGGTTGATGTGTCTATGTGGGAGAAGAAGAGAGAGTGGGATGATGGTGGACGGGCGATGATTGGGGAACTGGGCAGCCACTGGGATGGCTGGGACGATATCAACCACGCCACAAATCAGTCTCCAGCCACACAGCAACATCTTAATATTGCACAGACAACCACCATTTCTCGCCGTCACCGGTCGTGTCTCACCGTCCCACGCAATCGATCATTCCCTTCCTCGCTAAACTACAACACATGGGAGAAGTCGATCGCAACATGGTCATGTTGTTGCTCTTTTGAAGAGAGGGTGAGATACAATAGAGAAATAATGGTCTAAATGGTTGCTATGGGTTAGCAGGTAAAAAAAATGGATTTATGATGTGGGACAATAGATGTGGTGTTAAAAAGTCGCTGCCTTTATTTAAGGCACATGGATTGGATGTGAGCAAAGTTTAGATGAAATTATAGTCATCATATAAAAAGGCTGTTGCTAAATAACACCACCAATTTTGCTGAAGAACACTACCAAACCCTTACTTTCTGAAGGACACCACCAATATAAACTAAAAAAACCCTAATTCCTCTTCTCTTCTTTCCCTCTCTTTCTATCTTTTGCTCTTTACTTTTCTTTTCCATCAATCACCACCGCCACCTCTCATCCTCCTCCTCCCCTTCACCACCACCTCTCCGCCTCCTCCTCTTCTTCTTCTTCTTCAATCACCACCACCACGCCACCACCACCGCGATCTCTCCTCCTCCCCTCTTCTCCTTCTTCTTCTTCTTCTTCTTCTTCGTCATCCCACCTCCTCCCATTTGGTTATTCTCTGTTTTGTTCTCTTCTTCTCCTCATCCTCTCTTTTTTTTCTCCCTATTTTTTTTTCTCATTCGCCCTCATGGAGGTTCGGGAACCTTCGCGAGGGGCGAGGGAGAATGAGAAAAATACAGGGGCGAAGAAGAAGAGAGGAAAAAAATGAGAAGAAAAAAAATAGAGAAAAAATAAGAATAAGAAATCAGAAGAAAAAAAAGGAGAAGAAGAAAAAAACGAAGATGAAGAGAGGGAGAGAGGAAGATGGGAAGAAGAGGAGAGGTGGCGGTAGCAAGGTGGTGGTGGTAAAGGGGAGGAGAAGAGGTGACAGTGGTGAATGATGAAGAAGAAAGGGAGATAGGAAAAGAAAGGAGTGGTGGTGCGGCCAGTGGTGGCAGGGTGTGGTGGTGCGGCCAAAGGTTGTGGGGCGAGGTGGTGCGGCCGAAGGTGGTTGGGCGAGGTGGTACTCCTGTGAAGAGAAAATGGAAGCTAAAGAAGGGAAGGTGGTGGCATCCTTCAACGAAAATGGTGGTGTTATTTAGCAATGGCCTATTAAAAATGAAGGATAAGATCTAGAATGCGAATCCATGGGAGCATCTAGAATTTTAAAAAATAAAATTATATATATATAAACTAAACCCAACTTATACGACCCGCCATACCAACACCATTCCCACCGCCCCTCCCCTTTTCAGTTCTTCTTCCATTTCCCATCTCTCTTCTCCCTTTCCACTCTTTCTTTGTTCCCTCCTTTCGGTTGAAAGTCCCCAAAGTCAATATCAGCCCCAAAATCCTTCTAATTTCTAAAGACAAATTGAAAAAGAACACAAAATCAGACCCAAACCACCAACTTCTATCTTCAATTTCTACCAAAAGCATTTATCATGCTTCATTTCATTCATAATTAAATAATTATGCAATTCTCCACATTCCCAAGGGAAATAGAATTCCATTGATAATACCATGAATGAAGCCAATGAATTTTTCCAACTAAATAATTTAGGAAAGCCATTACCGAATTCAACAATTCTCCACCTCTTCTAGGAAATCCATTTGTTTCTATTTTCGACATAGTTCCTCTTGATCACACTTTTCTTTTCGCTTTGAAAAAAGTGCATAGTTGTAACCTTAAAAATGATTTTTATTTTAAATTATTCCGTACTTCATTACTCAGATTTTGATGAAATCATCACTTGACAAATTATCCAAACTGACTGAGTTACTATATATACTCATCAAATATTGAGTGAGATAAGACAGCAATTTTACTGAAAATCATCAAATGTTGTTTTAAAAGTTTATGAAACATTTGGAATAAAGAAACTGACCCTCCTAAATTGTTTTGTAATCTATAATAACTCTTTACAATCACCAAAGAGAACAATGTAAAGGGGCAGATGATGCTAACTACCACTACTGTACCTGAAGAAGAACAAGCTTTAAGGATGAAACGAGTTGGTAAAGAAGATCTCTTGGACAAATAAAGTTTAGTGGAGACGTGATTTGTAGAAAATGTGGACAAGAAGGGTGCAATTTTGGTGTTTTTTGATTCAGATTTAGAAACAACGGGTAGTGGTGGTATGGAATAACAAGTCTTCCCAGTAAAAAGGCAGGCCATTTTCAATTGAATTAAGACTCTGCTTACTTCACTCCCTCCCTCCTTCTCCCTAATCTTCTCTTCTCATCCATCCCACTCTCCCTCCCTTGGTTTTAGCTAAAACCTTTAATGAACAATGAATTTTAGGTAAAGACGTGGACAATAGATGATGACTTGTTAGTTGGTTGGTCGAGGATGGTGATAGGAATACCGACCTATGTCTCTAAAGGCAGTGACTTTGTGAGACCATCAATTCAACTTTTGACACCACCGTCACCCCAACCTTTTTCTATCCAACACCACCACCTGTTCTTTGAAACCACTAATATCAATCCAAATCTCTCAATTTCCTCTTCTCTCTCACCATTTTTTCTCCTCTCTTCTAAAGAAGAGCAACATAGCAACGACAACAACAATCACCTGCCATCGGCCGCCCCGCCCCTTTCCCTCCGCCTTATTTCTCTCCTCCTCCATCATTTCTTTACTCTCCTCCCCTCTTTTTTCTATCTTCCTCTATTCTCTTACCCTGATCTTGCAGCTAAGGAGTAAGGGAGAGTGCGATCAACATGGTGGATCAGGGATAGGGCAGCCGACAAGGGCCCCCTCCCTTTTTTTCTCCTTCGCCCTCGCACGGGCTTTTGTGTGTGGGGAGTCTGTCCACTTAGTCCCGTGCGAAGGCGAAAGAAAAAAAAATAGGGGGCACGAGCGAGGTGATAGGCGAAAACATCGTCGCTGCTGCTTTATGGTGTTATTCTCTCTTCTAGAAAAGAAATAGTGAAAGATAATAGAGGAATATAGAGAGAGAAAAAAATGTTTTATAGTGGTGGTGCCCTTTAGCAAGTTAAAAAAGGGTGGTGGTGTCAAAAATCACAACCATCTCTAAAAGCATCCACACTTCGGGTGGGATTATGGTTCAACATCTCCAAAAAGGATGTCTACATGTGTGTTGTATGTATGTGTATTGTTTTTATTTATTTATTTTTGAAACAATTCTAGCCAGTCTTGTTTCCTAGCATTTTCTTGGTATTTTTTGGATTTTTTTTACACTTCTACCACTTCTATAGATAGTGTTTGTGATCGTGTTTTAAAGAAAATAGGTAAAAAATGTAAAAAATTCAAAAAAATAAAATAAAAAAGGCTAGCAAACATGACTGGCTAGACTTACTCTTATTTTTGTGTTAATCTATTTATTATTATATAAAGTTTCAAAATTCACAAACAAATTTCCAAAAAAACATATTCATCCTATTAGTCTAAGGGGGGTGTATTGTATATGGATTCTTATGAAATTGATAAATAATTTGAAAAGTCCACGGACTCTTTAAATTGTCCACAGACTCTTTAAATTGTCCACGGACTTCTGCTGATTTCTTAAATCCATAGACTTTTGCTACAGACTTTCTAGAGATTTATGAAAATCCACGGACTTTGTATGAACGACTTTTACAGATTTCTAATTATTTGCAAGATAAAAAAAGAAGTTGGTAAATGTGCCTGCAGTCCATCGTGCCATACAAACTCCTTACTTTTTTCTCAGCAACAATCCAATAGCAGAAATGGGCAATGGTGAGCCCTTGCATCTTGTGACAATCTCCAGCACAATGGGCTTCAAATCTGGCGCGGCAGTGGAGTGACATTGCGTGTTTTTCTTTGAACAGAATCATTGATTCCTCTGAGAGAAGGCTCACTTTAATCTCTTCCTGAGTTCCCATGCCATTCCAATGCAAACTTTCTGATCACTTGAGGTCAATTTAAATTTGCAACCTACAAGTGCAGTTCCATGAGGAATAGAATTCTAGCCAAATCCATCACATCATCCAACCTTTGGAACAATCTGTCTGATCTGATAAGTTGGGAACTTACATGCTCAAGCTTCAGACCTAGTATCTCAGCAATCTTCTGTTGAATAATTAATTTTCAAATCCCGGTCTTTTGGTACAATCACCATGATGATTGTTTTGAAGAGATTTGTTCCTTGGAGAAGATTGTTTATGTTGCTCACCAGGGTGGTTTTTCCAATTCTTCCTACTCCCATAAACCCCTAAAAATCTGATTTTCTCATCCTGTAACAATTCCATGACCTCATTTATAATCTCATCCCTGGAGATTAAGCCTTGACAACCCATTTTTTTTTGCACTGGTATAACGCTTGGTGGAGGTGGATTGTGGGCAATGTCACTGAATTCCTGTTCCTTGGAGAAGACTGACCTCAAGTGATGCCTACACTGCTCGTTTACATAGCCAAAAACGTGAACTTAGATCTGGATACAATCCCTTGAGACATCTGTTGTTAGCCCTAGCTTCTCTTAAGCGTGTGATGGTCAACTGAATGTCGACAGTATTTTTAAGCCATTCAGCCACTTCTTCATTGGCTTGTTTCGAGTCCTTCCATGCCTTGTCTACTCTGTTTTGAATGTCATTTCTCTTTGCTTGCAGAGTTGAGAAAACAAGAGGATGACACAAGGAAGATCTTTGGGAGACTTTTTTTCACGTTGAAATCTTTGATATGGAGGCTGACAAACTATTGAACTTTGTTATTTATACCTAACACTACAAAGTCCATGAGAATCCATGATTTTCCAAATCCATAAATATGAATGATATTTCGAATACCCTAAAACTTTTGTGGACTTTCTGAAATCCATATTGAATACCCCTAGACTTTGTGGATTTCAGAAAGACTTTTTAAAATCCTGATTGAATACCCCTAGACTTTTGTGGACTTTTTAAAATCCAAATTGAATACACTTGGATTTTCAGAATCCATGAAATTTATTAAATTGCCCACAAAATCCAGATACAATACCCCCCCCTAAATGTGTAAAAGTTATCATTTTTCTTTATTTATTTATTTTCAATAGAAACTTTTATGGGTTGATCAAATTGTAAATGATAAATATTCAATTTGTTAGGTACTAGAATATTACCCATGTTGTTGGCACTACCACACAAAGTTATTTGTTTATCGCGGCCTATACCTCGCTACTACCATCCTCACCTCATACTATAATTATTTTTTATTTTTAATAACTTTTTAATGCCCATATTAATAAACAAATGCTATTTATTATTTATGTATTTTTTTCCTTGAATACCATAAATTATATATTATGTCAAATGATGTGGAGTACCCCACAACAAAGTACTAAAAAGTTTAAGCAAGGATGTCATTTGATAATCAAACTCAGTCTAAACTCATCCTATTAGTCGTGTGCCAATGGTAAAATAGTGTGAATTTTATGTTTTTTTCCCAAATTTCACACTATTTTTTAAACATTAATTTGACGTTATTAGTTATCCTTATGTCATTACTTATCCTCAAAATTTGGCCCAAATCATAAACTTGGTAAAAATTTGGTCCCGTAATTTTGGCACAAATAAGAGAGAAAAACCATCTCCCAACTTGCTTGGAAGCTCTGATCAACATCACCAACAACCTAACCATTGAATCAAACCTAATTGATTCTACCCAAATAAAATACACTTTCATCAAACCCAATTGAATCAATTTCAAGTTCAGAATTATGTTGCATTTGCTCCATCTTAAGTTCACTTTATCATTTGTTCTTCATCAATTCATGCAAATCAATTGATCGATTCCATGATCAATTGATTAAATCTACTATTCTTTCCTTCATCGCTTGCTTCAAATCAAAACCACACAAATTGATTGATCTTGCACAAATATGACACATTATCAAATTGGAAGAAGGAACAAATAAAACCTTAAGTTTACAAAAGTCATTGCAGGTTGAGAAACAAACTCAATCAACATTTATGCTCTTGAACCATTGTTTAGAGAGGGACCAAAATCTTTTGATGGGTTTACTAATGATTTCTTGAAACAAACTTCCAATGAGACCGAATAACACCCTTCAAGGGAGAGTGTATGAGTGTGAGGGGATGCAGAGAAGATTCAAGTGCGAGGGAAGAAGAATGAGCAACGATAACACGAAGCCTAGTCGAAGAGGGAGGTGGAGAAGTCGTAGAGAGTTGGGCGTCGGGCTCTCAATGTCTCAATTAAGTTCTTCCACTGCCACATAGGACATATAAACTGTGAAGAGCCTTGATAGGGAGGGAGGCCGAGACGGCGAGGCCCGCGCAAGGCCTGCCCATCACCATCCATCATCCTAGAGATGTTGAAAATGCATCTATATCTAGGATGATGGATTGTGGTGGGTGGGCCTTGCACGTGCCTTGCCCTCTGGGCCTCACTCTCTAAAATAGGGGAAATGTGAATAATAAAAGGGCAAGCTGAATTCCAAGATAAATAAAGGTAGAGTTGTAAAAGTTTCATAAAACAATATGGATATACAATACCCCATTTCAATGTTTTAGTTACCTTTTAGTTTTCTTTAGATTCATCTCCGCATGTATAAGATGACAAATAAGAGATGGCCTTAAATGTTTCAGTGACCTCTCAATTTTCTTGAGATTCATCTTCACATAGTAAGATAACAAAGAAGTGACGTGTAATGTTTTTTTATGCACCTGGTAGACATTCTACTTGAACATTTTGTCAAATATTAAGTAGGTGGCAACTACATCACACCACCATTTTCTCTTTCTCACACCATTCAAATCTCTCACACCACCTATATAAACAAAAACCATCCATTTTATTTTCCCTCACCATTCAAATCGACAATGGTTCCTCCCTCCTTCATTCGAAATCTTTTGCAAATCTCTTCCAAACCTTTCCCCACACACAAATCTCGCCCCTCTCCCTCGAAAACTCTCAAAATCCCCTCAAATTTGAAACCCTTAAACCCAACCTCAATAAATATGCATAACTTTAACATAACAGAAAAACTCAAACTCAAAACGAAAAAAAAATGGCAAAACAGGATAACTTTCGACCAATTTAAACCCTCAATTGAGACTGATTCTCAACCTTATCAAAACACAAATATTGTAGTACTCTTAGTTATCTAATAAACACAACTTTAATCACTTAAAAATGTTTTGAAATGAGCAAGTTATGGTTATTTTACTAAAGTCGTGCAAATATGTCTCGCAATAAAAACGGGATAGTGTTCATGACTTTCGGCCAACTTATGTCCTCGATCAAGATCGATTCTCAAGTTGATCAAAACATAAAAGTTGTAGTACTCCGAGTCATCTAATAAACACAACTTATATCACTTAAAAATGTTTTGAAATGAACAAGTTATGGTCATTTTACTAAAGTCGTGCAATCTGTCAGAAAAATTTTCCGTTCACAGAGTGCACTGCAGGATATCTGAGATACCCCGCATTGTACAATGCGAACAAGAAATTTTCCTATTTGCATTGTACAATACGGGGTATCTGCAGTGCACTCTGCGAATAGAAATTTTTTCGGACAGATTGTGTGACTTTAGTAAAATGACCATAACTTGCTCATTTCAAAACATTTTCAAGTGATTCAAGTTGTGTTTATTAAATAACTTAGAGTGCTAGAACTTTTGTGTTGATCAATATGAAAACCGATCTTAATCGAGCACATAAGTTGGTCGAAAGTCAGGAACACTATCCCGTTTTCATTTTTGGACGAATTTGTGCGACTATAGTAAAATGACCATAACTTGCTCATTTCAAAACATTTTCAAGTGATTTAAGTTGTGTTTATTAGATAATTCAGATTACTACAACTTTTGTGTTTTGATGAACTCGAAAATCAATCTCAATTGAGGGTTTAAATTGGTCGAAAGTTACCATATTTTGCATTTTTTTCGTTTTGAGTTTGGATTTCTCTGTTATGCATATTTATTGGTGGTGTGAGAAAGTAAAAAAAAAAAAAAAAAACTCAATGGTGATGTGAGAAAAAGAAATGGTGGTGTGGTATAGTCGTTGCCTATTAAGTAACCTCATTCCGCTTTCCAAAAACAAAAAACCTCATTCCCTATTATACTGGGGCCAAAAGGGATAATAGAGGGAGCACGTGGCATAGAGAGATTTATTTTTTTTAGTACAAAATTAGCCCCAATATATTTTCTTGTTATTTCACTTTAAATCAGACAAATAGGAATTTCAACATTTGTCCCGTCAGTGGCGTAGCGACGTACTCCAAAGGTCATTGTTCTTGAGGAAAAGAATCGTTATTGTTGCGATTAAAGAGCTCGTTGAATCAAAAGCAATTGATTTTGGGTAATTCTAGATGTCGAGGAAATGGATGAGGAAGTGGGCGAGGGAGGGTGGCGAACACGTGCAGGCTGACGTGGTTTTAAAAAAAAAAAAAAAAATCGCGAGGGAAATCCAAAATTTGGGGGAGAAGAAGAGGGAATCGAAAGCTTCTTTCTCCCCCATTTTCATTCCCTCTCCTTCTGTGGCGAAGCTTCTCCCTCCTCCTCTCTATGGCGAAGATTCTCCCTCTCCCTCTCCCCATTTTCCATCTCGACACCGGGAAAGAAGAAGCCCTCCCTCTCCATCGTCATCGACTGAAACAAAGGAGAAGAGAAGAAGGTCAAACGAAAATCAGGGAAGAAGAAGGAAAGAAGGAGAAGAGAAGAAGGTCTCCCTCGTCCCTTTCCTCTCGCAAAAGGTAAACCCGGCCCTTGATTTTCCCTCTCATTTTAGGTTTTAGGTTTTAGGTTTTAGGTTTTTGGTTTTTGATTTTTGATTTTTGGTTTTTGGTTTTTGATTTTTCCTTTACTTGGGTGTTTTAGGTTTTTGGTTTTGGGCAAGGATTTGCCAACACCCAAGGAGATCTGCAAGGGACTTGATAAGTTTGTTATCTGCAAGGTTCAGTTCTTCTCTTTTTTTTTTTTTTTTACTTCCCCATATACTATATATGCACTTGACATTTGGGAATTGGTAGTTTAGAATCAAAAAAAAAAAAATTGGCAGTTTAGAATCAAAAAAAAAAAAAATTGGCAGTTTAGAATCTTCCCCATATACTATAAATTTGTTGAGTTTTAGAAAAATTATGGGAATTGGCAGTATAGAATCGAAAAAAAAAGGTTTGATATTTTAGTATACCATATCTTGTTGAAATGCTGTGTTTTAGAAGAAAAGGTGAAGATTGATGTTTGTGATCATTTTCTACTTTAGATGTCATCAAATATATAAGTCAGGTGTCCCTGTGCGTCTTCTTTTACCAAGGGAATGATATAAAAGTCGATTGGAATTGCAGATAATTGGTAGCATTAGTATTGTGTCATCATCTCTTTATGTTGGCAAGGCTGGACCCATGGTTCATACTGGTGCGTCCATTGCAGCATTACTAGGTCAGGGTGGTTCAAAGAAGTATGGGTTGACATGGAGATGGTTGCGATATTTCAAGAATGACAGAGAGGAGATACAAAAAATAAACCTTCAACATAATCTATAAGGGAGTATCTCCCTAAATACCAATGCTTAAATACAGAAAATAATAGAGGAGATATTTCTTTACCATTCTTTTTTGTTTGTTTGAAGTGAGAAATGTGAATTGAGTTTTTTCTCTGCATTTTTTTCAGGAGTAAAGATGATTGAGCTAAGCTTCATAGATGATTTGGACTTCGATATTGGCGGTGATTTCTTTTATCACATTGACGATTTACTTGACTTTCCAAATGAAGATATCGATGGGGGAGTTCTAGGAGGAGATTGCAATGGCTTCCAAAATATCTGTCCTGCTCCTCAACAAGACATGTTGCCTGGTTCTGACTCTGGTTTCACTGGCAACAGCACCAATAAGTGCTTAGAACTTCCCACGGAGCTCTCTGTTCCAGTAAGTCTTAAGGGCGTAAATTTCTGTCCTTGATAGTTTTGTAAACTGTTGTTGTTTGTAACGGTGTTTGGTTGACAGAGAAAACAAATGACCGAATTTCTTAATGTGGAGCAATCAGTTTTCTTAAAATTTTGACAGTTCCTCAAATTTAACACAATTTAGTTGCTTTCTACATCACATTAACATAGGCCAAGTGTCCTGTTCAGATACCAACACATGTAGAATCCTCACATACAGCCTAACTAGCTTTTTTGGATAATTTTAGGAATATGTTACAGTGTTCTTTCTCTCTTGTAAGCTAGGAATATTTCTTCTCATAAGTAGTCCATCAGTTGAATACTAGTTGAAGTTGTGGTCTCATATAGGCATGTTGAATGGTGTAATTGAAATTGATTCATGATTTTTAGCAATTACATGCATTTGTTGGTATTGAAATTCTCTGCATGAATTAGGATAACCAAAAAACAGACTTGAGAGAATGAGAAGCTTGGTGCTAGCTTTAAGAAGGCCAAGTCTGTTTTGATTGGAAAGGTACCTCCAATTAACTGATATGATAGAACCTTTGCCTTATAGCATGCATCGTATGTTTTTTTTAAATTCACTGCTTGATGCATGCTACAGGTTGAATGTGATGAGCATAAGGGTGTCTGCAGCAAATATGGAGTTTCTGGTTACCCTACCATCCAGTGGTTTCCAAAGGGGTCCTTGGAACCAAAAAAGTAAGTGTTGTATTGGAGGTCTATGTATTGACTCCATGTTCAATGAATTTCCGTTCCAAAAAATTTTAGCTTCATTTAGATTTGCTTTAAACGCTTTTCCATGTGATTTGTAGGTATGAGGGTCAACGTACAACAGAAGCTCTGACTGAGTTTGTAAACACTGAAGGAGGTATTGACTTGATCCTGTTTATTTTAAGCTGACGTTTTCTTAACATCGTCAGGCGGGAAAACTTTTACCATTTATTGAACAGAACCATTAAATTACAGGTACCAATGTGAAGCTGGCAACTATTCCATCCAATGTAGTAGTGCTAACAGAAAGCAATTTTGATGAGATTGTTTTGGATGCTAAGAAAGATGTTCTTGTTGAGTTTTATGCACCATGGTAGGCATTAGTGCCCAACTTTCTTTACCATTAGATTGTGGTCTTCGATTTTTTCTTTATTTTTAAGTTCAGTGACCTTATTATACTCCATTGATATTTTTAAATGGTTTTGTATTTTGCAGGTGTGGCCATTGCAAAAACCTTGCACCTGCAAGTTTGTCAACCCTCTTGTATATTATAGCAGCTAGCCTAAGATGCACTTATTTATTTTTATTTTTTTACGATATTGAAGTTTCACTTTTTTTTCTGTTTCTTAGATATATGAAAACGTTGCTGCTGCATTCAAATCTGAGGATGATGTCGTAATTGCAAATCTAGATGCTGACAAATATAAGGATCTCGGTGAAAAGTGAGTCCTAAGAGTATAACAAATTAATGCTACCACTATTAAATGCTTCCCCAATTGGATTATACTTTTTTATGGAAGAGTGGTGTTTAATATGTTTTTACCTCTGCAGGTATGGCGTTAGTGGTTTCCCTACATTGAAATTCTTCCCAAAGGGCAACAAAGCTGGTGAAGACTATGATGGAGGGCGTGATTTGGATGACTTCGTGGGGATGCCGCCAACACCGAAAGGCACTGCAGAGATAAGTGTATGCATGGACATTGATGCCTCAAATGTGCTTAGAGTATATGTTGGGGTTCTAATGCCTGGGAACAAGCAGCTTGTTGTACCTTTTCTTGAAGTCAGGATGCCGACTGTCGATGATGGCCATGGCTGGTGTGCAGAAGCTTTATCGAAGAAGTATGGATCTGCTCTAGACTTGTGCCCTCTACAGAAGAAGATATAGCAACGTTTGAGCATCCTTTGTATATTTTGTTGTGTTTGGTCTTAATGGGACAGTCAATAGTACCCTTGAATGACAAAGTTTCTTGAAAACAATTTGTGGTGTGAATGTCTTGCTTGGAATTGCTGGTTGTTAGATGAGTGTCTTGATGTCATGAAAGGAAGCTTATTTTGGAGTTGCATTTAATTCCTTTTCTATGATGGATGCAATACAGAGTATAATTTCCAGTAGATGTAGATTACTCTGCAGCTCAGAGTACTCTGAAATTGGCTATTTTGAATTGTATCCATCTTCCATGAATTTGTTTATTACACCCATTCTTGTTTGCATTACTCTATTTCCAATAGACTGAGATTCTATTTTAAGCTATGATGAAAAGCTGCTAGAATGTATAGCAGACTAGGTCATTCTATTGCTATGAACATGTTATGAATTCTGGCAGGCTATTGCTATGAATTAAGATACTTTCTTTGCATTTATATGTTCTGAATTCTGGCAGGCTATTGCTATGAAACAATCAACAACAATGAATGAAAGAGACAACGTTACATTCATTAGAATGAGGGGAAGATTTCACCCATAAAACAAAGCTTGATTTCCTCTGATGCCATTGTTAAGCTTACAAACTACAAATTTCTTACCTATGTTCATCTACACTTGAGAAACAAATAAATTACACTATTACAGAAGCTGCCCAGTAAACCCCCAATAACTCCAAGGAGAAGCACTGCAGGCACATCGACAATCAGAGCGCGAAGTATAATAGCAAACATTATTAACCCTCCCTTTCTGAATAATCCACACTTGCCACTATTACAAACATCAATCAGAGCACGAAGTATAATAGCAACCACAGCTGTCGTGAAGAATGTTCTCCAAAGAAGAGCACTTCTCCACCGATAAAAGAGTGATGGCAGTGGTGGTGACGGTGGAATATTGGTTGTTATTCTAGTAGTGCTGGTCATTGGGGTTTTCATTGTCAAGAGTGATGCTTCCTGCAGAAAATGAGTCCTCCACAAAGTTCGACAGCCACTCGAGCTGAGCAATATCTTCTTGCTGTGAATAGCCAATCAAAGAGAAAAATCAGACATCTCATCAAAATTGCTTTCTGTTAGCACTACTACATTGGATGGAATAGTTGCCAGCTTCACATTGGTACCTGTAATTTAATGGTTCTGTTCAGTAAATGGTAAAAGTTTTCCCGCCTGACGATGTTAAGAAAACGTCAGCTTAAAATAAACAGGATCAAGTCAATACCTCCTTCAGTGTTTACAAACTCAGTCAGAGCTTTTGTTGTACATTGACCCTCATACCTACAAATCACATGGAAAATCGTTTAAAGCAAATCTAAATGAAGCTAAAATTTTTTGGAACGGAAATTCATTGAACATGGAGTCAATACATAGACCTCCAATACAACACTTACTTTTTTGGTTCCAAGGACCCCTTTGGAAACCACTGGATGGTAGGGTAACCAGAAACTCCATATTTGCTGCAGACACCCTTATGCTCATCACATTCAACCTGTAGCATGCATCAAGCAGTGAATTTTAAAAAAACATACGATGCATGCTATAAGGCAAAGGTTCTATCATAACAGTTAATTGGAGGTACCTTTCCAATCAAAACAGACTTGGCCTTCTTAAAGCTAGCACCAAGCTTCTCATTCTCTCAAGTCTGTTTTTTGGTTATCCTAATTCATGCAGAGAATTTCAATACCAACAAATGCATGTAATTGCTAAAAATCATGAAGCAATTTCAATTACACCATTCAACATGCCTATATGAGACCACAACTTCAACTAGTATTCAACTGATGGACTACTTATGAGAAGAAATATTCCTAGCTTACAAGAGAGAAAGAACACTGTAACATATTCCTAAAATTATCCAAAAAAGCTAGTTAGGCTGTATGTGAGGATTCTACATGTGTTGGTATCTGAACAGGACACTTGGCCTATGTCAATGTGATGTAGAAAGCAACTAAATTGTGTTAAATTTGAGGAACTGTCAAAATTTTAAGAAAACTGATTGCTCCACATTAAGAAATTTGGTCATTTGTTTTCTCTGTCAACCAAACACCGTTACAAACAACAACAGTTTACAAAACTATCAAGGACAGAAATTTACGCCCTTAAGACTTACTGGAACAAAGAGCTCCGTGGGAAGTTCTGAGCACTTATTGGTGCTGTTGCCAGTGAAACCAGAGTCAGAACCAGGCAACATGTCTTGTTGAGGAGCAGGACAGATATTTTGGAAGCCATTGCAATCTCCTCCTAGAACTCCCCCATCGATATCTTCATTTGGAAAGTCAAGTAAATCGTCAATGTGATAAAAGAAATCACCGCCAATATCGAAGTCCAAATCATCTATGAAGCTTAGCTCAATCATCTTTACTCCTGAAAAAAATGCAGAGAAAAAACTCAATTCACATTTCTCACTTCAAACAAACAAAAAAGAATGGTAAAGAAATATCTCCTCTATTATTTTCTGTATTTAAGCATTGGTATTTAGGGAGATACTCCCTTATAGATTATGTTGAAGGTTTATTTTTTGTATCTCCTCTCTGTCATTCTTGAAATATCGCAACCATCTCCATGTCAACCCATACTTCTTTGAACCACCCTGACCTAGTAATGCTGCAATGGACGCACCAGTATGAACCATGGGTCCAGCCTTGCCAACATAAAGAGATGATGACACAATACTAATGCTACCAATTATCTGCAATTCCAATCGACTTTTATATCATTCCCTTGGTAAAAGAAGACGCACAGGGACACCTGACTTCTATATATTTGATGACATCTAAAGTAGAAAATGATCACAAACATCAATCTTCACCTTTTCTTCTAAAACACAGCATTTCAACAAGATATGGTATACTAAAATATCAAACCTTTTTTTTTCGATTCTATACTGCCAATTCCCATAATTTTTCTAAAACTCAACAAATTTATAGTATATGGGGAAGATTCTAAACTGCCAATTTTTTTTTTTTTTTGATTCTAAACTACCAATTCCCAAATGTCAAGTGCATATATAGTATATGGGGAAGTAAAAAAAAAAAAAAAAGAGAAGAACTGAACCTTGCAGATAACAAACTTATCAAGTCCCTTGCAGATCTCCTTGGGTGTTGGCAAATCCTTGCCCAAAACCAAAAACCTAAAACACCCAAGTAAAGGAAAAATCAAAAACCAAAAACCAAAATCCAAAATCCAAAAACCTAAAACCTAAAACCTAAAACCTAAAATGAGAGGGAAAATCAAGGGCCGGGTTTACCTTTTGCGAGAGGAAAGGGACGAGGGAGACCTTCTTCTCTTCTCCTTCTTTCCTTCTTCTTCCCTGATTTTCGTTTGACCTTCTTCTCTTCTCCTTCGTTTCAGTCGATGACGATGGAGAGGGAGGGCTTCTTCTTTCCCGGTGTCGAGATGGAAAATGGGGAGAGGGAGAGGGAGAATCTTCGCCACAGAGAGGAGGAGGGAGAAGCTTCGCCACAGAAGGAGAGGGAATGAAAATGGGGGAGAAAGAAGCTTTCGATTCCCTCTTCTTCTCCCCCAAATTTTGGATTTCCCTCGCGATTTTTTTTTTTTAAACCACGTCAGCCTGCACGTGTTCGCCACCCTCCCTCGCCCATTTCCTCGCCCATTTCCTCGACATCTAGAATTACCCATTGATTTTAGTTTTGTTCCTCCTTATAATTTTTTATTATTTTTTTTGGGTCTTATATAAAGAGACTTACCAGGCACAAAATCTTTAACTAACTTTATCAAGAAATGGTGGGACTAGCTGACCAACACTAATGGAATAATAACAAATAGTTAAGGAGCTTTCAAAGAGATCCTTAATTTAGGGAAAGAGAGAATAGGAGTTTGTTAACTCGTTAGTTACACGAATGATCAAGGAGTCTGTTGGAAGGGAAAAAAGTGAATTTTTCTCATTTATTTCGCCATACAGACATTAAGGAGTCTCCTAACGAAAAGGGATAACTTTGTTGAAATTTTAGACTTTTTCTCAAGCGCAAGAGTCACCCGTTTCAGGTCCCACTATCGTTCAATATGGCACATCTATTGGTGATGATCAAAGTTTGATAGAAATAATAGAGATTGGGAAAAGTGGTGGTGACACTTAAAAATTCTAGCTTACTTAACATTTATTCCTTTAATAGTTGTGTAAGCAAATGATTCAAATCATAAATATGTTAATGAATTGAGACTTTTATATCTTGAATTTGTCAATAGTATCTGACGAGGTCATACGATCACAGTCGTGCATGTGGCATGGACTAACCATATTACAGAAAAGCTCCAACACGGTCCCAAATGGACTCATTCATAAACTATTCTCAACCTGTATGTCAGGTGCCCAAGTGCAAGTCACGCCAGCCCAAAAGGCATGGGTCTTAGGGCTTGACCTAGGACAATAAGGCCCAAACATGAATACCAAAATTGTCATAGGCTTGAGATTCACTCGCACAAATTAACTCTTAGCCCAATCAGTCATTGTGTCCTAAACAGAGCCAAGTGTCGAAGAAACTCAGTCATGCATAAGTAAGATCTTGGGCAAGATCTCCTCCCTCCGTCACGCCCTCGATAGCAGGGACAGTTGAAAAGGGAACACTTGCTCTAAAAGAAGATGAAAAGAAATAAGAAAGGTACACATACAGTTTACAATTTACATCTAGTCTTCACTCTTCCTTGCCTAGATATCTGAGTTAAGCATCGGAGTGTCTTCGCCTATGACAACGGTGGTCCCTGGCTTACCGCTGCTCATTTTTCCAAGCTTGAGATTAGCAAGATCATCAAGGAAAATTTTGGACACATCAGCTTGGCGCCGTCTATGAAGAAAAACGATAAGTTTTCCCTGAAAAACAAACATACAAAGTTCTTTCTAGCTAAGCAGAGCATCGAGAAATAGTCACCAGTACCAGATCTCAAGCATTAAACAACCATGTTAAACCAGACAACCCTACGGCTAGAAAACTCCAACCACAGGGCCGAGTCGATCCAACCAAGGGAGTAGAGCAGTCGCACAACCCAGCCACTAAGGCAGTTGTGTTTGATCTCAGGATAGACCAGATCATGTTTCTCATGGATCATATAACAGGTCGTGGAAAGGCTCACACAGGATCGACAACAGCCACTCGAAAGTGGCAGAGATCTGGGGAAATCCCACACCAGAGAGGACGCTTGAGAGCGCGTCTAAGAAAGCGAGAACCTCCATAGAGTGGAGAAAATAGTTGGCCTACGGGAGAGCTTAAGGGATGACAGAGATCACATGGATCATGTCCCAAAGACATACCAGACCACGATCAGGAACCCACTTTGACTCGGGATAACCAATCCAGATGTCCTATACGACCTCAATGTCCATTTATTCTCAGAGGAAATCATGAATGCCCCATTTCCAAAGAAACTTTTCCCTCCAAAGCTCAAATTCTATGAAAGAACATCAAATCCGTCAGATCATCTACATCATTACCACCACGTAATGGCGCTGAAAGAAAGTTCAGAAGCCATCCTGTGCAGAACTTTTCTCACCAGCCTGAAAAAGGCTGCACTGACTTGGTTCCATAGTCTCCAGCCAAGATCTGTCGACTCATTCCAGGTCTTGGCGAACGCATTTATCACCAGATTCGCTGGGAACCAATGTATTAGGAAGGGACTTCATTACCTGCTAATTCTCGAGTAGAAGAAGGGCGAAAACCTCAGAAAGTATGTCACTCATTTCAACGACGAGCTGACTTGGATCAACGGTTCCAGCTACGACAAGTCGCTCACCGTCTTCACTTCTGGCCTCCAAGGATATTAGTTCTACAACTTCCTTAGCTTAGAACCTCCAAGAGATAGAGCAGACTTACTGAAAAGTGTGCAAAAGTATATCGCTCTCGAGGAGATGCTGGCCTCCAAGAAAAGAGGCGAAAATGAAGCCAAACAGGCTCCCAAGGCACGGGACAGGGGTGAGTAAAAAAACTTGAAGAGGAGGACATGTCGAAGAGGAGGAAAAATGACAGCAAAATCGGGTCCGACAAGGCGAAACCCGATAGTGCCACCAACTACGTTCGCTCCCTACAACTCAAGCTTGCCCAAAATCCTCTCCGCCATGAAAAATTGGGATGACACAAGTAGCCTCCCAAGCTCAAAAGCGATCCTTCGAGGCATGATAGGAGCAAGTATTGTGCCTATCACAATGACCACGGTCACGTCACCCAAGACTGCTAGAGTCTCAAGAATGAGATAGAGTACTGGGTTCGAAGAGGAGAACTCAGAGAATTTGTTAATCTGTCGAGAAACAACACCAAGAAAATAAGAAATGAGAAAGAAAAAACGACGTCAACGACCGAAGAAAATACTGCAGATATCGTCTAGGTCTTGCACAATGCACACGATGGTTCAGAGAAATTCAACAGGTCAAGAAAGCGGGCAAGCCAAGAATTGCGGATAGGTTCCCACCACAGAGATTGCCCAGTCCAACACGCCGAGTAGAGCACTCAACCCCAACATGACGTTCACCGATGCATGGGATCTATTCCCCGCTTAACAATGCCCTAGTTATCATGATTGCAATATCGAATTGGGGCGTGAAAAGATCGTTGGTGGACACGGGGAGCTCAGCCAATATCTTTTTCCTAGAAGAATTCTGTAGGATGCGACTGAGAGGAGCTGAAACTGGACAACCAGGTGATCATCGACACTCGAAGTTACTCAGTCAGGAGCATCGGACTACCCGTGGAAGCATGGAAACCAGTAAAGCTCTTTATGATGGAATTCATCATGGTAGATGCCTCTACGCATACAATGTGATTCTGGGAAAACCTTGTCTCCACTGTATGGGAGCAGTGGTCTCCACATGGCACCAGTGCCTCAAATACCTTGTCAACGGAGAGGCAAGGACAGTCAAGGGAGATCAGTCTTCTGTTAGGGAATGTCATTACATGACAATGAAGCTATCAGGTAAGTAACCACGACGGCTAGAGTCCCCCTGAAAAGAGATGAATCAACAACCATCTCCTTACTAGTAAGGAGTGGCAAGAGTAGCATGTAGAACTTTTGAAGAAGAATTATCAATAAAGGTAATCTCTTTAAAAATGACTATACTCCACACTCAATTCCTTCTACAATGGAATACCCGATCCAAATAATGAAACCAAAATGACGCACAAGCGGCCGAGCCGCCTAGCCCCGCTAAGGGCAACGATGACTCTTCGCATAAGTGACCTAGTCTGCCTAAGGAACCGAGGTATGATACGGCGAGTCAAGCCCAGTCCACGAAAAATTTACCGCTCAAATGAAGCTGGGTCCTAATACGAGGACCAAAATGGCACACAAGCGGCCGAGTGCAACTCTACTAAGGGCAACGACGGATCACTGCGTAAGTGACCTAGTCGGCCAAAGGAACCAAGGTACCTCACAATGGATCGAGCCAAATCCGTGGACAACTCACCACTCCAAAGGCCCGGTCTGAGCATGGGGACTGAAATGGCGCACATCGACTGAGCCTAGTCCTATTCAGGACATCGATGTATAATCTGTGAACAAAACTCAGTGCACGGATTGTTCTCAGCAAACGGATTGACCCCCGTCCATGGACATCTCACCGTACTATAAACCTGGTCCTATCACGGGGACCATCAAAATGGCGCACAAGTGATCGAGCCTAGCCATACTGAGGGCAACGACGGCTCGCCCGCAAACATGACCTAGTCCGCCAAGGAGCTGAGGTACGATGCAGTGGGTCGAGCCCAATCCACTGACAACTCACCGCTCAAATCAAGTTGTGGTCGTGTCACGGGGCAAAATGGCGCACAACGGCCAAGCCTAGTCCCGATAAGAACGACGACAGCTTGCCACCAAGTGACCAGTTCGCTTATGGGACCATGACACCACGAAGCGGACCGAGTCCAGTCTTTTAACGACTCACTGCATTGGGATAATATAGTCTAAAGAATCAAGAAGGTGCACAAAGGCCACATCTAATCCTATTCAAGATACTGATGATTCACCCAAAAATTGACCTAGTCTGCTTAACAGGAATGTAGCCATTCGGGCAAAAATGATTCCTCCGCAACCCAACTCCTGTTCAAGATTGGGGTCTTTTACAAAATCTAGCCCAGACTTGCAGAAATGACTTCTTTCCAACTCAAGTCCTCTCAAGGACTGAGCCAGGGGAGCACATGGATCTATCATGTTCGAGCAAAGATGATTCCTCAACAACCATACTCCTGTTTAGGATTTAGGTATATTATGAAGTCTAGCCCAGACGGGCGGTGATGACTTCTTCCCAATCCAAATCTTCACATGGATTGAGCCATATCAATACAGGAACCTAGCATGTTCGGACAAAGATGGTTCCTCGGCAGCCCAACTCCTGTTCAGGATTGAAGTATATTATGAAGCCTAGCCCAAACAGGCATAAATGACTTCTTCCCAACTCAAATCTTCTCAAGGATTGAGCCAGATGAATACAAAAACCTTGCCCGTTCGGGCAAAGATGGTTCCTCAATAGCCCAACTCCTGATCAGGATTGAGGTATATTACAATGTCTAGCCAGACGGGCGGAAATGACTTCTTCCCAGCTCAAGTTCTCTCAAGGATTGAGCCAGAGGAACACATAAATTGAGGTATATTCCTCAACAACCCAACTCCTGTTCGAGATTGAGGTATATGATGAAATCTAGCCCAGCTAGCATAGATGACTGCTTCCTAGCTCAAGTCCTCTCAAGGACTGAGCCAGATGTGTACATGAACCCAGTCCGTTCGGGCAAAGTTGGTTCATCAACAACCCAACTCCTATTCAGGATTGAGGTCTATTAAAAAGTCTAGCCCAGAGGGGCAGAAAAGACTTCTTCTCAGCTCAAGTTCTCACAAGAATTGATCTAGATATGTACAGGAACCCAGCCCGTTCGAGCAAAGTTGGTTCCTCAACAACCCAACTTCTGTTCAAGATTGGGGTCTATTACGAAGTCTAGCTCAGACGGGCCGAGATGACTTCTTCCAAGCTCAAGTCCTCTCAAGGACTGAGACAGATGTGTACAGGAACCTAGCCCGTCAGGGCAAAGTTGGTTTCTCAACAACCCAACTCTTGTTCAGGATTGGGGTCTAATGAAAGCCTAGCCTAGACAAGCAAAAATGACTTCTTCCAAGCTCAAGTCCTCTCAAGTATTGAGCATATTAATGCACGAGTCTAGCTCGTTCAACTCAAAGTTCTCTTTCAACTCAAAGTCCTCCTAAGGACTGACAAAACTGCAGGTATATGGTACCGAATTTCATTATGGAAAGAGATGGTTTTCAAGCAACATAAAGACACATGGTCAGAGACCAGCAAGGAAGTCCCAGTCTTCAACGTCAAGACAACTCCTGCACAAGCCCAATTACTAAGGGAGCCAGTAATTACGTCACTACTAGAACATTATCTAGACAAACAAAGGTGATCATCCTCTCGCTTAACTCTCATAGAAGATTAAGTTATTACTGTCGACAAAAGATGAACTTGGAAAAGCCAAGAAAACACTCTAGTTTAGACTAAAGCCCTACTTTAGGTTGGGGTAGATACACCCGTCTACTTAGCCTAATCTAAGCAAGAATTGGAAATGGTACGTACGACAGCTACAAGCACAGACAAAAAAGGAAAAAGGCATGAAAAATTTCTTATTAATCAACTTTGCTTTCAGTACAAAAATAAACCGCTCATTCAGAGGGAGCATAATCGAAAGCAACTTTGTGGGCAAAAGGATTTGAAGCAGACTCTGGGACAATGAGATGGGTAGCCGTCTCCGCGGTGCCTGAATTGGCTTCAGAGCCACCTCGCGCACTAGAACAAGAATCATTCACCTCCTTGAATTGAGCGTATGCAAGAGGCCTGTAAGTGGAAAAATCCCAACCCTCATGGTCCTGTTCAATATAATTCAACAGATTTAGCCTCTTAACAACAGCATCATGGGCTTGACCTTTATCGGCAGCCTCAAGAATCTCATTCTCTCTAGCATCCCACTATGCCTTCGAGCTATTTAGCTCCCCAACTGCTTTGGCCTGGTTATTTTCCGAGTTCACCAACTTACAAACCAAATCCTCACAACGTGCATGCTCGGAATCACGCTATTGGGTGAGCATAAAAAGTTGTGCCTGAAGGGCCTCCCAAATCCCCTTTAGACGAACTGCCTCACCGCGCTCACTGTTTAATGCACTATGGGAGTCAGCAGCAGACTTCATGACATTTGACAAGCGATCAACAAACACAGCCTGCTCGTCTATCGCCCTGTTCTGACATCCAGACAACATCTCTGCTTGGGCAGTCTAGGCTTCATTCATACTCCCTTGGATTCCTTTCAGCCTGGATTGTAAGGACGACTGGGCAGCTAGAGAGCTGGTCAGACCCCTCTGGGTGTCAAACAACTAAGTTTTCATATCAGCTTGGGTGACAAACTGCTTGGTCAGCGAATCTGCCTCCCTATGGGCATCAGCAAGCATGTCTCCTAGTCGATGAACTTCATCTCCAAGTCAAATAACATGTCCCATATAGATTCTACCTCGGTTCTAGCCATAACACCATGGGTCAGGTAAGCCATCCCCTGATTAGAAAACAACGCACGAGTATAAACGATAAAGCACAACAAAAAACTAAGTGACAAAACAACTGAGTTGTCAACTTACCAGCATTTGAAGCTATTGCCCGCGATTGAAGTCCATCCCTGTGACCACCTTCTCCAATGGCAGCTGGTCAGCCAACAATGAAAAATTCTTCTTCATCAGATCAACAGTAACAACCTCGTTATCCACCTCCTGATGCCATGCATATTGCTTGCCAAAGCTTAGTAGGACACCCGTCGGGGCATGGGAATCGACCCCAGCGTCAGTACGGAAGACTCTGGGGCCAGGAGCCAATCCCTTCTCTCTTCCCACACCTCCTGAAGGAGAGGACTCAACAACCTGCTCCCTCTTATCAGCAACAGTGGAAGGAGGCTCGAACAGTACTTCAGTCCTCGAACTAGTGGAAGGATCACGAGCAGTGCTATCAGGAACGAATTGTTCATCCACAACATATAGGCCAGGAGTAGTGACCTCCAAAGTCTGCCGCTCAGTTCCCATTACAGTATGAGTTGGGGCATCCAACAACTCCTCGTCAACGGTCAGGTCCACAACATCCCTCTTCACACTCTGGGAGTAGCAGGAGGGGGAGTGGATCCCAACTTAAGACTTTTTAGATTGATAGAATGGGGAAAGAAATCCCTCCAGAGCTTTCTTCTCTGACGGGCTGGGCATATTCAACACCTTCCTCTTCTGAGACCCAGGTGCCTGCACTTCAATGCTCAAAGAAGAACAGGTAGGCGCGACTAGGGCATGCCTCACGTCACCGATCTCGCCAGAAAATAGCCCACTTCGTCTGATGCTATCTGGATGGATAACTTCCAGAATAGGCATCAACAACAGAGCAAGGAAATCAACTTTCACTTTCTCCTCTTTAAATGAAAGGATGATAGGATCATGCAGCCCTAGTCAGAAACAATGAATAAGTCAAACAATGATAGATACTAAATAGAAAAGCAAAAAAGAACTTACGGAGGTTCCCAAAGCAGCGGGATGGCCCGCAAACCATCGAATGAGAAATACCCAAACTTTAAAGAGGCATAAAAATAGTACATCTGCAAATCCTCCAGGTCCTCGAACTGACCAATCAAACTACGTGTCTTCACCAACAGCAGACGTCGCGCTGGTTTGCCCTTATCAACTTCGTCGACAAATGGAGTCTGACATCGTTTGCCCTGATCAAAATAGCAACCAACGTATTCCACTTACTCGGCACTATCTGAGTCGGGGCAATGCCCAAGTAAGACAAATAGTTCCAGATGGTGCTAGGAACAAAGAAGGCGGGTCGGCCTCAACATGGCCTTGTATAGGCAGTTGCGCCCCTCCGTTGGAACAAAATGATAATCCCTTTTCAAGATGAGCGACACTCCTAGATAACCGGGGATTTCATATTTTCGACATTGGCCAGTCAAATCCTCCTCAGACAACAGTGACCTAAAAAAATCTAAACAACCTTGGCGCCACTTCGCGAGAAATTAAGTAAACAATTGAATAGAAACTCAAGCTCACTCAGGTCGGAAAAACAAAGTGCAGAACATAAAGAAGCTCTGAGAAGGTAAAAGTAGAAACTCCCCCAAAATGGGCTTATATAGTGTGACGTTTACTTAACTATTGCATAAACATTAAGTGCATCGCAGAAGCCAAAAATACACCATCATGGCACATAAAAAACCCCTTCACGCTGTCATTTTGTGGCCCAGTGCGCAGACTCACTAACTAGAGAGAGTAGCTGATGAGACATCGATCAGCCATATGATCACAACCATACACGTGGCATGGGCTAACCCTAAAATGGGAAAAACTCCAACACAGTCCCAAGCAGACCCATTCATAAACTATTGTTTAGCCCATAAGTCTGGTGCCCAAGTCCAAGTCACCCAGCCCAAGAGGCACGGGTGTTAGGGATTGGCCTAGGACAATAAGGCTCGAACATGAATCTCAAAGCTGTCATAAGCCCAAGATCCAATCGCATGAATAAGCTTTTAGCCCAATTGACCATTGGGTCCTAAACAGAACTAATTGCCGAATAGACTCAGTCATGTTCATGTAAGATCTTGGGCGACATCACCTACCTCCATCACGCCCTCGATAGATGGGACAATTGAGGAGGGAACACTCGCTATAAAATGAGATGAAAAGGAAGAAAAAAGGTACGCATACACTTTGCAATTTACATCTAGTATTCATTCTTCCTTGCATCGATATCTGACTTAAGCATCATAGTGCCTTCAACCACTACAACGATGGTCCTTGGCTAACCGCTGCTCATTTTTGCAGGCTCAAGATCAACAAGATCAACAAAGACAGATTTGGACACATCAGTATTCATACTACACTCTTTCGCATTAGTGAACCCTTGATAGAAATGGATAGGAGTGTTTTGCATGTGTGCAATGTACCTTAGACATAGTTATTTATTTTATTTGTATATTTACCTTTTCACAAAAAAAATTGCCTGAGTTGTGTTTTGTTTGTGGCACAAGGCAAATTTTTCATTACTTTTGGATGGAAAAGTGTTGTTCTATAATGTTTTATGTTGGTGCCTATACCAACAACCTTTTAGTAAAGTGACTATTCACCAGCTCAGAGTTGGACATGTACCATCGCAAAACAAAACTTATGACCCACGCGAGGGCAATTTTCATTCAACAACCTTTGAAGTACTATTTGTTACTTAGGATCGTTTGTTGATTTAACGTCTACAACATTATGATTGATGCAGTTGTTTTCCGCTTCTTGCTTTGACCTTGACTTCCAAACCTGCTGACGTGCACAAGGAACGCACGTGAGCCACGGACCACCGTTGTGGTTGCTTATGGCACTCCGATGCTAAAGTCAGATAGGGATCAGAGAAAGGTATAATGCTGTAAACATGGAATTTGTAGCGTACCTTAGCATACCAACCTCATGTCTTATTTATAGTGCAGAAGTCCTAGTTCGACCAGGCCATTGATGGCGTAGTTTAGGGAAGAAGATCTTCGTGGAGATCCTTCTTCAATTAGGAGTCGTGTTGTGAAGGGAAGTTCTTCTATTAGCCATGTGCTCCTAGATACGCGGGAGATAGTTCCCACTCCAAGAGTAGTCTAAAGGTAGTCTCCATAGGTGATACGTACTTTGGAATATGCTTCTTAGTTGGAGGCAAATAGCCGCTGTAATTGCCTGTCCGAAGTTGATCCTCGAGATACTTGCCATAACAGGGCTTACGGGTATAGAGGATAGCTGGGAGTCACATGGGCCTAGCAGGCTGTAAGAATTTGGGCCCGCTTGGCAGAAATCATTGGGCGGGCTTAGAATCGCATGGGCCGAATGAGTGTTAAGCTGACGCTAGGGCTTATCTTTCCTTGAGATCATCATGACACGTGTACGACCCAGAGTTGAGACCGTTTTGTTGTATCATTAGCTACTCCCCTCGAGTTAATGGGCCATCACATCGGTTTGCTAAGTCATCTCTTGAAAAGATACTTCACTCATGATGATTGAGTCTGAATCAATGTTTGAGATGCACATTTCATTCATTGAACGTTTGTCGGTTCAGTGGAGAAGAGGCGGGAATCCCAACCCTATTTAGGCCATCCTTCGTGCAGAGACTAACTTTTCTATTTTCTTACTTTTAGAGATCTTTCTTTGTTTATCTTTTGATTGAAAAAATTGTTTCATCTTCATCACGGCTCAACAAAACCTTCTTGATGACGCAACTTTGGCCAAGGGCCTTGAGTTTTTTGAAGACGTGTTTCTTTCCGAATCGAGCCTTACTGAAATCTGTACGAAGTTTGGGGTCCCTAAGGACCTGTCGTTATATGCTCTAAAGGATGATCAGACGCCAATGTTGCCACCGATGGGGTTCATCTGCTTGCATCAACGGATGCTCCAAGGATGTGATTTGAGAGTTCTTGGACTTCCTTGGAATTCCTTCGGCCCAGTTAGGGCCTAATGGGTATAGGATCGTTCTTCTCATTTTGATTAGGGCGAAGGAAGCTAGCGTTCGTGTGACTCCACAATTGATCCAGTTGCTTGCTTCTCCTCGGTTGAACAATCACACTGTTTGTAAAATGACGTTGTCGGCTTGCTTTGAGAATTTGCCTGATGATTTCAAGTCTTGGCAGAAGTATTGCTTCTTGGCACCTGCGGATTCATAGTACTTCCAGTTCAAGGGTCGTTCGCTCAAACAAGAGCTCAATTCACTTTGTAAGTATAGTTTTTTCTTCCCATTTTGTTGCATTTGGTTATATGCTAATCATTGCTTGTGTTTCCTCACACGGCGATTTCCTACTACTCCTCTTACCCCAGAGAAACGAAGCACTATGGAGACATTCCACGACTTGCCAACGAAAAATGTGGTGGACGTCATATGTGTCACCTACTTTATTCACAGTTGGTTGTAGGACAACTGGCATGAGGCCCCCACTCTTTATCGATCATCGCGAGTTAAGTCCGAAAGTGGGGCCCCTCCTAGGAAAAGGAAAACCGCTAAAGCCAAGGCTCTTGTCTTGTCTGACACGACGAAAATGTCTGAAACGCTTGCCTTCTTTGTGAGTTCGAAGAAGTCCCGTGTTAGAACTGTGTCGTCTTCGAAATGATCTGCTCTAGTAAGTGTAGAACATGAGTTTGATCAACCCGTCAGGGCATAAGCCGATGTATCCGGCTGGGAGAAGGACCACCTACGATTAGCAGGGGTCGAAGATATATCGAATCTTAGTGGCGGATTCTACTGGTGTCGATCCATCCGGGACCGTTCCAATAGAAGGTTCTTGTGAGGATCCACCTGAGGTTCTGGAATTCGATCGTCCCACTGGTGGGCTGTCTGATAGTGGCCATGGTGACTTGGGCCAAGTTTCTCATAGTCCGCATTATTCCCCGTCTCGCTCCAGGCCGTATCTCAAGGTGTTGGAGGGTTCATTGGACAATTCGCTTCCTCCTATTTCTACGGATCCTGCTAAGCCATCTAGCACTAAGGCGTCGACTGTTGGTGGCAAAGGAAAGGCTGCGAAGGAAGGCCTGGGAACAATGGTGACTATGAAGGGTGGCGACTACTGCCTCCATCTGGTGGAACCATGTTTTCCCAAGATAAGGTTGTAGGTAGACAACGCATCTACTACCATGAAGTCCATAAACAAGACCTTTCTAAGTTGTCGCTCTCATGCCATTACTGCTAATTTTATTTTCTTGATCGGGAAGCATTTTTCTCCACTAAATCCGATCAGCGGGTAATCTGAGGAAGTCAAGTTCTCCTCCTTGAGGCCCATACTACGGAACACGTTGTAGAACAGGATGTTGAGTGAGCTCCTTATGTCTACCAGAGCTTTCTTTACCTCACACCTAGCAATGGAGACCGAAATGACTAGGGCGTCATTGTGCGGTACTCGGACTCCTTCGAGGTCCGTGTTTGTAAAGGTTAAGGTGGGAATGGGGCTTTGCACCCTTGAGTAGCCAACGCGCCTGTCCTCATCAGCGAGTTGTGTTCGCATCTCCAGTAGAGTTTTTGCATTACCTGTTCGACTGGTCTTCATCTGGTCCGATTATATGGACATAGATTATGCCCAAAGTCTCCTTATCTATTTCCTTGACTGACTCCCCCCGATCCCACTATCATTCTGGTCACTTCTTAGAGCTCAAGAATTCCTTTAGCTTTCCCCTACGAATTCAGTACTCAATCTCATACCTTAGACTCATGCAGTCATTGGTATCATGGCCACCCTCTTTGTGGTACGAGCAGTACTTGTTGTTGTCACGTTTGGAGGGGTCTATGCGCTGCTTCCGGAGCCACTTCAGATCTTCCCAATTTTTAATGGAATTCAAGACGTCCGACGGGCTAGATTGAGGGGGTCACGGCTCTGGATCCAACGTAGTTGGATGCTTTCTCTGGCCTGGCCCGGCTAGGGTCTTACCTGTTGTCATTGTGCTTTCGCTTGCCTCTTTCTTTATCCTCACGCCTCCTTCCCTCCTTCCCGTCTTTAGGGGCAGAGGGTTTCTTACCTTATTCTGTTTCTTCACAGTTCTCAACTCCTCTAAGGTGATGTACCACTAGGCGCTTTTGAGGAGCTCCATCATATTCAAAAGAGGTTCAAAGGTGAGACTTTCATAAAGTTTTCCCTCCTTTAGGCCCACGATAAAAGTCGTCACGTCTGTGTCGTTGCTGCAGTCATCGATGAGTGTCAGCTCGTCATTGAAGCGCGTGACATACTCTTTGAGTGTCTCATACGCGTCAAGAACTCCTTCGCCAGTGCCTTGGATGAGTGGATCGACTTTGGCGGGAGGTTGTGGAACCATGTTAGTGCTGTTTTTTTTTAGGCTGGTGGGGAAGGTTCTGTACATGACCGACACAAATCCTTTTTTGAGTGCCATTACATTCTGGTAATGGTGTAGGTGGTTGAACGGGTCGGTGGTCCCGTTGTAGAAGTCGAGTTTTGTAGGCGTAAACTTATTTGGAAGGGTTTCGTTCATGATACGGTCCACGAACGGCCGAACAGAAAGACGGTACAACATGTCTGGGTCATGCACCCCTCTGCGGAGGGGGTTTTGAGGGTCGAGCCTCTCCGCATTGAGAACCAATTCTGCATTAGCTGCACCGCCTCCTCTAGTCCAATGGGAACTAGCAAGTGCTTGACTTTCCTGTGCTTGCTCTATGTCGCCTTCCGAAGATGGAGGCTTGTGCTGCTCCTGATTTCCGTTAGCGGGTGGAGGGTTCTGTTCTATGAAAGCCTCCACCGCTTTGGAAATTTGTTGTATCTGAGACGACAACAAATCTATCCTGGGGTTTGTCGTTGCTGTAATTGGCGCGAGTGTTTGAGTCTACTGCACGTGCGTTACCGGCACTGCCAAGAGCGGCGTCATGGCACCAATCTAAGCATTTGACCTGTCCCCTTGTTCTCCATTGTTGCATGATCATGTGGTCACCATCTCTTCGTAGCCATAGGAGAGATGGTGTTAGTAAAAGGTTAGGAGCTTTGTTGTCCCTATGGACGGTGCCAAACTGATGCAGCCATTTTTCGCTCCCTACTTCGACTTTGACCTACAAACTTGTGCAAGGAATGCACGTGAGCCACAAACCACCATTGTGGTGGCGATGGCACTCCAATGCTAAAGTCAGACAGGGATCTGAGGAAGGTGTAATGCTGTAAACAGGGAATTTGTAGTGTACCTTAGCTTACCAACCTCATGTCTTATTTAATGTGTAGGAGTCCTGGTTCGACCAGGCCATTGATGGCGTAGTTTAGGGAAGAAGATCTTCGTGGAGATCCTTCTCTAATGAGGAGTTGTGCTGTGAAGGGAAGTTTCCCAATTAGCCATGTGCTCCTAGATACACGGGAGATAGTTCCCGTTTCGAAAGTAGTCTATAGGTAGAAGTGTCCATAAGTGATACGTACTCTTGAATATGCTTCCTAGTTGGAGGCAAATAGCCACTGTAATTGCCCATCTGAAGCTGATCCTCAAGATACTTGCCTTAAAAGGGCTTATGGGTATTGAGGATAGCTGTGAGACACGTGGGCCTAGCAGGTTGTAAGAATTTGGGTCCGCTTGGCAGACTGCAATGGGAGGGCTTAGAACTGCATGGGCCGGATCAATGTTAGGCTGACACTGGGGCCTATCATTCCTCAAGATCATCATGACACGTGTACGGTGTAGAGTTGGAACCGTTTTGGTGTATCATCAAGGATATTAAATTAGATGCTCTAACTTTTGCTGGTCTAAATAACATTTAGGTTTTTTTTCTTTTTGGTGTATGTGTATGGGAAAATTGATAAGCTTCTAGAGTCACTTTCATGTTTCGAATCACGCATTTGGTTGCAACTAAGTTACATGATACTTCATTTAATTGGTGGAGGGATTTGACCAAGAGCTAACAACGATAAGAGTTTGGAGGGATACACATAGATCTGGAACCCATAGTGTTTAGACCCAAATTTAACTTTTGCCCACCATTGAGACATCATCATTCACAATAGTCATCGAAATATTACAACAATACTTTGCTCACAGTACTACGATCAATAGTATTTAAACCCTAATTTCGATTGTGGATGAATAGTGACTTTTCCCAACATGGTGAAAAGGCCTCCTTCCCTCTTTTCAAATTTACAAAAATTAGAAAAAATCCCTCATATGCCTCGAGATCTGAAACACATCTTGAGACATATTTTTGAATGCATATCTCAAGGCAAAATAAATTGAATAGACATATATATACATTTAACGATTTATATTCACAGGAGGAATGGTGACAATGTTGTTTATCATTGCGTCGTGCGTGAATTTGACATCCTGCACCCCTTAGTCAAATGAAAAAACCTAAAACTAACTTAGGAAAATAAAATAACCACACAATTCAGTTGCCTCTTCATCTTCTTCGTTTTCATCACTACCATGCACATCGCCGTCAAGATAATACTATTCACAATCATCGTTGAGAGACTACAATACAAATGAGAGGGTTTCCATCACAAGTTGTCTACTCCTCACGAATCAAAGTTATTGCCCACTAAGGGCTTACCCAAATTTATTGCTTCTTTCTTCATCTTTACAAAAAATTCCCTCAAAATCCTGAATTTCCATGTGTTCTTCCCTTTTCTTCGTGATGATGGTGGCCTATTTAAATATGCAACCCCAATTTCAATACTATTAACTTCCTCTGTTTATTTGATATGACAATAATTAGGCCATGAGTGATGCAACTAGGGAAGAAGGTTAGGAATTTGTAAATTAATACTAACACCAAAAATGTTATTCATGAAAAGTTATAAAGTGGCTTCAAAATGTTTAGGAAACATGGTTGGATCTGTTGTGGCAGATATTTTGGAATGATTAATAGGCTTTTTTTATGGTCGTATGGAATGGTTATTCCTCGTGCGTAGTTATTCATTTTCTTATTAATCTCGAACTTTGACCAATTGTTCTTGTTTTATTATTTTAGAACAGTGGGTTTTCGTTCCTCTCTAATTCTCTATCATCTCTTTGTGAGTGTGCTTAAAATAAAGCGAGTTCCTAGGGTTAATTTGTTAGCTTCACTTAAACCAAACAACTTTGATATTTGAGATATATGTCCTAGAGATAATATGGTTTTGTTCTCACCCTCAAACCTTCATATTTGTAAGGGTGAAAGATCTAACTTCATACAAAAGTGAGATTCCAAGTTCAAAACTTCTATAATTCGTCTATTTGAGATACATTGCTAGAAAGCCAAAGTCAAGTGTTGTTATCACTTGTCGATTCTTACTGTGGACAAGTTTTGACCTTACGAGGTCGTGGTTGTAGTTTTGAGAATGAAACTTCTCGTTAGAACAAATTTTGTACTTTGGTTCATGGAGATACAATTGATGTAGTTGATTTCTGCTCTCCTTCCTCGCTGCTTACCTAGACTTGTACAAGTAGCACACGTGAGCCAAGGACCACCGTGTGGCGGTTGATGGAACTCTGATGCTTAAGTTAGATAAGGCTTAGGAGAGACTTAAAGCTGTAAATTGGGTTTCTGTAGCATACCTTAAGTTCATTGACCTTATCTCCCTTTATAGTGTGAGAGTCCTTGTTTGGATAGGCCTTTGGTGGCGTAGTTTAGAAAAAGAGATCTTGCCAGATACCCTTTCCTAGTTCTCTTGCCTTATCCT
Organism: Berberis vulgaris; assembly: GCA_963556465.1. Lineage (NCBI taxonomy): Eukaryota > Viridiplantae > Streptophyta > Magnoliopsida > Ranunculales > Berberidaceae > Berberis > Berberis vulgaris. The sequence goes on along the minus strand of OY747129.1, from coordinate 36,801,186 downwards.
TACAAGTATTGGGCTTTACTGCTTGACGTGTGGGCTTAATGGCACATTGCAATTTAGGTCCAACGTTATGAAATCTTTCAATAGTGGGCTTAACGCTGTCTAGGCCTCGTTTGATTGAGCATGCAATTAGGCCTATTTTGTTCAGTTGACGAGATTATCATGACACGTGTACGGTGCTGGACAGAGGATGGTTTGATGTATCATTAGCTACTCCCCCCGAGTTGGTGGGTCGTCTTATAGATCCAATAGGTCATTTCATGAAGCAATTGTTCAGTCATGATGGTTGAGTTTGAGTTGTGTCCTCAAGCGGCAAATTTCATTAATATTTGGCGTGTGCCAGCTTGAAAGAAGGAAAGGCGGGAGCTCATTTTTCTATATAGATCTCTTATCTTGGAGTGTAGCCTCTTTAATCTTTCGATCTCAGATATTCTAGTTTGCTGTATTACTTTCTGTAATTTTGATATTGCTTAACCTTTGTATTCAAAAGCTTGTACTTTATTTCATGGCAGGCCGAAATCAACTTTTTAAAGAATTGTTCGCTAAGGGCCACAAGTTTTTGAGGAAAGGTTGTTTTCAGAATTGGATCTTGAAGTCCTCCGTAACACATACGGGATTCCTGACGATCTTGTGCTCTGCACTCTGAGCGCTGATCTAACGCCATTTCCCCTCTTTAGGGGTTTATTTGTCTTCTCCGATGTATGCTTCAATTGGGTGTCCACTTTTTTGTTATCATGGAGATTTGGGAGTTCCTGGCGTACCTTGGCATTGCACCCGCTCAACTTGTGCCGACGAGAATAGGACTGTAATTGCTATTCTGATTAGGGTTAAGGACGATGGTATCCTAGTGTCTTCGAGGACGATGCAATTGCTTACTTATCTTCGGAAAAATGAACACGTTGTGTGTGTGCTGACATCGCCAGACTGCTTCGACAACATGCCTGATGATTTAAATCATGGCAAAAGTTTTGTTTCATGGCTCCTACGGACTCAACATACTTTTAGCTTGCTGGTGGTCCGGTTGAGCGTGCATTTGGACCACTGAGTAAGTTTGACTTTTGTTTCCAGGTTTTGCTTATGTTAACTGCATATTGACCTGTTGTGGTTTTCGCAGGGAGATTCCCAACTTCGCCACTTTCGGCTGAGGATAAAACAACTTTGGATGCGTTCCGCGACATGCCTCGTCTAGAGGTAGATGATGTCATTGAGTTTTCTAATGTCGAGCGCAGTGGACTGTGGGCTCATTGGCATGTGGCTCCTACTCTTTTCCAGGTAAAGAAGCCAAAGCCCGAACGTCTGTCTGCTTCGAGGAAGAGGAAACTTACCAAGATAAAAGTTCTAACCCCTTCAAGGAGGGCATAAATAAATGAGGCATTTCCTTCTCATGTGCATCTGAAGAAGTCGTGTTTTTCCTAGATTTGCCCGCAGGCGCTTGGCTTCGTTAGAAAGACATGCTGCTGTCGAGCAACTATCGGATGAGACTGTAGTTTTTTAGGGGCGTGGTGCTCAAGCCCTAGCCCTATCTCCTTTCTTGACTTGGAGAGAGAGTATTTACAAATGGTGGGCGTGGAGGATGCAACCAATCTGAGCACCAAGCAGGCAGAGTTTCTGAATAAAATGCTGCTGCACGCGGGCATGGAAGCTTCATTTGGTCGTCCCTTTTCAATAAAAGACTTTGAGCTCCGCCTTTCTTTAGATCATGAACCTGTTGTAGAGTCATCTGATCATCAACGCCATGGTGAAGGGTCCCATTCTCATCGCCCGTATTGTGCTCCATCTCGTTCCCGTACTCATATTGAATTGACGACAGGCCCAAGGAATAACTCGTTTTCCTTTTTACTGTCAACTGATTCTGAATCGGCGCATGAAAGAGAGCCGATTGTTGCCTGTAAAAGGAAAGTTGTTGATGAGGGTCCTGATGCAGTGAAGACGGCCAAGGGCGGTGCTGAGGTGATTCCGGTCTCGAAGGATCTCCATCCAGATGCTTGATAAGTATTTTTCCTCCAAAAGTGGTAAGGATGAACAACCAAGCTTGGCATCAAAAGGTTGACATCTCTTATGCTATGAGGAAGCATATTAGCAGGTGGAATGACTGGCTGGCGAATTGTGCTCTGGAGCCAGTGGGAGAGATGCTAGGAGAGTCAATGGATAAAGGGCAAAAACATCTCGAGTTGGGGATGTCGTACCTGAATCAAGTGGTCGCAACTGGAACTGAAGTTGAGGCCACTCGTGAGAGAGTATATACTATGGAGCGAGTTTTTGCAAACTTGCAAAAGTCATACTCTGACGCTCTCTACGAGATTGAGTCGTTGAGGAAGTAACTTGAAGTTTTCTCAGAGCGGAGTCCTGGTCCATTAGGTCGAAGGCTCAGAAGGTTCGCTTGGAAGTGCTTGAGTCTGACTTGGGGAGGGAGCAGTGTCCGCGAGGGATTGGTTCGAGAATGAATTGAGCCTTGTCCGTTGTTACTTGCAGTTTGTCTGTGAGACTGTGGCTGGATTGCAGGCTGAACTACAGGCTCTGCATGCTGAGGGGATAAATAAAAAATTTGAATGAACTGTCCGATGTCAGCTGTTGGAGGCCGACATTGATTTTAACGTCAAGAGCGTGCAGACTGCTAAAAAGCAGTTTCTTCTGGTGCGGAATGAGATGAGTTTTGTTATTGCTAAGCTGGGTGCCGAGCAATTCAAGGCTAACATGCTGTCGGGTGAACTCGAGCGGTTGGAGCGGGAGCTCGCTGAATTAAGAAAGCACAAGGATAAGCTTCTCAAGGCTTGAGGCACTTTTGAGTTCAATAGAAATGTGCATGGAACATATTGCTTATGCAGAGTATGGAGCGAGCTCCGATCGTCTGAAGAAAAAGGCGACCCTGATGAGGGAGATTGAGAGGCAACACCAATAGTTGTGTCTCCTGCTTCTTCCCTGCTAAGTCAGTTATGTTGTATCTGCCCGATGAGTTGTGAATCTTGTATTTTCTTATCGGTTTGCAAATGAATAGTACTTTGCACATGTTTATTTTCCTTTGCTTTTTCTGCTAGCTTTTACCGATTTTGTCTTATTTCGACATTAATTGTCAGATGAGAGGCTCTGCTATGCTAGGAAGCTTTATGATTGATCCGCTAGTGAGAGTTCTGACTTTTTTTGCTGCCATAGTTCGTGCAATCCTAGTCAGACTCTTTTTAGAGATCGAAGAGTGTAATACACCCTTTGTATGGCGGCTTGGCTGTCTGTTGAACCAACAGTTGCTATTGTTGTTATAGCGAATTAGCTAGACTAGTGCCCCATCACGTGCACCGTTGTAGATGACTGGACAGTAGTTCTCGCGAGTAGTCTTGGTCGAGTTGACTGTACTTTTGACTCGTATTTTCTTGCTATTCTTAGAATAGGCTTAATTGGACCGGGGGTTGTTATCACCAGTTATAATTGACTAAACTGGGGTCAGGTTTCAGCGACCATGGTGGTCCCTGACAATCCATCTTGATCAGACGACAAGGGCACTGACTAGACTGCCACTTTCCAACCCATCTTGATCCGTTCGTGGTGGAATATCATCGTCAGTCGTTTTGACTAAACTTTGGCGGGGTTCGGAGTTAATTGTTTGTAGTTGGTCAATGATCCCTGGCAAGCCGTTTTCACCAGGCTACATGAGCATTGACTAAACTCCCACTTTCTAGCCCATTATAATTCGTGCACAGCGAACTAGGCTTCGAGCAGACCAAAGCCACTGACTAACTTTGGTCAGGGTTTGGCGATCACTTCTGCTTACGAGTAGTGACCGTTGGCAAGCCATCTAAATTAGACATCGAGAGTGTTGACTAGACTCCTATTTTCTAAGCCATCAGAATCTATTATTTGGGAACTAGGCTCGAGGAGACCAGAAGCCATCGTCGTCGGTCATCACCGACTAAGCTTTGGTCAGGTTCGGTCAATATTTCACATGTTTGGATAATGATCCATGGCAAAGTCGTCTCGATCAGGTATCAGAGCGCTGACTAATTTGCCACTCTCTAAACCGTTGACACTCTTTTAATTTAATGGACTGGGCGTTAGAGCGTACCAGAAGCTATCGTCATAGGTCGAAATCGACTAAGCTTTGGTTAGGTTCGGCGACCATCATCTATAATTGGACAATGGTCCCTGACAAGCCATCATGGTCTGGTATTGCAAACACTGACTAAGCTCTCACTTTCTAACCCATCGTCCTCCACTTCTGGCGGGCTATGTATTAGAGCAGACCAGAAGTTATTGTATAATTCATAGCTGATTAATCTTTGGTCAGAATAAGATTTTGGGAGTGTAAGTCTGACTTGGGTGTCCTGACTTACTTAGTTTGCCTAGCGGTCTAAATTTAGAGTGGGATCGATTGATCAGACTAATAATAGATTGATCGGCTTTAATAATAATGGAACTGAATAATAATAGGGTTGATGCCTTGGATTTAATGATAATACTCCGTAAACGTGCTCTTTATTCTACAGGCGCTTAGGGCCCTTGCTGTTTGTTCCATTGCATGTGCTGGGCCGGATCTGACAGGGCATAAGCTTGGGCCCATTAATGGAGGAGCCCAATTAGAAAAATCTTTGTGGATCAACGTGCCAGGGATACGGCGCATACTGCAAGATGGTTCAATATCGATTACTCCCCCTAGTTAATGGGGCTGCTTGCAGGGTCATTAATTCGAAAGATGTGGATTTGTGCAGTTGCAATTGAAACTGTCATTTTTTTGATTTCCCATATGGCATTTAATGCTGAGATAACTGCTTGCTGACGCTGCTTCGTAAACTATCCCGCCTATATATAGGCTGGCTATTTTGCGTTCAAGCACTGCAATGTGATGAGTAGGGCATGTTAATCAAATGTATCTTACCAGAGAGCTTGCTTTGGGTTTTCTAAAGGCTGAAGGAAGATCTCCTTCACTGGAGTCTTCGAATGTTCTGACATTTGTGCCGATGAGTCTTGATTAGACTTGCTATTATGCGGTGCCACCTGATCTGGGTGGGCATCTGATTGATCCCATGAGATCTTGTAACATCTTCTTATATTTCGTAGAAGAAGTACAGACTGTTCATCAGGGGACAAGTCTGTCTTCCATTTTCTATGGCCCCCGAGTTGTCATCCACCACTACTATTAGGTGATAATTCCTGCAGCTAGTTTGTAGCGTTTGTTCCCTTTATATCTGTTGGGTTTACTCGTGACGCCATAGCTGGAAAGCAGGTTGATGGAGCGGAATTCTGATGAATGCGACATTTTTTCCAGTAACGTTAGCTCAGCCGCATTCCAGACATTTTCGTCTTGAGGGTCATCCTCTTATTCGCCTCCTTTTATTCTAGTTCCCGTCCCTCTCCATAGGGCAGGCCAGCAGGTTGAAGACGTCTACACTTCGTTTCGAGGTTCATGTTGCCACCTTCGAATCATCCCCACACGGTGATTCGACGGAGAAATGAATTGAGTGCGCTCTTTCGCCTTTTGTTGCAGACGCTTTACTTTTACCACTTTCTCATCTGGAGGCGGATTAGGAGATCAGAGTCTCTACCCTAGTTTCAGAGGATAGATACTTGCATCTGTCTTAGATACTTTAGTGTATAAACTGATGTACAAGCTGGTTGACAAGCTTTGTAATATCTCTCACTGCAATCAATACAATCTGTTTGATTTCTGGAATGTGTCTTGTACGAACAACTCTTCTAAACTAAAATGGAAAACGGGAAACAAGAAACGAAATCAAAACAACAAATAATTTATTTCCAAGCGGAGATTGAGCTAATCCGGCCCTGAAGAAGGCACAAATGGTCCTGGCTCGGATTGCATGATCCCTCTAGCGAAGTTTTTTTTAAAGCTAGTGAAGTTACTGAATAGTGGACTTCGTGCTGGCGGGCAATTCCTTGCTGATTAATAGCTCTAGGAGTTGGTGCCCGATCGCTAAAGTATCGTTACTTAGCTCTTTATTAGTCAGGATTGTGTTGCTAGCTCTGACTTCTAGCTTTCCGCATAGCTACACTTTGGTTATCAGAGCTCCTCCGCCCTCATAGAGTGATTCTCCTCTTTTTTCTAGGCATGGTGCCTGACATGTTGGTTCTGTGGGCCCGAGTTGCAATTGACAACAATTTAGCTACTTTTGGGTTGCATAATGGCAGTCTGTTGCTGCTCGTTGATCTCCTCGGATAGTTCCTTGGGCCTGGTTGGTTGTATATTTTATGCATTGGTGTAGGGTTGAAACCATTGTCTTCATATGATGAAGCCACGACCTTCCCATAATAATGTTGTAGGTAGACGAAAAGTCGACCACCATGAACTCTTGGACAAGGTACTTACATAATTGTGGCTCTCCCGCCACCACCATTAGATTGATCTTCTCGATAGGGAAGCACTTCTCTCCGCTGAATCCGACCATGGGGTGGGTGGTGGGGATTAGGTATTTCTCCTGTAGTTGTATGTTGCGGAATGCACTGAGGAACAAGAGATTCAGTGAGCTTCCAGTGCCCACCAAGAACCTGGTTACCTCTCACTTAGCGATAAGGACAGAGATGACTTGTGTGTCATTGTGAGGAGAATGTACCCCCAAGAGATCCCTTTTCGTAAATTTCAGTGATGGGATCGGGCTGTGAGCTCATGCATCTTGCACTTGTCGGTCCTCATACTGAGATGGTGTCTGCATATCAGTAGGTGTCCTTTTGCGGGACCGATTAGATTGGTCCCCTTCGGGACCGATCCCATGGAGGACATAAATGATGCCAGGAGCTTCTTTTTCAATCTCTTTGACAGCGTCTGTTCTTTCGTTTGCTTGGCCTTGCCTCTAGTCCGAGCCTATGAACTCCTTCAGCTTGCCTTTCCTGATCCAGTACTCGATTTCTCCTTTGAGGTTTTTGCAATCCTCGGTATCATGTCCGTCTTCCTTGTGGTTGGCGCAATATTTGTTGTTGTCGCGTCGAACGAGATCTCTTTACTGCTTAGGCGGCCACTTCAGCTTTTTTCAGTCCTTGATGGAATTAAGGATGTCGGACATACGGGTATTGAGAGGAGTGACAGACCTAGACCCGATATAATTAGAGGCCTTGTCCTACCTTGTGCGGCCTGAATCGGTCTTCCTGTCTGTGCACTTTGTCTTGTTCCCATCATCGTCTTTTTTTTTCTTCCCATTTTTCCTGTCCTTGGGGACAAAGGTCTTATTCTCTGACTTCTCTTCGCTCTTGGCGGCTAGCATTTCATCCAAAGTGATGTGTTTCTGAACATCTCTAAGCAAGTCTGTCATACTGGTTGGGGGGTCAAAGGTAAGGAAGTTTTCACGCCCCGATTTTCGAAGAAAACGAAATCCTAAAATCCACATAGGATTATCCGATTCCCCAAAACTCGGGACGTGAAATTCAATAACAACATAAACATTTAGCAGCAACGACTAAAACATAGTTTAGAAAATAGAACAAACTAAAATTTATAATAGAACTCTAACTAGGAAAAACTGACGTCGCTAGCCCCACTAGCAGAACTCCCGTAACGCTGCTCAAAAGTCTCTAAACCTGAAAGGCTAATTGGCTACATTCCCAAAGGAATGTACCCAAGAAGCAAAAGCTCACTTGGGTCAGCAATAAAGCTGGTGTGAGAAATCTTCATCCCAAAATCAATAAAATCACACGTGATAAACATCAAGCTAAACACAAACAATACACAAACACACCAACAGGTAGTTCCTCAACGAGGCAGTCATATCATCACCTCAATTAAGTAAAAATGCATTTACTTGTACTTACCCTATAGGAGTTGACTATGGCAAGTCTGACCTGCAGAAATATTAGTGGACTTGCCATCGTGCATAAAAGGGATTAGAAACAATGCAACGTAATTTATTCATTTTTATTTGAATTAGGTTCATCCTTTAACGGATTGATCACTTAGACGATACCACATTCGCACCACCTCCGTGCCGAACATACATGCCCGTATGCCTCTCTCATATAAAGGAGGACTACTCCGTCATCCATGCTCAAGTGGGGACATCACATACAGACATGCATCGCGGATACTCCTAACTATATGAGTACCAAAAGCCACCCTTGGGCTATCAATGCGCATAAACTCATGTCACATTTTTTACGAATAAATATCAAAGCCTATTTTAGGCATACAAATTCACCTCATTTCCGCAAGACTAACCCGAAGCTTATTTTAGTTTCTCTAGTAAGAAATGGGTGCCCCAACTCCGCAAGACGACCCGCAGGTTATTTAGTTTCTCTAGTAAGAGAGGGGAAATAATAAACAAAAGAGGTGTGGTAGTTCTAAGTGATACAAGTCCAAGTGGTTTATATTTTCAGAAATCAAGGTTTACCAATATCATTTATTTTTGATAATTCCAAATTCCTCCACAATGACATTTTGTCATACATAAGTCAATTCACAATCGTATCCACCCACATTTTTGGGGAAAACATAGCATATTCATAAATCATGCTTTATAATAACACGGTGATCAAATGACATTTTGTCATTCATAATGAAATCCACCCCTTCCTTTGGGAGAACATAACCATTTCAAAATGCATACATACGGAGGAACACCATAAATCTTAAATGGTCCTACATCAATAGAATCAACGAGACATCAAAACAAAACAAACCATAGTGCAAAATCAAACACTACTACACATAGTACTCTCCATATGAATGTGACTTGTAGGGATAAACCCATACATCTTAGTTTGGCAGAAAGTATCTCAAATGCTGAATCCAACAAAACCACTACATGCAATTCTCCGAAAAGACAATTTCAACACAAACATGAAAGTGCATGACAATCATGGGTGGACACTAACTTACACCAAAACAATCGTCCAAATCCCAGTACAGCACACATAACTTAAGTTGTTTGAAAACATCCACTAATTCCTAGTTAACACCAAATAACTCGAGCTTAAATGCTATATAGCTGCTTCAAGAGCTTCCACACACTTCCATCAGTGACCCAAGTTATCCCACTATCGTCACTATTATCACCAAAGTCACTGTTCTAACTAACTACAAACATCACAACTTCTAATATTTGTACTAAGACCACCATTCCCACCATTGATAAACAACACACAACTAACACCATCATCAAAGTCACCAGTACATTGCATTGCAGAAATTTCACAGTCTAGCCACAGCCACATCTACATCCAACCCAACGGATGGTCACTATCATTTCATCCAATCCCTACAGTGGGATCCACTCCACTCATCCAATTTCATCTCATTCCCTTTCAGCGATTTGATTAAGATGTACACTACTAAATATAATTCCATCATCAAATTCATATATAACATAGTATGTGCATGCATGTTCCCTTGCATTATACAAAAGTGTTGGGATGTGGGGTCACTCACAGACAGCCACAAAAGCCCACACCCAAATCAGGGTAAAGAAACTCTCACCTCCCTCCTGTCCCCAGAAGACCAAAAAAAAAAAAAAAAAAAACGGAGCGTGGCTTGGACATGACCACTAAGTCACCTAGGCAGCTAACTTCATCACACAACATGCTACATGTCTCTCCTATTCCTTTCTACAATTTCCTATTTGTAATTGTTGAGTCGCTTAACATCAATCTAAAAGTCCATCCAACTCCTATCTTTTCATGATTGATATAGTCCTAATGTCCTAGGATTCACTGTCTATATATACCATTCAATATCCACAATGACCTACCTAGAGAATTAAATTGTATTACAAAATATAAAAAAAACACAGGGTGGTAGTCGGAATCGGTCTCACTGGTTAGGAGTTAGATTCTATCACAAATGTGCAAAGAAAACTCACTCAAACCCAATATGTAATCCTTAAGAAAGCTTAAATTAAACCAAAACTGAGCAAAATCAAAATAAGGGTATTTGAAAAACTCACTGATTCGACCATCCAAACTCAATTGTAACACCCGCTTACATTAGCTAAACACAGTTGAATTAGCTATCTAAACCAGCTGAAACACTCACTTAAATTAGCTGAAAATAAGCTCTACACACAGCTACAAACAACCCCAAATATCTACTGAAATCACCCTTTAAAATCAGTTACAACAACTCCCGAAACAGCCCCTGACCTCGGCTGGAAATAGCTGCCAAAACTCTAACGAAACAATCTGTTAACCAACTGAAACAGAGCTTAAAAAAAAAAAACCCCCGACTGCTGCTACTTTGGAGCATAAAAATGTTATACGTCTATGCTGATTTTAGAATAAGAGAAGGCTCGAAAATAAACATAAATAACAAAATTTTCTAGGGAAAATAATGTTAAATTCTGGGTGCAACACTAATCGGAATAAGAGCAAAACTTAATAACCCGATTTACAAAGTCTAAAAATATCACTAAAAGAAGGGGAAAGAAAGCAAACCCTATCCCCAGCAGAGATTTACTTTGTATGAAACAAAATCTATGACAACCCCATTATATCAAACACAAAATAAATCTAGTCCAGAACACAAAATTTATCAAACAGTATTGGATCTCCACAAAACCTTGATACAAACCTAATGTAATCTAAGAGAACCCCATTGGATTCCACAGAAACAAATCAATCCCAGACCAAAACCCCATTAATCAATGCAGATCTTCACCAAACAAAATGCACAAAAAAGAAAAAAAGGGGAGAACAACAGAGGATTTATCAAACAGTACAGGATCTTCACTAAATACAAAACCTTAATCTACAAACCTAATGTAATCTAAGAGAACCCCATTGGATTCAACAGAAACAAATCAACCCCATAAATCCAAATCATCCCAACATCATTATATTTGCAAATACGCAAACACCCAAAATTCAAAAAGAACAAGAAGAAGGAAGAACTCACAGTAAAAGAGAAAGAAGTGAAGAAAACTCACAGAAATTGCCATTTGCAAGGGATTGCGAAATCAATCCACGTAATACCCTTCATGATCAATAAGACTTCACCACTGTGACAGGACAAGCGCCATTGCTTACCACATAGTTACTAACACTGCCGAGCATAGCCACGCGAGGATACAAAACATACTGGCAATATGAACATTCTGCAAAGTGGCGAGAGAAGACTCGACCTAAACTGCGAGATCTTCTCACGTAACTTCGTGTGCGGAGCGCCCATCCGCAAGATCGTGCCAGCGACATCAACAAGCTTCATGCTGAGATTGATGAAGTTGCTATAATCTCAATTGATGAGCTTGACGAGCTCGTGCTTGAGCGAGACGAGGTGAGATTGGAGTTCGGATCTGAGGTTGTCGAAGGGGAGGAACACGCAGGGGAGAAAACAAAGAGGAGGCGCGATTGTGAAGGAAGAAGAAAAGAGATTTTTCTCTTTATAAGGTGGGTGGCTACTCGCCCCCACTGAACTTCTGAAAGCACCCACCTTCTAAACTCACCAAATAAAACCCTAAATTTCGAAATTCACATTCAATTAAATGTAACCCTATTTTATTTAATTCAAAATAAAATAAATTAGTTGTATGAAATTTAGGGGTGTTACATTATACACACGTTAAATGGAATCTCGTCCCGAGATTCGGAAGGTAAGAAAGTTGACTGAATTTTGAAAAATACAAGTTGTCAAACAAAAGAAGATTTTAAAACACAATTTCAATTGAATTTTATAAACATAAATTATTTATTGTTATTGAAAAAGTACGGGTGTTACAGAAGTAGTAGAACTTGCCTCTTCTCAGACCCGAGGTGAAAGTCATGACAGCGGTGTCATCATTACAGCCATCGATGAGGGTCAATTCATCATTGACACGCGTGACGTATTCCCTCAATGCCTCATTCTATTTCTGCTTCAGGGTTAGCAGATAATGCAGGCCCTTCCTGAGCCATTGGCAGCCCATTAAGCGTGTTAGGAAAGCCAACGCCAACATCCAAAATGAATTGATAGATTTTGGAGGAAGGTTGTGGAACAACGTCAGTGCTGGCGTCTTCAGGCTTGCAGAGAATGATCGATACATTATCGCATCAGACCCTTCCTTGAGCGCCATAATGAGCTGAAAGTGGTGCAAGTGATTGGTCGGGTCTCTTGTCCTGTCGTAAAACTTCAACTTTGATGGTTTATATTTCTTTGGCATGGGTTTGTCCATGATATGATCCATGAACGGAGGGACCATGAGATTAAACAGTACGTTTGGGTCATGGCCCTGTTACGGATGGGGTTGTGCGAGATGCCTTTCGGCTCTGGACGTTGGGTCTCTATTGGTCGTTCCTTCGCCTCTGGTCCATTGAGAAGCTGCTGGGGAAGTGCGGCTCTCCTGAACATGCTCTCTGGAACTCTTAGGAGACTAGGCCCTTCATTGCTCAGGGTCTCTTTCTGCAGGTGGATGATTCCGTTGTTTGAATGCCTCCAGTGTTTTTGCGATTTGCTGCATCTAGGTTGAAAGTAAATCCACCCTTGAGTCTGCTGCAACTGCCACCAGCCTCGGGGTCTGAGGAGATTCTTCCCATGGAGGTGGTGGAACGTGCGACACTCTGCTAATTTGTGCATTCGAGGGCTCTGCAACATCTCCAGTGTCGCGAGACCTTGTTGTCACCATATCTCTAGTTCTCTGGAAAAGGTGGCACTATTGCTTTTTTTAGGAACTCTTTCATTCCCCACGGACGGCGCCAAACAGATGTAGTCGATTCCTGCTCCCCTTCCTCGGTGCTTACCTAGACCTGCACAAGTAGAACACATGAGCCAAGGACCATTGTGTGGCAGCCGATGGCACTCCGATGCTTAAATTAGATAAGGCATAGGAGAGGTTTAAAGCTGTAAATCGGGTTTCTATAACATTCCTTAAGTTAATCGACCTTATCTCCCTTTTATAGTGTGAGAGTATTCGTTCAGCTAGGCTTTTGGTGGCGTAGTTTAGGGAAAGAGATCTTGTTGGAGATCCTTTCCTAGTTGGGAACTGTCCATGTGGGATAGTTTCCCTACACCACTTATGCTCCTAGATCTGCGGGAGATGTTTCCCTTTTTGAGTGTTGTCCTTACAAGCAAGTTTCCTTGCCCGACTTATACTCTAGTATTTGTTTCCTAGTCGGAACAGGTGTACTACTGACCTATTTGTCTTGGGTCAATCCCCCATATACTTACCTTATCTGGGCTTATTCTTGCCTTATCAGGGCTTACGAGTATTGGGCTTGACCGCATGACGTATGGGCTTAATGGCACATTATAATTCGGGTTCAACGTTATGGAATCTGTCAATAGTGGGCTTAACGTTGTCTGGGCCTCACTATATTGAGCATGCAATCAAACCTGTTTTGTTTTGTTGACGAGATTATCATGACATGTGTACGGTGCTGATCAGAGGACGGTTGATGTATCATCAACATTAATAAAAGCTCGTGACACACGTTTTCCCTTTCACTGAGGAAGTAACCAATTGAGGCCAATCAAACCTCAATTTAGGTGAAATTCCTGATATATGTGTTATGCTATTGTCTATTTCTGGTTATCATTTTTCAATCGTTTGTTTATGCTTGTGCACTTTACTACTTAAGATTCGTTGTTATTCTTTTATACTTGCATGTCTGAAAACTAATTAAGTAATTTTCAAAAGTTAACTATATCAACCTATCTTGAAATGTTTAAAATGGTGTTTGATTTAAAGAAAGGTTGAACAAGCACCAAGGTAGTTAAATCTGCAAGGTGTTTTAGGAGATAATCTTTATATCAAACACTCTTAGTTAACACTTAACTTGCCACAAAATTTGGCTGCCTGCAAGATTGCAGTATGGAATACTGTATGTTGCATGCTAGATCATTGCTATCTTTTTACCTAATGATTTTTGCGACATATATGTATGAAAAGAAAACAAAATTTAAGCATTTATGATAATCATAAATATATGTATGATTACCTAATGACTACGGTAACAAATAAGCTCTGTAACAAATAAGTTAAGCCCTATCTATTGTCTTTCTATCCTATAAGAAGCTCCATGGAAAGTAGTCTTTCTGGTCCTTGCAAATGAAGATCTTCCTACATCAATGTCTTATTCTTATTTCTAGTATGTCTGATATGTGGATATTTCTTCTTTATTGTCTTCTTGATATAATTTTCAGGCATGAAGATAGAGTTTGTCGATACATGTTCTCAGCCTTTTGAAGTTGTTAACATTGCGGTGCAATTGCTATCATCCTACATACATGGTTGGATTATATGTACTGTGTACTTATTTTGGAAGAACCATGTATTGACTTATTTTGGATTCTATGTATTGTATTGACGAGACTTAATTATTTTGTAAGAACCATGTATTGACAGTTGCACTTTTATATACATAGTTGGATTGTATTAATGTTGATGTGATTTTTATATAGTTGGGTTTTATTTACCATTGCAATTTTATATAGTTGGATTCTATATAAGTAGCAGGTGCAGATTGCAAATGATTCATAAAGCTAAAACAAATGAGCATAAAACAATTCGTCGGAAATGTTGTTAAAACATTTTATGAATGCTACACTTTTAATAGCATTCCTAAAAGCGCTATTAAAGGTACACTTTTAATAGCGTTCCAAGAGCGCTATAGTAGAGTGACACTCTTAATAGCGTGGGCTGTCTGATAACGCTATCTTATCCTATAATAGCGGTTTTGGCACGCTATAAACGATGATTTGTGGTGTAGTGCATGGAACCTGGATGCGCACTCAAACCAGGTGGCTTTCTCCAATAGCAAGTCTTGTTAAGACTCAACGCTGCAAGTTTCACAACATTCGGAGACTCCACCAATGGGGGCTCTCTTTCGTCCTCAGGAGAAGCGAAAATAGAAGCACCCTCTCCAAAAGAGTACATTTGATAATCATGCTCTGCTAAGCACATGGTATTGTGTTATCGTATAAGAACTAGCCTATATAGGCACAATGTTCATACAATGAGGTCACCCAACAGTCGCATCGACATTAAATTCTATGAGGGGAAGGAACGGTCGACAGTTTCGGATACAATTGTACTAGTCCCCATTCATTGTTGTAATGGAACTGCACACAACCCCATTAACTGGGGGGAGTAACTGATGAGAAATCTTACTTGATCACAACAGTAAACGTGGCATGGTCTAAGCCTAGCACGAGAAAGCTTTAGTGCAGTCCCAAGCGGACCCATGCATAAAATGTTGTTCAACCCATAAGTCAGGTGCCGAAGCCCAAGTCACGCCAACCCAAGAGGCATGGGCCTTGGGGTATAGCCCAGGATAATATGACCTGAACATAATCTCGGAGTTGCCACAGGCCCGAGATCCATTCACACGAATCTTCTCTTAGCTCAATCAAGCATTGGGTCCTAAACAGAGCCAAGTGTCGAAGAGACTTAGTCATGCTCATGTAAGATCTTGGGTGAGATCTCCTCCCTCAATCACGCCCTCAATACCAAGGACGATTATGGAGGGAACACTCACTACTTAAGGTGAGAAAAGGGAAGAAGAAAGGTACGCATACACTTTGCAATTTACTTTCAGTCTTCACTTTTCCTTGTTTCGATATCTGACTTAAGCATCGAAGTGCATTCGACCACCACAACGTTGGTCCCTGGCTTAACTGTTGCTCATTTTTATAGGCTTGAGATCAGCAAGATTAGCAAGGACAGATTTGAACACATAATTATCTAAGATAATTATACCACATTCTTCTAAAATTTTCAAATTGTATAAAACATATCTTACTTGTATTGAGTATTTATTTCATGGCTTTGCTTCAGGCAAAGTAAACCCTTCAGGGAATTTCATGTAAATAATTGTTTCTACTAAAATAAATCGTTCAGAGATTTTATAAATATTTGAGTCTAAACTCCCACATAAATAAAGAGTTACAACGTTCATAATTCGCATATCAAGTTTTCATAAACTACAATACTTAATAGAAATGTAGTTATATCCATAACCGGGAATATATTTTATCAAATGCTGTGTTTCTGCAAGAACCCTTGTCCCACGAATCTTGTCATATATCTGACAATATATTTTTTCTTACAAACACTCATTTGAAACCAACAGGTTTACACACTTAAGTATCTATACTTGTCCAAAGACAACACATTCTCAAGGGAACCCAATTCCACTTAGACAACATCTTTCCATTTGGCCAATCATTTCAATTTGTCAAGATTCATAGATTTTTTCGTGGTTGAATATCATTATTTATATCATCACCCTTTGATATTTCGGTAGCTACCATATATATGGATATATCATCGATGGTCATTTCATTTGATTATTCCACATTTCACCTTAATATTTTGAGATCTCATTATTATCAGGTACCTGAGCCTCTTTAGGAGCTTTTCAAATCACTTCACGGATATGAATAACCACTTTTGGGGTAATGGAGAAATTTGATTTTTCAAACATGACCTCTTCTAAAGTGTTAGTTAATGCTACTTCTAGAGCTTCATGACCTCTTCAGAAGTGTAATGTAAAGATGCTTCTGGAGTGTCATGACCTCTTCTAGATGACCTCTTCTAGATTGCATTAGTAAAGGTCTTCCAACAAGGTGAAGACGTGTAACTTAAATGTGTGCCAAACCATTTTGTCCATACAGGATGGGACTATGCAACAACAATCCTTATCAATGAGCAAAAGCAATAAAAAAAACTGAAAGTAAACTTAGCTGCATCATCAAATTAGATAGACTATATGCAGCGGATGAAACTTGTGCGCTAAACAAAATAACGTGTGACACATAAACACATATGAGACTATCTAATAAGAAGTTTAATAGGTGAACATTGAGTACATATGTATTTGTAAGTGGAGTGTGTTAAGAGTAACTTATTTAAGCTTTTGGCATAAAATGACATGTGATACAACAACTCGGAGAGTTGCATAATCTCAAAAAATTATCTCTAATGTAAGATTCAGGCATAATACATATATATCTAATGTAAGCTACTGGCTTCCAACATTAAAGATGATGTATATATTTTGAAATTAAGCAAGTTTATTGAGAATTTGCAGAAATATAACGCATGTTGGATAAATAGATGTACCTCATTTAATGATAGAAGATGAGATTGTTTCAGTGCATTCAATGATTGGGATAGCCTCCGCTGGGGCCTCCAATAAATTACATAGGACTAGCCATGATAAACACATTTGTGTCTTAAAGGTCAGTGTTCAGAAAATGTTATGACTTATCAATAAATTATGGGTAGTGGCACTAACAATTAAATAGATATGATTGTCCATCAGTTGCAGTTTAAAAGCCATACTTTCAAAGAAAATGTATGTAGTAAATAAATCAAACAAATCAAAACATTATATACTGCATATGTTTCACAAGTAGCAACAAATATTCTAATGTAGATATTTATGTTTCACAAGTAGCAGGTGTTCTAGACCACTTCAGGTGGTTTATAAAATAAGTATTAGACATGTAGTAACATTGTTGTAACCACCACTACTAGGTTGTTTACTTTGGCTAATAGCTACCTCTGTTGGAATTGCCTTACACTAGGGATTATTTATATTTTGCATGTTCTCTATCTTTAACTCAAAACTATCAGTAAGTAAGGCTTTCGATGTTGCTGCAACTGGTAAATTCAAAGAATGAAACGAGTAGTGACTATTATCTTCCCATTGCATCAAATGTGTCAATTTGGTTTTAATGGAATCTCGATATTTCTCTATTGCCTCTATTGGTGCGCGACAAACATGTGACCAATGTCTACATTTACTAAATCTATGACAAGTGTCATCTCTAAAAGGATTATTAGTATCTTTCGCAAGAGTATTATCATTATACTAGGCAGGAGCTTTAAACCATGTGGTAAGTGTTCTGACTATCTCTTATGGGTTAATTACCTTGGTCACCACTTCTAAGGCTACCACTTCGGGAGTTGCTATCTTTTTAATAATTCATTTACCCATAAAAGATGTGTCACTTGGCCAATGGAATAACTCTTTATGAGATATGTAATTCACTTGACATGACACTTAAGAAATAAAACCCACATATAAATATATTTTATGAAATTTATATTGTTAGGCGTATAAAATACACGTATAGTTAACTTTGTTTTGTATACCAGATCTGCTTTGTTTCAAAATAGTTATTTTAAGTAAGCTCATTTTAGTGAGATGACATGGCCAAAACCACATTGATAGCATACAATACAACATTCAATACCTTGGTCAATAATAACACATGGGCATGCCTACCCACATTAGGCAAACGAACTTAACTAAGCACCACCTAGTTTACCGTCCATATCTTTATTTTCTATTTGTTTCATTTGCCAAACCATTAGGACAACCCATTGTTTCAGATACAAGTTGATCTCTGGCACATACTTTGATGTTTGGTTTGCTTATCACCCCATCTCTCTCTGTCTAGTCTCTTTACCTAATTTTCAACAAGGTTTTGGATTCTAAGAGAAGATAGTGAATAATATAAACAATACAAAGAAATGGGGAGCTCCAACAAAGAAAACATGATGGAGATATTTCAGGTTGGGTATTGTGAAGAAGCTAATGAGTTTGGGTGTTATTTAATGAAAATACTCTAGTAGTTTGATGACAAAACAAATCAATTTGAAACCATAAGCAAGGTCCTCAGTTGTAAGGTACTCGAGCATGGTGAAAAGGTATACATAGGAGCTAGAACTAACATGCTTGGCATGGTTTCCGACCTTAAGAAACCTGGCGATTCTACTTACGGGAGTCAGAATTCGGCCTTAGAAGACAATTTGGGGATGATAAATGTCAAGAGAAGAAGAATAAGCTGCGGAGGTATTGATTGCTATCTTAGTATTGAGCTTCTGTGTTCTTGGTTATTCTGGTGGGTTGGATTTTTTCCTTATGTGAATAGCATATACATGACGAAAACCAACCTATAATTTGCCTAATTATTAGCACCACCATCAATGGTACTACCAAACACCACATGAGTCGAAGCGAAGACTTTTTTGTTGTTTTAACCTGTGTTCCAACATGTATGATATTGTGATTAAACAAAATTTGAATTCCAAGCATGAAACATCGCCATGAAAACTGTGTTTTTTTGTGAGGCAACATCCAATAGATGTAACATATATCATGGAAACAACCACATTAAAATTTAGAAAAATATAAGCTATTGTTTGAATTATTTACCTCTAAAACTCTGTTGAATAAAAAGTTTGGGAAAACGAAGGCGAAGAAAAATTACTCGAGCCTAGCTTTGTGCTCAAATGCCTGTAGATTTACATGAAGTGTAATAATCACGTATAGCTCAATTGGTCGGAGCTTAGTACGTTTAATTGGTTGAGTCCATTGGAGGAAAAAAAAAGTCTATTTTTTTTATTAATTTCGCCACGTAGACGTTAAGGAGTCCTCTAACGAAAAGAAATAACTTTAATTGAAATTTTAGAATTTTTCTCAAACGCAAGTGTCGCCTGTTTCGGGTCCTACTATTCGTTCAATATAGCACATCTAATGGTGATGATAAAAGTTTGATAGAAATAATAGAGATTGGGAAAAGTGGTGGTGATACTTAAAAAGTATAGCTGCTTAACATTTATATCCTTTAATAGGTGTGTGTGCAAAAGATACAAATCACAAATATGTTAACGAATTGAATCTTCTACATCTTGAGTTTGCCAATAGTATCCTTACTACAATCTTCCGCATTAGTGTACCCTTGGTATAAATGGATAGGAGTGTTTTGCATGTGCGCGGTGTGCCTTAAAGAGAATTATTTATTTAATTTTATTTATATATTTACCTTTTTTGCAAAAAAAAAAAAAAAAAAAACTGCCCAAGTTGTGTTTTGTTTGTGGCACAAGGCAAAATTTTCATTAATTTTGGATGGAAAAAGGTGGTGTTCTATAATGTTTTACGTTGGTGCAGATACCAACAACCTTTTACTGAAGTGATTATTCACCATCTCAGAGTTGGACATGTACAATTGCAGAACCTTATGACCCAAGCGAGGGAAATTTTCATCCAACAACCTTTGAAACACTATTTGTTACTTAGGATCGTTTGTTGCTTTGAGCGTCTACAACACTGGGATATTAAATTAAACGTTCTAACTTTTGCTGGTCTAAGTGACATTGAGGTTTTTTTTTTGTGTATGGGAAAATTGGTAAGGTTCAGGAGTCACATTCATTTTTTGAAGTCGCGCATTTGGTTGCAACTAAGTTACATGTTACATCATTTAATTGGTGGAAGGATTTGACCTAAAGCTAGCAACGATAAGAGGAGCGGATACACATAAATCCATAACCAATAGTGTTTAGACCCAAATTTAACAGTTGCACATCTTTGTCGAGAAAACACCATTCACAATCGTCGTTGAAATTCTACAACAATAATTTTGCTCACATTTCTACGACCAATATAGTATATAGACCCCAACTTCGATTGTGGGCGAATAGTGACATTGACCAACATGGTGAAAAGGAAACCTTCCCTATTTTCAAATTTAAAAAAAATGGCCAATGGGGTACTAACTCTGCGGTAGACCAGTGGCGGATGGAATCATAGGTCCAGGGTTCAAACCCTGCCAGTAGCATCTGGGGTGGGAAGGGTTAAGGGATAAAAACCAATTACAAAAATTAGATAAGTCGAGATCTTAAACACATCCCGAGATATATTTTTGAATGCATAACTCAAGGCGAAATAAATGGACTAGACTAAATATACATATAACGATTTTTTTTCACACGAGGAATAGTGTGGTGTTGTTTGTCATTGCGTCATGTGTGAATTTGACATCCTGCACCACTTAGTCAAATGAAGAAAAAACCTAAAACTAAATTAGGAAAATAAAATAACCACACAATTCAGTCACCTTTTCATCTTCTTAGTTTACATCACGACCATGCACATCGCCGTAGAGATAACACTATTCACAATCATCGTCGACTGACTACAATACAAATGACAGGGTTTTCATCACAAGTTGTTTATTCTTCACGAATCAGACTCATTGCCCACTTAGGGCATACCCCAATTGATTGCTTCGTTGTTCCTCTTTACAAAATTCCCTCAAAATCCCTAATTTCCTTGTCTACTTTCCTTTTCTTCGTGATGATGGTGGCCTATTTAAACATGCAACCCCAATTTGAATATTGTTAACTTCCTTTGTTTAATTGATATGACAAAAATTAGGCCATGAGTGATGCAATTGGGGAAGAAGGTTAGGGATTTGTAAATTATTGCTACACCAAAAAAGTTATTCTTGAAAAGTTACAATGTGGCTTCAGAATGTTTAGGAAACATGGTTGGATATGTTGTGGCAGATATTTTGGAATGATTAATAGGCGTTTTTTATGGTTGTATGGAATGGTTCTCCTCGTGCGTAGTCGTTCATTTTTTTTATTAATCTCGAATGGTGACCAATTGTTCTTATTTAATTATTTTAGAACAGTGGGTTTTTGTTCCTCTCCAATTATGTATGATCTCTTTGTGAGTGTGCTTAAAATAAAGTGAGTTCCTAGGGTTTAATTTGTGAGCTTCATATAAACCAAACAACTTCTTTGTTTGAGATCCATGTCCTAGAGATAATATTGTTTTGTTCCCATCCTCAAACCTTCATATTTATAAGGGTGAAAGATCTAGTTTAATAAAAAAGTGAGATTCCAAGTTCAAAACTTCTCTAATTCGTCTATTTGAGATACAATGCTAGAAAACCAAAGTTAAGTGTTGTTATCACTTGTCGAAGTCTTATTGTGGACAGGTTTTGACCTTGCAAAGTCGTGGTTGTAGTTTTGGGAATAAAACTTCTCGTTAGAACAAAATTTGTACTTTGGTTCATGGAAATACAATAATAAAAGCTTGTTACGCACGTTTTCCCTTTCACAGAGGAAGTAAACAATTGAGGCCAATCAAACCTCAATTTAGGTGAACTTCATGACATGTGTGTTATGCTATTGTCCATTGCTAGATATCTTTTTTCAATTGTTTGTTTATGCTTGTGCATTTTACTACTTAAGATTCATTCTTAGTATTTTATACTTGCATGTTTGAAAAGTAATTAAGTTATTTCAAAAGTTAATTGTCTCAACCTATCATGAAGTGTTTACAATATTGTTTGATTTAAAGGGAGACTGAACAAGCACCAAGATAGTTAAATCTACAAGGTGTTTTAGGAGAAAATCTTTATATCAAACACTCTTTCGCAAAACATTTCCAAGTTGAAAAGGCTTTAAGTAAGAGACTAGTGTAATATTGTGTAATTTTTTTTAATTGATCAACGATCCTTTTATTCATATTAATATTGTGTATTAATAAAAGCAGTTGATGAGACATCAATATATCATGAGATCACAATAGTACACGTGTCATGGGCTAACCCTAACACGAAAAAAGGCTTCGGCGCTGTTATGACCCCAAATATTACAATTTTAATGTGTTAGGGTATTATTTATTTTGTGACTAGGTTATATAATAGATAAAATAAATAAAAAAAGGGTGCCAATATAATTTTGTTTAAACCTTAATTTTGTAGGGTTTTAATTTTAGGTTAAATAGGGGTTGATCCTTCTCTGCAGCATATAAAGCCTGTTAAAAAAAGGAACAAAAGAAGCAGGAGAAAAAACAAGTGAGTTTTCTTCCTACCCGCTATACTTATTGATGCCGTCGTTTTTCGCTCCCTGATTTGACCTAGTTTCTGCTGACCTGCACAAGTAACACACGTGAGCCACATACCACAGTTGTGGTGGTCGATGGCACTCCGAGGCTAAAGTCAGACAGGGATCTGAGGAAGGTGTAATGCTGTAACAGGGAATTTGTAGCGTACCTTAGCTTACCAACCTCAAGTCTTATTTAAAGTGCAAGGAGTCCTGGTTCTACCAGGCCATCATAGGTCTAGTTCAGGAAAGAGATCTTCGTGGATACCCTTATCTAATTAGGAGTCGTGTTGTAGGAGGGAAGTACCTTGTTAGCTTCGTGTTGTAAGAGCAATCCGTAGGATGGAGTTTCCTTGTGTAGAATGTACTCTGGTATTTTCTTCCTAGTTGGAATCAGAGAGTAGCTACAGTTGCCCGCCCGAAGCTGATCCTCGAGATACTTGACTTAGTAGGACTTATGGGTATTTAGGATAGCCGTGAGACATGTGGGCTTAGCATGCTGTGAGAGTTTGGGTCCGCCTGGTGAATTGACTTGAGCGGGCTTAGAACCGCTTGGGCCGGATCAGCGTTGGGTTGATGTTGAAGCCTGTATTTCCTCGAGATCATCATGAGATGTGTGTGGCTGAGAGGTGCGACCAATTTTGTGTATCATTACCTACTCCCCACAAGTTAGTGGGACGTTAAGTCGGTCCACTAACTCTCTGAAAATACAATTGTACCATCGTGATGATTGGACTCGAAGCGTTCGTTTCGAGCGACACATGACATTAATGGGTACGTGACTAATCAAAGAGGGAAAGTGTGGTTTGCCTTCCCTATAAATATTCAGTGTCTTAAGGAGGATTTCCCCATTGTTATTTACGCTATCTTCTAATGGCTGACAACGTTAAATTTTCTTCCAAGGATTCGTTATCCCTCGCTTGTATCAATTTCTTCGAAGGTAGTTTGGTCAACGAAACTGAGTTGATCAGGCTCTGTAGTTTGTACCGCATTCTGGAAGATTTGCAAATTGTTCCCGTGCGTGGATTTTTAGGTCTGATTGTACCTCCTCATGGGTTCATAGGCTTGCACCGAGGCATGTTCAAGTCCTAGCCCCGAATTCCAGTGCCAGATGATGTCTGGCTCTTCTATATCCATTTTCGAATGCCTCCCGCTCAAATGGAGCCAGCGGGTACAAGATACTGCTCGCAATTCTTTTGAGGGCTCATGACGCAGGCCTCTGTTTGACCTCGTCGGTGATCCACCATCTGACTGAGGCTTGATTGGATTCCAGGGGTATCTGTGTGTTGAAATGTCCTCCTTGTCTGGGACTGGCGGCGAGTAGCGCTGAATTTGGGAGAAGCAATGGTTCTTTGCTTCGGTGAATTCTAGTTACTTCAAGCTCGGGAGTCGTAGAGTATCTCGATACTTTCAGTTTGATCTAAGTCTTTTTTTCATCTGGGCATGCATATTTTTGTATGTTTCTTCTATGATAATGGTTATGATGTTGTCCCTTTGTTTCAGGGAGGTTTGTTATCCCGTCTCTCAGCGAGGAAGAAAAGCGGATAGTGAGGGAGTTTCTCAAGCTCCCTTTGACTTTCGTTGAGGAGGTCATGATGCTAGGCAACGTCTCATGCTGCGGTCTACAGCGGTGTTCTTATATTGCTCACCTCGTGTCAGGTTCGTTGGCTGAGGGGGTGGTTGCCCGTCGCACATGGAAGAAAAGTCTGGCCTTGCCTAGTCCTTCCGGGCTTGTTGAATTGGAGGCGAATGTACCTCTCGTTGTTGTCCCGAGGAAGAGGCAAAATTTTGTTAAGGCGGATTTCCCCTTAGTATATCATGGTCTGCATAGGCGACACCCTTGGGGGGTCGCGGCCTTTCTCCAGATGCTTTGGCTTCCCTTGTCGACTTAGCGGCTAGGAAGTTAGACCACGTGTCGAGGTTTTGAGTCATCGCGGTATTGAGACAGCTACTCATGCCCTAAAGTCATACAGTCCTGTTTCGCTACACCCCAAAGCCCATGGTAGGGTTCTTGCTTTGGAGAAGGCCTTCGCGGATTTGCGGATGTCATATTCAGACACTTTCTATCGGGCGGAATCCCTGGATGGTCGATTGCATGATTCTGGCAGTATCGTGAACCGCGAAGGCATGGAGGTCGCGACATTTGTTACTGAAACAGAAGTTGCTGGTATGAGAACTCAGCTTAGGGCCACCAATTCTAATTTGGCTCAACTCGTGCAGAACTGAAGCGGGACCAGGGCCGAACTAGAGCGCCTGGGGGTGGCTATAGACAGGTGGTCTTCTGAATGGGAGGCTCAAGAACCAGAAAGGAAGCGGGCGGAGGCAGACGCTGGAAGTTGTTCTTGATGAGAGGTTTCACTGTGTTCTAGAGGCGGAGGATCACTCGCACTATGAGGCCCTATTGGGCGCGATGGACTTCGACGTGTCAGGCAGGAGGCCGTTAATCTCGTTCGAGGTCATTCGGGGTAGAATGGAGCTCCTGGAGCTGATTAGGGAAGAGCATCTCGATATTGACGTTAAATTCGCTCGCGATAGAAGGGTTGCTCTCAGGCCGATCAATCGAGGAGAGGACTATGGCACCGCAAGGCTTACTGATGAAGAAGATGTTCTCCTTAGAGTGTTTGTAACGTCCTTTCCTGGATGGATAATATATAGACATGTTTTTTGAATGAAAGTATTGTTTTGTCCCATATTGTCGTGTTTACTTTAGTTGCTTCATAGACAGAAGAGTTTGCATTGTTAGGCGGGATGCCTATTTTTGTCAATCAAGATATATTGCTGCTTTGGGTTGCTCCTGCGACAGATTACAGTTTATCCAGCAGAAATCGTTGTTGGTCAGGGGTCGACCAGGCTCCCTCAGTCGTTGTCTATAACGACTCCCTCAGTGTTTGCGGACTAGCGCTGACTTCTGCCCCTATTCCTTCGGCCGTAGTGACCCGTGCGGAGTGGGTTAGCCATCTTCATCAGTCGCGAAGTGACTAAGCTTACCTGGTAAGTTCGGCGATCATTATCTGTGTTGAGAATAATGATCCCTTGGCGAGTCATCGTCATCAGCGGACAAGCACTGACTAGACTCCCACTTCTTCAACCGTCGTGATCCGCGCGGAGCGAATTAGGCTTTGGGCACCAGAAGCCGTCGTCATCAGTCGCGAACTGACTAAGCTTACCTGGTAAGTTTGGTGATCATTATTTTTGTTGAGAGAAATGACCCCTTGGCGAGTCGTCGTCATCAACGGACAAGCGCCGACTAGACTCCCATTTCCTTAGCCGTCATGATCCACACGGAGCGGATTAGGCTTTGGGCACCAGAAGTCGTCGTCATCAATCGCGAACTGACTAAGCTTACCTAGTAAGTTCGGCGATCGTAGTCTGTGTTGAGAGCAATGATCCCTTGGCGAGTCGTCATCATCATCGGACAAGCGCTTACTAAACTCCCACTTCCTCCGCCATCGTGATCCGTGCGGAGCGGATTAGGCTTTGGACACCAGAAGTCGTCATCATTAGTCGCAAATTGACTAAGCATACCTAGTAAGTTCGGCGATCATTGTCTGTGTTGAGAGCAATGATCCCTTGACAAGTCGTCATCATCAGTGGACAAGCGCTAACTAGACACCCACTTCCTCAGCTGTTGTGATACTCGCGGAGTGGATTAGGCTTTGGGATAATTTTCGAGTCTGGCCATAGTCGGGCTGGTCAAGGGTTGTAACGGACAACAGTGGAAATTTTTTGTAAAAGCAAAATATTTTATTGATAATATTTTTTGAGGTGCTCTACATTCCATGGTTGTTTAAGTCCATCGCCGTATGCATCTTCCAGCCAGTATGTTCCCGGCCTGTTAACCTTGGCAACTCTGTAAGGTCCTTTCCAATTCGGATTTAGCTTTCTAAGCTTCTTTGGTGTTCTGCTAAGTCTTCCTGAGTACCCAATCTCCCACCTTGAATTCGCGTGGCTTGACCTTCTTGTTGTATTATTGCGCCATCTGATGTTGGTAGGCGACTATCTTGGTGGAGGCTAGATCTCATTTTTCATCGAGGAGGTCTAGTCCCATGCGCAAGGCCTCGTCGTTGCCGTCTGGTTTGAAATCTTCCGTCCGAAAGGTTGGCACATCGAGTTTTACCGGAACCATAGCTTCCAACCCTTATGCTAGGGTGAAGGGTGTTTCTCCGGTAGGGGCTCTTTTAGTTGCTCGATATGCCCATAGTATTCCTGGTAGTTCTGGAACCCATTTTCCTTTGTCTGTGTCGAGCTTTCTTTTGATGGCTTCTAGGATTGTTCGGTTCGTAACTTATGTTTGGCCGTTGGCCTGGGGGTGTCCTAGTAAGGAGAAGTGGTGATTGATACCCAACCTTTTGCACAGTTCCCTGACCATGCTACCTTCGAACTGAGTTCCGTTGTCACTAACCAATACTCTAGGGATGCCAAATCTGCAGACGATTGTGGCCCATATGAATTTTTCGATCTGTACTTGCCCAATTTTAGATAGAAGCTCAACCTCGACCCACTTGGTGTAGTAGTCGACGACCACAAGAAGGAATTTTACCAGTCGATGTCGAGAGCGGCCCGAGATGATGTCCATTCCCTATTGCGCAAATGGCCATGGACTAGTTATTGGAGTCAGTGGTTGGGCTGGCATATGGGTATACAGTTCGAACCTCTGACACTTGTTGCACTTGCGGACTGTATCCTTGCGTCTCGCTGCATGGTCGGCCAATAGTACCCTAGAGTTAGGGTTTTATGGCGAGGGGTTCTCTCGCCTGGATGATTTCCACATATACCGCTGTGGATTGCTCCCAAGACTTGGTCCGCCTCTAAAAGCGACAAACATCGGAGCAGGGGCCCTGTCACCAATCTCCTGTATAACTTGTCGTTTAGGAAAGTGTACCTTGCTGCTCTATTTTTAAGTTTTCTTGCTTCATCCTTCTCAGTTGGTAGGGTCTCAGTTGCTATATATTCCAGTATCGGAGTCATCCAATTTGGTTGTGTTTTCGTATCACAAATGTCTTTATGTTCTTCTTCATCGATGCTTGATTGTTCTTGATGTTTGATGAGACCACTTGAGACTTCATCGGAGGCAGAGGCTTTTCTGGCTAGCGCGTCGGCTCTTTTGTTGTCTTTTCTAGGGCATTGCGTGAGTTCACAGCTCTTTCACCTGCCCATTATGCCAAGTACCTTGTCGCGGTAGGCTATCATGTGGGGGTCCTTGCTGTTGAAATCCCTTTTGACCTAGTTGACTACCAGTCTTGAGTCGCTGTAAGCTATCAGGCAATCTATATCGATACCTAATGCTAGCTTTACTCGGCCTCGTTGTTTGAAGCGGGGAAGCCGAACCTGACTGCCTTTTCAAGGGTGAAGCCGCTGGGGGAGTGGAGTGTGATCCCCGCTCCGCTCGCTATTCTAGTCAAGGATCTGTCGCAGCGCAAGATCCATGCTTGGGCATTTGAGTCCGAGTGTTGGTGGTCTAACTTTGGTTCTTGTTTGCCAGTGAACTCAGCAATGAAGTCTGTCAGCGCTTGGGCTTTGATGGAAGTTCTTGGAACGTAGTTTATGTCAAATTATCCGAGTTCCACTGACCATGTCACAATCCTACCAGATAACTCGGGTTTATGTAGTACCGAGCGGAGGGGATGCTTTGTCAATACCATTATGGAGTGGGCCTGAAAATAGGGCATTAGTTTCCTGGAGGATACAACTAGTTCCAGAGCCAACTTTTCCAGATCCGGGTAGTGTGCTTCCGCTTCTATGAAAGTTTTGCTGGTCGTTTTGTCCAAGGGCTGATTTGACAGCGTGTTCGCAAACAGACAAGTATAGGTAAAGTGTTTCTCCTATCGCTTGCTTCGAGAGTAGCTCTGGACTCCCCATGTATGCTTTCAGGCTTTAAAAGGCTTGTTCGCATTCTTCTTTTCACGAGAACCCTTTGCTCCTTTTTAGTATCTTAAAGAAAGGTAGGCATTTATCAGAGAATTTTGATATGAATCTGTTGAGTGTTGCTACCCTTCCTGTTAGGCTCAGAACGTCTCTAATGTTGGTCGGGGCTTTCATGTCGAGAAGGGCATGAATCTGTTTTGGGTCGGCCTCAATTCCCGTTTTGTTTACTATATAGCCCAGGAATTTTTCAGAGTCGACTTCGAACGTGCATTTTGGTGGGTTTAGCTTCATCTGGTATTTCCTGAGTTAGTCGAACGCTTCAGCGAGGTTGTGCACATGGTCAAGGCTATAGAGACTCTTGACCAGCATGTCGTCTATGTAGACCTCCATGTTCCTGCCGATTTGTTCTTTGAACATCCAGTTAACCAGTCGCTGGTATGTAGCGCCTGCATTATTTAAGCCGAATGGCATCACCTTATAACAGTATATCCCATTTCTATCACAAAAGAGAGTTTCTCTTGATTGGGGGGGGGGGTGCATTAATATTTGATTATAGTCTGAATAGGCGTCCATGAAGCTGAATAGGCTATGCCCTGAAGTGGCATCCACAATCTGATCGATGCAGGGGAGCGGGAAGTTGTCCTTTGGGCAGACTTTGTTTAGGCCAGTGTAATCTACACACACTCTCCATTTTCCGTTTTTCTTTCTTACGAGAATGGTATTTGCCAGCTAGTCGGGGTATCGTGCTTCCTTGATCATGCCCGCCTTGAGTAAACGTTGTACCTCCTTGTTTATGATCGCATTTTTTTCAGGTGCCATAAGTCTTTTCTTCTGCCTAACAGTTTTCTTTGAGGGGTCCACCTCGAGGTGATGGGTTATTATTGATGGATCGATCCCCACCATGTCCTGCATGGTCCAGGCAAAGACGTCCTGGTTACATTGCAGCAACTCCGTGAGTTGCTTCGTCATTCCCTCGCTTAGGCAGAAATCGATCTGAATGGTGATGGCTGTCAAGGTAGACCGTAATGGTTTCTTCCTCTGGTTGTCCGACATTGGGTCTGCCCTGAGATATTACAGGTGCCTCATTGTCTGGGGTCAGCTGTTTCCCTCCTGCACTTTGGGCAGAACAGAGAGTCGTCTTAGCCGCTAGGCCAGCCACAGATTGGGAATCGCTGGGTAGCATGGTAATTATTTACTGGCACTCCCTGGAAACTACCTGGTCGCCTCTTAATGTACCAATCGCTTGACTTGTTTGGTACTTGACGCATTGGTGCAGAGTGGAGACCGTTGGTTCCATCTGGTGTATCCAGGGTCTTCCTAGGACAGCGTTGTATGTTGAAGGCGTGTTGATCACTATAAATTCTTGAAACGGGGTTTTCTGAGTTGGCTTCTCTCCTTCTGTTGTAGTAAGATGTATCTTTCCCACCGAAAATGCCTTTCGCTACTAAAGTCGATCACTAGACGACTATTGGGGGTCAACGTTGTATTTTCCAGTTGCATGTTGCGGAACGTGTGGAGAAATAGGACCTTCATCGAGCTGCCAATGTCTACTAAAGATCTCATTACCTCCCAGCCTGCCAGAGAAATCGTTACCACCAAGGCATCGTTGTGTGGGAGTTGTACGCCCTGGAGATTTTTTTTCCATAAATACTAGTGGTGTGGATTGGCCTTGTTCACGACCATGTTGTATTGATTGTTCGCCACGTATCGGTTGGATCTTCATATCTCATAGAACCCTTTTCCTGGACCTGTTGGATAATTCGGTCTCGGAATGTTCTTCATGAAGCACATATATTTTGTTGGTCGATGGCCCCTTGGGGTTTGTTGGTGCGGCCGCTACTTCAGGAACGCGAGTTGGTTGTTCGTACATGACAGGAACTGCTGAAAGGGGTGGAGTAGGGACAATCTAAGCGTTTGACGTGTCCCCTAGTTCTCCATTGTTGTGTGACCTAATGGCCACCATCTTTCAGGATTTTGAAGGGAGACGACGCTTAGTGTAAAGTAAAGGACTTTGTCGTCCCCACGGACGGTGCCAAACTGATGCAGTTGTTTTTCGCTCCCTGCTTTGACCTAGTTCCTGCTGATCTACACAAGTAACACACGTAAGCCACGAACCAATGTTGTGGGGGCCGATGGCACTCCGATGCTAAAGTCAAACAGGGATCTGAGGAAGGTGTAATGTTGTAACACGGATATTGTAGCGTACCTTAGCTTACCAACCTCATGTCTTATTTATAGTGCAATGAGTCCTAGTTCTACCAGGTCATCGTAGGCATAGTTTAGGAAAAAAATCTTCGTGGAGTCCCTTCTCTAATTAGGAGTCGTGTTGTAGGAGGGAAGTTCTTTGATAGCCTCGTGCTCCCAGATACACGGGAGATAATTCTCAGTGCAAGAGCAATCCATAAAAGGGAGTTTCCCTGTGTGGAATGTACTCTGGTATTTGTTTCCTAGTTGGAGCAGTTGTAATTGCCTGTCCGAAGCTGGTCCTCGAGATACTTGCCTTAGTTGGACTTATGGGTATTGAGGATAGTTGTGAGACGTGTGGGCCTAGCATGCTGTGAGAGTTCGGGTCCGCCTGACGGACTGAATTGAGTGGGCTTAGAACCACTTGAGCCGGTTCAACGTTGGGCTGAAAAACGTTGAGAGGCAACCGTTTTTATGTATCATCACTTATATTTGTGTAGATTTATAAAAACTGTAAATGCTATACTGTCTGTCAAACTCTCGCAGACTTAATAAAAAATAAAATAAAAATAAAAACCAATCCTTTAATCTCTTTCGCTTCACATCTTACATGTCTTTCCTCTTTCTTTTAAGAGCCCTTTTAGGGAGCGAGGGAAGGAGCGAGAATAAGGGGCGAGGGATGGGTTTAACCACCCATCCCCCTCGAGATAAGTGACATCATGCATCTCGAGACAGTTTCGCTTATCTCGAGGGGGGTGAGTGGTTACACCCATCCCTCGCTCCCTAGAATTTTTGTTCTTTTAAACCAAATTTTCAGATTTGACTTGATTTGCTTTCCAATGCTAAAAAGTAACTGGGACCACTATAAATCCATCATGTCTCCCCACCAATGACATACAACCCTAATTATCCCATCAAATGTTTTTTCCATAGTGTGTAGGTCGTCGTATGTTGAATCAGTTAAATATTCACTTTGATTACAAGATTCCCTAATTGTCCGATCACTTTTTTCATAGCTTATATGTTGCAATATATGAAATTAGTCAATGTTCACTTTGATTCAAATTGCAATATAGGAAATTAGTCAATGTTTACTTTGATTCGAATTATAGGAAACATGTCTTGGTATGAATGGATCCCTATTTAGAGTGATTACGATCATGATTTTGATTTTAGACAATGAATGACCATTTATAATGGGTTCAGTCAGAATCATATGGTGTAAACTTAATGGTATGTTTTGGCATGAATAGATTATTATTTTAAGTGATTATGATGTGATTGTAGACAATGAATGACCATGGATAATGGGTTCAATCAGGGTGTAGACTTAATGGTTTGTAATTAGGTAATTAATGTACTTGGTTCAATCCTATGTTTTTTTTATTAGTCCATGTCAGGACCAAAATGGATGCAAAACTATTTTTATAAACTCACATGATCTAAATACGTAAATGTATAAGTTCATATTTTTATTTTATTTTTTCACATTATAAGTTCATTTTGTTAGGTAGATAGTTCGTAATTCTTAATCACATAAAATTGTCTCCATTAGAACTACCACATCTCTTGTGTTTATGTTTTTCCTCTCCTATAGAGAAACTAAGTAATCTTTGGGTTTGGTCTTGCGGAGTGGGGCGCCCCTTTCTTATAAAGAAACTAAATAACATTCGGGTTGAGTCTTGCAAAAGGGGGCGGTTTTTTAAATGTCTAAAATAGGCTTGATTATTTATCCTTAAAAAAATGTGACGTTACTTATGCGCATTGTTAGCCTAAGAGTGGCTTTTATTGTATTCATAAAGTTAGGGGTATCCAGTGATGTATGCCCATATCTAATGTTCTCACTTAGGCATGGATGACGGTGAAGTTCTCCTTTATATGAGAGAGGCAAGTGGACATGTATGCTCAACATGGAGGTGGTGCGAGTGTGGTATAGTCTAAGGTAATCAAATTCTAATTTTCTGAAACTGAATAATGTTATTTAAAAACACTAATGTACAAATCCAACTGACCTAATTGGTAAGTTTTAGTTTTATATAGATATTGCAATCGTTGTCTTCTAATTATTTCGTGCAGGATGGCAAGTCTGCTAACATTTTTGCAGATCCGACTTGCCATGGTCAATTTCTACAGAATAACTATTGGTAAGATAAATAGCTACTAAAATATACTAGAAGTTTTAATTAACTTTATACATTTGCCTCGTGAAGTAATTACATGTTTTGGTTTGATCATTTTTGTTGTATTTTATTTTTGATTATTTCATGGTATTTTATTGATTTGGGGAACGAAGAAATTTAACACCAGCTTAATTGTTGATCCAAGTGGGCTTTGGCATCTTGGGTACATTGCCTTGGGAATGTAGTCGATTAGCTTTGTTTCAGGATTAGTAGTTTCGGCGAGGTTAGACAAGTTCGTTTCATACGGGACGAGCTTTGCTGGAGAGCTGCACCAGAGTATAAGTTCTTTTGTTCATTAGGTGGCAGTTTATTCTATTGTAGAACTATTAGTTTTTTATTTTATTTTTGGGAGAGTTGTTTTAATGTTTAGTTGAACTTGTTAAAGTTGGCTCTACGAGATTTTAATATTAGTTTCATCCATTTTGATCGACTATTTAGATTAATTGTTTTATTTCTCTCTATTTTGGTAAATTGTGCATTTGCTAATTTCTCGTGGAGGCCAACTGTTACTTTTAGTGAATGGTTTTCGTGTCTCGAATTTGGGGGAAATGAATTGATGCAGTCGTTTTTCGCTCACAGCTTTGACCTTGACCTTCAAATCTGTTGACCTGCTCAAGGAACGCTCGTGAGCCATGGACCACTGTTGTGGTGGCCGATGGCACTCCGATGCTAAAGTCAGGTAGGGATCCGAGGAAGGTGTAATGCTGTAAACATGGAATTTGTAGTGTACCTTAGCTTACCAACCTCATGTCTTATTTATAGTGCAGGAGTCCTGGTTCGACCAGGCCATCGATGGTGTAGTTTAGGGAAGAAGATCTTTGTGGAAATCCTTCTCTAATTAGGAGTCGTGCTGTAAAAGAAAGTCTACCTATTAGCCATGTGCTTCTAGATACGCGGGAGGTAGTTCACGTTCCAAGAATAGTTTATAGGTAGAAGTCTCCAAATGTGATACGTATTCTGAAATATATATGCTTCCTAGTTGGAAGCAAAGAGCCACTGTAATTGCCCATCCGAAGTTGATACTCGATATACTTTCCTTAACAGGGCTTACGGGTATTGAGAATAGCTGTTAGACACAATGGCCTAGCAGGCTGAAAGAATTCGGGCCCGCTTGGTGGACTGCATTGGGTGGGCTTAGAACCGCATGGGCCGGATTAGTGTTAGGCTGACGCTAGTGCCTATCTTTCCTCGATATCATCATGACACGTGTGAGGCGCAGAGTTGGGACCGTTTTGGTGTATCATCAGCTACTCCCCCCGAGTTATTGGGCCATCACATCGGTTTACTAAGTCATTTCTTGAAAAGATATGTCGCTCATGATTTGAGTCTGAATCGTTGCTTGAGCCACGCGCTTCATTAATTTAACGTGCGTCGGTTCGGTGGAGAAGAGGCGGGAATCCCATCCCTATTTAGATCATCCTTCGTGTAGAGATTAACTTTTTTATTTTCTTGCCTTTAGAGACCTTGCTCTATTTATCTTCTGATTGAAAAGATTATTTCATCTTCTTCATGACTCAACAAAACCTTTTTGATGACGCAACTTTGGCTAAGGGCCTTAAGTTTTTCGAAGACAGGTTACTTTCCAAATTGGGCCTTGCTGAAATCAGTACGAAGTTCGGGGTCCTTGAGGACCTGCCATTATATGCTCTGAAGAATGATCAGATGCCAATTTTGCCACCAGCGGGGTTAATCTGCTTGCATCGCGGGATGCTCCAAACTAGAGTTAGTTTTCCTGTTCTGGATGTGATTTGGGACTTCTTAGACTTCCTTGGAATTCCTCCGGCCTAGTTGGGGTCTAATGGGTATAGGATCGTTCTTCTCATTTTGATTAGGGCGAAGGAAGTTAGCGTTGGCGTGACTTGGCGGGTGATCTAGTTGTTGACTTCTCCTTAGTTGAACAATCACGCTGTTTGTAAAATGACATCTCCGGTTTGCTTTGAGAATTTGCATGATGACTTCAAATCCTGGCAGATGTATCGCTTCTTGGCTCGTGCGGATTCAAAGTACTTCCAGTTCACGGGTCGTCCGCTCGAACGAGAGTTCAAGCCAATTCGTAAATATAGTTTTTTTTTCAATTTCGTTGCACTTGATTGTATGCTAATCGTTGCTCGCGTTTCCTCGCAGGAAACTCCTCATACCCCAGAGGAGCGAAACACTGAGACGTTACGCGACTTGCCAACGCAGAATGAGGTGGACGTCATATGTGTCTCTAACTTTATTCGTAGTAGGATGTAGGACAACTAGCATGAGGCCCCTACTCTTTATCGATCGTCGCGAGTTAAGTTTGAAGGTGGGGCCCTTTCTAGGAAAACGAAAGTCGTCGGAGCCAAGGCTCTTGTCTTGTCTGACACGGAGGAGCCGTCTGAGACGCTTGCCTCCTTTGTAAGTTCGAAGAAGTCCCGTGTTAGAACTGGGTCGTTTTCAAAATGATTTGCTCCAGTAAGTGTAAAGTGTGAGCCTGATCGACCTGTCAGGGCGGAGGTCGAATTTTTCGGATGGGAGAAGGATCGTTTGCAATTAGTAGGGGTTCAAGATATATCGAATTTTAGTGTCGCGCATGAAGAAGCTTTAAGCGATCAATTGATGTTAGCTGCAATGGTGGCTTCTGCTGGTGCTGATCCACCCGGGACCGTTTCGATAGAAGGTTCCTGTGAGGATCCACCCAAGGAGGTTCTAGAATCCGACCATCCGACTAGTGGGGTTTCCGATAGTGGTTGTGGTAACACGGGCCAAGTTTCTCATAGTCTGCATTGTTCCCCGTCTCGCTCCAAGTCGTATCTCAAGGTGTTGGAGGGTCCATTGGATAACTAGCTTCCTCCTCTTTATTCGGATCATGTTAAGACGTCTCGCACTAAGGGTTCGACTGTTGGTGACAAAGGAAAGGTTGTACAGAAAGGCTTGGGAGCAATGGTGACTACGAAGGGCAATGCTGGCGTAATCCCTTATCCAAAAAAGTTTCATCCGGATGCACAGATAAATCTGTTTGCCTTGGACTTTGTAAACATGAGTACTCAAGTCTAGCACCAAGAGGTTGATGTGGACTATGCTTCAAAGAAGCATATAAGCAGGCGTCATAGTTGGCTGATGGATCACGCTCTGAAACCCGATGAGGATATGCTAGAAAGGCATATGGATGAGGATTTAAAGTACCTTATGCTGGGAATGTCTTACTTGAGCCAAGTGGTCGTTGCTGGTAAGAAAGTCGAGGCAGCCCATGAGAGGGTGTACACCATGGAGCGTGTCTTCTCGCACATGAAGATGTTATATTCTGACGCGCTTTATGAGATTGAGCTGCTAAGGAAGCAGGCTGAGGAGAGGAGGATGGAATGGTCGGCCATTACTGGTGAGGCTTAGAGGGTTCGTATGGACGCCCTTGATTCTGATTTAGCAGAGGCGAGGTCTGTAAGAGATAGATTCCAGCAAGAGTTGAACCTGACCCGCCGTGATATGGAGGTTGCTCAGGAAGTTGCGGCATTCTGAACTGCAGTCCCTTGCAGAGGATAATGCCTTGACGGGGGCTAATTGGGTGTTTCAGAAACAACAATTGGAGTCCGATGTGGAGTTCAATGCTCCGGAGGCAAGAAAGGCCGAGGACCAGCTCGAATTGGAGAAACGTGAGCTTAGCACTGTAAAGAGCAGTTTGACCACTGAGCAATCTCAGGTTGATGCACTCACAAGCAAGTTGGAGTTGTTGGAACGTGAGCTCGCTGATGCAAAAGCTCATGAGGAAGAGCTTCTCCAGGAGCAAGGCAAGTGTGAATTCCGCTGGGTCGCACAAGGTCGATTGGAGCTGCTAGCGCTGATGAAGGAGGAGCATCTGGAATAGGATCTTGATCGCTATAAGAAGATGTCGTATGTAGACTTATCAGTGGTCTTTTCGTCATCAGACGAAGAGGGCGGTTCAAATCCTGATGTTCAGGCTGCTGTGCGTATGGACGCAACTCCTGCTCCCTCCTCCATTAAGCTTAGCTCTTTAGTTTCTGTACATACTCCTGATAAGGAGTGAACTTTGTACACTTGTACCTTTTTTTTCAACTGTTTAATGAAAACAAGTTTATCTTGAATACGCTCTGTATCCGTTTTGTGCTCGTTATCCCTATTGTGTGTTTTCCATTTCGCCTTATCGTTTTGTTTTGGCATAGGCTGGTTGGACCAATAGGAAGTGGAGTGGTCTGTCTACTATTGAGAGTTTGACCGTTTGCATAGCAAGTTACTCAGAGTCATTGTTGCATAGTAACGTCCAATAGTAGGTGTTCCGCAAATGGTTCGGAAGCGAGCTATGTTGCCTAGCTTTTGGGCCATTCTTAAGGTAAGCCACTTGGAGCTCGTTTTGTCTATATGATTGTCGGTCGCGGTTACTGGCATGAGTGACCTGTAATAGTCGAGCACATGAGTTGTAATTGGAACGTTTGTTCTGAATAAGGTTTCGTAAACTCGGGTTGGCATTCCATGTAGCACTTGTTCGCGTGATGGCGAGACTGGGTCGGCATAAGCGTCTTTTGCTGGTAATAGAATGTCAACCCGTGTGAGCGTGAAGACGCTGCTTGAGTTGTGGTTTATCTTTGGGCCACTGTTTCAAAAGAGAGCGGTGGTCGCATGGCGAGAGCCTTCTAGGGCTCCAAGCTTTCGTACCATCAATGTTCAAGCATGGTGGACTACAGGTTCGGGAAGCGAGGATTCGGCGATCATGGTTTGTTGAATAACGATGATACCATATCGAGGCGTCGACATCAGTTTGGGACTAACTAGCCTCCCACCTTTCAAACCATCTACACCCATTCGTAGCGGGCTACAAGTTTGAGATGAGGGGGTTCGGAGACCAGGCTAAAGAGCAGTAGTCCCGTGGCAAGCCATCGGAATCAGTTCGAGACTGACTAGGCCCCACCTTCCAAATCATCTACAACCGTGCGCATCGAGCTACAAATTTGGGAGTTTTCAGCAACCATGGTCTTTAGAAGAGTAGTGGTCTCCTTGCAAGCCATCGAAATCAGTTCAAGACTGACTAGGCGCTCCCACCTTCTAAACCATCTATTCCCACGCAGTGGGGGCTATAAGTTCAAGGTTGGTAATTTGGCGACCATGGTATGTAAAAGAACAGTGGTCCCATGGCGAGTCATCAGAATCAGTTCAGGATTGACTAGGCTCCCACCTTCTAAACCATATTCGCCCGCGTAGTGGGGGCTACAAGTTCAAGGCTGGTGATTTGGCGACCATGGTCTTTAAAAGAGCAGTGGTCCCGTGGCAAGCCGTCAGAATCAGTTTCGGACTGACTAGGCTCCCACCTTCCAAACCATTTACACCCGCGCAGAGGGGGGCTACAAGTCTTGGTTTTGATCAAAACTTGTCAATGCCAGTCGTTACCAGCTAGGCTTACCTGATCGAGTTCGGCAACCGTTGTCCGCGAAGGGAATAGCGGTTCCTAGCGAGTTGTCGTCACTAGGCGTGACAGCGTTGATTAGACTCCCACTTGTTAAACCATCAGCATCCGCATTGGGCTGACTAGGTGTAGGGGTGAACCAGAAGTCGTCGTCGTCAGCCAAGGAACCTAAGCTTGCCTAGCCAAGTAGGAGCTCCGCCAATTGTTGGTGTCCGAGCCTGTATCCGTGAGCGGAGTGCGTTGTGCGGATGAGTTATAAAGAGACAAGAGTACCTTGGATCATTTGGCGGTAAGCAGGTGTGATCCGTGTGTCAGGAATGACTAGGGTTTCTCATGCTCGTGTGAGGCACGTGGTAGAATATTGTTTCAATAGTGGTCGAGCCCATGAGCCCGTAGAGTGAGATCTAGGGTTTTATGTACGCAATATGCTACTGTACGGCATAGATCACATGGTAGTACTTGTACCGCATGGATTGTGAGACTGCTGAGTATCGATTACTCCCCTTCAATTAATGGGGTTGGATGCAGCCCCGTTGACTGGACGAACGTGGACCTACGCAGTATCCTTGGGAACCGTCGTCTCCTCGTTTCCCATACGGTATTCAATGCTGACAGTTAATGCTAAAGCGCCCGTTTGGTGAGCCATTATGTCTATATAATGGTGTTTATCCATCGTTGTAATCACTATCTTCGAATAGCGTATCTCCTGTAATGTTCTTATTTGAAGAGAGTGCTTTGGGTTTTCCAAAGACTAAAAGGAGATATCCATCATTGGAGTCTTCGAATGTTCTGACATTTGCGGAAATGAGTCACGATGAGAATTGATGTTATGTGTGGTCACCTGTTCTAGGTGAGCACCTAGTTGTTTCGTTGAGATCCAGTGATTTCTTATCATATTGCGGAGAATAAGTATAGACTCCCTCCCAAGTGACGAGTCTATCGTTTATGCACTGGTGCCTTGCCGCTGCTCTAAAGCGCTTAATCTCAGAGATAACAATAGCGCCCAATTTAGGAGAGGTTGCCTCCACCACTTCTCGATTAACCCCATTGTCTCGCCTTGCGCTAGAATTTTGTATCTCGAGACGGAGAGAAGTTGGACATGGTCCACTGGAGTGGGCCATTGACTTCTGGATGCCCCCTCTCATCCCTGCAGCGGGAAGGTGCACTCAATCTGTATCAACCTGATACTTGTCCCAAGTTCACCCGGTCGATCGAATTGAGCGTGTGAGTTGGCCGTATCAGGTTGTGTCTTGTCGCGGGGCCTTCGGTTGCCGATTTTATAGTACCGAGACCATATTTGAGGGTTGTGTCCGCAGGAGCTGTGCCATTGTTCGCAGATAGCGTGCATCGGAGAGTTTGCATTGCTTACTTTAGGTACCTTTGCTCTCTTCGGATGTCCTAACGTAGTCGGACTATTTAAGTGAGTCTTTACTTTATGTCGCAAC
Organism: Berberis vulgaris; assembly: GCA_963556465.1. NCBI lineage: Eukaryota > Viridiplantae > Streptophyta > Magnoliopsida > Ranunculales > Berberidaceae > Berberis > Berberis vulgaris. The sequence continues at coordinate 36,761,618 of OY747129.1, read as the reverse complement.
AGATTCAGATGTTGTAGTATGTAGTCTTTTGTATCCGGCTCAGGGCGCCCATTGTTACATTTTTCCATTAATCAATAGAGTGTGTTTACGTAATTCTTTCTTTATTTCTTAAATGATTACAAATCACATAAGTTTCTAAGAACTAAAACTCTACATTGACTATGGAAAGCAAAATTAACAACTAAAATAAACTAACTGTTGGTGGAGGTATGTCAACCTGGCCCTGAAGTGAATTCGCATGGCCCTTGTTGGATCGTTGATACTTTCAAGGGACTGTTGAGCTTTGCCGATGTCACAGAGGCTACTGAAGAGTAAACCTTGTAGGGGAGTTAATCTCCGTGCCGACAGAATGTCGGTGGTTGTATTCCCATCTGCATTGACCTCTCCGTTCTGATGGGTTGAAGAGTGGACTGCTTTTGTTCCGCTTGTTGTTCCCCGTTTTTTAAATTAGCCACCGCTATTGGGGATCTCGTGCGAGTGGGGTTGTGCGTCCACAGTTGTAGGATCTGACTCCATTCCAGATTGCGCTGTAAGATCCGGTTGGATCTGGGAACATTCTATTTGCTTTAATACGGCATAATGGCAGCCTCGTGTCATAGGTTGGTCTCCACGTATCATTCCTTCAAAGTGGTTAGCAGTGTACTTAACGCACTGGTGAAGGGTGGAGACTACTGCCTCCATCTAGTGGAGTCATGGTCTTCCTAAGATAAGGTTGTAGGTAGACGGTGCGTCTACTACCATGAAGTCCAGAAACAAGACCTTTCTGAGTTGTGGCTCTTCTGCCACTACTGCTACCTTATCTTCCCGATCGGGAAGCATTTTTCCCCACTAAATCCGATCAGCGGGTAGTCTGAGGACATCGAGTTCTCCTCCTTGAGGTCCATACTACGGAACGTGTTGTAGAACAGGACGTTGAGTGAGCTCCATGTGTCTTCTCTTTACTTCCCACCTTCCGATGGAGACCAAGATGACTTGGGCGTCATTGTGCGGCGCTCGAACTCCTTCAAGGTCCTTGTCAGTAAAGATTAATGTGGGAATGGGGTTTTACACCCCTCGAGTAGCAAACGTGTTTGTCCTCATCCGCCGGTGTGTCCGCATCTCCAGTAGAGTTTGCTTGCCGGACCAGAACTACTGGTCTTCATCCGGTCCGACCCCATGAAGGACATAGATTATGCCCGGAGTCTCCTTTTCTATTTCCTCGACCGACTCCCACTGGTCCCTGGATCGTTTTGGTCGTTTGGTTTGTTGGATACTAGATGCATGGGTGTAGAGTAGAGACTGTCGCTCCCATTTGGTGTATCCAGGGTCTCCCCAAGATCGCATTGTATGTCGAAGGTGCATCGATTACTATGAATTCTGAAACAGGGTTTTTTTAGTTGGCGCTTCTCCCGCTATTACCGTCAGTTTTATCTTTCCCACGGGGAAGCATTTTTTGCAGCTAAAAACGATCAACGGACGGTTATCATGGGTCATTGCTTTCTCTTTCAGCTGCGTGCTATGGAAAGTGCGGAGAAACATGACGTTCAATGAGCTCCCAGTGTCCACCAAGGATCTCCTTACTTCCCAACATACCAGGGAGATCGTTACTACCAGGGCGTCATTGTGTTGGAGTTGTATGCCCTGGAGGTCTTCTTCCATAAATGCTAGTGGCACGGAGTGGTCATGCTTCTGAGTACGCGATGCTAGATGCTCGCCGCATATTCTTGGATCCTCATACCTCAGAGTGCCTTTTTCCTGAACCTGTTTGATAGTTCGGACTTGGAATGGGCTCCATGAAGCACGCATATCTTGTCGGCTGATTTCACCCTGAGCCTGGCTTCACTCCTGATTGCCTATTCTTCTTCTAGGGCTTTGTAGCTCTGTGCTTCCCTTGCTAGGTCTGTCATATATGTTGGTGGGTCCATAGTCAGGAAGTTATAGAACTTACCTTTCCCCAGACGTTGATGAAGGCTGAGACGGTCGTTGTGTCGTTGCACACATTGACGACAGTTAGATCACTGCTGAAGCGAGTTAGATACTCCTTCAGTGTCTCGTCAGGCTTTTGTTTCATCGATCTGAGCGTCTTCATCGACAACAAAACTTGACGTATAAAAATTAATCTTGAATCCAATTCGGGGTCCATTAGCGTTGTTGTTTCGGGAGCGTCAGCTTGATGCCCGCGCGTTATATGCACCGTTGAGAGTGATGAAGTAGCGTTAGGCTGAGCGCTTGACGTTTCCTCTTGTTTTCCATCATTTCTTGATTGGGTGGTCACCATCTCTTTGTAGCCTGAGGAAAGATGATGCTAGTAAAAGGTTAGAAACTTTATCGTCCCCGCGAACGGCGCCAAACTGATGCAGTCGTTTTTCGCTCCCTGCTTTGACCTTGACCTGCAAACCTGTTGACTTGCACAAGGAACGCACATGAGCCATGGACCCCCGTTGTGGTGGACGATGGCACTTCGATGCTAAAGTCAGATAGGGATCTGAGGAATGTATAATGTTGTAAACAGGGAATTTGTACCGTACCTTAGCTTAGCAACCTCATGTCTTATTTATAGTGCAGGAGTCCCGGTTTGACCAGGCCATCGATGGCGTAGTTTAGTTAAGCAGATCTTCGTGTGGATCATTATCTAATTAGGAGTCGTGCTGTGAAGGGAAGTCTTCGTGTTAGCCATGTGCTCCTAGATACGCAGGAGATAGTTCCCATTCCCAGAGTAATCTATAGGTAGAAGTCTCCATATGTGATGCGTACTCTGGAATATGCTTCCTAGTTGGAAGCAAAGAGTCGCTGTAATTGCCCGTCCAAAGCTGATCCTCGAGATATTTGCCTTAACATGGCTTACGAGTATTGAGGATTGTTGTGAAACAAGTGGGCCTAGCAGGCTGTAAGAATTGGGCCTGCTTGGTGGACTGCATTGAGCGGGCTTAGAACTGCATGGGCCAGATTAGTGTTAGGCTAACGCTAGGGCCTATCTTTCCTCGAGATCATCATGGCACGTATATGGCGCAAAGTTGGGACCATTTTGGTGTATCATCACAGATAATCCTACGTGGTTGTAAGGATTTAGTTCTCTCCAAAATTGGGGCATGACAGTTTGGTACCAGAACACAGTTTACCCTAGGCTAGGGAGAGCCGAGGGGATCCTCGGAATGCCCTTATGGGTAAGTTGTATAGTGTTTTGAGGATCTTATGGAGTATCTAATCATTGCCATTTTTTATGGATATGGCTGGAAGACATACTTGTCAGAATCCAAATGGGATCAGTAGTGGTATCAGTGAAAATGTTGTTCCAAATGGAGATGGCGATGGAAGTGGGAATGGACCAGTGAGAATACAATTCAGTTGAGTCAGATTATGGTGATGCAGTAGCTACAGCGATTGCGGTGGAATAGTAATCAGGGTGACCTTTTTGCTAGAAGGGTTAAAGAGTTCAGCACTTTGGGTGGTAAGAGGTTCAAATGAGATAATCTGAGAGATGCAGATGTTTGGGTCCAAAGCTATGAGACTGTTTTAGGAGGATGCAACCTACTCAAGTCCAAAAGCAAGAGTTAGCTGCACATCATCTGGATGGTGCTGAAGTTACTGGTGGGAGGCTTTACTTCCCTCCGTTGATGTTACCGTCATGACATGGGACGACTTCAAGGATCGATTTGAGAGTAGATTTGTTCTTAATGCAATTAAGGCTAAATAACTGAAAATGAATATGTATAAAAGCTTACCTAGCCAACAAGCTATTAATTATGACTGAACAACTTTGTTAGCAGGCCATGCTACTCGACTTATTGCTTCTTCAATAGAACTCATTTCAGATGAAGGCCTCCATAAACAAGCATTTGGATTCCTTGCAATATCTACCCAAACACATATAGCATTAGGTCCTAAAGGAGTATGATGAATAAGTTGTTTTGGATCACTTGAGGATCATCGTTCTTTAGCTACTGTTTCTCCTGATCCACACCAATCCAGAAGCTTGCACATGTTCTTTGAGCTAGTAGCCACCCTCTAACAACCAAGTATAAAGAATTTTATATTAATAAGAAGGAAGAAAGTCAACAATCAAAGAATAATACTAATCCACGCAAGTAAGTTTAAATATTTCTCACCTTTATTATTGACATATTGTCATTTCTTTCATTTTCCAGACTTGTGTCAATGATAACTTTTTCAGTGGGCCATGCAACTCTATTACCAATAGCTTCTTCAATAGAAACCATATCAAGTGTTGGCCACTACAGAAATGCATCGGGTTTTCTTGTTAAATCTACCCAAACTTTGGAAGCATTAGGTCCAAGAGGAATATGATGAACAACCTCTTTAGGATCACTTGAAGACCAACGTCCTTTAGCTACTATTTCCCTTGATCCACACCAATTTAGCGTCTTGCATTTGATGTTAGAGGTAGTTTTCATAATCTATCAACCAACAAAATAAAAAAAAAATGAAAAAGAAAAATAAAGCAACCTAAGAGTATCAATTAGAGTTTGATGCAAATACAAATGATTAACAATGATATTATATGTATTTTCCTAAATTAATTGATAATGTATGGAAAAAAAATAAGTATCTTGCCAATGTAGAAGAAATGTTAGATTCCCCATTTTTTGGACCAATATTCATAATGACTTTGTCGGTAGGCCATGCAATCGTATTACCAAGAACTTCTTCCATACAAACCATATTAGTCATAGGCCTCCACAAATGTGCTTGAGGTTTCATTGCTATATCTATGCAAACCTTCATGTTTTTTGGTCCAAGAGGAATATGATTAACGAGTAATTTTTTATCACTTGAAGATAATCATGCTTCAGCCACTATTTCCCCTGATCCAGTCCAATCAAGCAACTTACACTTTTTGATTGAAGTAGTATTCACAATTGTTGGCGAAGGTATATTATCATCTTCCCCGAATGGATGACCCTATAGTGTAAGATTTCAAATAAGAAGCAAAAAAATAAAATCTCAAGTATACTCATGGCTTATTTGAATAAACAACAAAGCAATTATGTTTGATGATACATAAAAACGGTCACCCTCTAAGCCATACACGTGTCATGATGATCTTGAGGAAATACGGACCCTAGCGTTAGTCCAACACTGATCCAGCCCAAGAGGTTCTAAGCCCGCCCACTTCAATTCGCCAGACGGACCCGAACTCTCACAGCACGCTCGACCCACACGTCTCACAACTATTCTCAATACCCGTAAGTCCTACTAAGGCAAGTATCTCGAGGATCAACTTCGGATGGACAACTACAACTGCTATCTTCTTCCAATTAGGAAGCAAATGCCAGAGTACATTGCACACGGGGAGTCTTCCTAATACGGATTGCTCTCACATTGGGAATTATTTCTCGCGTATCTATGAGCACAAGGCTAATAGGGAACTTCCCTCCTACAGCATGACTCCTAATTAGAGAAGGATCTCCATGAAGATCTCCTTCATAAATTATGCCTACGATGGCCTGGTAGAACCAGGACTCCTTGCACTATAAATAACACATGCGGTTTGTATGCTAAGGTATGCTACATATTCCCTGTTACATCATTACACCTTTTCAGATCCCTGTTTGACTTTAGCATCAGAGTGCCATCGGCCACCACAATAGTGGTGCATGGCTCACGTGTGTTACTTGTGTAGGTCAGTAGGAACCAGGTCAAAGCAGGGAGAGAACAATGACTGCATCAGTTTGGTGTCGTCCGTGTGGACGACAAAGTTCTTAAATTTACACTAAGCTTTGTCTCCTTTCAAAACACAGAGAGATGGTGACCACTTGGTCACGCAACAACGGAGAACCAAAATACACGCCAAATGCTCAGGTTGTCCCTATACCACCTCCTTCAGCAGTTCCTATCGTACACAAGTAGCCGACTCACGCTCCCGCACCGATAGCAACAACGACGGACCCCATAATCGATACGCTGGCATCTCAAATACAGCGGATCGCCAAAGCGGTGGAAGCTCTCACGCGACAGAATCCACCACCCCCCAATGGAAACCAAGAGTAGCACGGACCTCCACCTTCAGAAGATGATAGGGAGCAAGCGCAGGAAAGCTAAGCCCCCGTTAGTTCTTAATGGACTAAAAGAGGCTGCGCGGCTAACGCTGAGCTCGCCGCCTGGACAAAGAGGTTCGACCCTAGGAACCCCTCCGCAGAGGGGCGCATGACTTGAACGTACTATACCACCTCTCAGTCCCACCATTTGTAGACCGAATCATGAATGAGGCCCTTTCGAGGAAGTTCACTCCCCTGAAGCTCGACTACGACGGAACCACCGATCCTTTCGACTACCTGTGCCATTACCAGCATGTAATGACCCTTAAAGAAGGATCAGAGTCCGTCATGTGCAAAACCTTTCCCACTAGTCTGAAGAGCACAACCCTGACGTGGTTCCACAGCCTTCTGTCGAAGTCAATCGACTCCTTCAAGACACTGGCAAAAAAATTCCAGACACATTTTGTCGGAAGCCAACATTTTTTGAAAAGGCCCGCACTACATACTCTCTATGAAGCAGAGGTCCGGCGAGACACTCCGAGAGTAAGTCACGCGCTTCAACAATGAGCTTACCCTCATCGACAGGTGCAACGACGATACAGCCGTAACGGCCTTCACTACGGGACTTAAAGAGGGAAAACTTTACGAGGACCTCACCCTGGATCCCTCTCTGGACATGGTGGATCTCCTCAAGAGCATCCAGAGACACATCACCCTGGAAGAGTCAAGGACCGTTAAAAGGAAGCCAAAGGTGAGAAGAAGCCTTCTGCTCCCAGGGACAAAAAGAGGGAAAGAGACGCGAGGATGAGGAATGGAACAAAAGGAAGTGCAGAGACAATATGCCAGACCCTGGTCAATTTAGGCCGGATAAATCGACCAACTATGTTGGATCTAGAGTGGTGACACCCCTAAATGCTAACCTATCACTAAACTCAATGAAAAGCTAAGAGGAATTGAAGTGGCCCCCAACAACACGCAAAGACCCCGCCAAGCATGACAACAGCAAGTACTGCGCGTACCACAAGAAGGGCGGCCTAGACACCAATGTCTGCAAGAGTCTAAGGTATGAGTTGAGTACTGGATTCGCAAAGGCAAACTGAAAGAGTTCCTGATGTCTGAAAAGCGAATGGAACAAACAAAGGATAGGGGGAGTCAGTTAAAGAAATAGAAAAGGAGACTCCAGAGATAATATATGTCCTTCATGGAGTCGGACCAAATGAAAGCCAGTCATACAGGTCCTGCAAGCGGACTCTACTGAATATGCATACACAACCCGCGTATGAGGACATACACATCTGCCACTCAAGGATTCAAAGCCCCATTCCCACCTTAACCTTTACGGACAAGGACCTCGAAAGAGTCTGAGCGCCACATAACGACGCCTTAGTCATCTTGGTCTCCATAGCAAGGTGGGAAGTAAAAAGAGCTATGGTTGACACAGGAAGTTCGCTTAACATTCTGATCTACAACACGTTTTGCAACATGGACCTCAAGGAGGAAAACCTGACGTCTTCAGAACACCCGCTGATCGGATTCAGCGGGGAGAAGTGCCTCCCCATTAGAAAGATACGGTTAGTTACGATAGCCGGAGAACCGCAGCTTAGGAAAGTCCTATTTCTTAACTTCATGGTGGTTGACGCACCGTCATCCTACAATCTCTTCCTGGGAAGACCATGGCTTCACCAAATGGAAGCAGTGGTATTCACCCTTCACCAATGTGTTAAGTATACTGCTAACCACTCCAAAGGAACAATACGTGGAGGCTAACCTACGACATGAGGCTGCCACTACGCCGCACTGAAATAGATAGAGTACTCCCAGATTCAGCTACATCCTGCAGAGCAGCTTGACCCAATGCAAGGCCAAACGACGGCAGAGACATCATTCTCGAGCGGTACAGGAGCAATAAATTGTTCCGCCCAGCGAGTCGAAAAGGCCATAGCAAGTGGAAACACATCTTCCCGACATTGCGTCGGCATGAAAATCCGCCACTCTGCAAGGTTTACTCTTCAATAACCTATGTAACGCTTCGACAGTCCGCTAAATGATTCGCGAGAGCAACCCGAATTCATTTCAAGGCCAGGATCAATTTCTCTCTGTCGACATTTAGTTTGCTTTAGGTTATTTGTTTCACTTTCCATAGTCCATATTGAGTTTTAGTTCTTAAAATATTTATGTGATTTGCAATCATTTAAGAAATAAATGAAGAATTACGAAAACAAACTCCATTGATTATTGGAAAGATGTAACAACAAGCTCCTTGAGGAAGATACAAAAGGCTACATATTACAAATGCCCTGAGGCAGATACAAAAGGTTGCAAGCGTCTGAATACAGTGCGACCTCAAGTAAGAGACTCGCTTAGACAATTCTACTATGGGAGGAATCCGACGAAAACTTGCAGACCTTTTGATGCGAGCAATCTGCAAGCTACAGCAAAGATAAGCGAACGAAATTTACTCGACCCCTTCCAAAGATAAAGATGAAGTGTAAGTGAGGATTGAAAGGACTGAGCAGTTAGATTGCTCTGTCAAATCACTTTGGAAAATCACTCGTCCTACGGCGTTGTAGACCTCACAACGGGCTGCTGATTTCCTCAAGAGACATCCCACCCCCTTCTAACTTTCGCAAATAGCTTAGAGGAAGGCAGATGAGGACGGCCACAAGCAGCGACGCAGTCACGGCTTCCCAGTGCTATCGAGCGAGGCCACTTTTCACATGTGCGATACCAGGTGTGACAGAAAGCTACCACACCCATAGACATCACACATCGACTAACACTTCAATCTGCCATTGGTTAGCAGTGGGATTCGAGCACACGAAGGAAAAAGTGGTACGGTGTAACACCAAGGCATCTCCCTTGGTAGGAAATCCGTACTACTTCTCCGAAAAATGAGAAGAAATTACGAGACCTCGGCAAGTCAACTACGTGCTCACCCATAACAAGTGACCATGGATAACAACAACTATCTTTGTGCCTGACCAGTGCAGATGTCAGAACATTAGGAGACTCCAAAGACAGAGCTCCACCTCTAGCCTTTGAAAAACCCAAAGCATTTTCTTCAGCCTTTGGAAAACCCAAAGCGATCTCTACAAGCAAGAACATTACAAGAGATAAGCTCTGCAAAAGATAGTGCCTACAACGATTCAAAAACACCATTATATAGACATGATGGTTCACCAAGCGAACACTCCAACATTAACTACCAAGCATTGAGTACAGCATGGGAAATGAGGAGACAATGGTTCCCAAGGAAACTGTGCAGACCACGTCATTCAAATTGATGATGCAGTCATTTTTCGCTCCCTGCTTTGACCTGGTTCCTGTTGACCAGCACAAGTAACACACGAAAGGTAGCTGTAATTAAGAAGTGGCAGTTGATGAGGAGCTACTTCGCGTACTGGAGGCGGAGCGGTTGCTGGCGGAGGAGCAGTCGCACTATGAGGCCTTGTTGGGCGCAGTGGACTTTGACATGTCAGGTAGGAGGCTTTTAATCTTGTCTGAGGTCGTTCGTGGTAGACTGGAGCTCCTGGTACTGACCTTGACTTCGATCCCTATAAGAGGGTTGCTTTGGGATCGATCAATCGAGGGGAGGGCTCTGGCACCGCGAGGTTTACTAATGTGGAGAATGCTTCTCCTTAAAATGATTGTAACATCCTCTCTCGGACAGATAATACATAGACATGTTTTTTTAATGAAAGTGTTATTTTTTATCCATGTTGTTGTGTTTACTTTAGTTGCTTCGTAGACCGTAGAGTTTGTACTGCTAGGTGGGATGCTTGTCTTCGTCAGCCAAAATATATTGCTGTTTTGTTTCATTCCTGTGACAGATTAGGGTTTAACCAGCAAAAGTCGTTGCTGGTCAGGGGTTGACCAAACTCCCTAAGTCATTGTCTATAACATCTTACTAAGTGTTAGCGGACTAGCGCTGACTTCTACTCCTATTCCTTCGGCCTATGTGATCCACACTGAGTGGATTAGGTCTCGTGTAACGGAAGTCGTCGCCTTCAATTGCAAACTTACTAAGCTTACCTGGTAGGTTCGGTGATCATTGTCTGTATTAAGAGCAATGATCCCTTGGCGAGTTGTCATCATCAGCGGACCAGCGCTGACTAGGCTACCACTTCCTTAGCCGTCGTGACCCGTGCAAAGTAGATTAGGCTTTGGGCACCAGAAGTCGTCGTCATCAGTCGCGAACTGACGAAGCGTACTTGGTAAGTTCGGCGATCATTATCTGCATTGAGAACAATGATCCCTTGGCGAGTCGTCATCATCAGTGGACCAACGCTAACTAGACTCCCACTTCCTCAACCAATGTCATCCACGTGAAGCAGATTAGGCTTTGGGCACCAGAAGCCATCGTCATCAGTCGCGAACTGACTAAGCTTACAAGGAAAGTTTTTCAATCATTCTCTGTATTGAGAGCGATGATCCCTTGGAAAGTCATCGTCATCGTCATCAGCAAACCAGCGTTGACTAGACTCCCACTTCCTCGGTTGTCGTGACCCACATGAAGCTGATTAGGATTTGGGCACTAGAAGTCGTCGTCATCAGTCGCGAACTGGCTGAGCTTACCAGGAAAATTCGGCAATCATTGTCTGTATTGAGAGCAATGGTCCCTTGGCGATTCATCGTCATCAGTGGACCAGTACTGACTAGACTCCCACTTCCTCAGCCATCTCATCTGCGCGAAGCAGATTAGGCTTTGGACACCAGAAGTCATTGTCATCAGTCGCAAACTGTCTGAGCTTACCTAGCAAGTTTGGCGATCATTTTCTGTATTCAGAGCAATGATCCCTTGGTGAGTCATCGTAATCAGTGAACCAACGCTGACTAGAGTCCCACTTCCTCTACCATCATCCTTCGCACGAAGCAGATTAGGCTTTGAGCACCAGAAGCCATCGTCATCAGTCGCGAACTGACTGAGCTTATCTGGCAAGTTCGGCGATTATTGTCAATATTGAGATAAATGATCCCTAGGTGAGTCGTCGTCATCAGCATACCAACGTTGACTAGACTTCCACTTCCTCAGGCATTGTCATCCGCGCGAAGCGGATTAGGATTTGGGCACCAGAAGCCGTCGTCATCAACCGCGAACTGACTTAGCATACCTGGCAAGTTCGGCGATCATGGTCTGTATTGAGAGCAATGATCCCTTGGTGAGTCATCGTCATCAGTGAACTAGTGCTGAGTAGACTCCCACTTCCTCAGCCATCGTCATCCGCATGAAGCGGATTAGACTTTGGGCAACAGAAGTCGTGGTCATCAGTCGCAAACTGACTGAGCTTACCTGGCAAGTTCGGCGATCATTGTCTGTATTGAGAGCAATGATCCCTTGGCAAGTCATCGTCATCAGCGAACCAGTATTGACTAGACTCCCACTTCCTCAGCCATCGTCATTCGTGCGAAGCAGATTAGGCTTTGGGCACCAGAAGTCGTCGTCATCAATCGCGAATTGACTGAACTTACCACCTGGCAAGTTCGGCGATCATTGTCTGTATTGAGAGCAATGATCCCTTGGCGAGTCGTCATCATCAGCATACCAGCGCTAACTAGATTCTCACTTCCTCAGCCAATAGTCATCCGCGCGAAACAGATTAGGTTTTGGGACACCAGAAGCATTCGTCATCAGTCGCGAACTGACTGAGCTTACCTGGAAAGTTAGGCGATCATTGTCTGTATTGAGAGCAATGATCCCTTGGAGAGTCGTCATCATCAGCGGACCAGCGCTGACTAGACTCCCACTAACTCAGTAGATGTGACCCGCGCTGAGCAGATTAGGCTTTGGGTGATATTCGAGTTTGGACATAGCCGGTCTGGTTGAGGGTTGTAACGGACAGCAGTGGAAATTTTGGTAAATGCAAAATATTTTATTGATAATATTTTTCGAGGTGTTCTACATTCCATGCTCGTTTAAGTCCATCGCCGTCGGTGTTTCCAGCTAGTACATTCTTAGCCTCTTGACCTTAGCAACTCTACAAGGTCCTTCCCAGTTCGAATATAGCTTTCCCGCTCCGGCTTCTTTGGTATTTTAAAGGGTCTTCTTGAGTACCCAATCTCCCACCTTGAATTCGCATGGCTTGACCTTCTTGTTGTAGTATTGAGCCATCCGTTGTAGGTAGGCGGCTATCTTGGTGGAGGTTTGATCCCGTTTTTCATCGAGGAGGTTTAGTCCCACGCGTAAGGCTTTGTCGTTGTCATCTGGTATAAACTCTTCTATCCAGAAGGTTGGCACCTCGAGTTCTACCGAAACTATGGCTTCCGACCCGTATGATAGGGCGAAGGGTGTCTCTCCAGTAGGGGCTCTTTTAGTTGTTCAATATGCCCAGATTATTCCTGGTAGCTCTGGAACCCATTTTCCTTTGGCTGAGTCGAGCTTTCTTTTGATGGCTTGTAGAATCGTCCGATTGGAAACTTCCACTTGGCCATTGGCTTGGGGTGTCCTGGTGAGGAGAAGTGGTGATTGATACCCAACTTATCACACAGTTCTTTGACCTTACTACATTCGAACTGAGTTCCGTTGTCACTAACCAATACTCCGGGGATGCCAAATCTGTAGACGATTGCGACCCATATGAATTTTTAGATCTGGATCTGCCCGATTTTGGATAGGGGCTCGGCCTTGACCCACTTAGTGAAGTAGTCGATGGCCACAAAAAGGAATTTTTTGCCAGCTGATGCCTGGAGCGGCCCGTCGATATCCATTCCCCATTGCCCGAATGGCTATGGACTAGTCATTGAAATCAGTGGTTGGGCCGACATATGGGTATATGGCGCGAACCTCTGACATTTGTCGGCCAGTATAACCTTGAGTCAGAGCTTTATGGGCGAGGGTTCTCCCGGCTGGGAAATTCCTGCATATACCACTGTAGATTGTTCCCAAGACTTGGCCTGCCTTTGAAGGCGACAGACATTGGAGCAGAGGCCATCTCACCAATCTCCTGTATAGCTTGTCGTTTAGGAGAGTGTACCTTGCTGCTATGTTTTCAAGTCTTCTTGCTTCAACCTTTTCGATTGGTAGGGCCCGTTCTATATATTCTAGTATTGGGTCATCCAATTTGGTTGCGTTTCCACAGCATAGATATCTGTATATTCTTCTTTATCAATGCTTGATTGTTCTTGATATTTGACGAGGCTTTTTGAGACTTCATCGAATGCTGAGGCTTCTTTGGGTAGCTCGTCGACTCTTTTGTTGTCATCTCTGGGGCACTGCGTGAGTTCACAGATCTTGATCCTGCCTATTATGCCAAGTACCTTGTCGCGGTAGGCTATCATTCGGAGGTCCTTGCTATTGAAATCCCCTTTGACCAAGTTACCACCAGCCTTGAGTCGATGTAAGCTATCAGGTGATCTATACCGATCCCTAATGCTAGCTTTAGGCTGGACAGGAGGGTTTCGTACTTGGCCTCGTTGTTTGAAGCGGGGAAGTCGAACCTGGCTGAATTTTCATGGGTGAAGCAGCTGGGGGAGCGGAGTGTGATCCCTACTATGCTCGCCCTTCCAGTCGAGGATCCGTCACAGCGCAATATCCATGCTTGGGCATTCGTGTCCGAGGGTTGGTGGTCTGACTTCGGTTATTGTCCGCAGGTGAACTCAGCAATGAAGTCTACCAGTGCTTGGGCTTTGATGGTGGTTCTTGGAGCGTAGTTTATGTCAAATTGTCCGAACTCCACTGCCCATTTCACCATCCTGCTTGATAGCTCGGGTTTATGCAGTACCGAGCGAAGTGGCTGTTTTGTTAGGACCGTTATGGAATGGGCCTGAAAATAGGGCCTCAGTTTCCTGGAGGATACGACCAATGCCAGAGCCAACTTTTCCAGATCCGGATAGTGTGCTTCCCCTTCCACCAAGGTTTTGCTGGTGTAATATACTGGTCTTTGGGTTCCTCGGTCATCCCGTACGAGGTCCGAACTAACAGCATGTTCGAAAATAGACAAGTACAAGTAAAGTGTTTCTCCAATCGCTGGCTTTGATAGTAGTTCTGGGTTCCCCATGTATGCTTTCAGGCTCTAAAATACTTGTTCGCACTCTTCATTCCACGAGAACCCTTTGCTTCCCTGTAGTATCTTATGAAAGGCGGGCATTTGTCGGAAGATTTTGATATGAATCTGTTGAGTGCTGCTACCCTTCCAGTTAGGTTCTGAATGTCTCTGATGTTGGTCAGGGATTTCATGTCGAGAAGGGCCTGAATCAGTCTCAAGTCGGCCTCGATTCTCTTTTTGTTTACTATATAGCTCTGGAATTTTCCAGACTCGACTCCGAACATGCATTTTTTGGGTTGAGCTTCATCTAGTATTTTCTGAGTTGGTTGAACACTTCAGCAAGGTCGTGCACATGGTTAGGTCTATGGAGACTTTTGACCAGCATGTCGTCTATGTAGACCTCCATGTTCCTGCCGATTTGTTCTTTGAACATCGGGTTAACCAGTCGCTAGTATGTAGCTCCTGCATTCTTTGATCTGAATGGCATCATCTTATAGCAATATACCCCCCTTTCTGTTACGAAAGATGTTTTCTTTTGATCTGAGGGTGCATCAATATTTGATTATAGCCTAAATAGGCATCCATGAAGCTAAGTAGGTTGTGCCCTGAAGTGGCATCTACGATCTGATCGATGCGAAGGATTTGGAAGCTATCCTTTGGGTAGGCTTTGTTTAGGTCAGTGTAGTCTACACACACTCTCCATTTTCCATTTTTCTATTTTACGATAACGGTGTTTGCCATCCAATCGGGGTATCTTGCTTCTTTGATCATGCCCGCGTTGAGTAAACATTGCACCTCCTCTTTTATGATCGCATTTCTTTCGGGCGCCACGAGTCTTTTCTTCTGCCTGACAGTTTTCTTTGAGGGATCCACCTCGAGGCGATGGGTTATTATCGACGGATCGATTCCCACCATGTCCCGCATGGTCCAGGCAAAGATTTTATGGTTATGATGCAGCAACTCCGTGAGTTGCTTCGTCACTACCTCGCTCAAGCGAGATCCGATCTGAATCGTTTTGCTGTTGTGAGGGTTGTCAAGGTAGACCGTAGTGGTTTCTTCCTCTGGTTGTTTGGCGTTGGTTTGCCCCGAGGGCTTATTGGTGCCTCGTTGTTTGGGGTCAACTATTTCCCTACTACACTTTGGGCAGAGTAGAGAGTCATCTTAGCCACTGGGCCAGTCGCGGATCGGGAATCGCCGGGTGCCAGGGTCGTCATGTACTGATACTCCCTAATTGCCTCTCAGTGTACTGTTTGCCTGGCTTGTTTGGTACTTGACGCAATGATGCAGGGTGGAGACCGCTGCTTCCATCTGGTGTATCCTGGGTCTTCCTAGGAACGCGTTGTACGCCGAAGGTGCGTTGATCACTATGAATTCTTGAAACAGGGTTTTCAAAGCTGGTTCCTATTCTGCCGTTGTAGTCAGATGTAGCTTTTCCATCAGAAGCCACCTTTCGCTACTAAATTCAATCATCGGGCGACTATAAGGGGTCAATGAAGGTGGGAGCCTAGTTAGTCCCGAATTGATTCCGACGGCTTGCCACGGGACCACTGCTTTTCTGCGTGGCCGCAAAATCAACAAACCTGGAGTTGTAGCCCCCACTGCAAGGGTGTAGATAGTCTAGAAGGTGGGAGCCTAGTCAGTCCCGAACTGATTCTGACGGCTTGCCACGAGACCATTGCTTTTCAACGTAGCCGCCAAATCACTAAACCTGGATTTGTAGCCCACGTTGCAACGGTGTAGATAGTCTAGAAGGTGGGAGCCTAGTCAGCCATGACTTGATTGCGACGGCTTGCCACGGGACCACTACTTTTTAGCGTGGCCGAAAAAAACTCCCAAATTTGTAGCTTGATGCGCACAGGTGTAGATGATCTGAAAGGTGGGAGAATAGTCAGTCCAGAACTGATTCCGATGGCTTGCCACAGGACCACTGCTTTTCAGCCTGGTCGCTAAACTCCTCTCTCGAATTTGTAGCCCCCACCGCGCGGGGAGGGTGTAGATGGTTCGAAAGGTGGGTGCCCAGTCAGTCCTGAACTGATTCTAATGGCTTGCCATGAGACCACTGCTTTTCAGCCTGGTTGCCAAACTTTTACTCCTCGAATCTGTAGCCCACTTTACTTGGTCATAAACAATTCGGAAGGTGGGAGCCTAGTCAGTCCTGAACTGATTATTATGGCTTGCCACGAGACCACTGCTTTTCAGCCTGGTCGCCAAACATGGATCTAGCTGATTCAACGTCTTCACGCTCAAACAGATTGACATTCTATTATTAGCGAATGCCATTCGTGCCGATATAGAGATTGTACGGCAAGTGCCCAGATAAGAGCTACTTAGGATGCCAACCCGAGCTTACGGCGCCTGACTCGGCACAAACACACTGACACATACACTCGGCCATCACAACTCACTCATAGCAGCAACAGTTGCTGCAGCCGACCGGTCAGACCAACAAGGTGGGCCTCAAGCAGCTTACCTTGGGGACAAGACCCAGCTCGGGCGAATCAACCCCCGGCTAGACTGCCCGCAACATGCCCACTATCGTACATAACTACACAGCAATGACCCTAAGTCGTTCACAATACAAAGTGGTCAAGCTCTCTATCAGAAACAGACCAGTCATCGTCCTATTGATTCAACAAGCCTATGCCAAAACAAGACGACAAGGCGAAATGAAAAACATGCAATAAAGACAACAAGCACGAAACAGATAAAACTGTTTTCATTAACGGTCTAAACGGAAAGGGGTACAATCACACCAAGGTTACTCCTTATCAGAAGAAGGTACAAAAACATAAGAGCTAAGTCTAGTGGAAGATGGAGCAGGAGTAGCGTCCACGCGCGCGACGGCCTGAACATCAGGACCCAAGCTGTCTTCCTCGTCCGATGACGCATAGGTAACAGACAAATCTCCATATGACATCTTCTTATAATGATCGAGATCCCACTCCAGGTGTTCCTCCTTCATCAGTGCAAGCAGCTCCAGTCGGCCATGTACAACCCAACAGATTTCACACTTGCCTTGCTCCTGAAGAAGCACTTCCTTTCGCACCTTCGCGACAACAATTTCAAGCTCCAGTAGCTCTACATTGCTAGTCAGTGCGTCGACCTGAGACTGCTCTTCACAACACTAAGCTCATGCCAGTCTAATTCGAGTTGGTCTTCAACTTTTCTCGTCTCTCGAGCATATAACTCCTCATCGAATTCCAACTGTTGCTTCTCAGCAGCCTAGTCGGCTTCCTTCGAAGAACTCTCGTCAGCAAGATAGCGCAATTCAAAACACGCCTTAGCCACAGCTTCCTGCGCAACCTCGACTTTTTGGAAGATCCGAGTCACCTCCAGGTTAAGTTCATCCATCTCAGACACCACCTCTGATAGATTACGCTCAAGATCTTCCAAACGAGCCCTTTGAATCTCAGCGGCCACGGTTGACTGATCCAGCCTCTTCTCCTCGGCCTACTTCTTCAGCTGCTCAATTTCATAGATCACGTCAAAATATAGCGCCTACATGTGTGAGAAGACACGCTCCAAGGTGTATACTCTCTCGCGAGCCGCCTCGACTTCCTTCCCAACAACGACTGCGTGGCTCAAATGAGACATACACAACAAAAGGTACTTCAAGCCCTTATCCCTACATCATTCCAACGTATCCTCCTCGGGTTTTGGAGCGTGATCCATCAGCCAGTTGTGAAGCCTATTTATATGCTTCCTCGAAGCATACTCTACATCCACTTCTTGGTGCCAGACTTGTGAACTCATCTTCACCAAGTTCGGCACAAACCGGCATATCCGTGCACCCGGATGAAGCTTCCCCGAATCAAGGATTACGCCAGCGCCACCCTTCACGGTTGCCACCATCCTCAGGCTCTCCTCTGTGGCCTTCCCCTCGTCACTAACAGCCGACCCTTTGGTACGAGATGACTTAATGGGATCCGGAGGAAGAGGAGGAAGCGAATTATCCAAAGGACCCTACAACACTTCTAGTTGTGGCCTAGAACGAGAGGTGAGTAATTCAGACTACAGGAGACATGGCCAGCACAACTACCACTCTCAGGAAAAGCGGCAATGGCGTGATCAGATTCTGCAGCCTCACGCAAATCTTCGCGGGAGCCTTCTGTAGGAATTGTCCCACACGAATTAGCACCAGCGGAAATTGCCATTGCAACCCGTACCAGATATTCATTCAGAGCTTCGACCTACGCGTTGCTAAGGCTCGACCTATCTACAACTCCTGCAAACCGCAGGTAATCTTTCTCCAAGCTGAAAACGTCGGCCTCCGCCCCAACAAGCTTAGCAGACTAGCACTCTTCTCTCACTAGAGCGGGTCGTGCCGAAGACGACCCAGTTCTAACATAGGACATCTTCCTCACGAAGAAGGCAAACATTTCAGACGACTCATCCGCATAAGACAGAATGGGAGTTTTGGCCCCAGCAACCTTCCTCTTCCTCAAAGGGCCCCCATCTCCCACCTTAATTCGTGACATTCGGTACAGAGTAGGGTCAACGTGCCAGTTGTCCCACAGCTTACTACGGTTGAAGTTGGAAACTCTTATTACATTGCCCGCATTCCTTTGCGACAAGTCGCGAAACGTCTCCATGGTGTTTTGCTCCGCTAAGGTAAGAGGAGTAGTAGTAGTATGAAACCTTCCTGCAAGGAAACACAAGCATTGGTCAGTCAGCCCGCTATCAAGCATATCAAAGTCACAGTTAAAGGGTTGAATTTATGAAGCGACCTGAACTGTCGCTCGAGCGGACAACCCTTGCATGGAAAATACTTTGAGTCCGCAGGAGCTAAGAAGCAGCACTTCTGCCAGAACTTGAAGCAATCAGACAGATTAACGAAGCAAGACGGCAATGTCATCTTACAAACATCGTTGCTCTTCAGCTGGGGAGAAGTCAACAACTGAATTACCCGCAGAGACACGATGACGCCGGCCTCCTTGGAACTAAGCAGAATCATGAGGATAATCCTATATCCGTTAGGCCCCAATTGGGCCGGAGGAATCCCTAAAAAATCCAGGAACTCCCAAATCACGTCCAAAACTGGAAAGCGCACTCTGGTCTGAAGCATCCCACGATGCAAGCGGATGAAACTGGCTGGAGGCGACATTGGCGTTTGGTCAACCGTCAGGACATACAACGGCAGGTCCTCAGGAACTCCAAACTTCGTACGAATTTCAGCAAGGCCAGGCTCGGACAACAACCTATCTTCGAAAAACTCCAGGCCCTTGACCAAGATTGCGTCGTCAAGAAGGTTTTGTTGAGCCATAAAGGAGATAGACAATCTTTTCTAGTCAGAGCGATATCCTCGAAAGCAAAGAAAGCAGAAGACTCAGATTCTACAGACGACCTAAATAAAGGTTGGGTTCCCGCCTTTTTTCTATTGAACCAACGCACGTTTTATTAATGCGGCATGTGGCTCAAACGATGATTCAGACTCAATCATCATGAGCAATGCATCCCTTCAAGAGATGACTTAGTGAACCGATGTAACGACCCACTAACTCGGGGGGAGTAGCTGATGATACATAAAAATGGTCACCCCTCTAAGCCATTCATGTGTCATGATGATCTCGAGAAAATACAGGCCCCAGCATCAGTCCAACACTGATCCGGCCCAAGCGGTTCTAAGCCCGCCCACTTCAGTCTGCCAGATGGACCCAAACTCCCACAACACGCTAGGCCCACACGTCTCACATCTATTCTCAATACTTGTAAGTTCTACTAAGGCAAGTATCTCGAGGATCAGCTTCGGACCGGCAACTACAGCTGCTCTCTCCTTCCAATTAGGAAGCAAATGTCAGAGTACTATCCACATGGGGAGTCTTTCTTATACGGATTGCTCTCGCATTGAAAACTATTTCCAGTGTATCTAGCAGCACAAGGCTAACAGGGAATTTCCCTCCTATAGCACGACTCCTAATTAGAAAAGGATCTCCACGAAGATCTCATTCCTAAACTACACCTATGATGGCATGGTAGAACCAGGACTCCTTGCACTATAAATAAGACATGGGGTTGGTAAGCTAAGGTACGCTACAAATTCCCTGTTACAGCATTACATCTTCCTCAGATCCTTGTTTGATTTTAGCATCGGAGTGCCATCGGCCACCACAACGGTGGTCTGTGGCTCACGTGTGTTACTTGTGCAGGTCAGCAGGGAGCAAAAAATGACTGCATCAATGTTGCTAATTTACTTGCCTGATTTTTCAATAAAATCTCAAGTAAACTCTCAACATTGCTTAACTTGGTCTTCATTTCATTATGTTTTTCTTCAAGCCGAGCCACGTGTTTCTCCCTTGCTTGTAAAAACATTAGTTTAGTAAAAGTCATTCCTTTTCTCATCCCTCTTATTCTTCCTTTGTGATCCTGACCAAATACTTTAGAAATAGCATATTTAATTACATTAGTTGTTGAAGACGACAGTGAATTTGTTTCAATCTTTTTCAATGTTTCGTATAGGAATCAATAAGTAAAATAGTAAATATTTATTAGAAATCAAATCAATGTTACACAAAATCTAATTGGGAAGTTAAATATGAAAGGGTACAGGGGAAATGTTCTTACAATAATTTCACCTACTGCTGTGGACACAGGTTTACCATCTCTCCTTGTCCGTGATTTGATTCATACCTTAACCCTAGAGAGGGAAGTAGGGTTCTTGTTTCTTTTTCTCTGCATTAAGATGTAATTTAGATGTCAAACTCAAGTAAAAATTAGTGTATTAGAAAACAATATTTCCACAAGTAAATTATAAACTAAGCATGACATCACCATATCAACAGCCAATCGAACCATCCCCATTCGACTACATGTGTGTGGCACTTCTTTTTGCCTCATTGCTTTAAACTTTGCACTTTTAGCCTATAACAATATTATCAATAAAATATATGATGGTGAAAACATATCTTGATATTAACTCGTAAAAAAATAATGAAACCAAATAGTTATGCCAAATTTACCTTATATTCTGCACTTGTTTTTGTCTTCACAAATTTCTTCCATTCTTCAACCTTATTCACGTTATCAGGATGAAGCTTAAGTCTTTCCTCTTCATTTGGTGCTTCAAGAATTTTCCTAACCAATTTTGATTTTGGAGCCATAAACATCGCACCCATCTCCTTAAATATGTAATCTTTTTTCCACTCCTTATTTACCTTGTATCTTGCTTGCAAGTTATTCATTAAAAACCAGCCCCTATAAAATCAAATAAAAACTCAATAAAAGAATACTAATAACATACATTTATTTCTTTCCTCGATATTTCTCTATGCCCCAAAGAAGGCTTCCCCCAATCATCAAGTGTTAGTAGTACTATCTCTTGTACAAGAAGTCCTAAGTAAGAGGACAAACTAACAGATCCAGGCCCATATGGTTGACCACCATCAGTCTAGTCAACATCAACCCAACTATTAGGATCCAAAACAATATTCCTCATTTTGGTCTGACCTCTCTTTCGCTTAATTCCTTGTGAAGTTTGGGCATCTACCTCAGAATTTAGGTTAGCTTCGATTACAGGTTCATCATGATCCTCTTACCGGTGAGGAAGTACTAGAAAAGGTTCACCATCTCTTCGTGCCAACCTGCTAAGTGTTTCCCCAGTACGGGTTGATGGAGAATCCAAGCCTACTTGTGAAGATCTAGGTCCATTATGAGGAGATTATGGGGTTCCAAATGCTTCTGAAGCCTGTGTATTAGGTTCATCATCATTTCACGCCAACCTAGTACGTGCTCCCCTAGTACGGGTTGTCGGAGTGTCTAAGCCTAGAGATTCTGGGGTGTTTTTTGTCATTAGCAATCTTCTCTTGGACTTCATTTGAATCATCAAGTGCTAGTCCTTGTATATCTAATAAACTACAAGAAGAGAGATAGCATGTTAAAATTAAGCACAACTAATTGTATATCTTGCACATACTGTTAGAAAGCATATATTAACAGAAGTACACAATAACAAATACGCAAAACTAAATTAATCACACCCTATAACAACTGAAAATTAGTCAGTTCCTTTGAATCATCAAGTGCTAGTCCTTGAATGATAATATATAGATCCAATGTAAAAATGTCAATTGATGATTTGAAGTGTGCTAGAATACAATAACCAACACCAAACATAGCTTGCTAAAGAAAATGTAATAAAACATTTCATGCGGTGTTAAATTTACCTTGAAACCAGGGCATGGTGAAGAAGGTTGACATATAAAGTAAACTCCAAAGTTTATTGTATGTTCTTGTGTATTCAAAGTTATGTATATTAGTGGCTCGTCTCACTTAACCCACAAGGTTTAAGCCTTGAAATCTAGCAGTTGTTACACTATTTTCATACAAAACTCCTTTGTCTACTTCTAGCATTATAAGTGTATAAATTGCTATATTTTAAACTTCAACACAATGATACATGGAAGGACAAATACAAAAGAGTCATAACAAAAATGAAAACATCATACCCGACACAACTTCCAATATCTGAATCCTCACGCACTGATTCACACGCACCCACCCACACACATGCACAACTTGTAGATGGTTAGCACTATTAAACATTCTCACTGTTGTTTGTTAAATGTTGTGAATTGATGATAACCTATTTAAAGCAATCCACTTTAAATGGTCCGTAATAGTCCATTTTTTTTCAGAGCCTAAATTAAAAATAAAAAATAAAAATATAAAAATATAAAAAAATCCTACCTTCAATTAGGGTTTTGGTTAGATTTGATCATGATAAGTAGGCTACTTTAAGTTGGGTGTTTATCTTATCTACTTTGAATGGATCAGAGATGCGCTTACTATTAAGTGCTTCACAGAAAAATGTTTAGGCAGTGCTTGTTCTGACTTCTGAGTAATGATCTAAAGCGAACTTAATTTTAAACACGGGACATATGAAAGCGGACTATGTAAATTGTCTTTTTTTACTAGTCAGAACTAAATGTGGTCAATTCTTCATCACATTTCAACAAGTACCCCCTATCATCAAGTGATTAAGGTCAGAAATAAAAAATAGTAACAATAAATTGAACATGTCAACCAATTGGATATTTTAGATTATTCAGAGAAAAGATGAACTTACAATCTAAAGCAAATAAAAATGCAAAATTCAGTACAAGCCCAATCAAAAACCCAATCTCCATTCTTCTGGTAAAATCACAAAGCACCCTTTACAATCTGAAGAAGAAAAAATACACACACAATAATTTCATAACTGGACTGAACGAAACCCAAATCAGAACTCCAGTCTGACTACTCCTCCATCAACACCAATAAATCGCATAAACTCATCATCAAAAGCAAAAATCCCTAAAAACAAAATCAAAAAAACTTAAAACACAAAAAATGTTGTTCTTCAGATGAACTGATCATCTAAACAAAAATTAGAGAAAGGACCAAAACAATCACAGATTAGAATGAAGCAAACTAGATGGGAACCAAACAACCACCAATCTCACAGATTCAACAAACACAAATGACATCAAACACAAACAACCACCAATCTCATACTAAAAACCATTACAATTGAAATTGCCTCTAGATGACTAAAAAACGCTGGAAAGAAACCTGGTATTTCTTCACCGATGGAGAGACACTAAAATCTAGTATTTCTTCGCTGATGGAGAGAAACCAAACTCTATTTGCTCTCTCTCTATCTCTGAATAAACAAACACTTTCTCAGTATTTAAAGAGACCCAAAAATCAACATCTCAGTAAGTTATTCATCAAACTCAAAAATGAAATGCAATGACAGAATCCAACTTACAGAGAGCTTCAATCTAGGATGGAAGTTAACAGAGATTTTTCAATCCGAAACCCTAATTTGTGCAAGAAGAAACGAGAGAGTGAAGAATAAGTAGTGAGTAGCAGAAGCATAAGCAGAGTGAAGTAGAGGTGAAGCGACGAAGTGACAGAGAGCAAGAGAGATCAGGCGAGGCGAGGTGACTGTGATAGGAGAGGCGACAGCGAGAGAAGAGCGAGAGAGATTGGGTACGGCGAGGTGACGGCGAGAGGAGAGGAGGAGATGAGAGGGAAAGATGCGTTTGTTAGGGAGAGTTGTGTTTAAGGGAGGAGATGAGAGCGTGGGCTAGAGACTTAAGTGAGATTGTAAAATTTTAGGGCCAAAAATGTGGTCTAAATTTTCACTCTCCCACTCAGTTTTTTTATAACGTTTTAAATTAGTAATGAGATTAAAACTTGGGCTTTTGACAGCATAGGTTTAAAAAACACTATCTGCATATGCTATTAATAAGCCCTTGTGGTGTAGTGCTTGAAGTAGATTGGGAATAAGACTGTGGAGCAATATGTTACGAAGTTTCACGTTGTCGCGTTATGCTTCTTATTTGGTGGAAACCAATTCCACCGTCAGGGTGGTAATCAGTTTCAGAGACAGAGTGGTAATCAGTTTCAGAAACATGCATATAATTCCAGAGACAGGACGGTAATCAGTGCCAGAGGCAAAATGAGAACCAATTCCACCGTCAGGGTAACTAGAGGCAGGGTTATCAGGTTAGTGGAACCAGACTACCCAAGCACTGTCGGGGGACAGGTAGGGAGTTGTTTTACTTGAGGAAAACCAAGTCATTTGAAACGAGATTGCTCGAAAGGTAGGAACACCCAACAGAATAGGCAAGGTCAAACCACCCAAGGGCGTGTATTTGTCACACTACTAGTTCAAGAAAACTTCCAAGGTACTCCTGATTTTCTTATCTCTAATGTCAAAGTTTTATTTGATACCGGTGCTTCATGTTCTTTCATATCTAGACGGTTGGTTATTCGAGAAAAGTTGAAAACCTTGCCACTTATTATACCTTTAAGTGTTACAACCCTTTTAGGAGGCAAAGAGACATTATATGAAGTATGTAAGAATTCTAAGATTTCATTCCTAGATAAAGTGTTCCTTGTCGACTTGATTGTGCTTGACTTTGAGGATTTCGATTTCATTTTGGGAATGGATTGGTTGCATAAGAACCTAGTCATGCTTGATTGTGCAAAGGGGATAGTTTCCATTCATGTTCCAGGCATGCCCCATGTTTCTTACAATTGTGGAAATAGTGAAGAATCGGTAATGCCTAGTTTTCTTTACTTGATGAGGACGTCGAAGAGATAAATTTGAGATGTAGAAGTGTTAAGAGAATATGAGGATGTGTTTCAAGAGATTCGTGGCTTGCCACCTAGGCGAGATGTTGAGTTTCGAATTGATTTAGTACCTGAAACCGCTCCTATCTCTAAAGCGGCATACCGGATGGCACCGAAGGAGTTGAACGAAATGAAAGTCTAGTTGGATGAGATATTGCAGAAAAGGTAATTTTAGTGTTTTTGTTATGATTTATTTGGATATACTTATTGACATGTTTATTCATGTTAATCTATATATGTGTAATCTTTCTGAGGTGTGTATGAACCAGGTTCATAGGTCCTAGCAATTCTCCATGGGGAACACCCGCAATATTCGTTTCAAAGAATGATGGTACCTTGAGGATGTGTATCGACTATAGAGAATTGAACAATGTGACTATCAAGAACAAGTATTCGTTACCTCGAATTGATGATCTTCTTGATCAGTTGAAAGGAGTGGTGCTTTCTCAGTTTGATTTGTGTATTGGATATCATTAGATGGGTGTTGAAGAAGATAGTATCCCTCTCACGACTTTTTATACGAGATATGGATTGTATGAGTTCTCCGTCATGCCTTTAGGGTTAACAAATGCCCCAGCCTTTTTCATGGATCTAATGAACCAGATATTTCGGTCATACCTGGATAAATTTGTCATTATTTTTGTTGATGACATTTTGGTCTATATTCCTGTAGAAAAGCATAACACAGAGAGCATCTCAGGATAGTTTTGCAGACATTGAGATATCAGAAATTGTACGTGAAACTCAGCAAGTGTCATTTTTGGGAGAAAAATGTGAAATTCTTAAGGCATCTTGTTTTTAGTCAGTGTATAGCGGTAGACCCAGATAAGGTGAAAGCAGTAAAAGACTGGAAACAACCTATTAATGCAACTGAGGTGAAAAGCTTCTTAGGGTTAATTGGTTATTACAAAAGATTTATCGATAAGTTTTTTCTTATTGCTGCTCTTTTGACTAAGTTAACCTGCAAAATTGTTCAGTTTATTTGGAACAATGAGTATGAAAAAACTTTTCAGGAACTAAAACAATAGTTAACTACAACGCCCATTTTGACTATTCTAGTGTAAGGTGGAAAGTTGGTTGTTTTCATTGATGCTAGTGGCACATGTTTGGGTTGTGTATTAATGCAGAACCATAAGGTTGTGTCGTACGCCTCACGATAGTTGAAGCGTCATGAGAGGCGATATCCTACCCATTATTTGGAATTAGCGACAGTGATGTTTGCTTTGAAGATGTGGTGACACTACCTTTATGGGGAACATTTCGAGTGGATCACAAGAGTTTTAAGTATTTGTTTTCGCAAAAGAAGTTGAATATGAGACAACAAAGGTAGGTGGAGTTCATTAGCAGTTATGATTTTGAGATTCTTTACCACCCAGGTAAGGGAAATGTAATAGCTGATGCTCTTAGTCGGCAACACACTGTCATGGCTTCACTCTTGGTGGAGTAGTGGAAGTCCTTTGAGGCTATTTCTTCTTATGATGTTCAGTTTGTCATGGGGACGAACACGACTTATGTTGGTTGTTTATCTGTTCGACCTTCTTTGATCAATAGAGTTCTAGAGGAACAACATAGGGACTCTTGTTTGTTGAGCAAATTGGAGGACTTGGTGCTTGATAACTGAGATGATTGTCCCTTATAGTGGTTAGTTGGGTTCAATGTTGGTTTGAGATTTCACGAGAGACTTTGTGTGCCCGAAATTGATGGGTTGAAGAAAGAAATTATGGATGAGGCCCATAAGTCACGTTTTACCATTCACCCAAAAGGCACTAAAATGTATCATGATCTAAAGCGAACTTTCTGGTGGGAAGGTATGAAGAAGGATGTGGGAGATTATGTATCACGGTGTTTCACTTGTTAACAAGTAAAGGCTAAGCATCAGCAACCATCGGGTTTGTTGCAGCCTTTTGATATTCCTATCTAGAAATGGGATAATATTTCAATGGACTTTGTAGATGGTTTACCGAAGACTCGACGAGGTAATTAGTCGATTTGGGTCATAGTTGACCTTTTGACTAAGTGTGCGCATTTTGTTTCGGTTGGTGTGCATCGCACTACCGATCATTTAGCCAGACGATACATCCATGAGGTAGTTATGCTTTACGGGGTACCAGTGTCCATTGTGTTAAACAGAGATCCCCTGTTTACATCTAAGTTATGGGAGAGTTTTCAGCGAGCTATGGGGACGAGGTTAGATTTGAGTATTGTCTATCATCCTCAGACTGATGGTTAGACTGAGCGGGTGAATCAGGTTTTAGAGGATATGCATCAGGCATGTGTACTCGATTTTGGTGGTAGATGGAAAGATTATTTACTTCTCATAGAGTTTGCTTATAATAACATTTATCATTCCAGTACTGGTATGGCCCCATTTGAGGCTTTATATGGGAGGCCTTATCAATTGCCATCATGTTGGGTGGAGGTTGGTGACACGATTTCACTTGGACCATAGGTTGTCCATAAGACATCAGAAAACGTGCAGGTTATTAGAGAGTGGATTAAAACTGCTCAAAGCCGATAGAAGAGTTATGCTGATCAGATTGTGGATCGTGCATGTGAAACAACTTCATAGAAGGACAGTGAACTTGGTGAAAGTTCAGTGGAGTGAAAAGGATAACGATGTAACTAGGGAGCTAGAGGACAAAGTGAAATAAGTGCATCCAGATTCATTTTGAGGAGTGTATATTGTAACGACCAAAAATATGACAATTTTAATGTGTTAGGGTATTATTTATTTTGTAATTAGGTTATATAACAATAAAAAATAAGGGGGTGCCAATATAATTCTGTTTAAACCCTAATCTTGTAGGGTTTTAACTTTAGGTTAAATAGGGGTTGATTCTTCTCTGCCGCATAGAAAGCCTAAAAAAATAAGGAACAAAAGAAGAAGGAAAAAAATCAAGTGAGTTTTCTTCCTACCCGTTAATACTTATATTTGTGTAGATTTATAAAAACTGCAGATGCTACAGTCTGTCAAACTCTCGGAGACTAAAAAAGAAACCCACTCCTTTAATCTCTCTCACTTCACATCTCACATGTCTTTCCTTTTTCTTTTAAACCAAATTTTTAGATTTGATTTGTTTTTCAATGCTCAAAAGTAAGTGGGACCCACTATAAGTCCATCATATTTCCCCACCAATGACAACTTTTTTCCCTAATTCTCCCATCGCCTTTTTTTTCTTAGTGTGTAGGTTGCAATATGATGAATCAGTTAAATATTCACTTTGTTTCCAAGATTCCCTCATTGTCCCATCATTTTTTTCATAGCTTGTATGTTGCAATATACTAAATTGGAAAATTCTAAATGGCGAGGAAAGGGGATGAGGTGTAAAACCCCACCCCTCGCCCCTTTCCTCAACGCCTAGAAGGGCTGATACTAAATTAGTTCAATGTTCACTTTGATTCGAATTATAGGAAACATGCCTTAGTATGAATAGATCCCTATCTAGAATGATTATGATTATGATTATGATTTTGATTTTCGACAATGAATGACCATTGATAATGGGTTCAATCAGAATCATAGGGTGTAGACTTAATGGTATGTTTTGGCATGAATTGATGTGATTGTAGACATTGAATGACCATGGATAATGGGTTCAGGGTGTAGACTTCATGGTTTGTAATTAGGTGATTAATGTACTTGGTTCAATCCTATGTTTTTTTATT
This sequence comes from Berberis vulgaris, assembly GCA_963556465.1. NCBI lineage: Eukaryota > Viridiplantae > Streptophyta > Magnoliopsida > Ranunculales > Berberidaceae > Berberis > Berberis vulgaris. The sequence goes on along the minus strand of OY747129.1, from coordinate 36,732,877 downwards.
AGTCCATGCCCGGACCAAGATGGATGCAAAACTATTTTTATAAACTCGCATGAACTAAATATGTAAATGTATAAGTTCATTTTTTTTTTCACATTATAAGTTCATTTTGTTAGGTAGATAGTTTGTAAATCTTAATCACATATAATTGTGTCCCTTAGAACTACCACATTTCTTGTGTTTATGTTTATCTCTCCTATAGAGAACCTAAGTAACATTCGGGTTGGGTCTTGAGAAGTGGGGCATCCATTTCTTAGAGAGAAATTAAGTAACCTTCGGGTTGGGTCTTGCGGAAAGGGGGTGGCTTTTGAAATGCCTAAAATAGGCTTTATTATTTATCCCTAAAAAATGTGGCGTGATTTATGCCCATAGTTAGCCCAAGAGTGGTTTTTTTATTGTACTCATATAGTTAGGGGTATCCAGTGATGCATGCCCATATGTGATGTTCTCACTTAGCCATGGATGGTGGTGAAGTTCTTCTTTAAATGAGAGAGTCATACGGACATGTATGTTCGGCACGGAAGTGGTACGAGTATGGTATAGTTTAAGGTGATCAAATTCTAATTTACTGAAACTGAGGAATGTTATTTAAAAACACTAATGTATGGATCCAACTAACCTAATTGATAAGTTTTAGTTTTATTTTGATATTGCAAGATTGTCTTCTAATCATTTCATACATGATTGTAAGTCTACTAACATTTCTGCAGGTCTGACATGTCATGGTCAATTTCTACATAATAAATATAGGTAAGATAGCTACTAAAATATACTAAAAATTTTAATTAGCTCTATACCCTTGCCTCGTGGAGGAACTACATGTTTTGGTTTGGTTGTTGTTGTACTTTGTTTTCAGTTATTTCATGGTATTTTATTGATTTTTGGGAACGAAGAAATTTCACAACAGCTTAATTGTTGATCCAAGTGGGCTTTGGCTTCTTGAGTACAATCCCTTAGGAATGTAGCCAACTAACTTTGTTTCAGGATTAGTAGTTTCGACATGGTTAGAGAAGTTTGTTTCGTATGGGACGAGCTTAGCTAGAGAGTTGAACCAGAGTCTAAGTTCTTTTGTTCATTAGGTGCCAATTTATTCTATTAGAATAGAACTATTAGTTTTTTAATTTTTATTTTTGGGAAAGTTATGTTATTGTTAGTTGAACTTGTTAGAGTTGGCTCTACAAGATTTTAATATTAGTTTTCTCCATTTTGATGGACTATTTAGATTAAATGTTTTATTTATCTCTATTCTGGTAAATTGTGCATTTGATTATTTCTCGTGGATGCCAACTATTACTTTTAGTGAATGGTTTTCATGTCTCGAATTTGGAGGAAACGGATAATCCTACATGGTTGTAAGAATTTCTTTTTCTCAAAAATCGAGGCATGACAAGCGCAGTCCCAAGTGGACCCATGCTTAAATTGTTGTTCAGCTCGTAAGTCAGGTGCCCAAGCCCAAGTCACACCAGCCAAAAAAGCACAGGTCTTAGGGCTTGGCCCAGGACAATAAAGCCCGAATACGAATCTCAGAGCTATTATAGGCCCAAGATACACTCGCTCAAATCAGCTCTCAGCCCAATCAAGCATTGGGTTCTAAATAGAGCCAAGTGCCTAAGAGACTCGGTCATGCACAAGTAAGATCTTGGGCAAGATCTCCTCCCTCCATCATGCCTTCAATAATATGGATAGTTGTGAAGGGAGCACTCGATACTTAAAGTGATGAAAGGGAAGAAGAAAAGTATGCATACACTTTGCAATTTACTTCTAGTCTTCACTTTTCCTTGCATCAATATCTGACTTAAACATCGGAGTGCCTTCGACCACCACAATGGTGGTCCTTGGCTTAACTGCTGCTCATTTTTGCAAGCTCGAGATCAGTGAGATCAACAAGGACAGGTCCGAACACATCAATTTTGCGTCGTCCGTGGGGAAAGACGATAAGTTTCCCTTAAACGAACATACAAAGTTCTTTCTAGCTAAGCAAAGCACCGAGAAATGGTCGCCCGCACCAGATAGCATTCAACAACAATGCCAAACTAGACAACCCTCTAGCCAGAGAAGCCCAACCACAGGGCCGAACCGATCCAATCGAGGGGTAAGAGCAGTCGACAACCCAACCACTTAGGTAGCCACGACTAACCCCACGCATAGACTAGATCATGGTTCATATAGATCATCTAGCGCAGGTGGTGGAGAGACTCGTTCAGGATCGATAACATCCATCCGAAAGTGGTGGATATCAAGGGAGATCACAAACCAAAGAGGATGCCTGAGAATGCATCCAGTAAAGCGAGAACCTCCCCAAGGAGGAGCAAAGAGTCGGTCGACAGGAGAGCTTAAGTGACGATGGGGATCACGAGGACAACGCTCCGAAAACAGACCGTACCAAGAAAATAAGGAACTAAAACTAAGACAATATTGATAAAAATAAGCAATTGATTTAGGTGAAAAAATCAAAGAAAAGAAATCACCGAGGACCAAGAATCCCTCCTAAATTTCACCACTTCAACCTGTATTGATTCAGTTATAATAACACAATTATGTGTTTCACATCCCAAACAACATAACCGGAAAATAATCTTTAACGCGCCACATATTCTAATGTAAATAGATATGAGAATTCCTTTTTTTCTAAAAAGCACAAAGACTTGTCATATATGATATCTTAAATCGACGATATATCCGGAGACAATAACACAGTAAAAAAAATCACATATGACCAATTTACCGGAATCAATTGAACTATAATATTCCACACATAAGAAGAGCATGACTAGACTTATATGGAGAAGAAGAAAACAATCACCAGATTAAAAGAATCTATGGAAAAAGAAAACATAATCGGTTGTCCCATGAAAACATAACTTCTATATTAAATAAAAGGAAAAATTCTCAAATAACATTGCTCATCGTGAAAGCATGAAAACTGAATTAATACAAATCAAGCCAGCTACATCTAGGAGTTCATCTATTTGCCTTGCTTGAAGAATTAGCCTAGCCAACAATACATCTCCAAAAAATCTAATGAAAATTGTATGTAATCTCCTATCAATATGTTCCCTTTTAATGTGCCTAAGGAGCCTTTTTGCAAACCTAGAATAAAGGAGGTAGCCCTAGAGAACATAATGAAACCCTAGGGTTTCATCTCATGGGCCAGCACCTCACAAGCCAGCTCGCCCTTCAGGTTGCTTCCTCTTATTCTTTTTTGGGATGGATAAATAAGTGGGCTTGCTTCAGGCTGTCTTGGGCTAGTCCAGAAGTTGTGGATCACCTATATCATATCTTTGAGGGCTTTTTACCTGAAAAACACATTAAAACAAAAAATTCTCCAAAAGACCATACTTGTCAAATAATTCAATCAATTAACAAAATCATCTTAACAAGTCAAAATAATTAACTCTGTATAAAATGCATTTTCATGCCCTAATCACAATCCCCAACCAGCTCATTGCTAGTACCTAGCAATACAAACGAAATAAATAGCATGAAAATGAGCATAGCATGTAGGTCAAAATTCAAGAAGTTGCAAAACTATCTAGCACTCAAATAAACGTTAGCCAACACTCACATACACTAACAAGATCTCCAAATTATGACTTCTGAGAAACAGTGAGAGTGTGCACTAGGTCACAACCTTTCTTACCGCAAAACAGTAATGCATATAGCCTTTAATTCAACCATGTACAAGCCTCAACTCCATTATCCTCATAGGTAAAATATCTATCAATTAGAACAAGCAAAGTATTCACTCATGGAGTTTGAAATCAATTTATTGCTCTCATAGAAAATGTCAAATGATTTAGGACAAGCAAGGAAACAAGAATTAATCGCACGATAGGCTAGTCACACCGTTCAAAACACTTAATCAAGCTTACCATAATTATGCCTTGAAATTTCAATGGTTAATCAATAAAACCTTGATGTTAAAACTCTTTCCTTCTGAATATGGCTGAGACGACGTTTAATTCTTTCTTATGCAGCTAAAATCTCCCTTATTTTGAATCAAAAGTTGAAAAAAACTGAACTTTGAAACTTTTTCTTGACGATATCTTTTTTGTCACACAGATTAATTACAACGAAAATAAACAAATAAAAGAAGGCGGGTTCTCGAGATGTTGTCGACGGTCAAAACTTAGCACAAATATCAATGATGGATTAGAAAGCTTCAAAGATTAACCAAATTGTTTCTCCACATGCAAGGTAAACCTAATAAAACATCTCAAATGGGGAGGAAACCAATTCCAATGAGCAATTAAAGTTCGCAATGCCAGTTATCTCAAGCTCTCCACTCAATCAAGAAAATTGTGCTTCAAACATGGTCAAAAAAAAATCATATGCATCAACTCTCCAAATCGGTTCACAAAGCTTAGCCAATGCACAAAAGTGAGTTTCCAAAAATCAATCAATGTCAATCAAGATAGTATCCATGGACATCGACGAAAACAATATAGTAATCATGCATCAACAGTTCACAAAGACTCAGAACCAAACAAACGTGCTATGACAATTTCACACAAAACAATAAATAACAACAAGCATGAATATGCTAACACCCCTAACCTAAAACTGACAGTGCCCTCACAAGTCACCAAAAGATAAGAAAATCATATCGACGGAAGTGAGGAACATAGGAGGGTGATTCACTTTGTGCGACTCCAGTAGCTAAACCTAAATAACCTTAAATACTCATAGAAAAACATAAAAGCAAACAACGAAAGCAATAAACCTAAACTAGAAAGCAATAACCTAAACTAAAAGGTAATACTCTAACCTCAAAAAATCAAAAAAAATCAAAAAACTAAAATACAAATAGAAGTGGAAAACATCGATCCAAGTAGACAAGGGCAATCATCCACGGTTCCTCTATGCAACTCCATGGTGGAACTAGGTCGACTTTTGGGATATCCACTGTAACACCCCTACTTTTCCAATAGCAATAAAAAATTATGCAACTAAAAATTCAATTGAATTTTTTATTTTGAAATCTTCTTTCGTTTGACAAGTTGTATTTTTCGAAATTCGCTTAACTTTCTTTCCTTCTGAATCTCGGGAAGAGATTCCATTTAACGTGTGTATAATGTAACACCCCTAAATTTCAAAAAAAAACTAATTTATTTTATTTTGAATTAAATAAAATAGAGTTACATTTAATTGAATTTAAATTTCAAAATTCTAGGGTTTTATTTAGTGAGTTTAGAGGGTGGGTGCCTTCGAAAGTTCAGTGGGGGCGAATAGCCACCCACCTTATAAAGAGAGAAATCTCTTTTCTTCTTCCTTCCCTACTGCGCCTCCTCTTTCTTTCCTCCCTTGCAAAGTTTCCTCCTTCACCGGCAAGAACTGCTTGCGATCGAGCTTCACAGCCGATCCCACCGCCCCAGACTTCTTCCTTTCTCCTTCCTCTCTCGTCCCTCTCCTTCCCGTTTAATTTTTACACCCAAAAATCAGGTTTGCAAGAAGAAAATGAGGTCGATTCCAATCTGGCCAGTTGTGCGAGTAGATTAGCTCTATTCTCTTCCTTCAGTGTTGTTGTTTGTTGTTTGTTGTTTGTTGTTTGTTGTTTGTTGTTTGTTGTTTGTTGTTTGTTGTTTGTTGTTTGTTGTTTGTTGTTGTATGTTGGTGAGGGTTGGCTTGAGATCGAGATAGGAGTAAGATAGGGTGTGTTTTCTGCGACACGAGTTGAGTTGCAGGTTTGTGTGGTGTGCGAATCAAATCGGTGAGTAAATCAAACCATGTTTTACTTCTAATTGATAATCATCTTGGTCTATGTTCACAATGAATGTGTTTGATCTATTGGCTTGTGGTTTTGTGCATTTAGTTTTTCTTGGATTTTAACTGATTCAATTACCTGGGTGAGTTCTTCTTTTTCTTATTTTAAATTTTGGGCGTGTTTGCATATTTGCAAAAATAATTGTAAGATGGATGTTGGCATGATTGGGATCTATGGGGTTTGTCTATGAAATGGTTTGTTTGATTTATTTAATTTTCTTGAACTTTTAGGGTTTAATATGAGTAATTTTTGTTAGATATGTGAGTGAATATTTGCTTAGTTATACTCTGTATGTTCATGTTTTAGGGCTTGGGTCAACTTAGGTTTTGTATGTGAATTGTAGTAAAATAGGGAAAATGTCATAATTCGTGGAAAAAAATACTCAAGGATATGAGCATGTTGTAAAGTAAAGCACGAAATATTCTTAGTCCAAACTTGTCAAATTACTTATGTTATGCCGAACTTGATCAATTGATGAACTAGTTGGGTTAAGAGACTTAAGATGTAGCATGGTATGTGGCTTGGTGTTTTTCTTTGGTTTAGATATTGATTCTGTTTTGATGACTGTTTGTGTTAGAAAAACAGTGTTACAGGTTTGTTGCTGTAAGAAGCTATTCTTTTAGCCAGTTATAAAATGCAGGAATTATGGTTTATGTGGGTAGTGGCCTCAATAGGATGAGTATGGTAAGTAACTTTGTATTAGGATGAGTAGGCGGCATAAACCTAACTTGGGTTTGAGTAACATATCTTACCGCTTTTCCATGCTGCAGAGTGATTCCATCATTTGAAGCTAGAATGAGGTACATTTTCTATTTGTTAGAGTCAACTGGTATCTGACGTAGGTAGTCTTATATTTTCCTATTGCAGTTCCATCGTCCCTGGTCATGTTTCCTTTTTAGGCAATTAATGAATTCTCAAAGTCATGTAATATACGAGGGTTTTAGGTTTGCCACTGTCCTGTGCATCTTTTTTGCGAAGGGAACTTTCTTTTGTCCCAAGCGGATGGTAACCTATTCTCTGAAGACTTGAACTTGTCTTCTTATTAAATATTAAGCTAATTTATTTGGGCTACCATATCAAGTTTAAGGTACTTAATGTTGAATGTGACCATATTAAGTTACCCCATAGTGCACCAAAGGGATTGTACTGATAGAAGAGATGGTAAATTCCTTTATAAGGCTATGGACCACTCGGATCTCCAAACCCAATAACACACCAAAACATAAAAGATTTGTACCCTAACAGAATAAGTGAAATAGATGGAAATGAGATTTTGAAAGGTTACCATTGATCCGATTTTTGGGTGGTTGAAAGTGATAAGTAGTTCTATGAAGACGATTTTTTATGTTGAGTGGAAGGGAATAATGATATTCACGTAATTATTACATAATATATCCCTTAATTTATATATGTTAGTGTTTCAATTAGTATATTTTATTCTAATTATTTCATTTTCATGTCTTTGTAGGAATTTGAGCGTGAACGATGAAATCGCACTAAGGCGACTATTTAAGGAATGATCAATTGGTTGATTCTAGCGGCGGTACAAAGTAGAGGGTCACATATCTAAACCTAACCCAAATAAACCTAGGTCTACCTAATTTAACCTAAGCCCAAACCCAAAAAAGCTAATCTAGAAACCCAAGCCCAAGGAAATAAGAGAACCCTATTTAGGTCTTCCCAAGTTTTAGAGAAAGCTCTCTTCTCTCTTCTTCCAGGTTTCTTTTCTCTTCCTCTCTTTTTCAGCCACCGGGCCAATCCACCATGCCGGCGATCCTCGCTCGATAGGAGAACCGGCAGTGCGATCATCCCTCCATCACCACCTCACCTCGCCAACACCACCATAGCCGCAGTCCTCTTCTGTTCACCCCTATTTTCGTCCCCCTCAATTGCACAAGCTGTTCCACCATCAGCCGCCACCTCGCCTTCCTTCCTCACCCGCTCTTCCTTGCTCGCTAGGGAGAAGCCACACCCTGTTCCATCGTAGACATCATCACCTCCTCACCCTGTTTCGCACAACCACAGCCACCACCACCCTGTTCCACCTCATGACAGAGCAGCAACAGGTCACTCAGCCAGCCGTCACGACCTCCTCGCAGCCAAGCTCCTCTCTCTCACGTCCTCCTCCATCTCTCCCTCATCCCTCTCCTCTGATCAACCACGGACCAGCACCACCACCACCGAAACAGAACACCTCTATGTCCTCCTTCATCCTCTTCTTCCTTCGCGTCACTTCCCTTCTCTCTGTGCTTCCATCTCTCTCGCTCTTTTGCAGGTACCGAAGCCGGTCGGAGGAATAATTCGCTCGCGAGGAGTGAAGAACTAGCAAGCAGCGAAGGAGTTCTCGCGGGGACGAAGGCGCAGAGAAAACACAGAAATCTGGCGGGAACCAACTAATATTTCAAACAGTTGGCTATTGGCACCCTATGACTTATTCAGAGCCACCACAATGCATTTGCACTCTTTTTCGGGATGCATGCTCATGCTGAGATGGATTCCATTGATGCTGTGACCACCGCCACCATGATCTTCTAGACCCCGCGTCGAGGCGAAGATGAAACCACAGGGTTTCCTAGAGTTTATTGTATTTGAATTTATTGTTTTCTATATACTTGAACGTTAAACACATTTGATTTCTGAGTTTCAATAATTTGTTTTCACCGATTATATCCGGATTAATTATCTAGACTAGTCGGTAGTTAGAAGTACCCTTTATTGATATTTAAAGCCTGCTTTAATCAATTAATCTGAATCTGTGATTGTGTGTGCCGTAAGAAGACTTGCAATGCTAGGGGTTTAGAATTAGTTAAAATAAACATGTGATTGTGTGTGCCGTAAGAAGACATACAATGCTAGGTGTTTATGCCTTTGCTGAAATCAATTGCGAACTTAGAATAATCTTTAGGTTAGTCATGTTAATTCTTGAAAACAATAATTTGGATTACACAAATTTCGAAGAACCTGTGGTGGATTCGATGTCTCGGTCCCCTCTCTATCATCTTATCAGTTTAATTTTAGTTGTCAAATTCTTTTTTTAAAATTAGGAATTTTCATCTTTGTAACCCCCAAATCTAAATTAGTTCAAATAAGTCCTAGAATTCGACAGTCTCGTCAATCCTCGTGGGATCGACCCGTATTTGCCACTGTCTACCAGTTAGACAGTCGTGCACTTGCGGTATTACAAGTAGGGTTTATTAGCTTATTAATTTAGGTTAATAAAAACTCCATCAAGTTTTTGGCGCCGTTGTCGGGGATTGTAATGGTACAATCAAAATCTAGGGTTGTATTTGCTAGTTTATAAATTAGGTTTAATTTTCTTTTTAGGACCAGTGTTACGAGTCAGTTTCTTATTTGTTTTATTTGCTTGAGTTTGAATTATTTTTGTAGACGGTCACACACATAGGAGCTCAAGTGGGAACGAAGTGAAATATTGCGATTCGCGAGGAAACTCTCAGAAATCGGCTTCTACCTGGCGACGCAAGTAACCCGAAAGAGGTTCACGCCGGAGGTAACTTCTACCCACCGCATCTGCACGCGTTTTCTGTGTGATCACTTGTGTTTAGCTTGTCCTAGGTAGTATTGCATGCAAATTTGAATAGTGGTAGGATTGAGTTGAAACTTTTGTGCCCTCTCCCACTGATAGGTTAATCACCATCTATTTTAGGGTTAGGAACCTAGACCTTCACTATTTAAAATTTGTAGCAAGATAATTATCTAGGACAGGTGTGACGCTCATAGGAACCCTCTTTGGACGTTTGATAACTTAAAGTGGTCGAGTGAAGGAACATATCCCATCTGGGAACAGTTCTTGAACTGGCATTTCACTTTGAGCTAGAGAGTGGAAAAAGAGGTAAGAGCAATTTTGTAGTGGCGGATTGATAGGAAATTATCGTGCCTCTCCCACGGTTAAGTAAATTGAATTTCAGCCCGCATTCATTTTGTTTGTGCATCATTTAGGTGTCATTTAGGGGGTCCCATTGTTTTTAATTTTTTCAGAGTTAGGTCAACTTCATATAGCGGTTAGGCTTGCATTAAAAAAAATTTTAAATTAAAAAAAAAATTGAAGCCTGTTTAGGAGTGTCGACTTTGAACCTTCGTTATCCAATAGTTTATGCATACCTGGGTGCGTGATTCTAAGAATAGACTTGTCCGACAAGAATTCGAGGAGTTCTTTGAAGTCTCAATTACCTATTTAGGTTCATCACCCTTGTCCACTGAGATGGCTGAGGGGCATTTAAGGATTACTTCGCCCCTCTTCCTAGTCGTGTCCCATCTTGCATTGTCTTACCTGAGACAAATGCAAACAGTTTCGAACTCAAACCATCTATAATTCATCTCTTGCCCACTTTTTATGGTTTTGATAAAGAGGAACCTTATTTTCATGACAAATAATTTCTTGACATCTGTGCTACCCAAAAGAACCAAAAGTTTTCTGATGATTTGGACCATTTTAGGTTATTTTCCTTTTATCTGAAAGATAAGGCAAAATCGTGGTTAAACTCATTAGAGACGGGATCCATCACATCATGGGATGCGTTGTCAAGAAAGTTCTTGACAAAGTACTTCCCCATTCATAAAATGAATGCCCTCCGACAAGATTTATCTAATTTTCAACAAAAAGAGGGCGAACATTTCTATGAATGTTGGGAAAGGTTCAATGAGCTCATTATCAGGTGTCCCCATCACGGATTCAAGAAGTGGCGGCTAGTTCAATACTTCCAAGACGGTTTAACCCCTCAAAATCATCGTATGATTGATGCCACTAGTGTGGGTCATTAATGAAAATGAGTGTCAGTGAAATTTGGGAATTCTTTGAGACGCTTTCCGAAAATTCTCAGGAATGGGATTATTCGAGAAAGGAGTCTGATAGGCGTAAGGGCAGTATATATGAAGTTAGAGATACATCTGTTCAACCCCCTTCTGCCTCAAAGTTAGAGACGACTGTTATGACCATGACTCAAAAGATAGATGCACTTTTGAATTTGAGTCAACATGTACTTCCCGCAAACGCTTCATCTGAAGTCTGTGCTGCATGTTCGAGTCCTGGTCATTCAATAGCTAATTGTGACTTGCAAAACGATTATCCTGCATACTATGTTGAGCAAGTCAACTTTTTTAATGCGATGCAGCAACCTGGCAATAATCTGCAACCTAACTATTACAATTCAGGGTTCGCCAAACATCCAAGTATCTCCTGGACCCATGGCCCACACCAAGGGGGACCTGTTGTTGTCGCTCAGGTTCCTCAAGCCTCTAGCTCTGTTAGGCCCCACCTTAACAAAGTTCCTCCATCCAACACATCAAGTTTAGAGGAAAAGGTTAATCGGTTTTTGCAGCGCTCAGAAAGTATAATTGAGCAGCATTCTAAGGACATATCTAAGTTGAAAGCCACGACTCAACACCAATCTCAAGCCCTCAATAGACTTGAGATAGCTGTGAGTAAGATTACTCAGTCCTTTTTGGAGAAAGAGCCAGGGAGATGTCCTAGTCAACCTGTTCCAAACCCAAAGGGTCAATTCGCAGTTGGTAGTACATCTGAGTCACACCATGAAGATGTCCAATCTATTACTACCCTTCGAAGTGGAAAATAGGTTGACAATCCGGTACAAGTGCTTGATTTGAGTGTTGTTGCATCTCCGTCTAAGTCAACGCAGGTTGCATCTCCATCTGACAAGGAGGCTGATAAAGCCTCATCTTCTAAAGATGTGCCTCTTGACTCTGACCCCACTCTAGCATCTTATTTGCCTAGGGCACCGTTTCCATCACGGTTAGCTCCGACAAAAAAAGGAACAAGTATAAACGACGTAATGGAAATTTTTAAACAAGTTCACATAAATATCCCGTTACTCGATGCTATCAAGCAAGTTCCTAACTATGCCAAGTTTTTAAAGGATCTTTGCACACAAAAGCGGAAGCTCCATGTGCAAAAGAGAGTCTTCCTCACCGAGCAAGTGAGCTCAATTATTCAACACAAAACCCCGCCTAAGCATAGGGATCCTGGTTGCCCGACTATTTCTTGTATTATCGGTGATCATGTGATTGATAAGGCACTATTGGATTTAGGGGCGAGTGTTAATTTATTGCCACATTCTATTTATGAGCAATTAGGTCTCAGTGGGTTAAAACCGACTAGAGTAACACTGCAATTGGCAGATCAGTCTGTCAGAGTCTCCCGTGGTGTTATAGAGGATGTGATTATCAAGGTTGAAAAATTTTATTTCCCTGTGGACTTTATAGTTCTTGATACACAACCTGTTCACAATCCCTCAAGTCACATTCCAGTCATTTTGGGTTAACCATTTTTTGCCACATCCAATGTCATTATTAACTGCAGGAATGGAATTATGAAATTGGCATTTGGCAACATGACCGTCGAACTCAACGTTTTTAATGTTAGTCAACAACCTCCCAAGCCCGAGGATGTTTGTGAAGTTGACATGATTGAGAGTTTGATGGAGAATTTCTTATTGCAGTCTGTATCAGATGATCCCTTAGCAGCATGTTTGACTCACTTTGGTTTAGACTTCGATATTGATGATTCCATTAGGGAAGTGAATGTTTTGCTTGATTCAGCCCCTATTATGGATCCGGGTTACACATGGAAGCCTAAAGTGGAACTCCTACCACTCAGTGAGTCAAAACTGAGCCCTTATGTTGATACTATTGAGCTTTCTTACCCATTCCCTTTTCCGCCTATTCATGATGACCCATTTTATATATGTCCTCCTAGTGACTTTTACATGAAGTTTGATCCTCAGTATTCTTTGGAGAGACTACATGCCATAGGTAGTGCTAATTCTAGGTTTGGGGGTGTTGTTGTGTCGTCTAACTCATCATCTTGGTGTAGTTCATTTTGTTATGATGAGCCTGTACCATCTGATATATCTATAGACATACCGTTTTCCATCCCTTTAATAGTGATTAACGCTACCAATGTGGATCCCTTGTTTTTAAGGGATGATTTTAATTTTGACCATCCTATTGTGCAACACATTCAATCTTCGGATTTGACACTAGACATAGGATGTATTTTTTTAGGAGTAGGAAAGAGTCATTTGCTGGATATCCATGTTGGTGACGACTTTCTGCTCCAGATCCCTATGACTTCTTTACGACTGTGGGTTTGTATGCATTTTCTCTATGATTTTGCATGGCGTCTTCGTCATTTTAGGGATGTGTTAGTTTTTGTTGTGTTGCATGTAGGTGCTACTATATGTTGGACGGATCCTCAACTTTTTTGGTTGTTGCTATATGATCTAGTCAACATCGTGGACTAAGTGTTTAGGTTTGGGAGAGTGTTCGTTATGTTTTTCCTCGTCATTTCATGGTACATCATTTATGAGGAAGAATATATGTCGAGCTGACGACATTAAACCAAGCGCTTCTAGGAGGCAGCCTGGCTTCAATTGTGTCATTATGGTTATTCTGGATTGATTTTCGAGTTATTTCTAGTTGCATTTCACTCATACTCGTTAGCTCCGTAACAATTTTGATTTACAACTGATACATGTAATTTTTTATTATTATTTATTTATTTATTTTTTATTATTATTTTTTCATTTATAAATCTTTGTGTCATGTGTTGTTTTTATCAATTTATTATGATGAGTCAACAGTTCTTATGTTGTTGAGCATTCATTGGTGGACGATTTCGTAGAAATTGGTAAAAACTTCCCATGGTAAAATCATTCTAACTCTCATCTTTTCTTTTTCCTGCAATTGTCATAATCATCATTTTATACATTGAGGACAGTGTTTGGTTAAGGTTTGGGGGTGAGGTTTATGAGTTTTTCTACATTTTTCAAAAATTTTGAACTTAAATGTATTTCACAATTGATTATTGTATTCTACTCAATCTCCATTGTATACATAGTTAATTATGATTGTGTGAAAATTTTTGGATTTGAAAATGCATTCAAAATCTAAGTTCTTTCCAATGAAGAGGATGTGCTTTCAAGTATGCCTAAAAATTTTAGGAATGCATGCTTACACTTGTCACTTTTATATATCAATAGGAAAACATATGGTTTGATATTATCTTTAAGTTAAATATATTTCATGATATTTTTCGACTCGACCACTCTTGCACTATAAGCCAAGTTAGCATAATTTAAAGTTAATCAGTAAGATATTAACTAGAAAACCTTAGAAAAATAGTGGAGACTTAACCCTTGTGAGTTTTGAGACATTCTATTTTTCTTGAGGGTTATTAAATAAACTGACTTTTCTTGAATCTGCATTATCTCGTTGATGAACTCATTGTTTTTGTTTCTTTTATTAATTGTTTTGAGAATAACGTTAAAATTGAATTATTACACTAGAACTTCTTGATTTATTTAGTTGAAATGTCATAATACCGACTAGAGCTTAAGAAGTGATATAGGCAATTTTTTCTTTGAACCGTTCTTTAGCCTTTTAGCCTACCTAACAATAAATATTCGTTTGCAGCCCTTTGAGCCTTTAAATAAACTTTTTCTTTGCTAACCCCATCTCCATTACCTACTCCAGTTAGGGAGTAATATCTCATACTATTTTTATCCTTACCCAATGTCTCTGAGAATGTGTATGGTTGATATATTTTTGGAATGGGCAAATAAAAAGAGCTGAAACTAAATATTCCATGAATCCTCGAGACTGAAATGTTTTATTGTGCAGAAGGGGAAAGCATGTAAAAAAAAATGAAAAAAAAAAGATAAATGAAAAAAAAGGAAAAAAAAAAAGAAAAAAATATGAAGAAAAATTTCGAAGGAAGAAAAATTAATGGTGTACAATATTGGTTTATTCTTCAGAGCCCCATGTGTTTATTAAAGGGTGTATCCATTCTTAGAGAATTTTCTAGCATCATTTTCCATTCTTGTTAGCCAAAATCTTAGCCTCATTACAACCTAATAAAGACCTAATTGATCTTAAGTAAAAGTTTGGTTCATAGATGTGGAGATTAAATAAACAAGAACTATGGTGTATGATTCAACATTCTCAAAGTAATTGATATTCCTATCCATAAGATCATATTCATTTCATTCTTTTAAAAGTCTATTTTTCATGATTATTATATGTGAGATATTTGTGTTTCCATAATGTATTCTCTTTCTCACATATAAACTGAGTGATAACTAACCAATCACTGAGTGATTCATTTCTGAGTGACAAGAGAGATTTGTAGTCGAAGCATAATATCCAAAGGTTGTCTAGTTGTATATTTACTGAGAAAAAAGAAAGTTATGTTAATAAGGCTATGCACACACACACACTTCGAGTTGAGAATAATTGATGAAATTTATTTAACCTTTGGGTACTATTAAATCGTTGTTAGACTCGTTGATATATTATTTTGACAATGTTAATTGTTTTCTGAAAGTTTTAGCAATTAGATTATTACTCTGAGGATAATAGATCGAGTAACCAAGTTACCATGTTTTGGAAATTTATTGAGTCATAATGTTTGTGGGTAACATTTATGGAAACCCTCACGAGACTATAACTCGTCCACTAGAGGTAATCTAGCGGTTTAAAGCCTTGTTGCACGTTTAAGGTAAGTGCAACCGATGATTCCTGCGAAAGTGAGTTAGAATTTTATTTTTATTGTTTTGCTCGAGGACTAGCAAAATATAGGTTTGGAGGTATTTGATATTCACGTAATTATTACAAAATATATCCCTTAATTTATATATGTTAGTGTTTCAATTAGTATATTTTATTCTAATTATTTCATTTTCATGTCTTTGTAGGAATTTGATAGTGAACGATGAAATCGCATTAAGGCGACAATTTAAGGAATGATCAATTGGTTGATTCTAGCGGCGGTACAAAGTAGAGGGTCACATATCTAAACCTAACCCAAATAAACCTAGGTCTACCTAATTTAACATAAGCCCAAACCCAAAAAAGTTAATCTAGAAACCCAAGCCCAAGGAAATAAGAGAACCCTATTTAGGTCTTCCCCATTTTTAGAGAAAGCTCTCTTATCTCTTCTTCCAGGTTTCTTTTCTCTTCCTCTCTTTTCCAGCCACCAAGCCAATCCACCATGCCGGCGATCCTCGCTCGATAGGAGAACCGGCAGTGTGATCATCCCGCCATCACCACCTCACCTCGCCAACACCACCATAGCCACATTCCTCTTCTGTTCATCCCCTATTTTCGTCCCCCTCAATTACACAAATTGTTCCACCATCAGCCGCCACTTCTCCTTCCTTCCTCACCCGCTCTTCCTCGCTCGCTAGGGAAACGCCACACCCTGTTCCATCGTAGACATCATCACCTCCTCACCTTGTTTCGCACAACCACAGCCGCCACCACCCTGTTCCACCTCGCGACAGAGCAGCAACAGGTCACTCAACCAGCCGTCACGACCTCCTCGCACCCAAGCTTCTCTCCGCTCCTCTCTCTTACGTCCTCCTCCATCTCTCCCTCATCCCTCTCCTCTGATCAACCACGGACTAGCACCACCACCACCAAAATAGAACACCTCTCTGTCCTCCTTCGTCCTCTTCCTCCTTCGCGTCACTTCGTCTCTCTCTCTGTGTTTCCATCTCTCGCTCTTTTGCAGGTACCGGAGCCGGTCGGAGGAAGAATTCGCTCGCGAGGAGCGAAGAACCAGCAAGCAGTGAGGGAGTTCTCATTGGGACGAAGGCGCAGAGAAAACGCAGAAATCTGGGGGGAACCAACAGTTTTTTCAAGCAGTTGGCTATTGGCACTCTGTGACTTATTCAGAGCCAC
Source organism: Berberis vulgaris (assembly GCA_963556465.1). Classification (NCBI taxonomy): domain Eukaryota; kingdom Viridiplantae; phylum Streptophyta; class Magnoliopsida; order Ranunculales; family Berberidaceae; genus Berberis; species Berberis vulgaris. Next base: position 36,716,400 of record OY747129.1, on the reverse strand, counting down.
CACAGTGCATTTGCACTCTTTTTCGGGATGCGTGTTCGTGCTGAAATGGATTCCATTGATGCTTTGACCACCGCCACCATGATCTTCTAGACCCCGCGCCGAGGCGAAGATGAAACCACAGGGTTTCCTAGAGTTTGTTGTATTTGAATTTATTGTTTTCTATATACTTGAACGTTAAACACATTTGATTTCTGAGTTTCAATAATTTGCTTTCACCGATTATATCCGGATTAATTATCTAGACTAGTCGGTAGTTAGAAGTACCCTTTATTGATATTCAAAGCTTGCTTTAATCAATTAATCTGAATTTGTGATTGTATGTGCCGTAAGAAGACATGCAATGCTAGGGGTTTAGAATTAGTTAAAATAAACCTGTGATTGTGTGTGCCGTAAGAAGACACCCATAGCATTAACCTTTGCTGAAATCAATTGCGAACTTAGATTAATCTTTAGGTTAGTCATGTTAATTCTTGAAAACAATAATTTGGATTATACAAATCTCGAAGAACCTGTGGTAGATTCGATGTCTCGGTCCCCTCTCTATCATCTTATCAGTTTAATTTTAGTTGTCAATTTCATTTTCTTAATTTAGTAATTTTCATCTGCTGTAACCCCCAATTCTAAATTAGTTTAAATAAGTCATAGAATTCGACTGTCTCATCAATCCTCGTGGGATCGACCCGTATTTGCCACTGTCTACCAGTTAGACAGTCGTGCACTTGCGGTATTACAAGTAGGGTTTATTAGCTTATTAATTTAGGTTAATAAAAACTCCATCAAATAACCCATTTTGATTGTTTGACAAATTGACTATCAGAGCTGGTGTGTTTATGGTGTAAATTATTTTTATGTTTTTGGTTTACCCAGATTAGTCAAGTTTGAAGCTACAGTCTTGTTGCTAGTATTATTTTTAACATAAGACTTTCTTGTTGTTTTCTTGGAAAATCGTGCATTGAAATCGATTGTTATGCCAAATTAACTTGCTAGGGAGTATCCTTATATTGAATGAGCTGATCCTTGTTGTGTTATAGAAAATTTATTTATGAAAATATTATTTGTTTCTCAAAAGAATGGTGGATACTGTGGTTGATTTATTTATGGTTGACAAAGTGTCGCCATAAAAGCGTTTTGAGTTTTAGTTGATTTGTTTTATGCTTTTTTCCACAACTCAGAAAAAAATGTGAAAAAAAGAAACTTTTAGTATACAAACTTGTTTGTATACGTGTGATATAATTTTGGGTATGCAGACTTGCTTGCATATCGGTGCACCGTTCCATGTGAGTTCGGTTGTACGTGTAGTATTTAGGAAATGCTTGCCATGGATCGAACTTCGGGTGAGATGACATGTTCCTCGATGTGGCACTCCACTTGGAACATGTACGCTCCGAGTGGTTTCGAAGGCAACGGAGGCACACTTGGGTGAGGTGTGTTCGTCACATGGAGGATAGTGCGATTGTGGAAAAGAAGCGAGATTTTTGTGTATGTGCTTGATTGCCTTAAAAGAAGAAACTAAATGCTCATTCGACCATTGAATGAGAACTATATGTCTTCCTAAAGGCAGAAAATGAGTTTTGTTGATAATTCAATAATAGTCTAATATGACTATGATTTGTATCGTTGTTTGAAAACAAATTACATTTATGAGGATTGATAACTTAGAAATTTTATCCGGTTGTTTCTAACATTTTCATGCTGGATGGCAAGTCCACTCATATTTCTGTAGATCAGACTTTCCATAGTCAACTACTACAGTGTAAGTACTAGAAAATGCATATTTACTTATTTGGATGATGATATGATTGCCTCATAGAGGAACTAAATTCCTTGAATTGTGTTTTTCTTGCATGACACATTTGCCTCATTGAGGAATTATCTGTTGGTGTGGTTGTTTATTGTTTTGTTTAGTTTGATGTTATCACGTGTGGATTTATTGATTTTGGGATGAAGATTTCTCACACCAGCTTTATTGCTGACCCAAGTGAGCTTTTGCTTCTTGGGTACATTCCTGTGGGAATGTAGTCGATTAGCCTTTCAGGTTTAGAGATTTTTTAGCAGTGTTACTGGAGTTTCGTTAGTGGGGCTAGCAACGTCAGTCTTTCCGGGTAAGAGTTTTAATTTGTTTCAGTAATTAAATCATGTTTTAGTTGTTGATGCTAACTGTTTTTGTTGTTATTGAATTTTCACGTCCCGAGTTTTGGGTAAATGGATAATCCTACGTGGATTTAGGATTTTCGTTTTCTTCGAAAATCGGGGCGTGACATCCACGGTGAAAAGTCGTGATCTCGCTCTTTCTCTTGGAAACTCCTCAAAGCATGGTTGCCATTGTCGTCATTCTTCATCCTTTGACCCTGAAAAAAAAATCAAAAAACATTGTCAGGATAAGGTAAACTCACAAAAGTGAAAACACAAAAAGAGATACTCTAAAGATTTAGAATTTTTGCGTAAGATAGCATCCTCCGGTATCAGTGTATCTATCATATCGATGTGATAGCATTCATCATCGTCACGTGGTTGCTTTCCAATATTGAATATATTGACCTCTAGTCATGTTCCCAAAAGACAACTTCATCAAACCTGTCCTTCAATTAATAAGAGCGTTAGTTGTGGCAAAGAAATGTCGACCTAGAATGATTGAAACTATAGACTCCATATTAACCACGGAATGGGTATCCAAAATAAGAAAGTCGACAAGGTAATAGAACTTATCGATCTGTATCAATACATCCTCAACAATTCCTCTTGGCTTCTTAGTCGATCGGCCAACTGTAGTACCATAGATGTGGGTTTGATATCTCCTAGACCCAGTTGCAAGTAGATAGAATAGGGCATTAAATTCACACTTGCTCCTAGATCCAGCAAAGCTTGGCCGAACTTATCAGTCCTGATCTGGCAGGTGACTGTGGGATATCCTGGATCTTTATACTTGGGTGGTGTCTTCTGTTCGATCACTTCATTTACATGTTCAGTCAAGAAAGCAGTCTTCTTGACATGATGTTTCCTCTTGATGGTGCATAGATCCTTGATGACCTTCGCATAAGTTGGTACATGTTTGATCACATGCAACAAGGGTAGGTAAATCTTAACTTGTTTCAAATGTTTTAGGATCTCATATTGTATTTTCAGACTTTAACTAGTAGGTCTGAGCACTTGGGGGGAGGGGAATTGGACCAGAATGTTCTTATTTGGCTCATCCTCATGGGTGCCCTCCTTGCTACTTGGAGATGTGCATGTAGTGGTTGACGGGCTTGGTCCATCTAGTATCTTACCACTCAAAGTAGTTATGGCATTGACCTCTTTTATTTTATGAGAGTCTGAAGTGGAGGTTCTTGCAGTGTGTTGCTCATTAGGATTTGCTTGAGGCTGGGATTCTTTTCGCTCCTGCGCTATCAGAGAACTTGTCAGTTTGGTAATCTGGTTTTTGTTCTCCTTGTTCTCTTCTACCATCTGTGCCAATGCAGCCTCAAATTTTTTATTAGTTTACCTTGTGCCTCTATAAACTCATGTAATGTATCCGCTAAGGAATTCCTGTTAGGTTGTGCATTGTATGAAGGTGAATGGTATGGCCTAGGTGGTTGTGTCTGTGCATGTGGTTCTGCCTGTGCATGTGGGTGAGCGGGTTGGTTCAGGTTGAACCTCCAACCAAAGTTTGGGGGATCCCTCGAGCCAAAATTATAAGTGTCAGAGAAGGGTGAGTAAGGCTTCTTATACATCCCTAAGGCATTACATTGTTCCTCAGAAACCACTCTCATCTCAGTTAAGGTTGGGCAATCCTGTGTTGGGTGTTTTAACCCCCCACCCCCTCCCCTGCAAATAAAATAGGTATCCTGTGACTCGATTCTGGCAACAGTATGTGTGGTTCTACCATCCTTGGTTTTAAGGATATCTAATTCCCTAGTCGCTCTCTCTAATTGGGCTATAAGGCTGTCTTTTTCCTTAAGTTGGTAGACTTCAGCTGGTAATGCTCGTGCTCTCGGTAGCACTTGGCCCGGTCTAGGTGTAGGCCTTCTCAGCCAAGTCATTCAGATACTCAATGGCCTCGTCAGGGTCCTTATGGAGGAACTTTCCATTACACATCATCTCAACGAATTGGTGTTCTCTATTTGTAAGCCCCTCATAGAAATAGTTGACTAAGCGCCAACTCTCATACCCATGGTGTGGACATATATTTAAAAAATCCTTAAACCTCTCCCATGCCTGATATAATGTCTCATTATCCTTTTGGGTGCAAGTAGAAATATGTCTCTTCAGACCATTGGTTTTGTGGTGAGGGAAGTACTTATTAAATAATGTTTGGGTCATCTCCTCCCACGAACCTATAGGCTTTGGTCGCAAAAAGTATAGTCCTCTTCGCTTCTTCCTTAAGGGAAAATGGGAAAAACCTCAGTCTAACCGAATCTGCAGCCTCTGGTTTGCCAGGAACATGGCCACCACTTCCTCGAACTCCCTAATGTGAACATAAGGGTTTTCACTCTCTAGATCATGGAAGGTGGGTAAAATTTGTATCATGCCCAGCTTAAAATCTAGTTGCGGTGTGTTCGGTGCAAACATAATACATGATGGTGTAGCAGTTTGCGTTGGGTGATGATGGCTCATCACGTAAGTGACCTAGTCCGCCTAAGGAACCAAGGTACCGTGAGGCGGATGAGTCCAGTTTGTTGACGACTCACCTTAACGGGATAATATAGTCTGAGGGACCAAGATGGCGCAAAGAGACAGTTCTAATCATGTTCAGGATACCGACGACTAGCCTAGTAAGTGACCTAGTCCGATTAACAGGAACCTAGCCCGTTCGAGCAAAGATGGTTCCATCAGCAACCCAACTATCGTATAGGATGGAGGTATATTATAAAGTCTAACCCAGACGGGCATAGAAGATTTCTTCCTAGCTCGAGTCCTCTCAAGGACTGAGCCAGAAGAGTACATCAGCCTAGCCCGTTCGGGCAAAAATGAATCCTCAACAACCCAACTCTTGTTCAAGATTGAGGTATATTATGAAGTCTACCCCGAACTGGCGTAGAAAATTTCTTCCCAGCTCAGGTCCTCTCAAGGACTGAGCTAGAGGAGTACATGAACCTAGCCTGTTCGGGCAAAGATGGTTCCTGAGAAGCGCAACTTCTATTCAGGATTGGGGCCTACTATGAAGTCTAGCCTAGATTGGCGGAGATGACTTATTCCCAATTCAGATGCTCTAAAGGACTGAACCATATTAATACAAGAACCTAGCCCTTTTGAGCAAAGATGGTTCCTCAGCAACCCAACTCCTGTTTAGGATTGAGATATATTATAAAGTCTATCACTGACAAGCGTATAATACTTCTTCCCAGCTCAGGTCCTTTCAAGGGCTTAACAAAAAGATTACAAGAGTCTGGCTCGTTCGAGCAAAGATGGTTCCTCAGCAACCCAATTCCTATTCAGGATTGAGGTATATTATGAAATCTAGCCCGGACAGACGTAGAAGATTTCTTCCCAGCTCAGGCCCTCTCAAGAACTGAGCCAGAGGAGTACATGAACCTATCCCATTCGGGCAAAGATAGCTCCTCGGAAGCCTAACTCTTATTCAGGATTGTGGCCCACTATGAAGTCTAGCCCAAATGGGTGGAGATGACTTATTCCTAGTTCAAATCCTCTAAAGGATTGAACCATATGAATACAAGAACCTAGCTCGTTCGGGCAAAAATGGTTCCTTAGCAACCCAACTCTTGTTCAGGATTGAGGTATATTATAAACTCTAGCCCAGACAGGCATAGAAGACTTTTTTTCACTCAGTCCTCTCAAGGAATGAGCCAAAAGAGTGCAAGAACCTAGTCCGTATGGGTAAAGATTGTTCATCAGTAACCCAACTCCTGTTCAGGATTGAGGTATATTATAAAGTCTAGCCCAGACAAGTTAGAAAACTTCTTCTCGGCTCAATCCAAGCTCAGGTCCTCCCGAGGACTGAGCCAGAGGATTATAGGAACCTAGCCCATTCGGAGCAAAGATGGTTCCTTAGAAGCCCAACTCATGCTCAGGATTGAGGCCCATTAGAAAGTCTAGCCTAGATTAGTAGATATGACTTCTTCGCAACTCAAGTCCTCTCACGGACTAAGTCAGATATGCACAAGAGCCCAACCCGTTCGGGCAATAAAGGTCCCTCAGCAACCCAACTCCTGTTCAGAATCGGGGTCTAAAAAGAAGGCCTAACTCAGATGGGCAGAGACGACTTCTTCTCAGCTCAAGTCCGTTCAAGGATTGGGCCAGTTAAATACAAGGAATCTAACCCGTTCAGGCAAAAATGACTCCTCAACAACCTAACTCTCGTTTGGGAGTGGGGCGTATTATGAGAGCCCAGACTAGGAAGGCAAAAGCAACTCCCCTTCGATTCAAAGTCCTCCTAAAGACTGAGAAAAATGCAAATATACGGTACCAAATTTTAGTCTGAAAAGAGATGGGTTACCAGGCAACCTAACCACTATAAGGGTCAGAAACCAGCAAGGAAGTATAGTCTTCAACGTAAATACAGCTCATGCACAAGCTCAACTACTAAGGGAGACTATAATTACGTGACTAAGGGAACATGACCCAATCAAACAAAGGTGATTATCCTACAACTTAACTCTCACAGAAGATTAACTTATTACTGTTGACAAAATATGAGCTCATACAAGTCAAGAAAGGGCTCTAGTCCAGACTAAAGCCCTACTTCATGTGGGGATAGATACACACATCTACTCGGCCTAATCTAAGCAAGAATTTGAAATGGCAAGTACGACAGTTACAAGAACAGACAAAAAGAAAAAGGGAAATTTTCTTATTAATAAATTTCTCATTCATTACAAAACCACTCATGCAATGGGAGTAGAGTCAGGGACATCCTCCTGCAACTCAGAATCTAGAGCAACCTCAAGGTCTACAGTAGTCTCTGAAACAACATGATCAGAGATCATCTTTGCATCGGGTCGCTCTAAGATTGAACAAAACTTGACTAAACCGACCGAACCGATCGGTTTTGGGTCGGTTCTTAAGTCATTTTAACCGAAGAAATTGAAACAATCGATGCCTATATATAGAGAGAGAAAATAATTATTATATTATTCATTCCTCTTATTTTTTCTCTTTCTCAATTTTCCAATCTTAGGAAATGAAAGGAAACTTTGTCTCTCTTTGTCTCTCTCACGTTTGAAGTTTGAGCAACAAAACCCTCAAAGGCTCAAACCCTTCATCTTCATCAACCTCTCAAGATTTCTTTATCTTTACTTATTTAACCTTTCTGAAGAAGAAGCAAACTGCTAAAAGATCAGTTTTTCCCTCTGCAACTAGTTTTTCCGTCTCTCTAGTACCTTGTTATCTCTAAAGCAACAGTTTTGTTATCATTTTCTCTATATATGTTTTGTTTCTTCTTCCTCTTTATGTATATATTTGGAAAAGTGGGATGGGACAACAAACACGAACACACACATCTCTCCAACCAAAACGCACATAGATGCACACACATACTTTGCGCAAGTAGTGGGTAACCCATTTCTCTCCTAATTTTTTTTCTGGCACAGTTCAGGGACTTGCTAGCTAGTAGCATGAGAATGAATGTTGAGGATATAGGTTGCATTAGTGGAGTGATAGTGGTGTTTCTGTCCCTATTCTACAGTTTGCTGATGACACAATGTGTTTCTTTTAGTGTGGAAGATGAGAGTGTTTTAGTTGATCAACAAGACAACAATGAAGTCCATTCGCATGTGGTTTGATTTATGGTCTAGTTGTGAGTTTTTCAATGACACACACTTAGTGGTAGTGTAGTTCATACGTCTATTGAATTCCACAAACTAGGAAGAAACTTTTGTACCTTGAACATTAATCACAATCTCTGCTCCAATAAGATTGTTTGGGAGAAAGGGGATTACCCCCAATACTTGCATAACAATCACCATTTCAAAGTTCTGATTTAGGGTCTAGCTATGACTTTTTCAATGTCCATTTTATTCCCATTGGGCATGTTAAAAACTTTGTTGGTATTGTAATCTCCCTATCAGATACAAATGAACTTCTCTTTATCATTTCTTTCAGATTTTATTTTTAGTTGCTTCAGTGATACATCTAACTTATTGTTTTTGACACATTGAATAACATTTGTAGATAAATGTACTTAGAAAAATCAATAACAATTTATTTGACTTATTAGTTAAATTATTGATGAGAGGATGATCTTCCTATTTTAGTGTTGTAGCAAAAAGTAAATGAAATTCACAAATTAATCAAAAAAAAAAATTTGCTAGATAGCTTCTACAAACGACCATCCAAATGAAGAAAAAACAAATGATCCCAAGCATGCCATTAAAGCAACTAAGGACAACCCACTCCCACCCATGGAAGGTAAAAAATGAAAATCTTCATTTGTTGGGGATCATTTTGCATTAGTATCTGATTGTCCAATAGACAAACCTAGGACTACATGTAAGCATTCTAGAAAGAAGTATGTATGTTCTTTTAAAGAAAATGAAACTCTAACATGTTAACTCACATGCAAACAGAGGGAAAGTGTAAGAAATATCCCTATAGGAAACAAGACCCCAAGCAAAATATCTTAGCGAAGATGAATTCAAATCTGTTTGTGTTAGTTAGTTTCAGCCAGGAAGCTTGTAAAAAAACACTTGCAAGAATGGTGATAATGAGTTGCCTTTTAGGCAAGTAGAGGGTGAGGGGATTAAGTATTATAGTAATGTTTTACAACCAAGGTTTAAAATCCCTTTCCGTATTACAGTTGCTAGGGACTGTCTGCAAAATTTTCTTGAAGAGAAAAAAAAAGTTGAAAAGTGTTTTGTAAGGCAAGAGAGTTTGCATGACCACAAATACTTGGACTTCTAACCAAAATTTAATTTACATGTGCATCACAGTTCACTTTATTGATAGTGATTGGGTACTACTATAAAAAAGAATCATAAGCTTTTCTCTAGTACCTAATCATAAAGGTGAGACTATTGGGAAGATGGTGGATAAGTGCATGATAGAATGGGGTGTAGATAGTGTTTTCACACTAACACTTGATAATGCTAGTTCAAACAGCGGTGCCATTTACTATTTGAAAAGAAAGACTAAGCATTAGAAAATGGACCATTTTAAGACATTAACACTTACACATGAGATGTTGAGCACATATTTTAAATCTTATTGTATGTGATGGTTTAAAATACTGGCATGATTCAATTATTAAAGTGTGCAATGCAGTGAGGTATGTTAGGTCATCTCCCTTTAGGTTGGCTACATTCAAAAAATGTGTGGAAAATGAAAAGATTGCATGTAAAATTTTATTATGCCTAGACGTGCCTACTAGATGGAATTCAACTTATATGATGTTAGATGCCGCAGAGAAGTTTCAAAAGGCATTTGAGTGTTTAGAGGATGTAGACATGCATTATTCTCCTTACTTTGGAGATGAGGAAATAGGATGAAGAAACTTGGGACCACCAGCTGATTGTGAGGGAAATGATGCAAGATTGTTTGTAAAGTTTTTAAGGTATTTTATAATGCAACATTGAGGCTTTCAAAATCTTTATATGTGACATCTAATCTATTTTTTAATTAGATTTTTCTTATCCATAACAAATTACCTCAGTTTGCACATAATGATGATGAATGCCTACATGAGATGGCAAAGAAATTGAAAGCAAAACATGACGAATATTGGAATGTTGATAAGATAAACATTTTGTTGTGTGTTGCAGTGGTTCTTGATCTTAAGTACAAGATGAACTTTCTTGTATTTTGCTTTGAAAAGATGTATGATGATTGTGTGGCAAAGAACTTAAATGACTAGGTCCATGGTGCTTTGACTTGTTTGTTTGAGTGGTATGTTAAGCGTTACTCGACTTCCACTTCTAAATCACAAGTTATTATCACCGAATAAAAAAGAAACGAAATTGACCATAATGATGGAGAAAATGATAGTGTGATGTTGGCTTTTCAATATTTAAAGCATATGGAGGAGAAATATGGGTTGATGCACAAATCAGAGCTTGAAAAATATTTGAGAGAAAGTGTTGAAGCTTCTAGTGATGAGTCTGATGTCTTGAATTGGTTGAAGAACAACTCAGCGATGTATCAAATCCTTTCCGTTGGCAAAAGGTGTCTTGGTGATTTTTATATCTTCGGTTGCTTCCAAGTTCGCCTTTAGCACGGGGGGTTGTGTACTTAATATGCAGGTTTTTGGACTTCTGATGCCTATTGTATGTGTGTGAATTTGATCCCAAAAAAATAGGCATGTTTTCGATCTCTTTGCTTCCATATCAAAATTAGGCATCAGAGGAATGGTCACATTGCTTTTGACAAACAAAAAAGTGTTTTTGGATAGCAAGATATGATAAATTTTAAAACAACTTTGTTTATGTTTTTGCTATCAAATCCATTTCCATATTTTCTAGCATAAATATTAGCTTTAAAGCAGCTTAATATCAACTTTGTTCATGTTGTTCGCCAGCTACTTCATAGTCTTGTAGTCTTTGGGCATTTCAAATATGGATTTTGATCCACCTCCTTTCATTACATTGAACAACTACCAATTTTTTAGCTTGTACAGTTTGGTACCCACATTGTTATCAAGGTACCACAAAATGAAGAACCTATAAGATGAAAAACATGGCAATTTGTACAGCCGACATTCTCTAAAACTTACTGAAATAGTTATTACTGTCTTTGTAGATGGCAAAACCTTTTGCAAAACCCATAAACCTACCCCAAACCAAGATGGATTTGTCCCCATTGCAACATAAACAAAAAAAAATTTTAAATAAAAGAGTTGTTGTTGTTGTTTCTTCTATATATAAAAAATATAAATATGTCCATGTGGTTGTTGAACCTGCTAATAACAATGTAGTAGTAACAGACTTCACAATGCTCGCTTGCTTTTATAATTTAACTAGCATATTACCCATATCGTTGGCATTCCACATATATATTTTTTTAGTTGTTGATTATTAAGCACTAGACACCCTCACCACCATTCCCTTCAACTAGTTATATAAAAAAATCATATTTCAGAATGTATACTAATTTTTTGAGGTGCAAACCTAGTTTGGTGGAAATACTAATATTTTTTAGAGTAAAACTCAGTTAAAAATAGAATTGATTGAATATCGGGGTATTTGTTTAAATGTTCGATAAAAGGTTCATCCATTTTATTTAAATATTATACTTAAGCATGAAAATATTAAAAATATTTACATGTTTTAATAATAAAATACATATTTTGAAATTTAAGTGCTTGTATTGATCATTGGTTCTGTTGAAAAGATCTTCAAAATTGCATTTCAACAATTCCAAGTTTACCAAAGTCCGACAACTACATAGATAGTTATGATAAATTTCATTTTGAAAAAAAAAGAAATACATAATACTTTATCTCTCCGCCAAATATACATTCCACCAACTTTTTTTCCAATTTTTTCATTCTCTTTGCCCTTATACATGTTTTATATTTACAAACATGTCATCATGAAATGAATCTCATCCCTCAACACATTTCCCAACTTTCAATCATAGCCATCTTTTATCTTCAATCCTTGTTTGTCTTAGTCATCAATGAATAGTAAAACACCACTCTGAATTGTAATATAGACTAGAGTATTCCCCGTATCGTTGGCACTCCACATACATATTTTGTGTGCTAAATATTATGTATTGAAGAGCCCCGCCATCATCCCCACCTTCGCCCTCAATCAGTTTTGAAATGCAAGTCTATTCTAAGATAAAAATATATACTATAAAGGTTAGAATTAGACTCAATCGAAATTTGATTAAATTGGGGAAAAAAATTTAAACGCCGAGAGTAAGTTCTCCCCCAAACTTTGAATTTGCCAAAGCATGAAATTCATGATTTTTGTTTAAATGTGCATTAAGATGTTTGTCTAATTTTTTTATCCTTCTTCTTTTTTCATGGGATGATCGACTTGTCTCATTTCTTTGAAAAATAATAGCGGTGTGAAATGCATTATACACTATTTAGAAATAAAATAATTTTTTAAATTTTAGCGTCTGTATTGACTATTGGTTTCATTGGAAAGATCTTCAAAAATGCATTCCAACAATACCAAGTTTTCCAAAATTCGACAACCAAGTAAATGGTTATGACAATTTTAATTTTGAGAAAACAAACATACAAAAATTTCTTTCCCATCCACGTATCCATTCCACCAACTTTTCTCACCATTTTTTCATTTTTTTTTATTTATCTTTGCCCTTCAACATGTTTTATGTTTACAAACATGTCATTAAAGAAAATGAATCTCAGCTCTCAACATACTTTTCAACTTTCAATCCTAGCCTTCTTTTATCTCCAATCCCTTATGAATAATGAAACACCATTCTGATTTGTAAGATAGACTAGGGTTTTCCCATGCCTTCGACATTCAAATCGTTTGATAGGGTTGTGAATTTTTAACTTTAGACAGAGGTATTTCACAATATAAAATGAAAAAATTTGAAATTGCACACAATGGCAACTACTTAAAAACCCCAACTATAAATTTATATGTATAAATCAAAATAGATTTAATAAAAAAAATTTAATAAACTTCTACTTGAAGATAAGAAATTGAAAGCGGAAGAGATGTAAGAATGTAAGTGAGGGTTAAGAGAAATTGAAAGTGTAAGATATTTTTTTTTTTTTGAAAGTGAACAGGGGTTTTAAGGATCCCCAAACCTTTATATTAATGAAAATTGATGATGGGGAACCAAATACAATCACTCATATGTTCGCACATTACAACATCAATAGAAACAAGAATTTTCTTGAAAACCGTAACAAACAACCTAATTAGCTCTAAAACATCATTCTGAATTGTAATATAGGCTAGGGTATTCCCCGTCCATACATTTTTTTTTTGTGCTAAATATCATGTATTGAATAGCCACACCATCATCCCCACCTTCACCCTCAATCAGTTTTGAAGTGCAAGTCTATTCTAAGGGAAAATATATACTATAAAGTATAGAATTAGACACAGACCAAATTTGATTAAGTTGGGGAAAACAATTTCAAACGCTCAGAGTAAGTTCCCCCCCCCCCCCCCCCCCCCCCACTTTAAATTTTCCAAAGGAAGAAATTCATGATTTTTTTTAAATGTGCATTAAGATGTTTGTCTCATTTCTTTTTCTTTTTCTTTTTTCATGGGATGATCGACCCGTCTCATTTCTTTGAAAAATAATAACGGCGCGAAATGCATTATACGCTATTTAGCAATATTTTTTAAAATTTTAGCGCCTGTATTGATTATTTATTTCATTGGAAAGATCTTCAAAAATGTATTCCAACGATACCAAATTCGACAACCAAGTAAATAGTTATAACAATTTAAATTTTGAGAAAACAAACACAAAAAGTTTTCTCTCCCCTCCACATATAGATTCCACAAAATTTTCTCACCATTTTTTCATTTTTCTATTTTTCTTTGCCCTTCAACATGTTTTAGATTTACAAACATGTTATTATAGGAAATGAATCTCAACTCTCAACATACTTTCCAACTTTCAATCCTAGCAATCTTTTATTTCCAATTCATTATAAATAGTGAAACACCATTTTGATTTGTAAGATAGACTAGGGTATATTCCTTGTGCCTTCGGCACTCAAATCGTTTGATAGGGTTGAGAATTTTCAACTTTGGAAAGGGGTATTTCACAAAATAAAATGTATAAATTTGAAATTGCACACAATGGAAAATACTCAAAAACCCAACTATAAATTTATGTGTGTAAATCAAAATAGATTAAGTAAAATAATTAAAATAAAATAAATAAACTTATACTACAAATATGAGAAATTAAAAGCGGGAGAGATGTCTGAGTGTATGAAGGTTAAGAGAAATTGAAATAGTGTAAGAAATATTAAAATATGAGCAATTGTGTAGGGTCGTTAGATCTTTATGTTGGGTAAATCTCAACCATCTTTTATCTCCCACCTAAAACACCATTCTTATTTGTAATATAGACTAGGGTATTCTCCGAGTCGTTAGCACTCCACATACATTTTTTGTGCGCTAAATATCATGTATTGAAGACCTCTGCCATCATCCCCACCTTTGTCGTCAATCAGTTTTGAAGTGCAAGTCTATTCTAAGGTAAAAACATATACTATAAAGTTTAGGATTAGACTTAGTCAAAATTTGATTAAGTTGGAGAAAAATTTTCAAACGTCGAGAGTAAGTTCTCCCTCAAACTTTGAATTTGCCAAAGCAAGAAATTCATGATTTTTGTTTAAATGTGCATTAAGATGTTTATCTCATTTCTTATTCTTATTCTTTTTTCATGGGATGATCGACTTGTCTCATTTCTTTAAAAAATAATAACGGCGTGAAATGCATTATACGCTTTTTTTTTTAAAGGCAAGCTCGGGGTTTATATGGGCTCCCCAGACCACTGAAAAGGAATCATGTTACAAATCACATTCTCGCATATTTCCTACCATTAGCATCATCAAAAATAATTTTTTTAAGGTCTTCTGCAAATGAGCTTGGAGTAATTTCAAGGAACTTTGTATTTGGTCTTAGGCTTGCCAGCTTGTCAGCAGCATAGTTGGTTTCCCTAGCAGCATGCATGAATCTATGATGCTTAAAGTCCTCAATTTGCTTCTTAATGCGCCTTGTGGTGTGTCTCGCCTCCTAGGATGGTAGTTTGGTTGTGGTAAGAAATGTATAAGCATTTAGGGAGTCCATGCAACAAACTACTTTGCGTAATCCATACTGTTTAGCTAGTTTAATGCCCAGTTCAACTCTCTGCAACTCATGCATAAGCACTATCTAGCTTCTTGCGAGCCTGCAGCCGCGCCTATGACTGTCCCATAATGGTCCCTGATGATTGCCCCGTATCCACCTCTCAGTCCTCCTAGCGATCCATCTGAGTTGATCATATACCAGTTCAATTCAGGTCTGATCCATGAGTGTAAATATGGTGTCCTCAGCTCGAGTGTTATGGATAATCTTCATTTGTCAAAGAAGCTCGAGTTCACTGCATTATCTTCTAGTTTCAGGTCCAGTACTGCCACTCTTAGCCTCACGTCCTCCACTATTCTCTTGATTAGTTCCAGTACTACCACTCGTTTTGCTTGGAAGATGCGTCGATTCCTTTCCTGCTAGACATGGTATATGGTGGCATTAAAAGCCAATTTTTTTACTAGGTTACAGACTGAGCTTCCTGTAAAGTGTTGAAGACACCAACTAACTTCCTGCTCCCAGCTCAGAGATTGGTGATCGTAGCCCAAATAATGCAACATCTACGACCAAACAAGCTTTGGATACCAACATTCGAAGAAAAGATGTTCCTCATTTTCTTTGTTGTCATAGCAAAAGTTGCATGTTGGTTGATCGAGCTGCTTCCAGTTCTTCATTTTATCTTGGGTTTTCAAGGCTTTATGCATCCTCAACCAGCTAATGAAACTGTGTCTAGGAACTCTTCCCTTAAACCATATCAGTCTGGCCCATGGTATTTGAGGATCTCTGTGGCGCATGGAGTGATAAGCACTTTTATTAGAGAACTCTCCATCTACACCCCCTATCCAAGTGACTTCATCCTTGCAATTGGCATTCATCTCCACTAATTGTAGACCATCAAAGATTTCATCTATAGCTGCTCGGATATGATCATGCACTTCCCACTTGCCTGGCCTTATAAGAGAGCTCACCTTAGCATTTTTGTTCAGAAGGGAGTTATACACTAGATGTTGCGAAAACTTGGGCATGAGGATTCTCGATGGGTTCCATGGCTCCTTCCATAAGTAGGTATCTTCTCCATCCCCTATGAGGTGCTGGATAAGAAGGCTTGCTTTTAATCTGATATCCAATATGTGTTTCCAGCACCAGGAACAATCCTGTGGGGCTGTCATAAGCCAAAAGTCCTTCTCCTTGATTAGGTTTTTCTTCACCCATTTGACCTACAGATTGTCTTTGTTAGAAACAATGTTCCAAACATGCTTTATCATGGATGCTTGGTTTGAAGTTTCTATGCATCTTATACCTAAGCCTCCTTCCTTATAAGGGTGACATATCTTCCTCCATGCTACAATAGGAGTTTTGATGTATGAATCTGTGACTGACCACAGAAAATTGCGCATAACAACATTGAGTTCATTTATGACTTCCTTGGGCAGCATATAGCATGATGACCAGTAAATATGGAAGTTATTCAACACCGCTTTAATAAGCGTGATTCACCCAGCGAATGAAAGAGCTCTATTTTTCCATGAAGTCACTCGTTTACGCATTCTTTCAATCAGTGGAATACAGTCGTTATATGATAATCTCGTGGAGATGAGGGGGAGCCCTAAGTATTGCACTGGTAGTTTATCCAATGCAAAGCCCAGTGTGCTGGTGATAAGGTGCTTCTCAGTGTCATCAATTCCAGCAGTATATAGGCTACTTTTGGAACAATTAACATCTAGTCCCGTATAAACTTTGAAGATATTAAGAGTTTCCGCAAGAGATGTGGCCGAGGTGCTGTCAGCATTGAAGAATACCATGAGATCATCAGCAAAAGCTAAGTGCGTGACTCTCAGATCCTGGCATTTAGGATGTAATTTGTAGCTTCCTTCAGTCACTTTTTGCTCGAGCAATAGATTAAAGATCTTCATGACTAGGACAAATATAGATGGTGACATTGGGCACCCCTGTCGTATCCCCCTCGCCGCTTTAATAAAGCCCTTAGGTGAGCCATTAATAGCTATAGAGAATCTAGGTGTAGAGATGCATACACTGACCCAGTTAATGAATTGCTCAGGAAATTTCATTTTACGCATCATGTGGGTGATGGACTCCCATCTAATGGTATCATACGCTTTCCGCAAGTCAATTTTCGTTGTACATCTAGGAGGCCCCTGATCCCTGTGATAGTTCCTCACTAGCTCATGTGCAAGCATCACATTGTCATGAATGTATCTATCCTTGATGAAAGCTTACTGATTCATGCTAACCAGTTTCCGTATCACCTTCTTCATTCTATTCATCATAATTTTGGTAATACTTTTGTATAGGACATTACAACAAGATATAGGCGTGAAATCACTAACATAGGAAACATTAGTAATTTTAGGAATTAATGTAACACATGTTGCATTTACCTCGCCTAGTAGTCTGTTATTCTTGAAGAAGTTGTTAATGGCTTTCACAAAATCATTCCCAATAACTCTCCATGCTGATTTGAAGAACAAGGAAGAGAACCCATCCGGACCCGGTGCTTTGTTGGAATCAATGGAGGCGAGGGCTTCTGTTATTTCATTCCTGGTGATCGGTTGCACAAGTTCGCTGGACTCTTCCTCTGACACAACACTTCTGACTTCCAGACTGTCAACTACAGAATAATCATATTGTTCATGCGTACCCCCAAAAAGATCCTGGAAGTAACTTACACATTCTGCACTAATGTCATCCATGTTCTCTAGTTTCTCGTCATTGGCAGTATATATTGATAGGATCTTATTCTTTGATCTCCTTTCCCTGAGATAGTTATGAAAATATGCAACGTTTTCATCCCCCTCCTTCATATGCTTTGCCTTTGCCCTTTGCATGATCTCTGACATTTCATTCCTAGATGCCACTGCATACCTCTTCACTGCCTCTTTTTCCTGGTGTGCCATATTTCTGTCCATTGGTTTTTGTTGGAGCGCAGCTTGTATCAGTTCCATGGATTGTTTTGCGTTGAGCACATTAGAAGCTGCATTAACAAAGTTTGCTTTTCTCCATTAAGCGAATTTGGCCTTTACTTGTTTAAGTTTCTTAACGAAACAATAGGTAGGATTGCCCTCAACTTGTACTTCCCAAGCTTGTTCTACTACCGTTAAGTAGCTTGGCTCATGAATCCAGTAATTGTAAAATTTGAATGGAATCGGGCCTGCACTCTTGTGCTCGTAAATGGTGAGAGTCATAGGGGAATGATCAGAGATTCCAGGGTTGAGAAAGTCTGCTTCTGAGTTGGGCATGCTTTCTATCCATTCTTGATTGATCATGACTCTATCGATCTTGGAGAGCACCCTTTTATCACCATTTTTTTATTGCTCCAAGTCAGGTAGCATCCTTTATAGTGACAATCAAACAGTTTTGTGTTGTGAACACAGTTTACGAGGTCAATGAAATGCATGGGTCTGATCTCCTCTCCTCCTACTCGCTCTTGGGAATTAAGGATGGAGTTATAATCACCTAATATTGCCCATGGTCGATGACTTGTCCTTGCAAAGCTTTCCAGTTATGCCCACAGATCCTTCCGGTCTATATAGTAGTTTTTTCCATATACAAATGTTAGTACACCCGAGAAGCCATTAGGCCATATTGTTTCCACAAAAACAGCCTGGTCAGAACGTGAAATAATGCTAACATTGACTGCCTGAGGATCCCAAAGAACCCATATCCGACCTCCATGCACTAAGTCACCATTGTCTATAGCAATCCAGTCTTTCATGAGTTCCTGTTGGACTTTGGCTTTCCTTTCCTCACTGACTTTTGTTTCAACTATTCCCATTATACTTATCTTTTGTTTTACAATCAGCTGTCTAACCTCTCTCTGCTTTAGGGGATCATTGAGCCCCCTTATGTTCCAACATCCTGCCTTGATCATTTAAGATTGTTGGTGTCCGTGCTCACACCCCCTGTATGTCGAGTTATATGCTTACCATTGTATTGTTCTTTTATTACGAAAAGTTTACCTGTATGTTGTTTGTTGCGTGAGTCCATATGTTGTAGCATTGTGATGGAGTTGTCTTCCTTGTTGGGCATATAGATGATGTTTACTTGTGACTTACTTAGGCTTTTTTTTGCAAGTCTCGTTTGCACTCCCACTGTTTTACTATCTTTCTTAGGTCCTTCTGTGAGCTTCGTATTATCTGGCTCAGGTGATTCTGTGAGCTTTGTATGTTTTTAAATTTAGCAATAAAATATGTTTTTAAATTTTAGCGCTTGTATTGATTATTGGTTTCATTGGAAATATCTTCTAAAATGCATTCCAACGATACCAAGTTTACCAAAATTCGACAACCAAGTAAATAGTTATATAATTTGAATTTTGAGAAACAAACACAAATAATTTTCTTTCCCCTCCACATATACATTCCACCAACTTTTCTCACAATTTTTTCATTTTTCTATTTTTCTTTGCCCTTCAACATGTTTTATATTTACAAACATGTCATTATAGGAAATGAATCCCAACTCTCAACATATTCTCCAACTTTTAATCGTATCCATCTTTTATCTCAAATTCCTTATGAATAGTGAAACACCATTATGATTTGTAAGATAGACTAAAGTATTCCCCGTGCCTTCGACACTCAAATCATTTGATAGGGTTGAGAATTTTCAACCTTGGACAAGAGCATTTCACAATATAAATGTACAAATTTAAAATTGCATACAATGGTAAATACTCAAAAAACCCAATTATAAATTTATGTGTATAAATCAAAATAGATTCAGTAAAAAAATAAAATAAAATAAAAAAACTTGTACTTGAAATATAAGAAATCGAAAGCGGGAGAGATGTAAGAGTGTAAGTGATGGTTAAGAGAAAATGAAAAAGTGTAAGATATATTGAAATATGAGAAATTGTGTAGGGTCGTTAGATCTTTATGTTGGGAAAATCTCAACCATCTTTTATCTCCTACCTAAAACACCAGTCTTATTTGTAATATAGACTAGGGTATTCCCCGTGCCACATACCATTTTTGTGTGCTAAATATCATGTATTCAAGAGCCCCGCCATCATACCCACCTTCGCCTTCAATCAGTTTTGAAGTGCAAGTCTATTCTAAGGTAAAAATATATACTATAAAGTTTAGGATTAGACTCAGTCAAAATTTGAATAAGTTGGGGAAAAAATTTTCATACGCCGAGAGTAAGCTCTCCCCCAAACTTTGAATTTCCCAAAGCATGAAATTCATAATTTTTGTTTAAATGCACATTAAGATGTTTGTCCCGTTTCTTATTCTTATTATTTTTTCATGGGATGATCGACCTGTTTAATTTCTTTGAAAAATAATAACGGTGTGAAATGCATTATACGCTATTTAGCAATAAATTTTTTTTTTTTCAAAATTTCAGTGCTTGTATTGGTTATTGGTTTCATTATAAATATCTTCAAAAATGCATTCCAATGATACCAAGTTTACCAAAATTCGACAACCAAGTAAATAGTTATAACAATTTTAATTTTGAGAAAACAAACACACAAACTTTTATCTCCCCTCCACATATACATTCCACCAACTTTTCTCACAATTTTTCATTTTTCTATTTTTCTTTGCCCTTCAACATGTTTTATATTTACAAACACGCCATTATAAGAAATGAATCTCAACTCTTTACATACTTTCCAACTTTCAATCCTAGCCATATTTTATCTCCAATTCCTTATGAATAGTGAAACACTATTATGATTTGTAAGATAAGCTAGGGTATTTCCCGTGCCTTCGGCACTCAAATCGTTTGATAGGGTTGCGAATTTACAACTTTGGACAGGGGTATTTCACAATATAAAATGTAAAAATTTTAAATTGCACACAATGGCAAATACTAAAAAGACCCAACTATAAATTTATGTGTATAAATCAAAATTGATTTAGTAAAAAAATAAAATAAAATTAATAAACTTATACTTGAAATATGAGAAATTGAAAGTGGGAGAGATGTAAGAGTGTAAGAGAGGGTTAAGAGAAATTAAAAGAGTGTAAGATAGATTGAAATATGAGAAATTGTGTAGGGCTGTTAGATATTTATGTTAGGTAAATCTCAACTTTATTTTATCTCCCACTTAAAACACCATTCTGATTTGTAATGTAGACTAGGGTATTCCCCACTCCGTTGGCACTCCACATACATTTTTTGTGTGATAAATATCATGTATTGAAGAGCCTCGCCATCATCCTCACCTTCACCCTCAATCAGTTATCAAGTGCAAGTCTATTCTAAGGTAAAAATATATATAATAACTAAGTTGGGGAAAAAAACTTCAAACGCCGAGAGTAAGTTCTCCCCCAAACTTTGAATTTGCCAAAGCATGAAATTCATGATTTTTGTTTAAATGTGAATTAAGATATTTGTCTCATTTCTTATTCTTCTTTTTTCATGGATGATTGACCTGTCTCATTTCTTTGAAAATTAATATTAGCATGAAATGCATTATACGCTATTTAGCAATAAAATATTTTTAAAAAATTTTAGCGATTGTATTGATTATTGGTTTCATTGGAAAGTTCTTCAAAAAAACATTCCAACGATACCAAGTTTACCAAAATTCGACAACCAAGTAAATGGTTATAACAATTTTAATTTTTAGAAAACAAATACACAAAATTTTCTCTCCCCTCCACATACACATTTCACAAACTTTTCTCACCATTTTTTTAAATTTTTTTTGCCCTTCAACATGTTTTATATTTATGAACATGCCATTATAGGAAATGAATCTCAACTCTCAACATACTTTCCAACTTTCAATCCTAGCCATCTTCTATCTCTAATTTTTTATGAATAGTGAAACACCATTCTGATTTGTAAGATAGACTAGGGTATTCCCCGTGCCTTCGGCACTCAAATCATTTGATAGGGTTGAGAATTTTCAACTTTGGATGGGGGATATTTCACAATATCAAATGTATAGATTTGAAATTGCACACAATGACAAATACTCAAAAAAACCAAACTATAAATTTATGTGTATAAATCAAAATAGATTTAGTAAAAAAAAATTTAATAAACTTATACTTGAAAGATGAGAAATTGAAAGTGGGAGAGATGTAAGAGTGTAAGTGAGGATTAAAAGAAATTGAAATAGTGTAATATATATTGAAATATGAGAAATTATTTAGGGTCGTTAGATCTTTATGTTGGGTAAATCTCAACCAACTTTTATCTCCCACCTGAAACACTATTCTGCTTTGTAATATAGACTAGAGTATTCTATTTTATTTTTCTAGCATTGACACCCCATTATATTTTGTCAAAACTTGATTAAGCCAATATATTATTGTTCATCCTTAAATTTTCATCCTTAATACTTACATGCATAATCACCACCATCAACAATTAAAGAAAATTAAATAAATATCAAAATATTGGGTATGGGAATCGAACCTATGCACTCTTGGTGCTTTAAGTTTTATGTGATCTGTTAAATTCTTATATTTATGTAAATCTCGGCCGTCTTTTATCTCCCACTTCAAACACCACCCTGTTTCGTATATATAAAATATAAACAATAACTAGGGTGTTTCCCATGCCTTCGGGACTCAAATTGTTTGATAGGAGGAGAATTTTCAACATTGGCCAGAGGTATTTCAGTTCTAGGGTATTCTTCGTGTCATTGGCACGATAAAAGTATAACATGATAAATAGAGTTTATTTTATTTTAAATATAAAGATAAATAAATATCAAAATGTTGGGTATGAGAATTGAACCGGTACACTCTTGGTGCTTTTAGTTTTATGTGGTCCGTTAGATTCATATATTTGGTTAAATCTCAGCCGTCTTTTATCTCCCACCTCGAACACCATCCTGCTTTGTATATATAACTAGGGTATTCCTCATGTCGTTGGTACGATAAAAGTTTAAAACTTGTCAAAACATGATCATCCTTAAGTTTTCAACCTTAACAATTGAAGAAAAATAAATAAATATCAAAATGTTGGGTATGGGAATCGAACCCATGCACTCTTGGTGCTTTAAGTATTATATGATACGTTGGATCTTTATGTTTAGGTAAATCTCAGTCGTCTTTTATCTCCAACCTCAAACATCATTCTGATTTGTATAATAGACTAGGGTATTCCCCGTGTCGTTGGCACGATAAAAGTTTTCATCCTTCAGACTTACATGCCTAATCACCACCATCAACAATTGAAGAAAAATAAATAAATATCAAAATGTTGGGTATGGAAATGGAACCCATGCATTCTTGATGCTTTAAGTTCTATATGATCCGTTAGATTCTTATATTTGGGTAAATCTCATCCGTCTTTTATCCCCCACCCCAAACACCATCCTATTTTGTATATTTAATAATTACAATGTACACCTTTCAACCTTTTTTGTCCACATTTTAACAAATATTTTGCATGTGCTTGTTAGAGTAAACTAGAATTTGTCTTTTTCCTTTGCCTGTCTAGTTCTCTTGTTTTGTCCTTTATCACCAAATATATTTGCATGCGCTTTTCAATTTCCACTGTGTGGGCATGCACATGCATTTATCAGAAAACATAGTTCATTTAACTTTTGTTATAATGTGATTCTCATATGTTACATTACTCAATTGTACTATTTTAGACTTTGAAGTGGTATGGTTTATTTTGCATATTATACTTGAATGAAATTTATTTTCATTGCTACAAATATTGTGATGTTTTATGATCATTTGTGGTGGATGTTGATTCTCTGGACATGTTTGAAGTTAGCTTAAACCTTTTGATGCAAATATGTGTTAATAGAGTAGGCAAGCTAAAGTGCCCAGCTCACTGGCATAGATCTTGAACAATAGGCTGAAGTTAAGAAGCATAACATAACAATTAGCAAGTGAAATTCAAGAATTTATTTTTGCAAGTAGTGGATTATGGAGTCTTGTGATGAATTTGTGTACTCTTTAAGTGATTAATTATAAAGTCTATGTTTTCTAAATGATTTAAGTGTGAAAAGTGGCACACATATTTGATTTTTATGAAGTAAAAGAATGCGATTAATCAATATTTACCGATAAACTAATTAGTTTATGACTTAGAAGGGAAAATAGATAAATAGATGATCACTCGGTCGGTTCGGTTTTATTAACATTTTAAACGGTTCGGTTTGGTTTTACATATAGTCGGTTCGGTTTTGGTTGAAAAAAAATAAAACCGATAATAGTCGGTTCAGTTTTCGATTTGACCGAAAAATTGAACCGTCAGTTTAGATTTCAACCCTAGGTCGATCGGCCTCATAGCCACCCTGCAAGGAAGAAGAGGAATAGTCCTCCTCCTCAAAGTGAGCAAAGGCCACCTGCTTACAGGCGGAAAGGTCTCATTCCTCATGATTTTGCGCAATGTAGTCCAGCAACCCCAGCCTACCAGCAACAACCTTGCTGAAGTCAATAATCTCAGCGGCATCAAGGAGCTCATTCTCCTTGACTGTCCACTGTGCCTTCAAGCCAAACAACTCTTCATGCACTCTGGACATGCCACTTTCGTTGTCTGCCAACCTGCATCAGCCGCAACTCGGCTTGCATGCTCGGAGTCCTATTTCTAAGTAAGCTGGGATACTTGCAGTAGAACAACGTCATGAAGTTCTTTCTATAGAAAACTCAGCGCGTTCATGATCTAGAGCATTCTGGATTTTAGCAGTAGACTTCTGGGCAGATGTCAGATGGTCAGTAGCCTCTATCTGCTCAGCTACCAATTTGTCCCGATCCTCCCAAACTCTCAGGAGCTCGATCATTAAATCGGTCCGGGCAGTCAGGGCCTCATCCAGACTCTCTTAGACTCCTTTCAGCTGGACCTCTAGGTCAGCCTGAGTAGCCAGAGCTTTGTCCTGACTTTCACGGGCCTCCCGCAACTGAACCTCCAAACTACGATAAACTGTCAACTTCTTATCCAGCAAGTCCATTTAAAAAAGGGCAGCCAAAAGCTGCAATTACTACTCAACAAATGGCATCTCCATGGCATAGACTTTGTACCACGCAGAGTCCACTTCAGTGCCCAGCATCGTAGCATACGTCAGGTAGGTCATTTCCTGATCAGAAACCAAGCACATGGTTACAAATAAGAAGTGTAGTTAAGAAGCCAACGACAAATAAACAAGTATTAACTCACTTGCATGAGTTGTTTATACCCTTGATTAAGATGGTCCCCTATGGGTATCTCCTCCAACGGGCAAACGATCAACTAGACGAGAATAAAACCTCCTTAGAATCTGCATGGATCCATTCATTTGATGAACCTCCTGGTGCAACACATGTCGCCCATCATAGGTAAATAACACCCGAGCCGCGAAAGTTGACACAAGCACCAAAATGAAAACCTTGGGGTCAAGGATGAATCGCACCCCCTCTCGCAACTACAACCTTCGAGGAGTGAGGAAACTCCACAACTTTTTTCCCTTTGTTGGTAGCAAATGGCAAGGAAGTGGAGCAAGCTTGGGAATCCAAGCGAGGTGACGATTCGAATGAGCCACGAGCAAAGTTTTCCAAAGCAAATGACTTTTTTAAGGCACCCGAAACCACCAATGGATCGCGAGCAACACCTTTCAGAGCACAAAGCTTCAAGCCTGAGTCAACACTAATGGAAAAAGGCCTCATCCTGGCCTAAAAAAGACGAGCATTGGTGTGCTCGAGCTGCTATTCATTTAGACTAGTGGGGTCCTCCACCTCAACAAGGCTAAGATGCTCCCCTCGAAGGAAGATACCAGGGCAGGAGGACAAGGAGGTAGACTGCCAGGTTCAAGCACTCTCTTCTTAGAAGCACAAAAGGTACAATCGACTAGAAGTGCTTGACAAGCTTCCTATCTGCGATAACCAACTGAGTGGAAAGGGAAACTTGCGTAGCCCCACCTTAACCTTCTTGGGCTTACGAGCATGGGAAAGCAAGCAAACCCTCCACAACCTTCCTCTTGGACGGACCGGAATCTCTCACAACTATCTTCTTCTGCGCCTCAGACACTTAGGCACCAGAAAAAGAGCCAGTCGGAGTGTTTAATGTTCAACCCACCCTACTGACCTCATCGGAGAACAAACAACCGCGCTCGATAAATGCAGGAATGAGTGCATCCGAAAGAGGCTTAAGCGGCAGGGAGAAAAACTGACTTTAGCTCTCTTCTCCTCATGAGAAAGAACAACAACGTTGTGTCCCCCTGATTGAGAAAACATGTGGCACGTCAGACATAATATAAGCATCATGCTAAAAACGTCAAGCAAGAGAAGTCAAAAGACGTACTGACATTCCCGATGTTGCGATAAACCAACTGGTTCTCGTGGTCAAAGTATCCAGACAACACAAAAGCAAATAAGCAATACCGTTGCCAATTCTTCGTGTCCTCTGAATGCCCACTAAAGCAAAAGGGCTTCACCAGCTAGCAGGTGTCATAGTTGCTCATCCTGATAGGAGCCATGGAATAAATCAATCTAGGTGTTAGGTGGAGCCTAGCAGCCTTTGCCCTAGCCAGGGTGGCAATCTGAATCCTCCACCCATTTGGTGCCACCTGGATTGCAGCGATACCATGGAATGACAAGAATTGTCAAATAATTTCATGAATAGGGAAGCGTAGAGCCACTCTGAACATGCCCTTATACAAAGCTATGTACCCCTCAGATACTTACCATCGCCCAAAAGTGTTAAACCTTAAAGCACCATGAATCCGATATTGGCTGCGAAGGTCGGCGAGATCCCTTTCCGACATCAGAGATGTCCCAAAAAACTTGATACATGCCACAAGACGGTTAGGAGAGAATCGAGTAGTCATGATCGGAAATAAGTTTACACCTAGCACCACTGATGGGATTTCTTGGCAAGAAAATAGGAACTCGAGCAGGTATAAAAGTCAACCTCCCTTAAAGAAAGTCTATATAAACTTGATTGCAGGGGAAACAATCACCGAACCGCTGCATAAACAATAATTGCAGCATAGAAGTAAAAAAGGCACCGAAATATATCGTCATAACCTCACATAGACAGTTAGTAGCCCAGTATGCATATCCACTAACTAGGGGAGTAGCTGATAAGACACGTGGCATGAGCTAACCTTAACACGAGAAATACTTCAACACAGTTCCAGGCAGACCCATGTTCAAATTGTTGTTCAGTCCGTAAGTCAGATGCCCAAGCCCAAGTAACGCCAGCCCAAAAGGCACGAGTCTTAGGACTTGGCCTAAGACAATAAGGCTCGAATATAATATGAATCTCAGAGCTGTCATAGGCTCGAGATCCACTCGCACAAATCAGCTCTCAGCCCAATCAAGTATTGGGTCTTAAAAAGAGCTAAATACCAAAAAGATTTAGTCATGCACAAGTAAGATTTTGAGCGAAATCTCCTCCCTCCATCAGGGACAATAACAGGGACAATTGTGGAGAGAACACTCGTTAATTAAGGTGAGGAAAGGGAAGAAGAAATGTACGCATACACTTTGCAATTTACTTCCAGTCTTCACTCTTCCTTGCATCAATATCTGAGTTAAGCATCAGAGTAATTTCAGTTACTACAACGGTGGTCCCTGGCTTAACTGCTGCTCATTTTTGTAGGCTCGAGATCAACGAGATCAACAAAGACAAATTTGAACACATTAATAATAAAGATCAAGTTGACCTTAGGCTTGCTAGTGAGCTCAGTTGCTAGCGCTGCACGGGTTGCTAGTCCATGAGAACAAGCAGGCTTGTGCAAACCCTTCCCTGGTGAGAAACCTTTGCATGGGCGTCACTTGGCTAGGCTCTCCAAAGGCTCAAGGATGCCTACTATGGATGCTATAAGGTACGAGCGCAGGGCAGGAAAAAATAAAGGAAAGAGGAAGAGGGCATTGATTTTGACGATGAGTTGGAGTGGGCTCCTTGGGTTGGTTCTTTCCCGCCTCCAAATGGTCCCACGCCCCACCAAAAAAAAATAGGAAAAAAAAATAAAGGAGGAAACAAGGTAGGTTTGGTTTGCTCGCTTCAAAAACTTTGGTTTTCTCCCTCCCTTCTTCCTTGCTTTTCCTAGTCTCACTCACTCACCTGCTGCAAATGCAAATGCAAATGCAAATTCAAATATGTGTTTATCGATAGCATCACCAAAAAGCAAAAGCACTTCCGCGTAATTAGAAAAGCAAAGCAGCTTCTTAATCAAATCTTAAAGAGTAATTCTATATGTCGAGGATTTGGGCGAGGTTTTGGGCGAGGGAAGTGCAACGCACGCGAGCGGGCTGACGTGGTGAAAAAAAAAAAAAAAAAAAAAAGTTCGCGAGGGAAATGAAATTTGGGCGAGAAGAAGGAGGGAATGGGGAGAGCTCTCCCCATTTTCATTCTCAAGCTACCTCAGACCTCCCTCTCCCTCTCCCCATTTTCATTCTCGAGCTAAAGCTCAGACCTCCCTCTCGCTCTCCCCATTTTCCATCTCGACACCCTCTCCCCCAACGAAGAACTCCAGAAACCCTAAGATTTAATTGCTCTAGCAGCGAAGATGGATCAATGGAAGCCAGATGAGTTTTGTCCGTCGATTCAAGCAGATCTCACCGTCGCAGATTTCCATCATCAAGCCCTCAATTTCGATCTCTTCGTGCCCTCAATTTCGATCTCTTCTCTCGTCTCTCCCATCTCCTCTATCTCAGATCCCAGTCTCTGCGATCTCTCGTCTATGTGATCTCATATTTGTGTCTATGATCTCCCTTCTCAAATCTCCTCCCTCATCTCTGTGATCTCCTCTATCTCAGATCTCCTCTCATTCCTCTCACTTTCTCTTATCTAAATCCTCCTCTCATGTGTGAGCTTCAAAAGGAAAGAGCCTGTTATAATCTTTCAACCCAATTTGTAGATCAATGGATCAGAGTTTCTTCTTCAACTATCTCTTAAAACCTAACTTGGATAAGGAAGAACACAGATAATCTCTCTCGAGGTATGTTTTAGTTTACTTGATTTGTTGTTGTAATGGTTTGATTGGGTGAGATTTCAAATGGGTTTATGGGTAAAGATTGAATCTTTTGTGTGTTGCACTGTTGGTTCGTTGAAATTGAAATTGAGTGTTTTGGAGTTTTGATTGAGTGTAAAATTTTGAATTTTGTGTTTGTAGAAGTTAGGATTCATTCATGTGTAGTGGTTCTAAGAGGACTTGGTCTTAACTAGCTAGGAAAGTGTGAACTGAATAGATTGAACTACCTATTCTGACCAAAATTTTGAATTTCCCTGTTGTTTTCTTCTCCAAAACATATTAATGAGTATTACAGTCACTAATATTGACCATAATTTTATATTATCATTTCATACTTCTGTTAAGTATCTGTTGCATATTAACCCTTCTTGTTTGTAATCAAACTTGTTTGGTACTTGTTATTGTATTATACTTTGTTTCCTTTGGATTCTTATCTGGATTTAGTTTAGGAGATTATTAGGTTTTAGTTTAGCTTTGTTAGAAATGATTGATTGAGTTTTTGTTTACTAAAATTGATGTCTTGGGGATGGTTTGAGCTGTTTGAGATTGTGTTTTTCAGATGAAGTTTTTTTGTGGATTGTATTGAGTTTGAGCAATTCTAGATGTCGAGGCTTTACTGGATTTACTGAGACATGCTAACATGATAGGATTTACTGGATGGTGGGTATGCTAACAAGAAGCTAAGTTGTGCTTGATGCACGAGGCAATCACGTCGAAGGATGTATTTAGATTTGTTGATCCAACTGAAACAGACAGATGGGAAACACAGTAGAAATGAATAAATGGCTTTAAGATTTGATGATTCATATGCTAGTTCAGCTTATAGCTCTTTCGAATTTAAGTTTGAGCTGCCAACTCCAACTACAGTCTGTGTACATCCACACTAGATCTGACCAGTTGTCTATCCTACTTCCTTAATAGCCCATTTTTGTCTCACTAAAGTCTTTGTTTTAGTATGTTTTTGCATGATGGTCAGTCATTAAGAATTCTTTTTTCTAATCTACTCATTCCATCCATATTTCATTTTGCAGGCGACGATGTACCTATGTCAGCATTTAGCATGACAAATGTGGGAGAATGGGATCCTTTCCGGAATATTGACATGGATAAAGAGGTTTGCTACTTTTCTTTCCATGGCGTGGCATGATGCAGCATTTATAAGAAAGTCACATGTGAGATATTGCTAATAGTGAACTTGATTTTAAGGGAACTTACCATCTTTAATTTGGTACCTTGAATCAGCCTGGGTTATATGAAATTGTTTCCTTTTGTGTTTTGTGTTATGGATTTTTATTGTTAATGCACTTTTATTCTGCTTACACTTTACGTATTTTATATTTTGGGGAAGTTGGAATTTCTCAGGTGGACACTCTTAAGAACATGTTTTATATGTGGTAATGGGATTTCCTGTTGGTTGTAGGCTGGCACTTCTAAACCGAAGAAAAGCCGTGTTGATGCAGAAAAGATGGCTGCACTGAGTGCGTGGCATAGAGTAGATTGCCGAACAAGAGAGTGTTATGGTCTGACTTGTTCTTGTTGTGTTCTGCAGAAATGAAGCACTTCACCTCAGATTTCCTTGGCAGCAATCAAAGTGAGATGAATGGAATCCTACATTCTCAGCAAACAAAATGCTAACAGAGAGGTACAAGAAAGAAAGATGATTATGCAACTCCAATGCAGAGAGTGGTGATGACAAAAAAAGAATTGTATTGAATGATATAGAATGTTAAGAGGCTATTCGAGATGCCTTAATCTCCTATAGAGCACTTGCTCAGTGTACAATTGTTACAATGAATGAATGACCTATTTGCTCCAACTCTAGTTCTATTTATAGCACATTGTCTATTTGTATCTATCAGACTTAAATCCCAATTGCAGCCAGTTGTATTCAGTTATGCAACCTGCATTCTGTTTCAGCACTCAACACTTGCATATTTCGTAACAACAATTATCACCGACTGTCCTCTTCAGCAACTTGTATAATAGCAGCTACCATCACTTACTGATTCCTTGTTGCATTCTTCTTCCTTGAATAAGTAAATCTAATTGGGGGCCTATCATTACCCCCGCTCCAAAGACGCACCTTCTACTACAAGACTACAACAAGGATGATCACCGCATTCCCATGTTGGGCACAAAACAGACACCAAACAGGAACAAAGATTCAATATTACATATAGATTCAATTTTATTTTTACGTATAGATGACTACAAAAGCATCTCATTTCTTGTACTGAAATCATCCGAACTTTAATCAGCAACCATTCAACTCAATATTACATATAGATTCAATTTTATGTATAGATGACTACAAAGGCATCTCATTTCTTGTATTGAAATCATCCGAACTTTAATCAGCAACACCATTCAACTCCGACAAGCGATACAAAATTTGAAGATAACCATAGAATGAAACCTTAAAAATATGATGGATAAGAACTAACTGTTGAATTATCAATCAACTTCTTAGACATAAAAACTCAAATAAATTAAACAGAAACATCAAAATCAATTTAGTATGTTGAACAATTCCAGAATATTTGATATTTCTCTCTTTGAAGATGTCCTAAAAAACTTCACCACTGATTCTACAAAAACTACAGCAACAATTGCCAAAATAACTCAAAATTTTTCCCCGAGTCACTAGTCGTTTCTCCTCCAAAATTTAACCTATGTCAATCCCAATTAAGTTGCAGTAGACTGTGCCTGTGCAGATTCTAGTACAAGGTTTATGTATTTGTAAGTTCGCAGGGAGAGTTGCTTGGTAGTCTCTATGATCTGCTCATACCTGGCATAGAGAATATAAACATGTTTCATATGAAGAAAACATAAAATGAATACTTGCAAAAACAAATTACAAAAATATGAGTATGATCCATAGAAGTATGCTCTAATGAAACAAACAAAAAAATCCATAAACTACTTGCATTCAATCATCTCTACTAATAAATATGCAAAGAAACAAATTTAACCAAAAACAAACAAACAAACACAAAAATGTGATCAATCCCATGCATCAAATACAATTCATACAAAGAAATGAAAATCCCAAAAACCCAAATGACCCCAAACATCAAAATCAAACTAACATTCATAAAAACCCTAGCTTTACACCAAAACTTGCACAAAATTACTCAATTTCAGAATCTAGAACCACTTACGTTGCATCATGGTTGCTGATGCATCTAGTTGCTGATCCATAGTTGCTGATGCATCTAGCAATGCATCATCTCAAATGGGTGCAACATGGTGGCTAAGCTCCCCTTAACAAGCCAATAGTTACCACAAAAGAAAATTAACAAAATACTCTTTCATGCAATATCTTCTCTCTTTCTTTATTGGATTCCACCAAACATATCTCCCATTTTTTGCAGTCCACAACATCTTGAAATGAACCCATCAATCCTCATACATCAACTTAACACCCCATCAATACCCTTTCTCCTACAAAAACAACAAACCCTCCTTTCTTCTACTTTCCATAATTTTATAGCACAACAGGAACATCTCCAACTGAACTATAAACTCAATACAATCCACAAAAAAACTTCATCTGAAAAACACAATCTCAAACAGCTCAAACCATCCCCAAGACATCAATTTTAGTAAACAAAAACTCAATCAATCATTTCTAACAAAGCTAAACTAAAACCTAATAATCTCCTAAACTAAATCCAGATAAGAATCCAAAGGAAACAAAGTATAATACAATAACAAGTACCAAACAAGTTTGATTACAAACAAGAAGGGTTAATATGCAACAGATACTTAACAGAAGTATGAAATGATAATATAAAATTATGGTCAATATTAGTGACTGTAATACTCATTAATATGTTTTGGAGAAGAAAACAACAGGGAAATTCAAAATTTCGGTCAGAATAGGTAGTTCAATCTATTCAGTTCACACTTTCCTAGCTAGTTAAGACCAAGTCCTCTTAGAACCACTACACATGAATGAATCCTAACTTCTACAAACACAAAATTCAAAATTTTACACTCAATCAAAACTCCAAAACACTCAATTTCAATTTCAACGAACCAACAGTGCAACACACAAAAGATTCAATCTTTACCCATAAACCCATTTGAAATCTCACCCAATCAAACCATTACAACAACAAATCAAGTAAACTAAAACATACCTCGAGAGAGATTATCTGTGTTCTTCCTTATCCAAGTTAGGTTTTAAGAGATAGTTGAAGAAGAAACTCTGATCCATTGATCTACAAATTGGGTTGAAAGATTATAACAGGCTCTTTCCTTTTGAAGCTCACACATGAGAGGAGGATTTAGATAAGAGAAAGTGAGAGGAATGAGAGGAGATCTGAGATAGAGGAGATCACAGAGATGAGGGAGGAGATTTGAGAAGGGAGATCACAGACACAAATATGAGATCACATAGACGAGAGATCGCAGAGACTGGGATCTGAGATAGAGGAGATGGGAGAGACGAGAGAAGAGATCGAAATTGAGGGCACGAAGAGATCGAAATTGAGGGCTTGATGATGGAAATCTGCGACGGTGAGATCTGCTTGAATCGACGGACAAAACTCATCTGGCTTCCATTGATCCATCTTCGCTGCTAGAGCAATTAAATCTTAGGGTTTCTGGAGTTCTTCGTTGGGGGAGAGGGTGTCGAGATGGAAAATGGGGAGAGCGAGAGGGAGGTCTGAGCTTTAGCTCGAGAATGAAAATGGGGAGAGGGAGAGGGAGGTCTGAGGTAGCTTGAGAATGAAAATGGGGAGAGCTCTCCCCATTCCCTCCTTCTTCTCGCCCAAATTTCATTTCCCTCGCGAACTTTTTTTTTTTTTTTTTTTTTCACCACGTCAGCCCGCTCGCGTGCGTTGCACTTCCCTCGCCCAAAACCTCGCCCAAATCCTCGACATATAGAATTACTCAATCTTAAAACCCAAAAGTTCTTTCTTTCTTTTATTCCTTACTTGATTCGAGAGGAAACCAACCGAAAGAAAGCAAATTGTCACATTTGAGGAATTGAAAGAATAATCAAAAAATCAAATTGGCGCCAAATGAAAATAAAGGCGCCAACTGAAACAGTTTGAAAATTGAACTGAGGACAATTTAGTAATTGCACAGTGTCAGGTTGTTATAAAACAACTAGGGCCATACACGTGTAGCAATCGTGATGGTCTATTCAAAATTCTGTTACAAAAGCTTTGGTTAAATAGGGCTGTAGAGAAGAGAGGAGGGGTGAAGAAAGTTGTATGTAGGCTCTTCTGGGTTGAGTTCACCCAAAGAGAGGTTACCCTCTTTAGTTTGTATTGCTGTTTCAGATCTATAATAGTTCCTTTCCTTCTCCCATTCTCAAATTCTTCCATTGTTCTCTGTTTTGTTTTGGATCAAGTCACAAACGTGACAATTGGTATCAGAGCCACAATCGATCCATTCCACCATAGAAATCGGAGCTCGAGAGATCGAAACATTTATGGCGGAAACAAGGAAGCAACAAACTGAAACCGCTGGACAAATAGAAGAATTATGGACTGTACTACGACGCGTCACTCAAGCAAGTGAGGCTCTAGAGAAGCGATTTGAATCAAGGATGGAGCAGATTTTTCTGCTGTTGCAGGACCATCAGGAAGGTACTGAATCTATTATCTCTTCTTCTTTTCAACTCACTGGAACTCTAGAACAAGAACCTTCCTCAGATCCTTCAATGGAGATCCAAGATCCCTGGTCCATAAAGACTGATTATGGAAGCAATTTGAACGATGAACAGAAGCATGTCGACGCCTCCGATGTGTTCTCCACTGGTGTTTTTCGAGTTGCATCTGTTTCACCAGATGTAGAAGTGAAACCTTCAATGTTGGGCTTACAGAGTTATTGGTATGCTACATCTACAGATGAATTGACACATTTAGCCAAGGCAGTTGCTCCTGAGTGCGAAACTAATTGGTACGGTGAACATAAGATACTGATGATCGTGGCTGCTGATGGGTATAGTGGAAAATTGGAATGCGCATGGAAGGTATTTGATGAAATGTCTGCAAGAGGATTTGCTTCTTGGGACTCATTGCTTACAAGGCTTGTAAACGAGGCTTTTGAAATACTTGAACAAATGCAGATGCAAGGAGTGAGGAATAATCAGTTTCAAGGGATTACTTACTCTTCTCGGATAAAAGTTAAGATGAAAGTTAAGGTTGTCAACAACGTGGCGTCTCAAAAGGGGAGGTTAATTGTGTGTAATGCTTTTACTTGCCAAAAAACACATGCCATTAAGTTACCATATGCAAGAGACATGACGTATGACTTCTCTCTTAATGACCAGTCTATAGCAAGTGACAGCCTAGACAGTATGTACACTATCTTCAATCTTAACTCTTCAATTGACAAAGACGGGACTCTGCCAATGTCTGGAATGCTTAGTGGGCACAAGGGTTACTTATTATGCATTCAATATGTAGAAGATGATACCCACTTGATAACAAGCTCTCATGATCAGTTATGTGATTTATGGGGTGTTACTACAAGGCAAGGTTTTGGAAGTGATACAGATGAAGATACATACAGGATGTTTGACATAAGAACTGGGCATCAACTCCAAGTTTACTATCAACAACAAGGTGATAATGAAGTATACATTGTGACTTCTCTTGCATTCTCAATATCAGGCAAGCTATTAATTGTTTGCTATTCAAATGGAGACTGCTATGCTTGGGACACTTTAGTGGCAAAAGTGGTACTGAAATTGGGATCACTGCAGAGTTCTCACGAAGGACGGGTCACATATATGGATAGAAAAACTGCAATGTATAAAAAAAAGACAGTGAAAGGTGTTGGCTGGGGTGTTTCTGCTATTGGCAAGGCAATTTGGGAAGAGGCTAAATTGGCAGACATCCTGGAATTGGTGGGGATACCAAAGCTGACAGCTACAACAACTTCAGGAGGAAAACATATCGAGTTCATCAGTGTCGACAAGTGTAAGGAGGAAAATGGCGGTCCATATAAGATTTCAATACCACTAAACCAGGCAACAAACCCTCATGCTGAAGTGTTACTAGCCTATGAGATGAATGGAGAGACTGTAAACAGGGATCATGGTTATCCATTAAGACTGATTGTCCCTGGTGTTATTAGTTTGCACTCTATTAAAAAATTGGCTTCCATTAAGATCACGGACGGAGAGTGTCAGGGGTTCTTCATGCAAATGGACTCTGAGATCTTTCCACCCTCAGTTAACCGGAATAACAACGATTGGTCCACCAGGCAACCACATATAGATTTTCCTCACCAGTCCGTCATTTGTTTGCTTGAAAGATTTGGAGTGCTTGTTCCATCTAAAGAGCAAGAGAATGGGCTGAAAACTCTTGTTACACTTTCCTCTTCAGTGGTGTTTTCGGGTTGTGCACCCCGTGATGCTTATCTATATACTACCTTTGTTGGAGGGAGTTGGAACAAGGCTTATCTAAAAGAGGAGGTTAGGTCTGATTCATTAACTTGGGAGAGATGGACTTCCTTCAATGAAAACAAGTACTTCGAAGAGGTGGAGAGGTACTCAAAGCCAGGTTCAGTTGCTCAGAAGAAAGCTTATGTTGAAGCTCATTACAAGAAGAAGGTTGCAGCCTTGCTTGAGCAAGCAAATGATACAGCTAATGATGGATATCATAATGGTTCTGTGAAAGACTCAGAGTCATTTGAATCAGATAGTCATGTAGCCAATGATAGAAGAGAGGCCAGGCATTGCTTTGTGGAGTTTGGTATCAAGCTCTCAGCTCGGTTCTATGGACCCTTCCAGATATTAGCACGCATTAGCGCAGTGGCCTACAGACTTAGTCTTCCCCAAAACTCGAAAGTGCACCCTGTTTTTCATGTCTCACAGTTGAAGCGTAAACTGGGTGCCCACACTCTAGCTGCCCCTGTACTTCCAGTGGTTGATCACCTAGGATCTTTTCATACTGAGCCTGTGGCTATCCTAGCACGGCGACTTATTCCCCGACACAACAGGACCGTCACCCAAGTCCTAGTCCAGTGGTCGAACTCTTCACCAACTGATGCCACTTGGGAAGATTGGACACACCTTCATGCCTCTTTTCCTCACTTCAATCCTTGAGGACAAGGATCTTTTCGAAGGGGTTGGCATTGTCACATTTGAGGAATTGAAAGAATAATCAAAAAATCAAATTGGCGCCAAATGAAAATAAAGGCGCCAA
The DNA here is from genome assembly GCA_963556465.1 of Berberis vulgaris. Lineage (NCBI taxonomy): Eukaryota > Viridiplantae > Streptophyta > Magnoliopsida > Ranunculales > Berberidaceae > Berberis > Berberis vulgaris. The sequence goes on along the minus strand of OY747129.1, from coordinate 36,679,660 downwards.
CTGAAACAGTTTGAAAATTGAACTGAGGACAATTTAGTAATTGCACAGTGTCAGGTTGTTATAAAACAACTAGGGCCATACACGTGTAGCAATCGTGATGGTCTATTCAAAATTCTGTTACAAAAGCTTTGGTTAAATAGGGCTGTAGAGAAGAGAGGAGGGGTGAAGAAAGTTGTATGTAGGCTCTTCTGGGTTGAGTTCACCCAAAGAGAGGTTACCCTCTTTAGTTTGTATTGCTGTTTCAGATCTATAATAGTTCCTTTCCTTCTCCCATTCTCAAATTCTTCCATTGTTCTCTGTTTTGTTTTGGATCAAGTCACAAACGTGACACAAATCGCCATTGCCATTGCCCCACAAGTGAGATAAGGAATCAGACCAACTTTCTTTTTTCTTTTTTTCTGTCTTTCTTTAATCTCTCTTTCCCTATAAAAATGAGACAACCAATCTTTCACTTCTCTGTTTCTTCAAACCCTAACAACAACATCAACTTCACCGTTATTGAAGTCGAATTCGATCAGTTCTGGTTGTTGTCGCTAACCAAGAAGAAGAAGAAGATATCATGGCCAGTACCAGTAGAAGTGCTTCAAAGAGGATGACCAGAATGGCTACTATGCTCGATGTTCCAGATGAAGAACCTGTTGATAGTGAGCTTGTTCCCTCTTCTCTTGCTTCTATTGCTCCCATTCTCCGCGTCGCAAATGATGTCGAGCCTGAAAACCCTAGGGTTGCTTACCTCTGTAAGTCAAACTGCATATCATCTCCTCTCTCCCTCTCTACTCTATCTCTCTCTCTATATATATATGCTCTCCTCAACAATCAAATTGCTACTGTTCTTATTTCTTCAAGAAGCAACTCCCTTAATTTACATTCGATTGCAAGACCTATATTATATCTCATTTGTAAGAAGAAAAACAAAATCCTAAGTTTGTATTTCTTTTTTAACAGTTTTTACTTTAATTTTTATTTTCTAAAAAACAGTTCAGTTTGGGGGAACATTGTTCTTTGTGGACCACCAATACGGTCTTGCTGAAGTCTGGATACGTGATTGAAATGTTGAGAATGAGTGCTTTGACAGTTAAGGTGACCTCCATAGAGTTACAGGCAAATAAAAGTGAGGGTATAATCACTGGACATATTCTTCAGCTCACCTACTTTTGCTTCATATTCATTTTCAACCACCTATTTGAGCTTTTGTTCCTACTGTCACAGTTTGGAGAATGATAATCAATGATATTTGACAGTTGTCAGGGTGGCAAAGCAACAAGTTCAGTTCTGTATGATTTGCTTACAAAGACATTAACAAGGGAATGCAAATGAGTGATGTGTCAATGCTTATTCCTGTTATATGGACCTTTCATCATGTTCTCTCTCTTTCTGGAGTTTCAGAAGTGTGGGGTTGATTTTAGAAATTGTCGTGGAGCTTGCTAGGATGGTTCTTGAGGTTTAGTGCTCGTGCGTAATTATGCAGCTATGAGAACGTGATGTAAAATAGAAATAAAATGAGGAATAACATTAGGGAATAAAAGAAAATTAAGATTTAGGTTTGAATGGCAATGGCTGAAGTGTTGCTGGCTGTATAATTATGTCCAAGCTTTTCGGAGAGCACAGACTTCAATATCATGTAAAAATTAATTGGACTGATAACTTGATTCATAATGATTCTACATCAGAATTGCATTGCGAAGAGATTCCTAAATAATATGGACCTTAGTAGTCTAGGAGGTATTGTTTCCCAACAATATGTTTTTTAACTCATTCTAAGTGAAGGAAAACAACCAGATATTTTATGGTATACCAAATAGAGTGCAATGCACTGAGGTAAGGTATATGGAACTGATGTCCAGATGTAGATAGGTGAAGCTAGGTAAGGGAGAGAAAATTTGTTTGGAAGTGGCTTTGGGCAAGAAGAAGGCTGATTGCAGTGGAGTGAACCATGAAGAGGGTGACATTATAATGGGTTCTTTTTCTTCTTCTGCCAGGGTTCTCAGCCTAGGAAGAAGCTGTACAACTTGGCGAGGTTTTTGTGGATCAGGTTTAAGTGGAGTAAAAAAAAAATGTGGATAGGTTAGAGGAGTTATGAAAAATTGTAGAGACTGGTTTGATCACTCAATTGACGGGGCACTCGGTTTTGGGTCCTATTGATGGAGATAGGTTTGATCCCTTGTTTGATTCAGACCCAGATTCTATAGGTTGGAAGGGCATTATCAAGGAACCTACGGTGAATGTGTATCTGTCAGAGGATGAGTTAAGCATATTCGCCATTGGGTTAGGCAATCATTCTCCGGAGGGTGAGCAAAGTGATGTAGACTGATTTTGTTCTTTTAAGAGGTCACTCTTTCAAAGATCATGTTTAAAGCACATTTTTTCTGTTTTCTTTTGTAGATTATTTATATGTCATTGTAATTCTCCATGTCCTGCAATGAAATTGAACCTTTTATTGCATTAGATGCTATATATATGATCTCAGCTTAAACTATCCGAATAATTGTATATTTTGCAGCTCCACGTGCAAACCAAATTTTTTTTTAACCGTCAAGACTATCATTTGTGCATTCAAAGAAATTGAGTGATCCCTAGGGGCACGGCCTATTAAAACTCTTTTCCAACTGTGCTTGTGAAGTGAGTGCATCTGCCTCTGGATTTAATTCCCCATGCATACAAATACACAGCACTTGGCTGAACATTTTCTCATTTCCTGCCAGGCTCTTACAAGCCGCCAAGGAAACCGAAAGACTTTGTAGTACCATTGATGAACCAACAAAGATTCTGTTTGAGTTAAAGATCTACCATAGTGCAATTCTCAACACAACATCAAGCCTTCTAAAATTGCACAGGATTCAGGGACATCTTTCGAACCATCTCCACAGAAGTATTGCTCTGTCAAATAGGGTACCTCCCTTGTCATAAAAAAATTATGAAGCCACCTGTTGCTTGACTGTTCACCGAAGACCCATTAATATTTAGAACCACCCACCTTTGAGAAAGGAAAACCCAGTACGAAAATATAGGTTCTTTTGAAGGCTCTTGAATTGTGTCGTTGCACCATGTGAAAAAAAAAGACCTCTGAGAATGTTGAACGAGCATATCATCGAGGTAAACTTAGTAATTGATCTCAAATTTTTTTGAATGCTCCCAGAAATATGTGAAAATAGTAGTGGTTATTGAGTCGATTTCCAAATGACATTCTAGTTGGTTATTGTCTTGAATGGTTCAGGGTGGCACGTTATAATCCAGAACTGAGTTGCCTTGGTGAAATGGTGATTCACCCCAACAATTTTTGTAAATTTGTATCAAGCAATCATCAACAATTGTGCAGTATTTGAGATGGTGCCCGAGTTTTAACAACAGTGGGGGTTCATAAACAAGTAATTATACAGTACAGTAAAACCACGTATCTATATGGATGAATTCTAAATACATGATGGACATATTAATTGTATTTAGGAGCATGTCAAAAAAGTTACCCGTTAGTATGAGTATGCATTAAATAGGGACTCGTGCCATAAGTTTTTAGCAAAAATGATTATGTCTTGATTGTGACGTTCCTTTGGAACTAAGGTTGTGTTTGGTTGCATGGAATCCTATGCCATGGAAGTACCATAAACATGGGAATCCCACTCCTTGGTCCCCCAAGGCATGTGATTCTCATGTTCATGGGACTTTCATTCCCACCATTGATCATAAAATCATATGGTGGATGTGGAGTGATACCTCAAATTAGCCTAAAATATAGGGGTCCCCTCATGGATTCTCATGGCATAGGATTCCATGCAACCAAACACACCCTAAGGGTGTGCTTGGTTCTCAGGAAAAATAATTCCATGGGAAAGCTACAAAAAAAAAAAAAAAAAAAAAAATTAAGAAAGAAAGAGAGGAGATGGGAAATAGTTCTCCACCTCAAGGTTGAAGATGACCAAGAATATTCTTTGATCCCACCCTATGAAAATAATTTTTAAAGTTTTGGTAAAACCAAGATGATAGAAATCATCATCAAATTCATGTTCCCCATTCTCTCTTCCTCTCCCTTCTCACTTGTGGCAATCCTTTAAGCCAAACATACCCTAATTTTAGAGGATTTAGTATGCCTATATCCCATGCTAGTTCAACATGCATTTAAAATTCATGTGATCCGCCTCTTGATGTTCATAAGTTACAACTTCTTAATAACTTGAGCTTTTAGAATCAACAATGATTTAACATGGGTTATGGAGGTTCAGGGTTCAAATATTTCTAGGCTTCTGCTGAGGGAATTGATAGTTGGCACAATCTTTTCAAGTAGACTACCATTTTAATTACTAGGACCAGCCAGATATATGTTTCAATGCTCTGTTCTTTGAACAATATCATAGATGTGGACTGATAATCTTTTCTAACATATTTTTAATTAGGTCGTTTCCATGCATTTGAAAAGGCTCATGAATTGGATCCTACTTCAAGTGGACGTGGTGTTCGCCAATTCAAGACATATCTTTTACATAGGCTAGAAAAGGTTTGAACCAATAACCACTGCTTTTTGTTTGCTATGTAGAATGCTTCTTTGCATTGCAGGTGATGTTTGTAATCTACTTTTAAGCACTTTTACTTATAGAGAAGTTTTTTGTTTGAGCATTTTTTATTGAGAGTAAGGTCTGTTTTATTTTTACTTGTAGTTTTATTTCCAGTTTGGTTATTCTTTATGCATGATACTTTTCCTTGCTGTTATTTTTATCAATATATTTGTTGTTCCTATCTATATAACGTCACGTCTATGTCTTTCTTTATTTGATCATTGTTATTACTGAAGCTTCGTGATTGAGAATTAAAATTTAGATATCAAATTCATTTAGAGCACAAGCAATTTCAGCTCACTACTAACATTTTGGTAAACTTATTCGATAAAGCAAGAAGGACGATGACACCAAGCAAATGCTTAAGAAGTCTTGTAGGCACTTAGAGTTTTGACCCATAAACCAAAGTAGCAAATATCTCCTCTTTGAAAAATTCTCCAAAACTAACTGTTACAATGGTCTGGCGGCTTGTATAATTGGTTATAGCACTTATATCGACCCAAATGAAAAACAAGTTATACAATATTTAAAATTTGTACAAATCCGTAATCCAATTTTGTACAGGTGTACACATAGAAGTACGAGCATGTCAGATGTTTTCTGATTTGAGCATGACATTAAACAAGAATTTCGTAACTGAGTATTTGGGTTCTCACACATAAAGTTTTTCAAACAAAAGGTATGCTGTGCTGAGGTTTTTAGCCATGTTGTGACTGACATTAGTAAAACTTACTGTTCTCACTTGTCTCTCTAAAGAGTTGAGCTTTATAGTTGGTAAGGTCTCCTGTCTCTGTCTCTCTAAAAATTATTATTATTGTTATTATTATTATTATTATTAATATTATTATTATTATTATTATTAATTATTAATTATTGTTATTATTGTTTTGGGAAAAAAAAATATGGTCCCGAGTCCTGACTGTCCTTCTAACTCTAGAAGAGAAAGGAAGTAAAAATAATAAAGAAATTAGGAATTTATATTAATGTAACTCATTCATAATTACTATACATATTCATTTTGTTTAACATCACTAACTAACTATGTGTAATGACTTTCAACAATAAATATGTTCCAACAAAATACATGAGCATCTTCTTGGTGGTAGGAAGAGGAGGAAACAAGACCTCAACTTGCACGAAATGATCCAAGAGAAATCCAAAAGTTCTACCAGATGTTCTATGAAACAAAGATCAAAGATGATGCTCGTCATAGGAAACCGTGAGTCTTGGCTTTGAAACAATGGCTTGCTCCACCTATCTTATTCATCTGCTATACTGGCTGCATTGTCTTAGTCCTTCCTTTTGTTTTTGCAACTTCTTGCAGTGAAGAGATGGCTAAGCTCTATCAGATGGCATCAGTATTATATGATGTTCTGAGAACTGTGGTTCCGGCTGAGAGAGTTGATGATGAGGTATGGTTTCTAGACCAATTTTATTAGCGATCCATGCACTATTTCTAATACCTCATTTCACATCCGGAGACAAGCATAGCTTAAAGGGTTGAAGAAATTGATGTCGTAATTGACAGGTAAGTAGATATGCACGAGAAGTTGAGAGGATAAAGGAGCATTATGCACCTCATAATATCCTTCCCTTGGATACCTTAGGCACTCCACCAGCAATTATGGAACTTCCTGAGGTTGGATACGTATACTGAATACTCAGTACTTGATGTTTAGATCCTCATGATACTTGCCTTGTCTAACACCCACTTTCATTTCGTTAATATCTGCAAACAATTAGATCAACGCTGCACTTAACGCTCTTCGTAAAGTGGATAACCTTCCAAAGCCTGTACTTCAGTCAACAAACAATGCCCCAGATAACAGTTCAATGCCAGAAGATGGGAGCCGACCTATTAACGATTTGCTTGATTGGCTTTGGTTGGCTTTTGGCTTTCAGGTAACCTTCAGTCTATATTTCCTATCCGTCTACTGCTCCAGTAGTGCATTATAATTTATGTATAAGGCTTCTTGTCTCGCAATTTTTCCTTAGTACTTGACGTTCAATTAGCTTCTTTCTAGACCCCAAAGATGAGCCTGGTGTCTAGGAGTCCGCTGCAGCATTTAAATTAGGATGTTGTGGTTGGTTCCTTGAGCACTTAGATGGATTATACATGGATGACCTAGGTAATCCAGACTTGAAAAATGTTTTTAGAATTCAAAAAGATTTATGATGCTGAAAGATTCTGTCAACCAAGTAATAACCGTACAACTCATGGCTGAGTCATGCCAAGTTACAATATACGAGGTTATTTATTTGGCAGCTAGTGTCAATTGGTCAGATGACTCAAGATGATATGTTCCAAGTTTTCTGGCTGTATATCCAGAAATATCTTACTAATATATGTGATTCTGATAACCAAACTCACATCATAAGGAGTTCCAGAAAAAATTTGATGGATTAAGTATTTTCTGTAAACATTTTAAATATCATGCGAGTGACTCACATGTGGAAGCTTTAATAATCTGCTGTCTAAATGTCCGGGATGAAGAAAGGAAATGTGGCTAATCAAAGGGAGCATTTGATTTTGCTACTTGCAAATGTCGACATTAGGAATAAACCACGTGAAGACTATGTGCAGGTATAAGTGTATGTTATCTTTTAGTCGGCAGCTTTCTTATTTTGGCTTTGTTTCGTAGTTTTTCGACTAGTTAGTTTGGAGATACAACTTACTTGGATAATTTCTACAGTTGGATAGTCACACTGTAAATCACCTGATGGAAATTTTTTTCAAGAATTATCGCTTGTGGTGCGCTTACTTGCATTGTGGATTAAACCTCAAGTAAGTTCATTTGCTCCTAACCGACATTATAAATTGAGGTCGCTACATTTAAAATATCAGTGGCATATTTCTCTTTGCAGGTTCCCTAGTAATGCTGACCACCAACAGTTGGAGCTTCTTTATATTGGACTTTATCTTCTTATCTGGGGTGAAGCTTCCAACATACGATTCATGCCAGAATGCATTTGCTTTATCTTCCATAATGTATGCTTGCCTTGTAACTTTTGATTGATCATTTCCATTCATATTCAGTTTCTTGAATATTTTTTTTTATGTTACCTGCAAAATGAACCATTAGGGCACTTGACATGACCATTTGTTTTTAATAAAGGCATTTGGAGAAATTTTCTTAATACTCATAACTTACAAATTGAATCAGACCAATAGTCAGCACTACATTATAATGCAACTATTCTCTATCCCTGATATTCTGTAAATATAGTACAGCTAGGTCTTCTTTTTTTTAATGCTCTTCCTTCTTAAGTACCACTCAAGCATCATGTCTTTGTTCAAGATTTCTTTTTCTCCATTGCATTTTATTCCACTCAGGTGTGTGTGGGGAATTTTTTTTTTTTTTTTTGTTTTTTTTGGGGGGGTTTTACAGGCACAAAACAACATTATTGTTCCATGTGATTTCTCTATAATATAGTAGCATCCCTTGGTATCCACCCATTTCCAAGTTTCACTGCTTTTCTTTCCTCAAGTTTGATAACCGGGTTACTCGTTCAAAATCTGGCAAGGTCTCCAATGTTGGACAAAATGATGCACCTTTTAGGCAAAGGTCTAATGCTCCACCTCACTACGAAAGAGGTAGCCAAGGTCTTTGTTTGCCTTCCTTCTCTTACTCGATGGAACTTATTTCACCTTTGTGCTTTACTTAGCATATATGAAAAATCAGCCTTCTTGAACTTCTCGAATAGGTCGAGGTTTTAGAGTAAATGGTGATTAAAAATAATATTAGAACATTGATCTAGAGATGTCGTTGGTCAAGTTTCGTCCAACTTACGTATGAGACGTTTTCTACTACTAGTGTTGATAAGGAGCATCGAAAATCAAGACCACTCTTGATTTTCGATGCTCCTTATCAACACTAGTAGTAGAAAATGTCTCATGAGTAAGTTGGACGAAACTTGACCAACGACATCTCTAGATCAATGTTCTAATATTATTTCGATGCGTTCATGATATCTCTTGATGTGTTCATGCAGTCTCCTATGCGGGACTGATATTCAAAGTATACTTCCAATTCGCTTGATATGTGAAGGATCCCTCTTTAACAGGTTAAGCTTGTAGAATATGGTGGTGGTTTTAAGCAACCTAGGATCCAGACCAAATTTAAGCATAAAAAGGATTCCAGGATGGACCATAAAAAAATTAGTTTCTCACAGTCATTTAGAAAGAATTTGTATCATGAAAGAAATGCCTTGAAGGTCCCCTGAACCTGATGAATCCCAAGAAAGTTTAATCATGGTATTTCTCGAAAATCGAAATTGTTGATCAATGGAGGAACAATATCGCCACTTTTGTATCAACAAAGAAATGCCTTGAAGCACGTACAATCATCTCATCTAGTAATGTCATTTATTAGATGCTTTGGTTTTCTTTGCAGCTACGGACTTTACCAAACTGCGGATAGAAGTACTTTATACAAAATATGAGATCATTACATACTCAGCCTTGAGACCATTCTTATAGGGAATCTAGGTGTCACCATAATGTACTGGATCGGACTTATGTGAAGAAAATTACTACGATCCAAAATATGATTTGATGTAGTCGATTTATGCTCTCCTTTCTCGCATTGACCTAATCCTGTCCAGGGAACACACGTGAGCCAAATACCACTGTGTGGCTGCCGATGACACTCCGATGCTTAAGTTAGATAAGGCTTAGGAGAGGCTTAAAGCTGTAAATTGGATTTTTGTAGCGTACCTTTATTCATCGACCTTATCTCCTTTTAATGTTGCGAGAGTCCTTGTTCGGCTAGGCCTTTGGTGGAGTAGTTTAGGGAAAAAGATCTTGCTGGAGATATTTTGCTTGTTGGGAGCTGTCTATGTAGAGAAGTTTCCCTAACGACTTGTGTTCCTAGATCTGTGGGAGAGGTTTTCCTTTCGGAGTGTTGTCCATGCAGGGAAGTTTCCCTGCTCCCCCAGATACTTTCCTTATCAGGGCTTACGAGTATTGGGCTTGACCGCGTGACGTGTGGGCTTAGTAGTGCGTTGCAATTTGGGTTTAACCTTCTGGATTCTGCCAATAGTGGGCTTAGTGTTGTCTGGCCTTGCTCGATTGGGCGTGCAATCAGGCCTGCTTTATTCTGTTTGACGAGATTATCATGACACGTGTACGGTGCTGATTAGAAGACAATTTGATGTATCATCAGCTACTCCCCCGAGTTGGTGGGCAGCTCATCGGTTCACCAAGTCATTTCATGAAGCAACTGTGCAGTCATGATGGTTGAGTCTGAATCGTTTCCTCTAGCGGCGAGCTTCATTAATTGGGCATGCGTCTGCCCCAAAGAGAAAAAGACGAGACTTTTGTTTTCTATATGGATCTCCTCTATGCGGAGTTTAGCTTCTTTACTCTTTCGATCTTAGAGACACTGTTTTGTCGTACCGCATTTTGTGCTTTTGACTTTGCTCAACTTGCAGTCGAAAGCTTTTACAATCTCTCATGGCGGGCCTAAATCAGCTTTTCGATGAACTGTTTGCTAAGGGCCGCAAGTTCTTTGAGGAAAGGTCGTTTTCTGAGTTGAGTATGGAAGTCCGTGAAATATATGGGATTCCTGATGATCTAGTGCTCTTCACTCTGGGCGCCGATCTGACGCCATTATCCCCTCCAGAGGGGTTTGTCTGTCTTTACTGAGGTATGCTTCAATTAGGCGTCTGCTTTCCTGTTATCAAGGAAATTTGGGAGTTTCTGATGTAACTCGGCATTGCGCTCGCTCAACTGGTGTCGAACGGGTATAGGACTGTGATCGCCATTCTGATTAGGGAGAATGACACTGGTGTTTGAGTATCTTTGAGAGCGATCCAACTGCGTACTTTCCCTCGATTGCTTTGGCAACCTGCCTAACGATTTTAAGTTCTTGCAAAAATATTGTTTCATGGCCTCTACGGACTTGAAGTATTTTGAGTTTGCTAGTTGTTCGGTTGAACGGGACTGATTAAGTTCAATTCTGTTTCTGATCTTGCTTGTGTTAAATGCATATCAAATTGACCTTTGGCCTTTCGTAGATAAATTCCCAACTTCGTTTCTTTTTGCTGAGGATAAAACGACTCTGGGCGCGTTTTGTGACATGCCTCGTTTGCGGTAGGGAATGTCGTTAAGTCTTCTAATATCAAGCGCAATGGAATGTGGACTCATTGGCATGAAGTTCCCATTCTTTTTAGGGTTCTTAAGCCAAAGCCCGAAGACGTATCTTCCTCGAAGAAGAAGAAGCTCCCGAAGATTAAGATTCCGAGCCCTTCAAGAAGGGCAAAGTTAAATGAGGCGCTTCCTTCTCCTGTTCATTTGAAGAGGCCTCGTGCTATGTCTAGGCTCGTTCGTGGGCGTTCAACTTCATTTGAGGGACGTATAGCTGTTGGACAAGTTCTTGATTCGTCTGTTGGGGCGGAGACTGTTGTATCCGAGGGGCATGATGCTCGGGCAAATGCTCTTATTTCCCTTCCTGACATGGGGAGGGAATATCTGCAAATGGTGGGGGTTGAAGATGTACGAAGCTGAGTACGGAGCAGACAGAGGTTTCGAACAAAGTGCAGCTGCAGGCGTGCGTGGAAGCTTCGTCTGGTGCGGGTTTGGGTCACCCCTTTTCATTGAAATACTTTTGAGTACATTTGGATCACGTGATAAACCCCCTATTTATCATACTTACAGTAGGCACAGACATCAGCAGCATATGGGAGTATACTAGACAACTACAGTGGATGCAAGCACCAGAACTTCAGCAGCACTGGAACAACATCATAACAGCAGTAGAGCAATGTAGCAGTGTATGAGCTCAGTGGGAATAAGCAGGAACCAATACAAATGAGGATAATGCTCTGTTAGTCGACTGTTAGTGCTCTGTTAAGTGTTGTTTTCATTGTAATATGTTAGTTAGTTAGAAATGACAGCAAGTGGATTGGCAAGTGGGAAGAGCAAGTAGGAAGAGCAAGTGGAAATCAGCAAGTGGGAAAAGCAAGTGGAAGTCAGCAAGTGGGAATGCATTTCTATATAAGTAGAGAATAGGATAATTAGCATATTCATTCATTCAACTTGTAAAACAATTGTACAAAGAGCATTTGCTCAAGTGGAGAGTTTCAGGTCTCTCGAACAACCTGTCTACATAATACAATACAGTTCTTTCTTGAATTCCATCTTTTGTGCTGTTTTGCTTCTTATCTGCATTGCTCCTTCAACAAGGTAACCTATTCTCTGTGCCTACTTCCTGATCTGCATTGTTTAACCTGCAAGATATATCAAATTGGTATCAGAGCAGGAGATCTAGGATGACAGGGAAATCATCCAACCAAGTTGGCAATGCAAACATGGCAGCAAGGGTGGGAATTGTGGAAGGAATGATCGATGTAGTACACCATGAGATTGGTTCCATCAAGGATGAAATTACTACCATTGCACAAAAACTAGAACAATTAGTGAAATTATGTGAAGAATCTTCATGAATAGCCTCCTCTTCATCGGAGCAATCCAAGGATGCGGAAGGTGCGGGTTTGGGGCAGAAAACTTCATGGGTAGAAGACCGGTTGGGAGGCCATGGCCATAGACAAGAAGCAAGATTTAGAAGGCTTGAAATGCCAATTTTTGATGAAGTTAACCCGGATGGATGGATCTTAAAAACGGAAAGGTTCTTTCAATTGCAACGATACACCAATGAGGAAAGGTTGGAGGCCGCAGTGGTGGGATTTGAGGGAGACGCGCTGATTTGGTATCAATGGGAGCCCAAGAGGCGTCCCATCTTATTGTGGGAAGAATTGAAGAAATTGTTGTTAACACAATTCCGCTCGACGCCCGAAAGAACACTTTGTGAACAATTTCTGGCACTCAGACAAGAAGGTAATGTGTCGAGTTATCGACGCCAATTCATCACTCTAGCAGCGCCATTTGACCAGCGTCCCGAGGAGGTATATATCAGTAAATTTGTTAATGGTCTTAAGCCCCAAATCAGAGCAGAATTGAGGATAATGGAACCTCCTTCTCTGGGCCGAGCCATGACTTTAACCCAACGGATTGAAGAAAAAATCCAGTTGAATGGGTTCAATAAAGGAGGATTGGGTCCAGGCCCAAGTCCAATTACGCATCGATCTTGGGTTAATGAAAACCCTAAATCAGATGAAATGGGGAGTCGAACACAGACATGGGGTATTTCGGGAGCTCGAAGAGGGGAAATCGATCTTGGTAAAAGGGGCTTTCGGCGGTTGAGTGAGGAAGAGCTTCGACAACGACGAGAGAGAGGATTATGCTTTCGTTGTGATGAGAAATTCGGGTCGGGACACCGGTGTAAAAAAAAGGAACTCAGTGTGTTGGTGATTCAAGAGGAGGAGATTTTGGAGAAAGAAGAGGAAGCTGACATAGAACAAGGTGTCGAACTAGAAGCCGCAGAGGTAGCCGGCAGGGTGGAGGTTTCTTTGAACTCGGTGGTAGGATGGACTACCCCAAAAACATTGCGACTCAAAGGTAAGATTTGTGAGCAAGAAGTAGTGGTTTTGGTGGATAGTGGAGCAACCCACAACTTTATTTCGACTAGCTTGGTTAAGAGATTGGGATTGAAGGTTACCTCCACTGACTCATATGGAGTAACCATGGGGACTGGGGAATCAGTGATGGGGAAGGGAGTTTGCAAGCAGATACGTTTGGCACTCTTAGAGATGGAAGTTCAAGAGGAATTCCTACCTTTGAACCTTGGAAGCTTAGATGTGATACTCGGAATCAAGTGGTTGGCTACGCTAGGAACCACCTACACAAATTGGAAGTCTCAAGTAAAGAGGTTCGAAATTGGAGGGGTAACCAAAATACTACGAGGAGATCCAACATTGGGGAAATCCTTAGTGTCGATGGAAGCGATGTGGAGGACCCTCCGCCGAGAAAAGCAGGGAGTGATGTTGGAATTGGGGAATATGGTTGCATCCAGTAAGGGATCGGGAGCACTGGGTGAAGCGATTAGAAAGGTGTTGGAGAGGTTTCAAGCAGTGTTCAGTGCCATACCAGGTTTACCACCGTTAAGGGGACATGAACATGCGATACTGTTGCATGAGGGGGCTTCTCCGGTGAATGTCAGGCCGTATAGGTACCCTCAGTTTCAGAAGGATGAGATTAAAAAATTGATAAGGGAGATGATGGCGGCAGGCATTATACGACCAAGTAAGAGCCCTTTTTTCAAGTCCTATTTTGTTGGTTAAAAAAAAGATGGTAGTTGGAGGTTTTGTGTCGATTACAGAGCACTAAACAAGGAGACTGTTCCTGATCGGTTTCTCATACCAATCATCGACGAACTCCTCGACGAATTACATGGGGCAAGCTGGTTTTCTAAATTGGATATGAAGTCTGGGTACATCAAATCAGAATCAAGGAAGGAGATGAGAACAAGACTGCGTTCCGCACACACGAAGGGCATTATGAATTTCTGGTGATGCCCTTCGGATTAACAAATGCTCCCGCAACCTTCCAGGTGTTGATGAATGAAAATTTCAGGCCTTATTTGCGGAAGTATGTCTTAGTTTTTTTCGATGACATACTGGTCTACAGTTCGGGGTTAGAAGCTCATTTGGAACACCTTGCAACAGTGTTGGCCTTGTTGGAGCAACATGAGCTTTACGCCAATCAAAAGAAATGTGAGTTTGGCAAGTGAGAGTTAGCTCATCTCGGGCATGTGATTTCTAATAAGGGTGTGTCGGACCGCCTCAACCGCCTGACTGCCTCAGCCCAAAAAATTGTTGCATCTAGCCCCATTGCAGCAAAAAGAGGTTGCAACCCACTCTATAATAGGGTTTTATATTTCTTGGTGTAATATTTGATAAAAACAAAATAAAATGTTTTTAAGTTTTGATAAATTTTGTTACACATTATTTAAAAAAAAAAAGATATCATGTTTTGATGAGTCTGTGATCAACATCAATCTTGATTTTTCATAGCATAGTTTAATGATTTTTGTGCTTTTAGAATACCAATAGTGATCATACTTGTGGATTTTTACCAACCATTCTAACAATTTCTTCTAACAAATGTCAATGATTGATCTGCGGGTGAGAGTTCTGACTGCTTGTGCTGTGATAATTCGTGCAATCATGGTCAAAATCCTCTTAGAAATCAGGGAGTGTAGTTCACCCTTTGTCTGGCGGCTTGGCTGTATATCGGACCAGCAGTTGCAGCTGCTATTGTAAGCAAACTAGTTAGCCTGTGGTCCTAGCATGTGCATCGTCGTAGATGATCGGACAATAGTCCTCGCGAGTCCTCTGAGTTGAGCTACCAGAGCTTTGACCGGACTTTCGACTCGTCTTTACTTGCCATTGGCGGAATAGGCTTAGTTACACCAGAGGTTGTTATCGCCAGTTATAACTGACTAAACCGTGGTCGGGTTCGGCGACCATCGTTTGTGATTGAACAGTGGTCCCTGACAAGTCGTCGTGATCAGGCGTCGAAGTCACTGACTAGACTCCCACTTTCCAACCCATCGTCATCCGCTTATGGTGGACTAGGAATTGGAGTGAGCCAGAAGTTATCATCGTCAGTCGGTCTAACTAAACTTTAGCAGGGTTCGGCGATCATTATCTATAATTGGACAACGATCCCTGGCAAGCCATCACGGTCAGGCGTCATAGCGCTGACTAAGCTCCCATTTTCTAAGCCGTCAGAATCCACGCGTAGCGAACTAGGCTTAGAGCAGACCAGAAGCCATCGTCATCAGCGGCCACTAACTAAGCTTTGGTCGGGTTCGTCGATCATCGTCTGCGAAAGAGCGGTGATCCCTGGCAAGCTATCTTAATCAGGCGTCGAGAGCGCTGATTAGACTCCCACTTTTTAAGCCGTTGGGATTCGTTATTGGCTCATTAGGCTTCGAGCGGACCAAAAGCTATTGTCATCGGTCGTCACCGACTAAGTTTTGGTCGGGTTCGGTAACTATTGTCCATGTTTGGACAATGATCTCTAGCAAGCTGTCTCGATCAGGCATTAGAACGCTGACTAAGCTGCCACTCTCTAAACCGTTGGCACCCGTTTAATGGACTGGGCGTTAGAGTGGACTAGAAACTATCGTCATAGGTCGAAACCGACTAAGCTTTGGTTAAGTTCGGCGACCATTATCTATAGTTGGACAATGGTCATTGGCAAGCCATCGCGGTCAGGTGTTACAAACGCTCGGTCAGGTGTTACAAACGCTGACTAAGCTCCCACTTTCTAACCCATCATCGTTTGCTTTTGGTGGGCATGGCGTTAGAGCGGACCAGAAGCTATTGTAATTAATTGGGTCTATCTAAGCTTTGGTCAGAATAAGATTTCGGGCGTGCAAGTCTGATTTGGGTGTCCTGATTTACTTAACTCGCCTAGCGGTTTGATTCCGGAGCTGGATCGATTGATCGGACTAATAATAGATTGATCGGCTTTAATGAACAACAACGAAACAATAATAGGGTAGACACCTTGGATTTATTGATAGTACTTTGTAGGCGCGCTCCTTATTCCATGGGCGCTCAAGGCCTTCGCCGTTTGTGTATTTGCATGTGCTGGGTCGGATCTAGCAGGGCATAATCTTGGGCCCATTAGTTGGCGGGGCCCAAATGGAAAAAATCTTTGTAGATCAACATGCCATGTGTACGATGCATATTGCGAGACGGTTCAGTATCGGTTACTCCCCCCAGTTAATGGGGCTGCGTGCAGGGCCATTAATTCGATGAATGTGGACTCGTGTAGTTGCAATTGGAACCGTCATTTTCCTGTTTCCCATACAACATTTATTGCTGACGTAACTGTTGGTTGACGCTCCTTAAACCACCTCGCCTATATATAGGTTAGTCGTTCTCTATCTTAAGCATTGCAATGAGCGTTGTAGAGTATGTTGACCAAATGCATCGTATCAGAGAATATGCTTTGGGTTTTCCAAAGGCTAAAGGAAGATATCTGTTACTGGAGTTTTTGAATGTTCTAACATTTACAGCGATGAGTCTTAATAAGACCTGCTATTATGCGATGCCACCTGATCTGGGTGAGCATCCAATTAATTCCATGAGATCTTGTAATATCTTCTTATATTGCATAAGAAGAGTTACGAACTCCCCCTTAGGGTGGTCAGGTTTGTCTTCCATCTTTCGGTGCACCCACGGCCTCTCGCGCCATCTAGTTTGGGAAATTATCCCTACATCTATTGGGCTTCACGCGTGATGCCATAGCCAGAAGGAAAGTTGGCGGAGTGGAACACTGATGGATGCGACCTTCGGTCCTGGGACATTAACTCCGCAACACCCCTAGGCACTTCTCTCTTGAGAGACATCCTCATCTGCCTTCATTTGCTCTAGTTCCAGATCCTCTTCACAGGGCAGATTGATGGAGCAAAGATGTTTGTATTTCGTTTCGAGGTTTATGCTGCCACTTTTAGATCATCCTTGCAAGGTGATTCGACGGAGCAATGAATCGAGTGCATACTTGCGGCCTTCTTCAAGCACTTTACTTTCACCACCTCCTTTAGAGGTATCTTGGCAGAGCAAAGTCTCGATGTGTGCATTAGCAGATGCATATTTGCGCCATACTCAGATACGTGTAGTGTATAAACTTTTGTACTAGTCAGTTAGGCAAACTTTGTAATAACTTTCATTCCAATCAATAAAATCTGTTTTATTTCTTGAATGTCTCGGGCAAACAATTCTTCTAAACTGAAAAAAAAAGACTAAAACGAAATCAAAGTAACAAAATAATTTGACTCCGAGCGTGGACTTAGCTAACCCGGCCCTGAAGGAGGCACGTATGGTCTTGGCTCAGATTGCATAGTCCCTTTAGCGAAATGTCTCGTTGTGCCAAAACTAGCAAATTTACTGAATAGTGGACTTCGTGCAGGCGAGGAGTTTCTTATTGATTATCAGCTCTTGGAGTAGGCGCCCGTTTGCTGAAGTAATGTTACTTTGCTTTATGGTGGTCTGGATTGAGTCTCCAGCTCTGAAATCTAGCTTTTCGCATAGCTGCGCTTCGATTGTCGGGGATTTTTCTCTTTCCGCGCAGATTGATTCTCCCCCTTTGCTAGGCTCGGTGCTTGACTGTTTCGCAGGCCCAAGGTGTACTTGATAGCAATTCAACTATTTAAGGGCTGCATAACTGTGCAGTTAAAACAACGTTATAACTCCGATATAACTCTTAACGGGGGTGAGCCATTACGTTATGACATTATCATGTTATGGTATCACAGCTCCGATATAATGACATTATATGACCGTTATTGAGAACGTTTTTTTTTTCAATAACCCCGTTTTAACGTTTTGTTCTAATACATTAAAAAAAAATCACTCATTTCATTCTTGATCGAACAAGAACCCTAGACTCATAGGAAATAAGGACTTGAGCTAGCCGTCACCAATCGACAGAGAACCAGACCTCGCCGTTTGATAGAGAACCAGATAAAAGAAGGGAAGAAGACGAAGAGTCGATTGCACTCTCATACGAAGGGAAGGTGTTTTTATTAATGTTTTTTTTTTTAAATTTAATGTTATGAACATGATTTACTTTTTTGACTCTATAATACATTAATACTTTGTGGGAGTATTCAAAATATATTTAAAAAACTATTCCGTTATATATCGTTATATCTCGATATATCCCGTTATAACCTATAACGCTCTTGGACCGTTATGGGTCGTTATCCGTTTTAACTGCATAGCTGCATAATGACAGTCTCTTGCTGCAGGTTGATATCTTCGGATAGTTCCTTGGGTTTGGTTGGCTGTGTATTTGATGCATTGGTGTAGAGTGGAAACTACTGCCTCCATATGATGGAGTCAACTTCTTCCCCGAATAATTTTGTAGGTGGATGTAGCGTCAACCACCATAAATTCTTGGACAAGGTACTTCCGTAATTGTGACTCTCTCGCCACCACCATTAGATTGATCTTCCTGATAAGGAAACATTTCTCCACTGAATCTGACCATGGGGTGAGTGGCGGGGTCAAGTCTTTTTCCTGGAGTTGCATGTTGCGGAATGCACTGTGAAACATGGCATTGAGTGAGCTTCCTGTATCTACCAAGGCCCTTTTCACCTCACACTTCGCAATGAAGACGGAGATGACGGGGGCGTCATTGTGAGGAGAATGTACACCCTGGAGATCCCTATCCGTAAACGTGAATGGTAGGATCAGGCTCTAAACTCGTGCATGCTGCACTTGTTGGTCCTCGCACTGGGGTTGTGTAAGCATCTCGGTCAGTGTCCTCTTGTGGGACCTGTTGGATTATTCTCCCTTGGGACTGACCCCATGAAGGATATAAATGATGTCAGAGCTCCTTTTCCAATCTTCTTTCCTTTGCCCGATTTTGCCTTCTGTCCGAGCTCAAGGCTTGAGCTTGCCTTTCCTGATCCAGTACTTGACTTCCCTTTCCTTTGTTGTTGTCGTGCCGAGCAGGGTCTTTTCGCTCCTTGAGGGGCCACTCGAGTTTTTTCCAATTCTTGAAGGAATCGAGGATGTCGGACATAATAGATTTGAAAGGGGTAACAGATTTGGACCCGACATAATTAGAGGCCTTGTCCTGCCTTGTGCGGCCGTAGTTTGTCTTACTGTCATTGTGCTTCCTCTTGTTGCCATTTTTGTCCTCATTTTTCTTCCCTTCGTTCTTGTCCCTGAGGACAAAGGTTTTCTTCTCGGATTCCGCCTCTTTCTTGGCAGTCAGCATCTCGTCTAGAGTGATATATCTCTTGGCATCCTTCAACAAGTCTGCCATATTGATTGGGGGGCCCAGGGTAAAGAAATCATAAAACTTGCCTCTCCTTAGACCCGAGGTGAAGGCTGTGACGACAGTGTCATCACTACAGCCATCGATGAGAGTCAACTCATCGTTGAAGCACGTGACGTATTCTCTCAATCTACTTCTGTTTTAGGGTCAGCAGATAGTGCGGGACCTTCCTGATTCGTTGGCTGCCCAAAAAGTTCATGAGGAATGCCGTCGCCAATGTCCGCAATGAGTCGATGGACCTCGGAGGGAGGTTGTGGAACCAGGTCAGCGCTGACTTCTTCAGGCTGGTAGGGAATGATCGGCATATTATCGCATCAGACCTTTCATTGAGTGCCATTACATGCTAGAAGAAGCGCAAGTGATCGAACGGGTCCCCCGCCCCATCGTAAAACTCCAGCTTTGGCGGAATGTACTTCTTCAGCAGCGATTCATCCATGAACGAAGGGACAATGAGGTTGAACAATACGTTTGGATTTGTAGCCCCTTGTCGAATGAGGTTTTGCGAGATGTGTCTGTCGGCCGATCCTCCGCCTGTGGTTCACTAGGAAGTTGCAGGGGCAGCGCGGCTCTCCTGAACGTGCACTCTGGAACCTTCTGGGTACTAGGCTCTTCGCTTCTCACGGTCTCCTCCTGTGGGTAGATGATTTTGCTGATTGAGTATCTCCATCGCTCGTGCGATTTGTTGCATCTGGGTTGATCGTAAATCCACCCTTGGGTCCCCCGTGGCTACCACCGACGTGGGGGGTTTGAGAGGGTTCCTCCCGCGGTGGCGGCGGCACCGGAGCTGGTGGCGCTCTGCTAGTTCGAGTGTTCGAGGGTTCAACGTCTTCATTGTTGCGAGACCTTGTTGTCACCATCTTTCTGGCTCTCTGGGAAAGGTGGTACTACTGCTTTTTCTGAGGAACTTTGTAGTTCCCCATGGGCGGTGCCAAACTGATGTCGATTTCTGCTCTCATTCCTCGCCTTGACCTAAACCTGCACAGGGAACACACTTGAGCCAAAGACCACCGTATGGCGGCCGATGACACTCCGATGCTTAAGTTAGATAAGGCTTAGGAGAGGCTTAAAGCTGTAAATTGGGTTTCTGTAGCATACATTTGTTCATCGACCTTATTTCCTTTTTATAGTGTGAGAGTCCTTGTTCGGCTAGGCCTTTGGTTGCGTAATTTAGGGAAAGAGATCTTGCTGGAGATCATTTTCTTGTTGGGAGTTGTCCATGTAGAGAAGTTTACCTGCACGACTTGTGCTCTTAGATCTGTGGGAGAAGTTTCACTTTCAGAGTGTTGTCCATGCAGGAAAGTTTTCCTGCTATACTTATACTCCAGTATTTGTTTCCTAGTCGGAACCAATGTATTGCTGATCTACCTGTCTTGGGTCGATCCCCCGGATACTTGCCTTATCAGGGCTTACGAGTATTGATCGCATGACGTGTGGGCTTAGTAGCGCATTGTAATTTGGGTCCGACCTTCTCGATCCTGCCAATAGTGGGCTTAGTGCTATCTGGGCTTGCTGGATTGGGCGTGCAATCAGGCCTACTTTGTTCTATTTGACGAGATTATCATGACACGCGTACGGTGCTGATCAGAGGACGGTTTGATGTATCATCATGATTCATATACCAATCCGTATAGAGTTTAATAGTTGTCATCTTTCTACCTTTCTCATGTATTGTTCAGGACTTGATTATGCAGACTAGAGAAAGTAGATGACTTCTTGCATGACTTCAGAATTTCAAAACTAGACTCTTAGGATTCAAGTAATGGCGGTAGAGGGATCTCTTCATTAAGGTACTTCTTAGAGTTAATTGATTTTTTGATTTACCATCTTTAGTTATGTCTATCTCTTACTGTGAATTCACATCAAATCATCATATCTTTGGACCTTTATTTTTTAATCCTCACACACACACACACAAAATTTTTAATCTGGTCATTTGACACTCAGTTATGGGGTTCCATGAAAACCAGACATGGATTGTTTCTTCATGATGACGAACTCCAAGTCATGCAAATCATTTTCTCATTCCAATTTTTAAACCATAGTAAATGTGGTGACCAAGTATTCAAATTTAGCATAAGATAAAATGTACTGTTTAGATTCAGTGTCATCTCTCTCTCTCTCTCTTTTTAATAAGCAAGACAAAGCATTTCAGTAAACACTGAAAGCACTAGGAACTCAATAAGGTTGAGGACAAGGAGATCAAAATGGAAAAAAGGACCATTGCCGAGTGGCAATGCTATTGAAAATACAAGAAGAAAATTACAATCCCTTAACTACCCAACTAGAAGCCCAATACCATGACACCACCTTAATCTCTCTTAGAAAATTCTCCTCTTTCTTTCCTTCAGCCACCATAGAGTGGCTATGAGCCCTTTCCAGAAATCTAGAAATGGAGCTGGGCACAAAGATTTCTACCAGTAATCCATGTTCTCCACCAGTTAAGGGAAATGATTAACATTCCCTTAACTGGTGGCACATAAATTGCTACTAGTGATCCATGTGTAGCAGTTGAGGGAAATGGTTGACATTCTGCAGTGCCAATAAGAAGGCCTTCCTACTACCCATCTAGGCTTACCTCTTGCGGCAAAGAACAAAAACAGACAAGTTTCAGAGCCTACCATCGATAAAACTAAAAATAGACTGCTAGTTTGGAAATTCAAATTCATTTCTAATGCTGGCAAAGTTACATTGATAAAATTCACCCCTGCCAGAATCCCCCTCTCATGTGCATTGTCAAGCCCATCTCTATTCAACAAGACATTGAGAAGATTGCAAGGATTTCTTATGGGGCTCCAATGCTCAAACTAAGACTTATCACTGGGTGAAGTGGAAAGGTGGAATGCAAATCATAAACCTTCATCTTTCCATCAACCTCTGCTTTCCAAATGGCTGTGGAGGTTTGGTGTGGAGCACAATTCTCTTTGGAGAACCATTCTTCAGGAAAAGTATGGCCTGCAGGGTTGTGGCTGTTGATTCACCAATCAAACTGCCTCCCCTTATGTCTGCTCTTCGTGGATGGGTATAATGAAATTGAAGATGCAATTTTAGAAGCATATTACCTTCAAGGTTGGAATGGTAACAAGATTTTGTTATGGGAAAACAATTGGTGCAGTAACACTCCTTAAGAGAGAGTTTCTACCCCATATTCATATTATCTCTCTCCAAAACAACTTTTGCTTCTCATTTGTATTTGGAAGTTAACACAATACTCCTAGCTGGGATCTCTAGCTCAGAAGAGGAGTGAAAGTGGGGAGCTCACTGCCCTCATTGGGCTGCTTTAGTTACTTCAACATACGGTTCTTAGTGATGAAGAGGATGTTTGGGTCTTGGATGACAAGTCTGGTAAGTTTTCAGTGCTAGATGCTCACTCGAAGATGCAAACTGTGGCCTTAACTGAAGCTCATAACTGTGCCCTCCCTTCACATTTTGGCAATAAATTTTTTTTTTTATAAAGGAAGTCCCTCCTAGAGTAAATTTGTTCCTCTAGGCTATTGGCCTTGGAAAAGTTCTCATCCATGACAAACTTTCTAGAAGTGGCCTTCTCTATCACAAACTATTGCTATGTTGTGAGAATCAGCAAGAATCTACAGAACACATCCTTTCTCCTTTCTTTCTGCCGTTTTCCAGGGATCTCTAACCTGCTATTTGTCAAGCAGCCAACACTAACCCTCCAGTTGCTTCCAATCTCTTAATGGGGTTCCTCTTGGGGTCGGTCTAGCCTCTCAATCAAAGGTGTGTGGCTTTGGGATAGAGTGTTATTTGCTACCTTTTGGGTTCTTTGGAAAGAAAGGAACAGCATGATTTTCGAAGGGCAAAAGAAGGATATTCTCTATCTCACCAATTCTACCAAGTCATTGGTGTGGCAGTAAGGGGTTTCTTGGGGAATTATCACTGATCAATGTCTTCACTTGTGTATATTTAATTGGGCAAGTTTGTTTTACTTGTAAGTTGTTGTAAGAACGTGTGGGTGTTGTGGCTAGCTAATTTTCTCAATCACTAGCTTTGTATTTCCTTTTATTGTTTTCAATGAAGTTTGTTATTTCATTGAAGCAAAAATACATGTTATCCACCAAAGATTGCAACTTGCATGAGCACTCCACCAATCACCCTGTTCCACACTTCCCCAACCACCTATCATGCCAGAAATTAGTCCTTTTCCTGTTGCCGATTAAGATAGTTAAATGGCTTTGAAACTCCTATTTGTTAGCCATGATGGCTCTCCTTTGACCACATCCTTAAGGAGCCTTGGTTTGGTGAACCATTGTTGATGATCTTAGTTAGGTTAGAAACATTAACATTAGCTGTTTTGAGTGTGAGTTACATGAGATCATTGTCGTAAAATTAGCCATTAAGGTTCCGTTTGTTTCTTGGAAATAAATATTCAAAGGAAAATAAAGACTATGGAAAAGAAAAAAATTCCAGTTTTATTTCCGAAAACTTTTCCATGTTGTTTGGTTTAAATTATCAAATATTTGCCTTGTGCGATAGCAGTTGTGGTTGTAGTGACATTGGTGGTGGTGGGAAGTAAGTTGTATGATGGTGGCGACAGTGGTTGTTCTATTGGTGGCAGTGGTTGTACTATCTTGTTAGTAGTGGTTTGGTGGTGATATGGTGGTGGTGGTTGAGTAATGGTGGTGGTGGCAGTGGTGGTTGGGTTATGTTGGTTGAGCTATAGTAATGGCAGTGGTGGTTGCAATCTGGTGGTGGTCGTGTTAAGATTGTGGTGATTATGGTGCTATGATGGTGGTGGTTTTGGTAGTTTTTTGTTATGGCATCTATGATGGTGCTGGTGGCGGTGGTGGCAGCTATGCAGTTAAATCGAAAAGCGGTCGCAGCGTGGTCCAAGACCGAATTACGACTAAGCAGGATTAATCGGGAGTAATCAGATTTAATCGTTCAATTTTTTCAAAGTATATATTTTTAAAATTTAATCATAGTCATATATTACAAAATAAGTAATTAATCAAAATAGTGTAAATTTGTAATTATATAACTTTACTAATTATTTGCCAAGCTACTTTAAAGAAACTAAAAGAAAATTGTAGATTGTTTTAACAACCAAGCTACCAAGACAAACATTTAGAAACTGTTAAGAGATTAAGAGAATACTCTATATTGATATTTACATCGAAAGAATTACATGTATTTATATACAAACTATTGTATCTATACTAGGAAACTATATCAATTAGAATCTCTAATTGACAGCCTAATTGCCAGCTATATACACACTGTAACACTCCCCCTCAAGCTGGAGCATAAATGTTAATCATGCCCAGCTTGTTACAAAGATAGTCAATCCGAACCCTATTTAAAGCATTCGTGAAGATGTCCCCTAGTTGTTCTCCAGTTTTCACATATCCTGTAGAAATCGAGCCTTGTTGAATTTTCTCACGAATAAAATGACAATCAATTTCAATGTGCTTAGTCCGTTCATGAAACACAGGATTAGATGCAATATGAAGAGCAACTTGGTTATCACACCACAATTTCGCTGGTAATGTAGTTTTAAGTCCTACTTCAGTCAAGAGCTGATATATCCACATTATCTCACATACAGACTGTGCTATAGCCCTATATTCAGACTCTGCACTGGATCGTGACACAACGCTTTGCTTCTTACTCTTCCATGAGACCAAATTCCCTCCAACAAAGATACAATAACCTGAAGTGGATCGTCTATCCATTTTGGAACCTGCCCAATCTGCATTTGAAAAACATTCAATATGAGTGTGCCCATGATTTTTGTACACGATACCTCGTCCTGGTGCTCCTTTCAAGTAACACAAAATTTGCTTTAACGCTGCCCAACGATGAATTGTTGGGGATGACATAAACTGACTGACAACACTGACTGAGTATGCAATATCTGGACGAGTCACGGTAAGGTAATTCAACTTCCCAACCAACCTTCGATATCTTCCAGGATCTTCAAATGGTTCCCCCTCTTCTGTAAGGTGTACATTTGGAGTCATTGGAGCACTACAAGGTTTTGCTCCCAATTTTCCTGTCTCAGTTAATAAGTCAAGGACATATTTTCTCTGAGATAGAAATATACATTGTTTACTCCGAGTGACTTCAACTCCCAAGAAATACTTTAACACCCCCAAATCCTTAGTGTGAAACTGAGTATGAATGAAAGATTTAAGGGATGAGATTCCTCTAGTATCATTTCCAGTAATTATAATGTCATCCACATACACAACTAACAGAATGATACCAGTTGCAGATCGTTTGTAGAATACAAAGTAGTCAGACTTGCTTTTCTTCATACCAAATTTCTCAACAGCCTGACTAAATTTTCCAAACCAAGCACGAGGACTCTGTTTCAAACCATATAAAGATTTGGGAAGACGACAAACTCGCCCTGACTCCCCCTGAGCAACAAAACCATGAGGTTGGGCCATATACACCTCCTCCTGAAGATCACCATGAAGAAAAACATTCTTGATATCAAGCTGATGTAAAGGCCAATTATGGGAAGCCGCCAATGAAATAAATAACCGAACAGAGGTCAACTTTGCAACAGGAGAGAAAGTGTTAGAGTAATCCACCCCATAGGTTTGAGCATAGCCCTCTGCGACAAGACGGGCTTTCAATCGGGCAACTGACCCATCCGGATTGACTTTAATAGCGAATACCCATTTGCAACCTATAGCCCTTTTGTCTGAAGGTAAATCGACCAGGTCTCAAGTACCATTGTCATCTAAAGCATTCATCTCCTCTATCATTGTATTATGCCAACCAGGATGAGATATGGCTTCACGAACAGTTTTAGGAAGAGAGATAGAATCAATGGAAGCAATAAAAGAACAAGAGGAAGACGACAAGTTATTATAAGAAACAAAGAAATAGGATAAGCACACTGGCGTTTACCTTTGCGTAATGCAATAGGAAGATCATCACGCGGGACTGGATCTGATGACGAAGGAGCAGGTGTAGGACATGAATCAATAGGTGGACGCCTGGAGTAAACCTGAATAATATGAGGCTTGACATGAGCTGGTTCCGAGACATGTGCTGGTGCCGAAACAGGTGCTGGTGCCGAGACGGGTGCAGAGGATGTGATGGAATAGACTAATAAATCAGGTAAATGTAAGACAGATGACAGAGATAGCGGGGGGTAGGGGGGTAGGGTTGATGGTGCCAATCCCGCGAACACAAGATGGTGACCCATCGGCTAAAGTGACGGTAGAAGTAGAAGCATAGGATTGAAAAGAAGAAAATAGACTAGAATTACCTGTCATATGATCTGTGGCACCAGAATCAATGACCCACTTGGAGGATGATGAAAGAAGACATACATCGGGTTTACCTGAATCAGCAATAGCGGTGACAGAAGGAGATGAAGACTTTAGTGATTCCTGATACTTTGAGAACCTGACAAATTCATCAGTAGAGATAAGGACCGATTTGTCAGAGGCATTAGTAGTGACCGCAACATGAACTGAGTGTTTTTGCCGGTTTTTAAATTGTAGCTTTCTACAGTCAAACTTGGTATGGCCTGACTTACGACAATAGTTGCAAATAATACTTTCAGAATCCGGCGTGCGAGTTTCAAACCCTTGTGAGCTGCCTCCTTTGTGTCCACTGTGATTAGACGGTCTCCCAGGTGCATAGCTGTTATTTCGACTTACCAAAGCACCATTAAGCGGAACAGGTGGAGTAATCTCGGTGCGGAGAACACGACTAAAGACATCGTGTAAAGAGGAGATATCAGACCCAGAAAGAACTTGTGCCTTAGCAGAATCAAATTCAGGAGAGCCCTGCTAGAAAACTCATGATAGCCATTTGCTCCCGTTGGCGTTGTTGAACCTTCACATCAGGGCTAAATGGCAGCAACATATTAAGCTCCTCATACGTTTTCTTAAACGCCATAAAGTAGTTGATAAGGGACTGATCTTGTTTTTCCACACGATAGAATGCTCGGCAAACCTCATACATGCGAGAGAGATTCCCTTTCCCAGAGTACAAAAAATCCAAATAATCCATTAGTTCTTTAACAAATTCACAGTGATTGATCAAGCCAATTACCTCACTATCAATAGAATTCCGAATCTGAAGGAACTAGCGAGCATCTTCCCTGAGTCAGATCTGCCGCGAATCCTCAGGAGGATCATTAGTCAAATGGTCATCTTTGTCAATACTTCGTAAATAAAGCTGAACAGTCTTACTCCAGTCCAGATAATTCGAACCATTCAACTTATGATCCTTGATTTTAGACATCACAGGAACCACATCAGATACAACCACTGACTTTGTCTCAGCCATAACAGGTCAAATAGATAGAACTCAGAATTAAAAAACGCCAAAAACAAATTTGACAAATGGGGTTTTCAGAAATCGTGCAAAATCTTCCCCAAATCAAGGGAAATCAGGGAACTCAGGGATTAATGGGTTTGGATCACACAAGACGCAGACACAGAGACGCAGAGAGGCTTGAAAAGACAGAAAAGCAGAAGATCGATCGACCTGGTGAAGATCGAACGGCGGCTGGAAGGGTCGATCGACTTCGATCGGTGGTTGGAGAGTCAAACGGCGCCTAGGAAGAACGATCGACGCCTGGGAAGGTCGGACAGCTTCGAACGACGCCTGGGAAGAGCGATCGACACCTGTGAGGGTCGATCGGTTGCGGGGAAGGTCGAACGGCTTTGAACGGCGCCTGGGAAGATAGATCGACGCCTGTGAGGGTCGATCGGTGGCCTGGGAGTTCGAACTGCGGTGAGAACCAAACTTCAAATTTCAAACTTCGAATATTAAGCCCTAACTTCAAACTTCGAATCTCAATCTCAAACCCTAAGCTCTGATACCATGTTAAGAGATTAAGAGAATACTCTATATTGATATTTACATCGAAAGAATTACATGTATTTATATACAAACTATTGTATCTATACTAGGAAACTATATCAATTAGAATCTCTAGTTGACAGCCTAATTGCTAGCTATATACACACTGTAACAGAAACAAAATAGATGCTAGACTTAACAGGAAGAACCAACATTCCTATCCCACTAACCCATGAAGGTAAACCGTATTACTTTGCATCGAAAATATTTCTAGAAGTACCACTTTGTATAAACAAAAATACTCCATCTCCAGAGGATTATGCCAATATATTCTAGACCAAATGATAAAGAAAGTCATGACTGAAGTGCGTGAAAATTGTGTGGATTTGTCTAGCATAAACATAATCACAAACTTTCATAGAAATTGTGAGGTTCAGTTATTAGTGCTCTCAGTCAAAGGCCAAAAATGTCAAATACACAAAAATATGAGTGTTCAGCATCAACAACAAGCTGAATCCAATTTGTTCCGACAAGGCGACGACAATCAACTGTTTCACCACAATCCATATCACTACAAACAACTTCAATCAACAAGCTCCCCAGTCCATATGAATTCTACACGAGAGAGGAGAAGAGGGGAGGCCGAGTGGGATGGGGACTGGGAGGAGAGTGAAGGGGGAAATTAGGGTTGAAGTGGTATATACCTTTCTGATTTGGGTTGAAGGAAGGCAGGAAAAGAGAGACTGAGAGAGACAGAGATTGTCGTCGCCGTCCAAAGATCTTCACCTTCTCGTTCGTTCTTAAGTTTAGGGTTTTTATATACATAGCGATAAATTGGCAATTCGGCTGGGCCGATTAATCGGTGACTCGCTGATTTTTCACCGATTAATCGGTGTCCGCTAAAACCCAACCGATTCGGTCAAACCCCGAATTGCGATTAATCTCTAATTAATCAGCAATTTTTCGCCGCATTAATAACTTAGGGTGGCGGCGATGCTGGTGTTGGTCCATTGTGGTATGGTGGTGGTGATGGGTGTTGATTTTGGCATGGTGGAGTGGTTATGTAGTTGAAACGACGAGGATAAAATTTGGTATGTTGATTTTCCACTCATGAGGCTTTTGTAATAAAAAGTTTCCAAAGAGTTATAATTATTCGTGAAACAAACACTAGAAAATTTGAAGTCCGACAAATAAACATTCCAAAAAATAATTTTTCATGAAAAACTGTGCCCAACTTATTGTCAAGTGGTATGAACAAACGTCAATGATGTATAAGAAAATAAAGTGATTGTCATAATATATTGTTGATGAGGGGATAATTAAGAGATCATTGTCATAGCTTAACGCATCTCATGTGGAGCTTGTGAACATACATGACACCCAATTCCCGAGGAGGTGATGTACTAGAGCGGTACCTACACAAGATGAGGTGATGGTTGTGCTAGGATTTGTCGTGCATCGATTAGGAAGCTGTATAAGTCAAGATTGACATTGAGGGATCTTTTCAGCTCAATTGCCAACAGTCAGGGGTTCAAAACTTGGCAACACAAATTTGGTTTCAGCTAAAACCAATAGATATGTAATGTATTTTGGAACAGAGAGGAGAAACAAACCTTGAACCCTCAAGGAAAAAAGCTCTTGAATCAACAAGAGAAGAGAAATAAAATTTTAAGAAAGCAATGAACAATATTATTGATTTGAGAAATGAATACAAATCCCCTTATATAGATAACTCCATAAAAAATAACTTAGAAACCAACTGAAACAATGACTTTGGACATTCTTAAACTGTCTGTAATGTGATAAGAAACCTTTTAAATCCTATTAGGACCCGAATTGGACACTCCTAAGGAGTTCTAATAATAGCCTGAATAATAAAAAGTGGTTATAAACAAACTAAAATAGACTTTGGAAATCCTATGCATATTGAAAAATACATGACCATCATATGTCCTAAGTTTTATAGAAGTTACTATTTAATGACACTTCAACTGACCTCATGTCATACTTAACATTCAATTAGTTTCAGAAAACTGCACTTGTTTTCAAAATATCTTGAACTTGTGAAATGAATAGTTGTTTCTATTGAAATACACAAGGATTCTGTCATTTAAACTTAGTAAGACAGGCTCCGCCCCAACTAGTAACTCTCGTTCGCTAGTTGGTTCGATCCATGAATTCTATACTTATGTGTAATGGAAATATCAAAATCTAATACTTTGTCTAGGATGGATCCTTGGTCATGCTAATGAAGTGTTATTGGAATAGACAGTAATATTTTATTTCCACAGATGGCAGATGATCTTCATGGAATTTTATATAGCAATGCGCAATCTGTCAGTGGAGGAACATTCCAACCAGCACATCAGGGTGAAGAATCATTTTTGCGTGATGTTGTAACACCTATTTATCAGGTCCTGCGAAAGGTAAACAATCTGAGTTGTGCCCATTTAAATGTTCCATTATAAGTTATTTGCATCCGGAAGTCGATATCTGAATAATGAGTTGACATTTTGTAAAAAAAGGAAGCATGGAGAAACAAAGGAGGAACTGCAAGCCATTCAAAGTGGAGAAATTACGATGATCTAAATGAATATTTTTGGTAACATTTTTCGTTTACAAATTTTTTTTTTATATACTTTTTTATTTTATTTTTGCAACTACCTAACAAAAAAAAACTTCTATGTTGTGAATTTTTTTTGTAGGTCTGATAAATGTTTCAACTTGAAGTGGCCAATGAACCGTGAAGCTGATTTTTTTGTGCATACGGAGGAATCACATCCTAGAAATGAGGTTCTCTCGATGCTTATTATGATTGTTGTTCTTTCCATTTTTTATACTGATGATGTGTACTAGCTTAGTTGGTAGAGGTGTGGGTGTGGCTGATGGACTCACACATCACGGGTTCGAACCTGGCCGGCGGCATGGGGTGGGGAGGGTTAAGGGTAAAAAAAAAAAAAAAAAAACTAATGATTTGTACTATGTCTTTGCAAATTGTATGACTTTCATGACAATAATATTAGTTGTTTTTAATAGTATTATTTTC
This sequence comes from Berberis vulgaris, assembly GCA_963556465.1. Lineage (NCBI taxonomy): Eukaryota > Viridiplantae > Streptophyta > Magnoliopsida > Ranunculales > Berberidaceae > Berberis > Berberis vulgaris. The sequence goes on along the minus strand of OY747129.1, from coordinate 36,648,576 downwards.
TTAAGCAAAAGTAGGATAATTGAAAGATGTCTTAGACGAGGATTGGTCTATATGGTCTCTGGAAATGCTTGTTGTCTTAGACTTTAAATATCTTGCATGTTTTTTTTGGTGGGCTAGTTTATTTATTTATTAATTATTAATTTAATTATTCACTCCTTATTTTTTTAAGTAGATGTATACAAAGTACTTCTCAAAAAAGAGAAAGGGAAAGGACAAAGATAAAGAGAAGAATAGAAATATTTGATTGTGCCAAATATGCAAGTTTTGAGGGTTCCATAGAAATATTTGATTGTGCTTCTTGCATTTTCCGCTCTATAAACGCAATATTGCTGTACGCACAATATAGCAGTTTGCAATCTGCTGTTTTGCTTCTGTCTGAAAAGAGACAATTCAGTTTCCATTATATCACTTATTTATCTATTTTTTCACAGCATCCGAACCAAGTAACTCCTGGAAAGAGGAAGCCCAAAACAAATTTTGTGGAAGTTCGTACATTTTGGCATCTCTTTAGAAGCTTTGACCGGATGTGGATATTTTTTATATTGGCTTTTCAGGTAAATGGAATTCTGGTTATTGATGGAGTTGGCAATGGGATCATTTTAATTGTATGAAAGATAGATGAAATAGTGCTTTTGATTGGATCAGGCTATGGTTATTATTGCGTGGAGTCCTTCTGGTTCCCTTGCTGCTATCTTTGATGAAGACGTCTTTAGAAGTGTTATGAGTATTTTTATCACTTGGGTTTTGCTTAACTTTTTGCAAGGTACCTGGATTTTACTCCTTTTCTTTTCTTATTCTGTCTTTGTTATTGGCAGTGCAATTTATGGGGAACATATGTACTTTAGTAAAATATTTTCCAATCCTGTGTGCAACAAATCATCATCATCATCAAAGCCCATTCCCGAGATTTTCGGGGTCGGCTACATGGATTTTGGTTCTCCAAGCAATGCGATCTTCCCACATTTCCTCGCCTAATCCAAGCTCAATGATATCTTCATTCACCGTCTTCATCCAAGTTTTCAACGGTCGTCCCCTCCGTCTACACCTTCCATTAACTTGCCAATCTAAACATTTTCTAATTGGCGCCGTGCTTGGTCTCCTCCGCACATGACCAAACCAAGTTAAACGTCTTTCTCTAATTTTTTCCTCTATGGGCGCTACACCTAAGTATTTCCTAATTCTTTCATTTCTTTCATTTTTTCCTCTATGGGCGCTACACCTAATTTTTTCCTCTGTGTGCAACAAATAACCTTGGATAATTTCTATACCTGCCTTTTTCATTTATATTTTAATTATGAATTCCATTTTCTTTAAGGACTGCCTGATCTTCTGCAGCTACTCTGGACATCATTCTCAGTTGCAAAGCTTGGGGAAGTTTGAAGTTCTCTCAAATTTTTCGATACATCCTGAAATTCATAGTTGCAGCTATATGGGTTGTGATCCTGCCTATTGGTTATTCGAAATCTGTGTTGAATCCTACAGGATTAGTCAAATTCTTCAGTGACTGGACTGGAGAATGGCGAAACCAGTCACTTTATACTTATGCTGTTGTGCTTTATATGACACCCAATATACTGGCTGCATTACTTTTTCTCCTTCCACCTCTGCGACGACACATGGAACGTTCAAACTGGCATATTGTTGTGTTGCTTTTGTGGTGGGCCCAGGTAACCATCTTGTTGAACTGTTTTTCTTTCTGATGAATTGTTGTTCCTATATTTGTATTTCTTATTTGAAGTTCTCTTTCTGATGAATGATTTTCCGAGTTTCTTAATGATAATATGTAATCTGAAGAATGTTTTTTGAAAATAGTGGAAGTGTTTCAGTTTCAAGCACTAGCATCGTTGTGGAAAAGGGAAAGATGTAGGGTTCGTTTGGTTGCATGGAAAATAGACATGGAAATTGAAATCGTTTCCGTGAATCCAATCCGAGGCCTCCCCCTCGGACTTAGATTCCCATGATTAGTGGGAAAACAGCCTTATGAAGAATTGACTTCCTAAATAAACAACCAAACAGCGGAAAACTGCATAACAAGATTTCCCAAGGAAAATGGCAAACCAAACAGTCCCGTAATATATTTATCTATTTGTATCAGTTAAGGTTATTTCTCTATCTATGTCTAATCTATACTCTACAGGTCGCTATCTAGAGAAATAAGTCACCAATAGGTGAGATGAGTTTTGTCTTAACATATGTAGTGTTAGATGGAAACTGGAAGCCTAATGCTTTGGTGTTACTTTTCAGCTTTCCTGCTGAGAAGGAAACTTTGATATCTGGTTTTATTTTCATGATTTGTTCTAAACTAGGGGTGACGTGGAGGGAGTATCCGTTTATAGTCTTGTACATACATTGATACATGTCATGGATACAAAGCACATGCATCCATACATGCATAAAACCTTTTTTGAACTCGCAAAAAATTAGTTCATTGACACGTCAAATAATGTAACTAAATTGAAGAATGTTACCATTTTCAGTCATCCATTTTATTCAACATTTCAACATTTTTATGCTTATAATTTTGGTAAAAACCAAGTTTTGTGAGGATGATCTTCACCTGGAGAGATCATCGTCATCATGAAAATCATCCCCAAACTCTAGTTAATGTGGGCCCACAGAAGTCTGTAAAAAGGGTGTCAAAATAACATGCCTATTGGTTTGTTTATTATATTTAATGTATGTGTGTATTTTCAACTTTTCATGCTTGAAGAAAAAACATGGTGAACTTGAAAATGAGATTGATGGGATATTTAGAATTTCTAAATGAACATCGTCTGCAAATTCAACTTAATACTTATGTTTAAGTGCTAGAATTTCGTAGGAACAGAAATTTATGAGACTATGTTCACCTTATGTTTGGATTTTCCACAGCCAAAACTATATGTCGGAAGAGGAATGCATGAGGATATGTTCTCACTTCTCAAGTAAGATGGTATTTTATTTATTTTTTTCTAGGTTCATTAAACTGATGTTAACTCGTATATTCAGATACACTTTGTTTTGGATCCTGCTACTAATGTGCAAGTTGGCGTTCAGCTACTACGTTGAGGTAATTTTGTTCATTAAGAAACTAATCTTAGGAATAAGTATTTTGCATGAATTATAACTTCAAGTATGATGAATCTACTACATTACTTGTCAGGAAGGAGAATCTGTTGTTTGAATTGATAAAATTAATAACTAGTCATTACAAAGTAGGAAATTTCAAATAGAACTTGTGAGATAGAATATTATCGGAAAGATACACTTTGTTCACTCTAGGAGTAGAGAGGATCAACCTATCATTGTTCCTAATGCTGTTATTTCTCAAAAACACAAGTCAGTTATGATCGTAGGTATATATAATTCATTGTATATTGTCTTTTGTGTTGGTTCTTTATTTTTATGCTTCACAGAGGTGCAAGTGACAAGAAGAAAATATTTATAGCAGTATGAGTTTTAGAAAGATCAACTTTGTAATAACATTAACAAAGTCATGGGAGTACCTTTAGACAAACAGACTAGATGTTCTTTGATTGCCTATATTCTTTAAGATCTCGGAATGCTTGATTAATAATAATAACAGAGAAGTTAGTAGCATCAAGATCAAGTTATGATTTCATGATCTTCGAAAGCTATTTATGTAATTAATATGGAAAAAATAAAGTGGCAAAGACAAGTTCACGCAGTTGAGTTTGTTTTTACCAAGCCTTGATAGCAATTTTTTCATTTCAAAAAACATTTAACTTGAACTTGAACCCAAGTTGCAAAGTGGGCCCCATGGTTCTTAAGTTGTAAGTAAGTAGTATGTATCTAGTATTTCACAACTTTAGGAACTGCATGATCAAAGTATCCAAAGAGATGGGGTTAGAGGTGATTTCCTGGATATTAAAATAGTAAATTTTCTTAGTGAGCCAAACATGCTTGTGAAATTTTGGCACTGATCATGGTTCTAATAGGATATCATGAGCTGAGTTTTCCTTCACTATGCAGTTAAAGTTTCACTATCTTTACACAAACATGTACACATTAAAGTATTTCCTTCTGTGCGAAAAATATGCTTGTGAATTTTTTGTACAGATCAGGTTTCTACTATAATATTATGTGTTTACTTTCTTCACAGATCTGCGAAATTTGAAGATCTAAAGTTTCATATTCCTGTGTGTAGATATTGCCTTTGGTTGAACCAACGAAGCTGATCATGACTATCCCTGTTCCTATTTATGAGTGGCATGAGTTTTTCCCTAATGGTGAAACTTCTATCTTACCTAGTTTTATTTTTCTCTTCTTTCATTTTTGGTAATACTTCGGTCTTTCTAAAGAGTTATGCATGCTGCAGTTACACATAATATTCCTGTCGTTATCGCTATATGGGCACCAATTGTCTTGGTAAGCAACCCAGAATACTACTTATGGAATTGGTATCTTAGCAAGACCACTTAAATCCTTCTTTTTTCTTTTCTTTTTCCATGTAGGTCTATTTTATGGATGCACAAATATGGTATGCTATATTTTCGACCATATGTGGTGGTATTCATGGAGCTTTCAGTCACCTTGGTGAGGTTAGTTGGTCTTTTGTTCTATACCATGAAGTTCAAACTTCAAATCACCAATTTGGGTCTGCATTAAAGAGTTCCTTTTGTTAACTTGTTTGCAGAATATGTTTTCTTTTCTCCTTAGTGAGTAAACTTTAGTGTATCATTTTGTAAAAATAAAACTGCAAAGGTATAACGTATTGTTTTTGTATTTGTCAACAATAAAGTTGTTTGTTAAATTTTTCTTAGATACGGACACTTGGAATGTTGAGATCCAGATTTGAGGCTGTGCCCATAGCTTTTAGTGAACGTCTTGTACCAACCTCGAAAGATGAAATGAAAAAGAGGCACCAGGTAATTGATTCGACTAAAATTGGTTCCATTTGTGTGTACTCTGTAAATTTTCGGGCAATTGTAAATCACTATATTTTAACTGAACTATTATAAAAAGTTAAAACCAAACACCAAAACTAAAACATATGCTAATATATATAGGAATATAAGAAAATATTAGAATATTATTAAATAAGTGGACTAGACCCAATATTAGTAGTTTAGGGCTTTGCTTTTGTATTTAGAATTAGGGATTTCAATTCAAGTTAGGGTTTCTATTTTGTTTAAGAAACTAGTTGCTTGCTTAACAAGCTTAGGTCAATTATAAATGGAGACCATTGACTATAAGAGACAAGTTTGTAGTTTAGATATTGAATTGAATTAAATATATATGTAGTTTATTTGATTTTATAGTGTGATTAGGGTCTTGCATACGAACCCTAGAATTTGTGAGATTTAATGTTTTAATTGTTGATTATTCCGCTACAATTACCTATCAATTGGTATCAGAGCGTGGTTTGTTCTTGAAGAAGTTATTGAAGGTGGAGAAGAAAAAGAAAATAGGAGATTGTAGGAGAAAATCTATCTTTGCGTTTGTTCGTTAAAGAAAAAACCAGACATATTTTGGAAGAAGAGATGGTCGACGCAGAATACGACCAACCCCATCAAGCCAGCCACCATGCGCTTGGAGATCTTTGGTATTTCAAATGGCTCCCTTTCAATCATGCTGGAGAAGAAACAATTTGTGTTTTTTGCATTTCTTTCAACACTTCAATTCTACAGGTAATTTAAAGTACTTTCATGCAGTACCTGAAACTGCTATAAAATCCCCAGAAAGTCTGAATTTTTAGAATAGTCCTAGAAATTATAAATCTTTTAAGATTAGTCCATGGAAGTTAAGAGAGGTTATTTGCACCACAGGAATCGTAAGTGCACCCATTTAGTTATTTTTTTTTAAATAAAAAAAATCAGATATGACTTACCACACGTGTTACCTGGAGGGCATCCCAACCCAATACCCGGGTGTTCTATGGTGGTTACCCAACCATAACGAATGTTCCACAACTGTCATATGGATCCCACCTTTATACCAGTGCCTTTTCCCTCAACCTATTCATCATTATCCAACACTACCACAATATGTAATTTCTCAATCCCCTCTTGCTACTCCAACCATGAGGATTCATCAGCCTACCACTGCACAATTAGTTTCTAATGTTGAAGAAAAGGTACGAGTTGATTTGTGGGATGTTGAAGTAGAAGAAGATTAGACTGATGACAACAATGTTGATTTTGATAATTGGGGCCTCCGACGAGCGGCACTCCCATGCGAGATACATTTTTCATGATGATCTAGAGATTGTTGAGACATGTGAAAAGGCTGCGCCCTGTTTTGATACCTCCTATTGCCAAGCCAGAACCATATTGCTTATCAGAGTATTTTAAGCTTTTTGAAGAAGTTGAGGGAGTCATCAACGGACCAAGTTTCAGCCACAAGTATCATTTGACTTTTGTAAAAAAAATTTCGATTATCTAAAAAAAGGTGGATGATCCTTCATAATCAGTTGTAGTGTGTGAGAGTGTTTTCATTGACCCATATTGGGAATCATTGATGGAGAGAGCTTATGTGAAGACACATATTCAGAAGGTCTTTTTCTCGGGTTATTATTTGGGTCATCCTCAGTTCACAGGTCCACCAATTGTAGCTCAGTTGGTCGAACATCCACTCTCCTTGTGAGAGGTCGCGTGTTCGAGACTCACCAGTTAGGATTTTGTGAGTTTTCGCCCGATTATTATGAACACATTTGCTCTGCCGTTGATAAGCCTTCGGGTATTGAATGCAGCTGCTTAAATGGACTAGATTGGAGCGAAGCGAAAACGAGTCTTCATGCAAGGTGGAGGCGATGGATCAGAGCGAAAGCAAGTCTCTATGCGAGATGGAGGCGACGAAGATATTAAGTGGCAACAATATTGTAGCCTTCGGGCTTAGTTTGGTTAACCCTATAGGGTCAGTCATGTAGCCTACGGGCATGGATTAATAAATAAATAAAGGTCAATGACCCAATTTAAAATTTTTTTTAAAAAAAATCCTCAGTTCACAGTGGGTAGTTATCGAGGAAAGGTTCGTGGACGTTGTATGTCGCATTGTTGGGCCAATATTGATCGTTCTTGGTGGTTCATGGCGATGGGCACTTCACCTTTGGCTAGTGTGTATCGCAGAAAATTCCATGGGCATTTGTTGCAATTTTACTTTGCATTATTTTACTTGATGGAGTGCCTCAATTCTATTGGTGACTTCTTCAGCTTTAAGGTCGAGGACGAGTTTTTCTCAAAGGAGTGGGACGATGGATATAGGAATATAGGAAAATATTAAAATATTATTTAATAAGTGGGTTGGACCCAACATTAGTAGCTTAGGGCTTTGCTTTCGTGTTTAAAATTATTAGGGATTTCAATTCAAGTTAGGGTTTTTATTTTGTTTAGGATACTATTGCTTGCTTAGCAAGCTTAGGTCAATTATAAATGGAGGTCATTGGCCATTGTTAGAGGCAAATTTGGGAGTTTATAGATTAAATTTAATTAAATAAAGATGTAGTTTATTTGATTTTATTGTGTGGTTAGGGTTTCACATACTTACCTAGAATTTATGAGATTTAATGCTTAGTTGTTGATTATTCCGTTGCAATTACCTATCATATACTGTTTTGCTTATATTGTAAGCTCTACCGTGTAGGACGAGACGTGGGAGCGAAAGAACATTGCAAAGTTCTCCCAGGTGTGGAATGAATTCATTGACTGTATGCGAACGGAGGACTTGATAAGTAATAGGTTGTTCCTTGAACTTGCTTGAAAATCATATGACTGGCTTTGTCAATAGCTTTAGCATCTTATAAGTTCATTCTTCATCATGCAGAGAGAGAGACCTGCTGCTTGTGCCATATTCTTCAGGTGACGTGTCCGTTGTTCAATGGCCCCCATTCTTGCTTGCTAGTAAGGTATATTTCTTGCTCTCATATAACTGATTACACTTCCTGACATGTTCCCATGTCATTTATCTTTGAGCTCTCATTGCCTTCTCTGTCTACGTTGATAGATACCCATTGCATTGGATATGGCAAAGGATATCAAGGGTAAAGAGGATGCATATCTTTTTAAAAAGATCAAGAATGATGATTACATGCATTCAGCAGTGATTGAATGTTATGAAACATTGAGAGATATATTATACGGCCTTCTAGATGATGAAGGAGATAAAATGTAAGTACGACTGTTGACCACTTTTCATGAACAGAAACCATTGATACTACTCATACTGTGTGCTGTTTACCATCTCAATTTGTTGAAAACACCTAACTTTTATTTTTTGTGCATAATCCTCTAGGATCATTCGGCAAATATGTTATGAAATAGATGCTAGCATTGAAGAACACAGATTCTTGAGGGATTTCCGGATGAGTGAGCTGCCTCAGCTCAATGCTAAGTTGGAAAAACTGTTAAATATTCTGGTAACATTCTCACATTGTTCTGTTTTCATTCTCTTGAACGTCAGATCATGATTCAGGTATTTTAGTCAAGGGTTTCAGTTATCTTTAATTACAAGTTGTTATCAGAAAAGTGCAAATGAAGAAGTTGAGAGTACGGCACCCATTATCAATGTCCTTCAGGACATTATGGAGATTATTACTCAAGATGTTATGGTTAATGGGCACAAGTAAGTTGCAACTTAAATAATTCTTTGAAAAGATATATATTTGACAGTTTCCTGACACCTATCTTTTTTATTTGTAGAATCTTGGAAAGATCTCACCAGCACAGGCAGGATAATCAGAATGACAAGAAAGAGGAGAAATTTCAAAGGCTGAACCTTGACCTAATGCGAAACAGATTTTGGATGGAGAAGGTATTAGTATTATCATTGATTTCAATGAATTGTTGTGCCTATTATTTCACTCATGTTGTTATATTTGTATTTAAAAATTCATTTTGGTGCAGGTAGTTAGACTTCATTTGCTTTTGAGTGTGAAAGAATCAGCAATAAACGTTCCAATGAATTTGGAAGCTCGTCGGCGGATCACCTTTTTTGCTAACTCTTTATTTATGAATATGCCAAATGCTCCAAAAGTTCGTAACATGCTATCTTTCAGGTATGATCTTAACAGCCCATTTTTATTTTTATTGTTATTGTTTTCCTTTCTAAAGGATTAGCAGGGTTTTTATCGGGTTGCATGTGGCAGGATTCAAATCTTCACTTCTGATATCATCCTCCACAAGTCTTAACAGCTGACCCATAATTCTAGCTTTCCCTCAAAATGTCTATTTGGTAGTACCTTCGTTTCCTAGAAATCCTTTGCTCTATTTAAAATCTGGGAAAAGATGCTAGAACCCCGATATATTTGTGTTTGTCAGCGCACGTCACAGGCACATGTCACAGTCCTAATGACTAATGACTGGAGGAAGTGTAATACGTATAACAAGGGGGGCCACAATAGCATATGCCTCGAACACTTGAGTACTCCAACTATTTCACATGTGAAGATGCATAAGCACATATGATATACAACCTAAAGGCTTAAAACAAAGTGCTTTAGTGATTAGTCCCTGGAGGGATGAAATCTCTTCACTTGGTAATTATACGAGAGTGTTGATGTATGCACCATGGCTCCCAAAGCAGTGCTTCAGTACTAGGCAATATCTAGGGGACCATGAGTCACCCATCTCATCGAGATCCGCAATGTCCAACAAGTCCATCAATGATGCATGCAAGTGAGAGGGCAGGGCCTAGAATGTGCTATTTTACCATACGAACTTAGAACTAATGATTTATCTCATGCCGCTCATACTAGAAATTTGTGGTACTAGCTCATGAATGACACTGGTGACCCCACCATGATGGGTGTGGAATAAAATCAATTCATGTCCTAACCTAAGCATTTGGTCATTTTCGAAGGACTTGATTGTAGAGACTAACCATAATAGGTTATATCTTCCTCATATGGAATTTGACTAGTATGCCTTGTTGTCTCTACAACTGGACTGACTTGCGTGTCTGGACTTGTGTGTCTGATGAGTATGCAATGTGGCTCACCCACGTAAACACTGCTATTTGGATCCACAGAGCCAACCAAGGGTAGTCGATGTCACTATGTGATGTAAGCAGGCTAGTTAATTAGTTTTATGTGTAAATGGGCCTAGTATAGTAAAGCCCATATTAGTTAGGGCTAGGGTTGGTTACTAGGCTTATAAATAATGCTTGAGAATTAGATTATAATAGGTTGAATTGAAGGAAATTTATTGTCTTTTGTTTATCTTTTTTGTCTTTTGTTTATCTTTTTTAGGGTTTATCGTAATTTTAGTGTAGCTTTAGTTTTAACTTATAATTCATCAATTGGTATCATAGTCGAACCGCTCATTTTTTGTATGTCGACGCAACTAAATCTGACAAATTCGCAGAAGAAAAGGTTTGGAAAATGATGGATAGAGATAACTAAGGCAGTTGAAGTTATGGAAGCATGGAAGACAACAAAAGATCTCCTAGACGCTGAGAGAGAACAAGATCGAATTCGCGCAAAAGGGATCAAGAGAGAAGAGGATTGGTAGAACAAACATTGTTCAGTTAGAGATCGCGCAAAACGTTGAAAAGGGAGATGAAGAAGATGGAACAGTTGATTACAGGACACGTGATAGCCAACAAGGAGACCAATGAGTAGCCACAAGAGATACACGTCGACTCCTAAGCACCACCGACTGGCACCGTCGGCCACCAATAGAGTGCCATCACCAATGACGCCACCAACAACGTCCCACCGGCTCAGTCGACAGCCCCCGCCCACCTTTCCCTTTCATCGCCACTCACTACAATTGTCCAACCCCCACCGCTTCCCCAACCCCATTGCCCCACCTCTCACTTGTCCCTCCTCTTTCAACCGTTTCGGCCATCTTGGGAGCCCCCTACCCCAACAACCTGTCCACGCCCCTCCATTTCCTCGTCCTAACCCTGAAAACCTTTACTGGAATCCCTATGCCATCCCAACCCCAAATAACCCACACCACACTTTAAGACAAACAGTTTTGACCCTAGTTCTGGTAGTTGGTTGAACCCTAATTTTCTTCTACCCTACCAGTTTTCCAACTATTCTAGCTTTTCCCCAAAAAACCCTAGTCCTCAGATTAATCAAATTGAATCCTATATGAGGTACCTATGAGGTTTGGTGTATCCCTTGAGTTGTCTATTGTTGAATCAATGTGTGGAAGATCAATAGAGCTCTCCGAATCATCCTTGGCCACCTGTGCAAGATAGAGAATAGGTTCGCCTTCCATTGGGTCGTGGTAGAGGATTTGAGAGAAGGGCACTTCTCTTTTACGTGCTCCTAACTTTAGAGATTATAATTTCTTGAAAACAATTAGTGATGGAATGAAGGAATGAAGGGATGATAAGGGTTTGAAGTTGGATGTGCCTTCTAATTATGGGGTGGAATTTGGCGATGCCTTTGTGGATTGGTCCACGAAAATTGACCTCATCCTTGATTTTAATAATATGCGGGGACCGGAGGCGGCACAGTTAGAGGCTACCAAACTGAAGGGCATTGTAAATCTTTGGTGGTAGGAAGAATGTGCACGGCAAACTGCATCTACCACCCGTAAACAATTGGGATGACATGCGAGTTAATGCATCCTGCTTTTGTTCCTTTGGATTATGAATGTGATCTCTTCGGTTGCTTGGTGGGAGTTGTACAGAATGGGTACACAGTCACTAGATTTAGAACTTTGTGTATGCGGACGAAGCCTCAAGAGCCGAAATGATAGACAACTTTCGTTTCTACCATGGGTTGGATGCGAGGATCTAGTTTGTGCTAGATTTGGAAGAATTTGACACCCTCTTAATAGTTGAAAATATGGCAAAATGCGTAGAGACTAAGCTTCAACTCAAAGACGGCTCACAGAAGAAACCTTTTGTTAACCTGGTCAGCTCTTCCACTACTTTTCTATAGCGATCTGTTACTGAAATGGCACACTGAAGTGCTTTGGATGTAGTCAACCTGGCCATGTTTGGAGTAATTGTCCCAAAGGCAAGTGTGATGTTGACTGTTGAAATTGATGAACGGGAATGCATGGAACAAGTATGTTTAGTTGATAGCGAAGACGGGCTTATTTTCCTTGTTGCAGAAGGCACTGCCTATACCCTTGAAGCTTATGGACAAACTTTTTCAATCCGTGAAGGGTGATGTAAGCAAGCTACTTAATTAGTATTATGTGTAATTGAGTCCAGTATAGTAAAGCCCATATTAGTTAGGGTTAGGGTTAGGGTTAGTTACTTGCTAAAGAAGCCATTAGGCTTATAAAATAAGGCTTGAGAATTAGATTGTAGCGGGATGAATTGAATTGAAATTTCTTTTATTCATCTCTTTATCTCTTTTAGGGGTTATTGTAGTTTTTTTGAGGAATTCTAAATGTCAAGGAAACGAGCGAGGGAAGTGAGGTGGCGGGGTGGGAGCCGTTCACCCCGCTCGGGATGCGTGCGTTGACTTTTCACGCGCGCATCCCGAGCGCGGTGAACGGCTCCCACCCGCCACCTCCCTCCCCTCGCTCGTTTCCTCGCCCGTTTCCTCGCTGTGTAGAATCACTCGGCTTCATAATATATCCTACGAATCTACAACTCTCTTTACTGATCATCAGTGGCAGTTTTCTATCATTTGAACTATTTAAGACTTTCATGCATACAGTTTGTTGCATACACTGCTTCTGTTGGCACTAGATCTTGCAACCACTAAGTACAGCTTCATTTATGCCCACTAACTGCTCATAGATGCAATATCCTGTATTTTAGTTTGGCCAGAACTGCTCAACCAAAACTATATCGGTCTCCAATCTGCCATATTGAACTTCATTGAAAATTGTAAGCTAATGCAATCTAGCTTAGTTGGTATTTGGTAAGACCTGCAGTTAGTGAGACTACAAGTCCAGGTTGCAAACCTTGCTGGCACCAGGCTACCTATCTCCTTAAAAATGCCCCAACATTCTTCTTTTTGATAAAAATATCACTAATAAAAAATAAACAGTTTTACGTGTCATCATTTGGAGAGAGTCCCCTCACGAATGATACATGTACCCTGGTCCCCACATCATATTTCACAGAACTGATTATCAAATTTTTAATTTTCAACGAAGAAGTGGGTACTCTCTTCATCAGTTACCTGATTCTGATTGCTTGTGCAGTTTCATTATAGCCTTTATTTGACTCATGCTAGACTTCTCTATCACTTGATGCAAGAACAATCCCAAAAAGTCCCTCTCGATAATATCCTGGATACATTTTTCAGTTCATCTTGGAAGTCTGTCTAATATTATATAACTTTTATGGGAGTACCATACTGCAATTGCTCTTCTTATCATGCTGTTGTGGGATAATTGACACCTCCATATGCTAAGGTCTTCCATCAGCCCTTTATTGGTGCCAAAGCATCTCCAATCATGGTAACAGTTTACACCTGCCAAAGCACAGTTAATTTCAAAACAAATACCCTAATGAGTATTCTCCCTAATGGGTTAGTGATGTACATTTGAAAGCCAAGTACGTAAGGGAGAGAGGTAGAAGGTCAAGTGGAACCAGTGTTAAACCATTGGAAGACATTTTTGGGGTGATTTTTGGATAAGGGAGAAAGCCAAGATTGATTCAATTAAAAACAATATGCCCATAATATCTTTTTGTGCTTTCAATTCAATTCAAAAACAATTATATCAATTTGCCCAAACTCTCTATTCAAAATTCAAATCAAGTAAAAAATTTTAAGTGAGCTTTGACTTTATTCAACCTATTTCAACTTTCTTGTATTTAGACTCTTTTTTGTCCTTGAGTCCTGCTGAAATTCTCTGAATTGTGTTTCCAGGTCAAATAATAAATTAAAGTGAGCTTCAAGTTTGTTTAACCTACTTTGACTTTATTACCCTTAAGGTTAAGACATTTCAAAGAAATCACCCTCTTTTGTAAACAAGGTTGTTGTTGATTGTTGTAAAAAAAAAATTGGTGAGAAACAATTTTCTTCTATGTAACGACAATATTCCTGTCGAAGCTATGCAGTTAAATCGGAAAGCGGTCGTAGTGTGGTCTAGGACCGAATTACGATTAAGCGGGATTAATAGGATTTAATCGATCAATTTTTTTCAAAGTATATATTTTTAAAATTCATCATAGTAATAGATTACCAAAATAAATAATTAGTCAAAATGGTGTAACTTTGTAATTATATAACTTTAATAATTATCTGGCAAGCTACTTAAAAAGAAACTAAAAGAAAATTGTAGATTGTTTTAACAACCAAGCTACCATGACAAATGTTACAGTGTGTATATAGCTGGCAATTAGGCTGTCAATTAGAGATTCTAATTGATATAGTTTCCTAGTATAGATACAATAGGTTGTATATAAATATATGGATTACTTTCAATGAAGATATCGAATTAGTGTATTCTCTTAATCTCTTAACATGGTATCAGAGCTACTTAGGGTTTGAGAGCCGCTTAGGGTTTGAGATTGAGATTCGAAGTTTGAAGTTAGGGATTAATATTCGAAGTTTGAAATTTGAAGTTTGGTTCTCACCGCATTTCAGAGCCACCAACACCGCAGTTCAGAGCCACCAACACCGCAGAGCCACCCAGGCCACCGATCGACCCTCACAGGCGTCGATCTATCTTCCCAGGCGTCGTTCGAAGCCGTCCGACCTTCTCAGCCTCCAATCGAAGTCGAACGACCCTCCAGCCACCAATCGAAGTCGATCGATCGTTCTTCCAGCCTCACAATCGATCGATCGATCGTTCTTTGCCACCAATCGATCGTTCGATCGTTCTCTGCCACAAATCGATCGTTCTTCCAGCCTCACAATCGATCGATCGACCCTCCAGCCACCTTCACAGGCATCGATCGACCCTTCAGTCACCTTCGAAGTCGATCGATCTTTTACAATGGGGAGATACAGAAGCCGGAGCAGAAGCTTAAGCCCTAGACGTATTAGTAGGAGCCCTCCGCGTCGTAAACATACGACGATCCACCTCGAGATAGGCCCCGCGGTGGCGGAAGGTCATCATCTTTCAGAGAGAGACGGTCTTCTCCTCCCACTGGTTTGCTCATCCGTAACATTGCTCTTGATGCGAAGCCTGAAGATCTTAGGGTTCCGTTTGAGCGTTATGGCCCAGTTAAGGATGTTTATCTTCCTAAGAATTACTACACTGGAGAGCCACGTGGTTTTGGGTTTGTAAAGTACCGTAATGCTGATGATGCAGCTGAGGCCAAGCACCAGATGAATCATCGAGTTATTGGTGGTCGGGAGATAACAATTGTTTATGCCGAGGAAAATCGAAAAACTCCACCTGTTTCGCTTAGTGGTGCTTTGGTAAGTCGAAATAACAGCTATGCACTTGGGAGACCGTCTAATCATATTGCGGTCACTACTGATGCCTCTGACAAATCGGTCATTATCTCTGCTGATGAATTTGCCAAGTTCTCAAAGTATCAGGAATCACTCCAGTCTTCATCTCCTTCTGTCACATCTATTGCTGATTCAGGTAAACCCGATGTATGTCTTCTTTCATCATCCTCCAAGTGGGTCATTGATTCTGGTGCCACAGATCATATGACAGGTAATTCTAGTCTATTTTCTTCTTTTCAATCCTATGCTTCTACTTCTACCGTCACTTTAGCCAATGGGTCACCATCTTGTGTTCGCGGGTCTGGCACCATCAACCCTACCTCCTCGCTCTCTCTGTCATCTGTCTTACATTTACCTAATTTATCCTTTAATTTGCTCTCTGTAAGCCAGCTTACTCGTAATCTTAACTGTTGTGTCTCATTTTATCCTGATCATTGTTTATTTCAGGATCTTATGACGAAGAAGATTATTGGTAAAGGACATGAGTCTGGAGGCCTCTACATTCTTGATACATCGGTACCGAGTTCTATTGCTTGCTCCAGTGTCACGTCTCCTTTCGAGGCTCATTGTAGGTTGGGTCATCCGTCTTTCCCTTTACTCAAAAAGCTTTGTCCTCAATATAATAAGGTGTCTTCATTAAATTGTAAGTCATGTCAGTTTGCAAAACATCATCGCCTTAATTCGAGTCCTAGAGTCAATAAACGTGCTAGTGTTCCTTTTGAATTAGTTCATTCTGATGTTTGGGGTCCTTGTCCTATTTTGTCTAAACCTGGCTTTAGGTATTTTGTTACATTTGTGGATGATTATTCTCGTGTAACTTGGTTATATCTCATGAAACGTCGTTCTGAGTTGTTTTCTCTGTTTTGTGTTGAAATTAAAACTCAATTTAATGTTTCAATTCGTACTTTGCGAAGTGATAACGCCAGAGAATATACTCAAGCTTTATTTCAGTCTTATATGACTCAGAATGGCATACTTCATGAAACTTCGTGTGTTGATACCCCATCCCAAAATGGTGTGGCAGAACGTAAAACAGACATCTTCTTGAAACGACACGAGCTCTCTTATTTCAAATGAATGTTCCTAAACCTTTTTGGGCCGATGCAGTGTCTACAGCATGTTTTCTCATTAATCGCATGCCTTCCTCTGTTCTTCATGGTGAGATACCTTACAAAATCCTTTTTCCCAATAAGCCATTGTTTCCTGTTGACCCGAAAATATTTGGTAGCACTTGTTTTGTTCGGGATGTTCGTCCGCATGTCACTAAATTAGATCCCAAGTCTTTGAAATGTGTCTTCCTCGGTTATTCTCGTCTTCAGAAGGGTTATAGGTGTTATTGTCCCAATCTTAACAAATATCTAGTCTCAATTGATGTTACCTTCCTGGAAGACACACCTTATTTTTCGTCTTCATCCGTTCCCACTCGCCAGGGGGAGGATGATGATTTGTTAGTCTATTCCATCACATCCTCTGCCCCCGTCTCGGCACCAGCACCTGTCTCGGCACCTGTTTCGGCACCAGCACCTGTGTCGGCACCAGCACCTGTCAAGCCTCCTATTATTCAGGTTTACTCCAGGCGTCCACCTATTGATTCATGTCCTGCACCTGCTCCTTCGTCATCAGATCCAGTCCCGAGCGATGATCTTCCTATTGCATTGCGCAAAGGTAAACGCCAGTGTGCTTATCCTATTTCTTTCTTTGTTTCTTATAATAACTTGTCGTCTTCCTCTTGTTCTTTTATTGCTTCCCTTGATTCTATCTCTCTTCCTAAAACTGTTCGTGAAGCCATATCTCATCCTGGTTGGCATAATGCAATGATAGAGGAGATGAATGCTTTAGATGACAATGGTACTTGGGACTTGGTCGATTTACCTTCAGAAAAAAGGGTTATAGGTTGCAAATGGGTATTCGCTGTTAAGATCAATCCGGATGGGTCAGTTGCCCAATTGAAAGCCCGTCTTGTCGCAAAGGGCTATGCTCAAACCTATGGGGTGGATTACTCTGACACTTTCTCTCCTGTTGCAAAGTTGACCTCTGTTCGGTTATTTATTTCCATGGCGGCTTCCCATCATTGGCCTTTACATTAGCTTGATATCAAGAATGCTTTTCTTCATGGCGATCTTCAGGAGGAGTAAGAAGCAAAGCGTTGTGTCAAGATCCAGTGCAGAGTCTGAATATAGGGCTATGGCACAGTCTGTAGGTGAGATCATTTGGATATATCAGCTCTTGACTGAAGTAGGACTTAAAACTACAGTACCAGCGAAATTGTGGTGTGATAACCAAGCTGCTCTTCATATTGCATCTAATCATGTGTTTCATGAACGGACTAAGCACATTGAAATTGATTGTCATTTTATTCGTGAGAAAATTCAACATGGCTTGATTTCTACAGGATATGTGAAAACTGGAGAACAACTAGGGGACATCTTCACGAAAGCTTTAAATAGGGTTCGGGTTGACTATCTTTGTAACAAGCTGGGCATGATTAACATTTATGCTCCAGCTTGAGGGGGAGTGTTACAGTGTGTATATAGCTGGCAATTAGGCTGTCAATTAGAGATTCTAATCGATATAGTTTCCTAGTATAGATACAATAGGTTGTATATAAATACATGTATTACTTTCAATGAAGATATCGAATTAGTGTATTCTCTTAATCTCTTAACAACAAACATTCAGAAGCAAAATAAATGCCACATTTAATAGGAAAAACCAACTTACCTATCTCACTAACCCATGAAGGTAAACCGTATTACTTTGCACTGAAGATACTTCTAAAAGGGTCACATTGTACAAACAAAAATACTCCACATCCTGAAGATTATGCCAATGTATTCTAGACCAAAGAATAAAGGAAGTCGTGACTGAAGTGCGTGAAAATTGTGTGGATTTGTCATGCATAATCACAAACTTCCAAAGAAATTGTGAGGTTCAGTATTAGTCTTCTCAGTCATAAGGCAAAAAATGTCAAATACACAGAAAAATGAGAGTTCAGCATCAACAAAAAGCTGAATCCAATTTGTTCCGACAACAATCAATTGTTTCATCAAAATCCATATCACTACAAATAACCTCAATCAACAAGCTCCGAAGTCCATTGAATTCTGCACAGAAGGGAGGAAAAAATGGGAGGCTGAGTGGGATGGGGTTTGGGAGGAGAGAGAAGAGGGAAATTAGGGTTGAAGTGGTACATACCTTTCTGATTTGGTTTGAAGAAAGGGAGGAAAAGAGAGATTGAGAGAGCTAGAGATCTAGTCATCGTTGTTGTCGCCATCCAAAGATCTTCAACTTCTCTCTTCTTATTGAGTTTAGTTTTTTTCTATATACATAGTGATAAATCGGCGAGTCGGCTGGGCCAATTAATCGGTGACTCCCCAATTTTCGCCGATTAATTGGTGTCCACTAAACCCCAACCGATTTCACCCAATTCGATTCGGTCAAACCCTGAATTGCGATTAATCGGCAATTTTTCGTTGCATTACTAACTTAGCGTTGGAGACTATGTTTAAATCATCATCTTTTTCACATATCTTTAAATGGTTTCGATTCTTTAGAAGTGTTTAAAGCATACTATGGCAAGTTTAACCTACAAGAATATGACTAATAATTCAATACTTATGGCTAAAAATGTAATACTAAAAATGTTCTCAATGTATCCCGTATTGCATTTTTTGGATGACGTGTTCGATGCCTCATGTTCGTGTTGTTAGGTTTTCTTTTGTTCTTATGAAGGTGTTTGTAAATCTATGATTTAGGGATCCACTTTTAGATTGTAAACAGTTAACTTGAAAACCTTCAAGCTAATCTAGATTGAATATTCAATTGGAAAGATGATGAACTCTATAGTACACTAAAGCTAAAACTAGAACTACGATAAACACTAAATAAGAGATGAACAAAATAACATAAATTTCATTAATCAATCAACCAACTACAATGCTCAAGTCTATACCTTATTTATAACTTTAGTAGCTTCATTGGCAAGCAATCTAACCCTAACCCTACTTTGGTTAATGCTCTAACTAATATGGGCTTTATTATATTGGCCCAATTACAAATAATACTAATTAATTACCTGTTACATCACCTTCCCTAGGTTGAAGAAGCTCTTCCTCGAGTTTGAAGTTGAAGAAGCTCTTCCTCGAGTTTGAAGTTGAAAAAGTTCGATAAACACAAGTAATCTGTTATAGGACCCAACGCGAATTGCACTCGAAGTAGTCGTTCTCGAATCTTGCCTCGGTACGCACTTGCCATAAATAGCACCAACTCAGAAATGGAGCAAGGCGGCTCAAATAACCATAACTTGCAATAAACATGTTGAGAAAACTCTTGCGCATAAGCTCGTTTTGTGCCACAAAAATTTCCCAATATAGATCAACATAATCATCGTCACTTGTTGCCTTTGCCTCTATAGGAACCTCTTCATCCTCTTAACCAAAAATAGGGAATAAACCACTTTTTGGAAGGCGAGTACATGTTGCGGTGGACCATATGAGTACTTGAAAGATGTTGGTCAAGGTGTGGCTAATGTCGTGTCGCATAGTCTTGCTCTGGCAGCTCTCCTCCGCCATTTTTGCTCTCTCCCAGCATCCAAAAATGGGGCAAGGCGAACTCCAATCCGTTATGCTAAATCTCTTGAAAACTCCAACCAGTTTGTCTCAACCTGCATCACAGTGGAGGTGGTTATGGTGTAGGACAATAAGATTGGTTATGGGTATTGGATTAGTTTTGGGCTTAGGGATTGATATTGGTACTTGGACGAGGAATAGTATGGGTAGGGAGAATATGGGTATGGATATTGGAAATAATGTTGGGCACTCTGTTAAATTTTTTTTTTTTTTTTTTGTAAAACTGGGGTGCCCTTTATTGACTCTAGGGTGTAATAACCAGCTAGGATCAGGGACTAAATAAAATGGGATCAGGGGGCTTATTTTGAAATCCAAAAAATTTGTTTCTTCTTCCTCCACACGACTGAAATAGGGGGGTCGCCATGAACTGATTAGGGGAAGGGGGTTCAGGGTTCCGGCCTACGACGGTGATAGCGGATGCGGTTAGGGCTTGTGTCGACACGATGGACGGTGTGGCTGTGTGAGGGCTTGGTGGCTGCCAACATAAGTAGATTTGATAGGTGGACCGCGGCAGCGGTGGCTGATGGACCTGGATGGTGGCAATGCTGGTTGTTGGCAAATCTGAGAGCTGACAGCTAGTTCAACTTCAAATGCGGAGTTTCAGTCAACTTTCTTCTCTTATCAATTTCTCTTCAAACAAATACATTTTTTTTTTACTTCGAAACTCTGTCCAAACAATCAATACCAATTTATGAATTCTACACTACGCTTAGCTCAAACTAGAACTATGATAAACCCTAAATAAGAGATAAATAAAATAACATAAATTTCATTAATCAGTCAACCAACTAAAATAACATAAATTTCATTAATCAGTCAACCAACTACAATGCTCAACTAAAGGCCTTATTTATAAGCTTAGTAGCTTCTTTGGCAAGCAATCTAACCCTAACCCTAACCCTACTTTGGCTAATGCCCTAACTAATATGGGTTTTATTATATATGGCCTAATTTAATGTAATACTAATTAATTACCCGCTTACAATAGAAGAAGAGACGGAACTTCAAAGAGGTTCAATTCTCTCCCTCGATCTCATTTTAGTTGAATTTATCAAGGACTAGATCGATTGACGAATTTTTATATCTTTCTATAAGATATATGGTAAATTTAGTTCTTCCATCAAGTGTCTTTAATGAAGTTAGATGAGCCATCTCTAGACATAGTGTTAAGGGGAGGAAGGTTCTCATAAATGGCTTATAAATCCATCTAGTGTGCCATTGATAGCACAAGATTTCCTATGGAGAGGGGCTTGAGAGATACGTCAAGATTCAAGATTGTAGAATCGGACACAAGTTTTTCAGTTTTGCGGCTCATTGTAATGCATTGGCTGCTCTGTATGGAGTTTGGATTGGATGCTTGAGATGGCACAAAATGGAAGCATGGAAGTAGATGGACGATGTTGGATGAGAGACAAAACTTAGGTGGTGTTTTTGTGCTTATCACGGTGGGTACCCGGGGAAGCTCGAGTCACTTGTGTGTTCCAAGGGGGAAGCAAGTAGTCACTTGGGTTTTACTGCTGCCCTTCAACAACCCAGAGAGAAGGTTGTCGCGCAGATGAAACCATGGTCTAGCAAGGACAGGGAAAGCGACTTGATGAAGGAAAGTGAGTCAAGGCCCAACTCAGGGTTGTGAAGGTAAGAATGAGTGCAAGGAGCTGATCTCCTTCACACCATTGGGTGGTGTATGGGGTCCGAAATTGTGGGTTCTTGATCGCGCTACAATGATACTTATTGCTGCTCCTGATGGGGACTGGGAGGAGAGCAACCACTTGATCCCTTACTGACTGTTGACTATTATCGAACCTTGATTGTTTGGGAGACTTGTGAGGAAGCTCAAGGATGGATTGGGAGATGAAAGAGGACAACACTTGGAGAAGTTTTAGACTACTTCTAGCAGGAGGCGTGGGGAATAAGCATTTGACATGAGTAGTTAGGTTAAAGAAGTGGTTACCAAGGACAGTACCCGTGGGAGTCGCATATCTCAAGTAGATCAAGTCTATATTATGTCACTTTCAGGCCATGCCAAAACTTTTCTAGAAGAACATATCTAGGTGGTAAGCTCCATAGCCCTATCTGTCACTGTTGATGGGCATGATTCTAGTGATGATGAAGATTCACTGAAGGATTTGAAGTGCATGATGGGAGGCTCGCCCAAACTAGGAGAAGGATCTTGAAGTGTAGGTGACTCCTACTAGTTTAGAACAGACTGAGGGGCATTCCATCCGGCGAAGAGCCGGAGGAGGCCATTGGTTTCCTAAAGAGGAAAGCTCGGCGCCAAAGTCTGAAACCAACTTTTGATTAATGCACTTTGAATAATGATCCCAGAAACTAAGTGACTGTTATGCCTGGAAATAGAACTTAGCCCAGTCAGAAACCAATGGCCTCTGTTCATTCAAATGTTTGGGAGAAGCGGGGTTTAGTGTCCAGGTCAGGCCAAAATCGTACTTCCACAAAAGAAGGATAGTGTCATTTGACTCTATTCCATCTACGAGCATCTATATGCTTGATCAAGCGAGACTTGGTGGCATCAAGTTTCTGGGTAAGAAGAGTAATTGATCGTCAAACTCAATGTTAATTTGCAAGTTGGGACAGAGGATGACGGGCTAAATCTCCCTGTCTTTGCTAATAGGATATCATCCCCTTATTCCAAAGTGGCGAGTCCACTTCTTTGGAGTGCTATGAAGAAGTATTGTCCACCTTGAACCACAATGGAAGGGTAGCACATGGACTAGGGCACCATTTGTTGAGGGGTTTGGTCAGTTGATCCTCCTCCTAACGAGGACATTAACTCTCCATTTTCGAGTCTCCGAAGGTTTTGATTGAAGACCTTGTCCTAGAGGTGTTGAATATAGGGTTTAAAGCCACTTAAGTTGTTGTTGGGTTAATGTGGTTGGCTTGAAGTGTCCCAGATCTCATATGGTGGAGTTGTCAAGAAAGAATATAAAGAGGTGGTTCAATCCATAACAAAAACAAGGCCTTTTGGATAAAACCCCACACTCGGAGGCCCAATCTATGGGTTTTCAAGTTGGGGATAATATTGTTGATGTCGTTATGTATAGTGGACCCAGATGCACGTGCACAGTGCGCAGACAAGTGATATTAGATTTTCTATTAACTGGTGCTTTCCGCATGTTGTGGGGCTGATTTAAAGCCAAAACTTACACAATTTTAATATGGTTGACTATAATAGGATTAATTGGTGATTATAGAAGGACGTCGTTGATTCTAAAGAGAAATTAAGTTTATTCAAAATTGTGTTTTGTCCATACTCCAATTCCTTTGTTTCCCTAACATTTCTTTAGGGAATCTAAATTAGATCTCCACTATTTTTGCCTCTTAACTTGGATTCACCTTCTATTGATATAGATGACCGTAGGTTTCATGTCCTCCACAAGTTGTCCGTGAAATGGTATTTCACCCCCCAATACTAGTCTACATCATTTAGTCAATTTTTAGTTTAAAACCTACACCGGCTTTACCAAACCTTTACTACTACCAACCCTCAAATTGTCACCAATCATCATTGTTGGATATGGGACAATTGACACTAGTGAGGTGAAAGGATTCACATTTCAATAGTTGCCCAACATCAATCTATCCTGAGTCTAGCTAGAGGATATTGGAATAGACTAGGCATTAAACTAAACTTTAAATCAGTCTATTGTTGAACTATTATTTGAGAGACCCAAAGTCTATTTTTAGTATCCACACATAGAGGGTGTTTGTTTTTGCTTCTGAATAGAGTCAGAAGTCTTAATAAGAAGCGAGACACCTTGTTTAGAGTGTTTGTTTTTAGTTCTGATCAAAAGTTGAACTTTTGATTGGAGTAAGCAATAGGGAGGTGTAGATTACTTAGCACTGTGTCGACTCGAAAATTATTCCAATAGTAACCTTAAAATAATTTTGTAATGACAATTGATGCCACCATCTTCTTAAAAATAAGTAGGGCTAAATTTTGATGGCACACCTTCATTCTTTTCACCATGTATTGTCGTTCTACCTACCTTCACAAAGATTCTTCAATGGTAAGAAACTTATCTCGTTTCTCTCCTTCATCTTTGTTTTCTTTTTCTGTATTTTCCAAGCTTTTCTTCATCTATCCAACTCTCCCTCTTATGTATATTTTCAAGTTTTTATTATGTAGCATGTAGTTTTGAAAGCTTCGAAAAATTGATCACCACCGTATAATGTCGAATTTCCAACATACCGACGCAAAGGTGAAGCAACGTTGAAAACCAGTACATCGAAAGGGCAATGCAATCCATCTTTTGTGGAAGGCAAAATCTAGTCAAAGATTTATCGACGGTCAATCGCCTTCTCCTACTGCCATCACCAACATCTTCAAAAGAACTAAGCTTGTTCATGGAGTGAATGCAACTCACGTGACCCTCATTCCAAAGAAGGTAAATCCAGATATCATAGGCGACCGAACGGCCGCCCCCTAATTACTAGATCGACCTGCTGT
Source organism: Berberis vulgaris (assembly GCA_963556465.1). Lineage (NCBI taxonomy): Eukaryota > Viridiplantae > Streptophyta > Magnoliopsida > Ranunculales > Berberidaceae > Berberis > Berberis vulgaris. Next base: position 36,624,215 of record OY747129.1, on the reverse strand, counting down.
AATAGTTCCATAAACACCTAGCGAAGATATGGCAAACAAATAAAGTAGCCCTATGTTCGAATCTGACAATACCATACCATAATCAAAAGGTACAACAGCTCGAGCGACCGGACTTGGTTGATTTGAATTGTAATTATGAATTCCTCCATAAATTGAGTCGAAATAACAATGAATTTTTATCGAATTGCCTAGTTTGTTTGTTTGCTGTGGTCATGTCGTGTTTCAAGATAAGGGGTTCAAGAAGGGCGAAACCACATACTTGGCTTCAATGGTGGAGAAGCCTAGTATTAGCTACAGCCACCGAATGACTCTTCCATCAACTCCAGTACCAGCCCTTGCAGGAGAAGCCTATGGAGTAAGGGGGGTATCTGGGACAACTGTCAGGCTGTCTTTGATTTGGTTCACCACAGCTTGTAAATGACTCACCTCTTCACAGAGGTCAGGTCCTACTTTCTTTACTGTCAAGGGCAAGGTCCCCCTGCCTCCTGCGGGTCTGATGCAACTACTCATTCTAGCCAAAAGAAATACGTTGAGGATTTGTTGAAGAAATTCGGCCTTGAAGAGCTTTAGCAACGGTTTCAGTTAAAAGCTTGAAAGAGTTTGACTACGGTCCCTGACCTGCTTCCAAAAAAGAAGGGACGCTATGGAGGGAGAAGAGAGCGAAAGTTCAGGGCTTCCCTAGACAGGAACCCGAGCTACAGCTGTCATGTAACTCTCCTCGAAAATGTGGCGGTTAGCCAGTGAAAATAAGAAGTTTGAAAAAGCGGAGATACTTATGGTCAAACTATGGATAGAGAAAGAAGATCTTCGGGTGATTCATTAAGCACTCCCCTCCGATTGAGTCTTATTTTAGCGGTCGATGTATGTGAAGGTTCTAGATCTAGGTTTTTATCCTCTTCTCTAGAGGAACTGACATGACATCTAATTCAACTATCTCAGCTTGCTGCATCGAATTGGATGGGGGCTTGCTATCCCCGAGCGAGCTCAGTTCATTTCCAATAGGCTTGGGCTTTACACCTACCCTTTCGGTGAATTTCCTCACAAAATCCATTAGTTTTTTACCAGCCCCTCATCTATGAGTGCTATCTTTCTTCTTGAGAAAGGCCTGAATGCCACCAGTCATCTCGGATTTTTATCCAGGTGTCTTGGTCCCCGAACCATTGGGCCCTTGATGTTGGGAGGAAGTGGTTGGCTTTGCCAACGCAGTCCGCGCTGTATGAAAGATTGGCCCGCTCTGCAAAGCTCAGCTTTGCGGTTTGTGAGAAGAATAAGTCTGAGCTTTGCGGAGCAGGCCAATCTTTCATACCGGAAACACACGCCTGCGCGCACGGGAGGCTGAAGGAAGCAGGTTGCCTATATGACGGGACCAAGACATCGTCCTACCCTCAAGGAAAAGGAGCGGAGCACTTGGAACAACTGAAGGAGTGCTTAGGCGTCTGTCGCCCTTCCATTACTATTGGACTAGATCAAGGATTTATTAAATAAAGGGTAAATTCGACTAGTTGGATTCTAATAAGACAGGAAATCCGTTATTAAAGTCTCACAATTCAATTAGATAGGAAATCTAGATTTCCTCACAAAATCCATTAGTTTTTTACCAGACAGACACTCGCTTTTCTCGTCCACTTTACTAGAAGAATAGATGTATTCCTCATGTCAACTAGGAGTCAGTTAACTAGTCATCGGTCTTTGGCACTAAAGAAAGTCGAGAAGCAAGAAGGTTAGGACGCAAGGCAATAGAATAGATTAGGTTAGCGCGGCTCGCTTCGCTTTTGTTGCGGAGCTCGCTGCTTTTCGCCGTAGCTTGCGTTGTTATGATGTTCCATCGCGAAATCTCAATACAATTGTGCTGCCGAGAGTGCTTATTTAACTTCATGATTGCCCGCTAAAGAAGCAGCAGGGGAACTGGATTCCTTACCCGCTAATCCAAAAAATCAATCCCTTATCGCGGTGGGTCATTAATTACAAAGCTATCTGCAGGCGATACCGATTGTTGGGCGGAAGTCGTGAACCGTTGTTTGGGAAATTTGTTGAGGAGTATTGCAGAGGAAAAGACAACCACTCAGTTCAGTACTCGAGGGGCGACCATTGGCTCATGTCTCTCACTTTTGATCCAAGCAGTAAGATTACTTACCCTAAAAATCATACCTTTCCCTATTCTCTCTAGTATAGGGGTCATTAGAAAGATAACGGGTAGAGCTGGTAGCCTCGGTGAAATATGACCCTAGTCCAGAAATGGTGGCGAAACTTGAAATTATACTTTCTTTACCAAAAAGTAGGAAGGAGACTTAGGAGTTTAACCACGATTTCGGAGAATCAATTTGGATTTATGCCGGGTAGGTCTACTACGGAGGCCATTTTCCTACTTAGGCAAATTATAGAAAAATATCGAGAGGAACGTAAGAGTTTGCATATGGTTTTTATTGATCTGGAGAAAGCTTACGATAGGGTCCCCAGGGAGTTAATTTGGTGGGTGCTTGAAAGGAAGAAAGTGTTTCCATGTATGTCGATATCATTAAGAATTTGTATGAAGGGGCTGTAACAAGTGTTCGCTCAGTGGGTAGGATGTCCAGTGAATTTTCAGTGTCAGTAGGACTACATCAAGGTTGACCATAAGTCCATATCTCTTTGCTCTGGTCATGGATGAGTTGACGAGACATCTGCAAGAAGATGTACATTGGTGCATGTTATTTGCAGATGATATTGTCTAATTGATGAAACTAGTAAAGGTTTAGGTCAGAAATTAGATAGGTGGCGGGAGGCTTTAGAGAGTAAGGGTTTTAGAATTAGTCGTACGAAGACGGAGTATCTAGTGTGCAACTTTGGATGTGAATCACGAGGGGGGAGTAATGCAATTGAGATCGAAGGTGTAGAGGTCCCAGAGTAAGACTTTTCAATATCTAGGATCTATAATTCAAAAGAATGGGGCTAACGGAGAAGATGTAGACCATAGGATTAAAGCTGGTTGACTGAAATGGAGAATGACATCAGGAGTATTATGTGATAGAAGGATGCCTGCAAGGCTAAAAGGGAAATGCTATAAGACAATTGTTCGATCAACCATGCTATACGGTTCAGAATGTTGGGCTACTACGAGACAACATACACATAGGATGGCAGTAGAAGAAATGCGTATGTTAAGGTGGATGTGTGGTAAAACCCGTAAGGATAAAATTAGAAATGAAATAATTAGGAGACACTTAGGTGTAGCGCCCACAAAGGACAAAATTAGAGAAAGGCGTTTAATTTGGTTTGGTCATGTGCGGAGGAGACCAAGCACGGCATCAATTAGAAAATGTCTAGATTGGCAAGTTAATGGAGGGTGTAGACGGAGGGGATGACCGTTGAAAACTTGGATGAAGGCGGTGAATGAAAACATCATTGAGCTTGGATTAGGCGAGGATATGTGGGAAGACCGCATTGCTTGGAGAACCAAAATCCATGTAGCCGACCCCGTAAATATCGGAAATGGGCTTTGATGATGATGAACCTCATTAATACCTATCCATAAGGTAATAGCAAGAATGTGTGAAGAGGATAGAGAAAGAAAAATGATATATGTATATATATATGTTGTGTTGTATGAATCGTCAAAAATCACGAATCTAATCGACGATTTGACTCGACTCGGTCTACAACCGATCTAAATCGCCCAACAAATGAAGGTTCACACAGATCAGTGTGAATCGTGGACGATTCATAGTTTAAATCGCTAAATCGTGTGTGCAAAAGGGATCGTGTGCGTTTGGGAAAAAAAGGGAAGATGAGGAAGAAAAAGTACAGACATAGTTCCTTCTAGAGTTGTTTTCACCCAACACAATCGATCTGCCTCAAATTTCGCTGGTTTAGGTGCTGAAAGAAAAGAGGCATGGTCCAGGTGAATCGCGTTTTGCAGACAACTCTATCCAACATCCAGAACCAAAATTCGGGCTTTTCTTTAAACAATCTCAATTCTTTCATGGAAGATCGTGTTTGTGAAGATGAACAAGGAAAAGGAGAGGATCTTGGGAGTTGTTCGCTAACGATTCTGAGAGTTGAGAGCTTAGAAGAGGCGGATTTGACTTGGGTGATGGTGGATAAGGAGAATAATAATGAAGAAAATGATCCATATGGGAAGACCTTGGAACGAGCTAGACTGGTTTGGACTCACTGTTGCACAAGACATTTGTGAATGTGATGCTCATTTGGGGATAAAGAACGCAGTGCCCAAGACAATTACGCAATGGCTTATGGCCCCTATTCATGGACCATATGGGAGGTAATAACACCACTTGGGAGATGAAATCTAAACCACAACTTCTATGGCCTCATTGTGCCATGGACCTTCCATCACTGGGCCCACATACTATTATAATGCATGCTAGAGCAACTGACGTGATTCAGTCTCCTCCAAAGGGCACTCCATCCCACTGTTCAGTCAGCAACTCATGCTTTACATGACCTTGTTCGATAGTTGTGATCAAGCTGTAGAGGAAACATTTATATCCTTCCATTTATATTCACCCGTTTTATTACCCTTTTAATGATGTGATATTCGTAAATCTAAGCTCAATAATTAAAATTACGTGGTTGTGATTTATCAACAATTAAAATTTAAGCAGTGGTTCTGAAACTTGTAAAGAGAATGTAAGCAAAAAGAAAGGATAAAATCCGAAATGAAAGCAATATTATTAAATCTTACGTTTACAATTATATCTAAGTCTTACACGCTATGATTTACAATACGATTCACTAATAGTGTGTGTGTATATATATATATAACAAATTATGTTCAATTCACATTAAATTCTTAAATTTGTTATAATTTGGCTTAAATGATGACAAGTGATGTTCAATACACGTAAAAAAAAAATTCTTGAAGTAAACGTATTACTTAGAAGGATAAAAAATTTGTTTATAAAATATATTCTAATTAATTCTGATTATTCTCATATCCCTCCTTAACTGTTAGGGTCTGATTTAACTACATTATTCTCATATCCCTCCGTAACCGTTTACTACATAGTGCCTGAAGTCGTGTGCCTCATGTCCCCCAATGTCCTCTTCCTTTGTATCTTTTTTTCTTCAAGTAGAATACCAAAACAATTGAACCTTAAAAAAATGTCAAAAGATGTGACTTAGTGTCCACTCGAATGGAGATCTGATATCATTTTGCTTACCATGGGCAACCACAAAGGCAGAATACTATGTGGATCCAATAGTCATCTTCAGTTTTGAAGGTGAATTGGTTGTAGACACCTCGCAGGTTAGTCTTCCCAAGCCCATAAGCACAGGATTGACACAGCTCCGCGAATTTGATCTGGCGTTCATGGGCTCTTGCAGTCCAAGTACTCTCTAGTATATAGAGTTCATTGATGTAGTGAATGTTATTTTACTTTATTCTGGGTTACGAAGTTGAGGAGGAAATGTCAGGAAAGGAAGGACACTTGCAGATCCTTTTAAGTTGTCATTATAAGGATAATTGTAATCTTAAATTTAGTGGGTTTCCGGTAAAGAGAGTTATAAGTTGTCTTGCTGATCATGTATGTACTTAGTAAGTGGTTATTCAAAAATTTATTGGATTTCATGTGAACGCATGATCCATGTTTAGATTTTAGCTTCTTTGCTTTGGTTCTGAACTGTTCAGGAATACATATTTGAATAATTGATAATATCAAGTAATCTTTGTGTTCTATGCCAAGCTACTCTAACCAAATGCCTCTTGTCTCTCTTTGCTATTGTGTTGTAGTGTTTTGACTCCATATTACAAAGAAGATGTTCTCTATTCAGAGGAGGAACTTAACAAAGAAAATGAGGATGGAATATCAATTTTGTTTTACTTACAGAATGTATATCCAGGTATTTAAGGAGGCATCCCAGTTCCATTCTTCTCGTCCTGTTTGCAATTGGTATAACCTGTATGTAGTGTTTGTGATCACAAACAGATGAGTGGAACAATTTCCTGGAACGTATAAATGATCCAAAAGATGTTAGTGTTTTGAAAGAGAAGATGGATTTAGTTCGTCAATGGGTATCTTACAGGGGACAAACACTTTTCAGAACAGGTTTGGACATAATAAAAACACATGCTTACTTTGTTTCCATGTCATAAGTTTATGATTTTGTATCTAAACCATTTTGTTATATCTCTACTTCGTATCAGTGAGAGGAATGATGTACTATAGGCAGGCACTAGAACTGCAGTGCTTCTTGGATATGGCTGAGGATCCTGGTGTGTTGCATCTTTTCAAAGATTCTATTCGCTAAGTTTTGGGATGGATCTTTTAGCCTATGTTTCATTTGTTTTATAATCTCTTTTATGATCAGATTTTAACTCTGAAATCCATTGATAGTTTTTATAATCATCTTCTCCCTCTCTTATGAATTTATCTTTTTTTCGTTTTCAGAAATTTTTGGTGGTTACCGGAAAGCCGCTAAGAATCATCGTGAACAGATGGCTTTTGCTGCCCGCTCACAAGCCATTGCAGACATGAAGTTCAGCTATGTTGTTTCTTGTCAAATTTATGGTGCTCAGAAAAAATCCAGTGATGCCCGAGATAGGAGTTGTTACCAAAACATTCTTAATCTCATGTTAATGTAAGCTATTTGCATCTCCAATAAGACTGGACTAAGATTGATAAGTGCTTTTATTTAGAGGATTGATGGATCGAGGTGCAATACTGTAGATAATTCGAAAACCTTTTCCTCACTTGGACAGGTATCCATCACTTCGTGTTGCTTACATAGATGAAAGAGAGGAGACAGTGAATGGAAAAGCTGAAAAGGTTTATTACTCCGTTCTTGTCAAAGGAGGAGATAAATTGGATGAGGTATGTCATTCATATTGTTGGACACGAAATATACGTATCTAGAAATATGAAAATGGATTTCTCTGAATACTGGTATCCTTCTAATAAGATCCAGTTCGCCCAAAGTATTATTAATTGATAGGAATTGATCGTTTATGGTTTATTTTGGCGTTTACATTAAAAGAAAATGTATTAGTGATTGTCACAATTTAGCAAGCTTATTTAGGGTTTCCTTTCAAGATTAGGCCTAGTTTTCCTCTTAGTAGACCTTTGTAAATATTAAGGCCTAAGTCCCTACAATGTGATCAGTTGTTTGAGTTGAAATTTGTATTAAAACAAGTCAAGAGTTCGGGTCTTAATTGTAACCTAGTTTACCAATGATAGTTTCTTACTTTTCTGCTTCTGCAAAATTAGTTCTATTAATTTGGTAGGTGAGAGGTAAGATCATGTGAAAGATGTCACGAAGAGTCACCGTTGCAAAGTTGCAAGGATGGAACTTCTAGAAATGGCCCTTGCTGACCTCTCAAAGGTAATTGAGTTTGTCTTTGTAATAAAAACTTGAAGCCGTCCATCGATTTGGCTGGATAATATGAAGAAGAAGCGAGTGATGATTCCTTTGACCTATCCAAATGTCCTATCTTGGACGTGTACGGAGGAGAAGATGGATCAGAAATTTTTAATTCGGATGTTGAGGCTGAGGAGTAGCATCAAGAAGACAATTTTTTGAGGATTTTCACGTAAACATAAAAATATAAAAGAAAACAGAAAAAATCCCAAATCTGACTAAACTGGGGTTATTAGTCAAGGGGTACTAGCTTAGCTAGTAAGACTTGGAGCGGATGGTATAATCCAGGGTGTTCTGAGATCCATTAAAAAACCATGCTCATCCTTGAATAAACATTGAGAAAGAACTTGGTTCTGAAGCAGAACTTGTTGAGCCATATCTACATTGGCCCCATAACTACAAGGGAATACAGAGCCACTATCTACATTGGACTGTTGATTATTCTGTAGCCCATGGAGGAGAACCAACATATCTCTTCGTTCAAGATGGAGAGAGGGTGATTCAGTTCGTTTATTCAAGATTAACAATTCCTTGAACAAGGGCATTTTTCACCTAGATCGCTATGGAATGAAATCTCGATTAGGGTATGAGTACCCCTATCAAGATGACTTTCAGCAAGAGCTTCTTCATATATTGGTGAGGTGTCGAGTTGATCTCTTGTCAAATAAGAAAATTTTGTTTCTGAGCATGGGTCTCATCTTGTGGTGTTTCCATTTAGACGTCCATTAACACTAAATGACGTCCATAACGATCTACTCCGGCAAGGTCCAATTTTTATATACGCCTCAATTTGGGGCCAACATCTTCTAAAGTAGCTTTAGAAGATGAATATATTTGACATATCCAGAAATGAGTCTATTAGTTCTTTTGTTCTCTGTCCATAAACAATACCATTCCACCATTCCCCATCCATAGCTTTTTACATGCTAGTTCTCACCACCAACATTGAAGACAAATCATATTTCCAAGAAGAAGAGGATGCTCAGATTCTTCAATAGAAGAAGGAAGATTGAGGAGATGACGAAGGTGAAATAGAAAGAATAATAGGAAAAATTAGGGATGAAGAAGGAATAAGAACAATTAAATTGAAAAATTAGACATGCCTCCCCACTTAGGCATCTTCTTTTAGACTTACCTCCCCACATTTAAAAACCACGACTCTAGTGAGAAGGGTATTTAGATCATGAATGAATGCCAAGCTTTGGCAATCACATTGTGTACAATGATAAACTACAAGCACAAATTTTAAGGTCAACTAGTTGGTGAGTTTTCAGAATTTTCATCCTCAAAGCTCGACATGAGCTTTTCAAAGCTAGGGAGTTTGAGAGGAGTTTCATCTCAAGACACCCTCATTTTAGGAGTTATTTTGGTGTTTAGATTAAGAAATTTTGTTAGCAGTTGGTACTATTTAGCAAGCTTGTTTAGGTTTGGTATCCATGACTAGGCATAGTTTTTTTTCTTTGGAGTAAACTTTTAAAATAAGGCATGAGGCCAGTTGTTTGAGCTGACATTTTTATCGAAGTTGAGAGTCGGGCTTTAACTAAAATCTAGTTTTTAATTTTCTATTTACGCGAATCAGTTCTATCACTAGGAACAAAGAAAGAATTCGGGGAAAAGAGAAAATGGAAGGAAGTTAACAGATGCTTGGAGTTCAATTTGACCATGATGATATGTCTTCCTTGATTGATGCCAAAACACCAACATTAATGTCGTTGCATGATTTTCGACATCAATCAAAGAAATAACTATTATTTTTGTTTATTTTTTCCTTCAACCTACGATACACTTCAACAATACATAGTGGAAGTAGGGGTTATCAACTACTTCACTTGGATTAGAAGACAAATCTAATTTTCAATTTAAAAAATAAAGAAAAGAGTAAAATAATTGATGGTGAGAAAGATAAACAATTAAAAAAGATAAACAAAAATAAACTTACTTCTTCAATGGAAAAATTAAAATGTAGTACATGCACTTCTCCACCAAGCAAAAATATAAAGCCAAGAACTACAAAAAAAAAAAAAAAAAAAAACTCTTTAAGACTAACTGTCCTCTATGAACCCCATGTATGGGGTTTTTATTGGTAAAAAGGGTTTGAGTGAAATAAGGAAACATGGTTGAGTGAAACAAGGAAACATGGTTTGAGTTAAACAAGGAAACATGGTTGAGTGAAACAAGGAATAGTGTTGGAGTTGAATAAGGAAACATGTCTTGTAGAGATTTTTTTATGATAAAGTTGGCCATGTCGACATCCAAATCTTCATGTTGATTTTCTCGAGATCCGTAGTTGTTGATGCTTTGTGGGCTTGACTTCATGGGTCTTGGGATGGAAATTCTTTAATCCTTATGAATGCATTTGAACTCCCATTGGGCCTTCTAGTTGTTGAATTTAGCCTTATTGTGCCACTTTATGCATGATTTGAGATTTGTGCTTGAATTCCTACAAAATGCACAAAATACACGTAATGAGATATTTTTATTGGATAATTGGATTTAACAATTGTATATTTAGGGGTGTAAAAATCGAGTTTTGGGTGCTTCTCATTCCCCATCTTATTTTTCCTTTGTAATTTTCAATTGCAGATTTTATACATAACAAAAGTCTTTGAGCTACTATAAATGGGTTGGCTTACTCCTTAATTGGCATCATACAAATCATCTATTTGCTGTCCAGTTAGCAATGGAATTATATAACCCTTTTTTTTTTTTTTTTCCTTCAACAGAAATTTTTGTGTTCACAACATCTAGAAGCTTATTTGAGGGTAGATGGTGGATCCAAACAATGAACTTGAACCAAGGATGACATATATATGAACATTATAATTGGGCTTGGAGTGCTATGTTATTCTGTTGTTTGTCAGCTAGGTGATCCTCTAAGTCACTAGCTTTGTATTCCCCCCCTGGTTTTAATATACTTGTCTGAGTTTTATTGATAAAATAAATAACTAAACCAGGTGATTTAAGGTATATATCATCATTGATAAACCAAAATAAAGTCATCCTATCCCTGTCTAGACATGTGTTTCTTGGTACCAAAGTTTGTTTGATGTCTTTATTGGCATGATTAGATCCAATCTACGGAATATATGATACCATGTATGAAATCTTTTCCATTAGGAAATCTACCGAATCAAGCTGCCGGGCCCCCCTACTACTATTGGTGAAGGGAAGCCTGAGAACCAAAATCATGCCATAATATTTACTCGGGGAGAAGCACTTCAAACCATAGATATGAATCAGGTACCATCCATTTCATTTCCGATTTTGCGATATTGATTTTTCATCTTTTAAACCTGTGTCATGTTCTCAGGATAATTACATTGAAGAAGCTTTCAAAATGAGGAATGTCTTGGAGGAACTCCTAAAATCTCGTCGTGGGGACCGAAAACCCACAATTTTGGGTCTCAGGGAGCATATATTTACTGGAAGGTTGGTCTAACATATACTTTACATTCATTTATGGTCTTGCTGATATGTATGTTTTTCTCTAAAATTAGATATACTTCTTCATAAATTAGTTATTTCTTCACATGATCAGTTGTAAGTGCCTTTGTGCTCAACATTTGCCTTTGGTTCTTTTACAGTGTTTCGTCACTTGCTTGGTTTATGTCCAATCAGGAGACCAGTTTTGTAACTATTGGGCAGCGAATACTGGCTAGTCCTCTCAGGTAAAGATTGCATGTTTCCCCCACAGAGTTACGATTGAACACTTTATTTTTTTGGTGTCGGTTGTTCCTGAACTTTGCGAGTTTGTGTTGATTATTAAGGACATGGCTCCTTGCAGTCGATGCATGTATTTATTAGTAACTTGTTCCTTACTCACCTTTTAATTTCCTTTGTTAGTATAAAACGAAACTAAAAGAAGACCATGTTATTACTGAAATCTTGGATACATAAAAGCTTATGCTAGGAACACGTATTTGAAGACGGAGAAATCTAGCTTTATAGCTTAACAGAACTATGTGACCAAAATTAGTGGAAATACTTGCATAGGAATTCAAAAATAAATGGGAACTGCTGACTAACTTGACTACCCACTAGTTGAACAGACCCAATATCTACCCAAGTTGTACTCAACAAAGCCCACCACAATTTTTGGCAGTGCTACCTATGTTGTCAAATCCCATATATTAGTTAAGGTGACCGTGACCAAACCAAAATCTCTACCCTTTAAAAAAGTGCTTCTCCACAGCGGTGCGTTGCCTCGCCTCGCCAAGGCTCTTGTTGCGGACTTTGGCGCCTCACATCTCACCTCGCCCGTGACCAATGTTTTAAAAGGCGATTGAGGCGTACGCCTTGAGGCGCGAGTCGAGGCGGGGCGCACAGAAATCGCCTTTGCGCGTACGAGTTGAGCTGCCAGTGTGAGGCATTGTTTAGGCGTACGCCTCGAGGCGTTTTGAGGCAAGGCGTTTTTGAGGCGTACGCTTTTTTATTTCTTTATCAGTTGGCGTTATTTGGTAAATGGCTCCCCAAATGCACCTAGAAACACTGCAGTTGACAAGCAAATGGTTGATTGATTCATTGCTTGACATGCAGGACGCATTTCTTGTTCGCATGCCTACCTCTTCCAAGGAGATTGTCCCTTTTGAGGGTATTCCCAATTAAGGCAATCCAAACGAAAACACATGCTTTGGGGGCAATGTTACTGACCCATATCTTCTTGATGATATCTCTGTCCCACCCTTGGATACTACCCCCGCAGAGCTTAAGATAGACAAATTTAAGCTGAACTGATCATTCTTGCCGCTTTGTTCCAACCTATTGTTTTCATGCTGGAATCTGAACTGATTCTCAGTAGTTTAATCTGCGTTGAACGTCAAAGGTGAAGAGTCCTCCTTGTTGGTGGCCTCCATATCATTGTAAAACTTGCTCTTTATTTGTTTGAATTTTTTATATACATTTTTCACTATTTTTTACAAAAAAACGCCTCGCTACGCCTCGAGGCTACGCTTCGCCTCGGAAAAAGCTCGATCGCCTCGAGTCTTAAAAACGTTTTTTAAAACATTGCCCGTGACAACATAGGCAGCCACCACCACATTCTTTTTCTTCTTATAGATTTCTTATAGAATCCTACATATCGTAGTACGTCCTCTCAAATTCGAAATGGTGAATAGAGAGAACCATTATAAACTTTTCTATTCCCCATTTGAGTTTTCCTGACACTGAAAGAAACAAAAATCTTTATGTTGCATCGCTAACTAGATCTTTTCTGATCTTTGGGGAGATGCTAGTAAGCATGCTGTGGTACTAACTTTGTCATTTTAAATTCTCTAATAGGTATCATATTTAACCAGTGTAGTCAAACCGTGGTTTTCTAAAAACAAATTGCCTTAAAGTTGAGGCAATGCGGTGCAACAAATGAGGTGTGAGGCAAGCCTTAGTATTTCTACATTTTTATTTTATCATCTTTATTTTAACATACTTGTAAGTTAGTTTAGATAATAATGGCTATCAAAACCTATACGCAAGGCATCGACTATGAAATATTTGGGGATTTCGATTTATCAGGTGATAGAGAACATTCGAAGAAGAGTAGAAGGATGGAGAGCGAGGTTGCTCTTCCCAAGGGGTAGACTGATTTTGGTGAAACATGTTCTTCCATCCCTGTTTATTTGATTAGTGCTATGTGTGTGCCAATTAAGGTGATCGAAAAAATCCAAAGAATTATGGCAGAGCTTTTTTCTTGGGGGGATTGTGAAGAGAGTTTGGAGAAAAAATGGGTGACATAGTCTAAGCTCAATTTACCGATGGGTGGAGGTGGTTTGGGTGTTTGAAATCTTTTCCATGTGAAATCCTTTCATCTCAAGGCGCTCTTGAATCTTTTTAATTCAAACTCGTTGTGGCAGTTTTTATGCGCAAAAAATTCTTGTGGAGAGATGTTCCACTTGGCAGACAGGTTCCAATTAAAGGTACATCCCCATTCGTGTAAGAATTAATGAAACTGAGACCCGGTCTTGGCTACCAACTCGACTTGGAGAATTGGCAGTGGGATATAAGTTTCTTTGAGGAGAACTGGATGGAACAATTGGTTTTCAGGAGACCGATGTTGGCGGAGGAACAAGGTAACTGGCCAACTTTCGGAGAGGTCAAAAATAGGAATTTTATGCTGGTTGGAGAGCAGGTCAGGGAGCTAGCGATGGACCTATATAGCAGGCGTCTAAAAACCAGTAAATGGCTAGCTTATGCCAGGGTCTAGAAGCCATCTACAAATTGGAATTTTTCTGTTCGGGGTGCCAATGAAGTTATCAGATATCGTGGCATCCGCTGGATGCCTTTTCTACAAATTTTGGCACCCGCTGCTACAATCGAAAGTGTCCACTTTCGTTGAAAAGTAGTCAAGAAAGGAGTGCCCGTCAATAGTGAGCTACATAGATGTGGTTTTTGTTTAGCTTCTCGATGCCATTGCTGCTCGAGGCTAGGCATTGAGACGATTAAACATCTATTCGTTTAGGGAGAACTAGCGAGCAAAGTCTGGGCACATTTTGAGCCTCTTTTTGGCATTCGTTTACAGAGGCCGGTAGAAGTGATTACTTTGTTAAAGGTGTGGTTTAGGCAGGCAAACCGGAAGACGCAGGTTGGTGTTTTATTCAATCTAGTCCTTATTTTAATTCTGGGGGAAGTCTGAAAACAGAGAAATGAATGTTTTTTTTCGAGGCGAGAAGTTGGAATGCACAAGCTGTGATCATCAGGGTGCGTGGCTGGTTGAGGCTGGTGAGCTCTTTTTCATTCTGAAATAAAGTTGCAGGGATGTTGGTATGCTATGTAGGCTTAGCCTGGAGGTGAAGGTTGTTGTTTCGAAGTCTGTTCAAGTCTTGTATTAGGAGCCTCCTCCATTGAACTGGTTCGTTCTGAATGTGGACAGGTCGTTGATGAAGGTAGCTGGAGTTATTGTAATTTGAAATGATCAGGGTGATTGTTTGCTGGCCAAACAGGGTTCGAGCAACAGGGCGGAATAATTGGCATTGGTAGAAGGGGTCAGACTTGTTCAATGTCTGAATATCGCAAAGTGTATAATCCAATCGGATTCGTTGCTTTTATGAGGACGGTTTCATGAGGAGTTTACAATTCCCTGGTTTCTGCCAAGTGTATGGATAGAGATTCAGAAGGAGATTATAAATGTGGAGGTGTTGCTCATGCACACATTTAAGACATTCGGTTGCAGATTCACTTGCTTCTCAGGTGCAAGTGGAAAGCCGGTCCAGAATATTTGACAGTGCTTCTCTTCCAAGTAGACCAAAGGCTCTTTTACGGCTTGACAAAGAGCATACAATGTATATACGTGTCTAAGTAGTTAATGATTAGATTTACTGTTTTTGCAATTGCCACGGGTAAAGTCGTAATGTACCCTCGGTTGTACTACATTTTTCCATGTTAATAAAGGTCTGGCATCCCAAAGTTGTCTTGCACTAGTGGAGGTTTAATTATAAAAAAGTGAAAAATAAAAACCTCAATATAAGTATAAAAGCCTAGACACAATATAAAATTTAGGGCTTGAGTTGATTGACAAACAAAACTTAGCATCAAGGGTCGAAAGAGACTCTACTCCAGATCTTCAAATCTTCCTTCCTTCAAACCTAGTTGTGGTCTAGAATTGAAGGAGGCTCTCCTTGTTTTCTTGTTCAAGTGAGAAATGAGAAATTTTGGAACTAGTTTACCTTATGTTTTTTTACCCTGTTTTATTTTTGTGTATGATTTATTACCTTTTTGCAAGTTACTTGATTTGATGCTTATGTAGTTCATTCTTTTTATATTTTGCGACTTTATTATGTTCCCATTTGGATTCCATGTAAGTGTGTGACATTTTTTGCGTAATTGTTTAGGATATTTTGTATGCAGTATGCGACTATGATTTATTAATAAAAGAAATCCAAAATATATTGTTTATGATATTATGCAGTCTACTGTGATTTATTAAGAAAAGAAATCCAAAAAGTATTATTTAGGATTATTATGTATGCGGTATGCTACTATAATTTATTAAGAAAAGAAATCCGAAAAATATTGTTTATGATATTATGTATGCATATTCTACTATGATTTATTAAGATAAGAAATCCAAAAGATAAGATAAGTGCACCTCATGTCACTGTTTGCACGCACATCACCTTGTGCCCTGCGCCTTAGTCGTTTTCAAGCATGTTGCACCGCACTTTCGCCTCATTGCCTTTACACTAATGATGATTCAAGTATTTGGAAATTAAAAAATATGTAAGGCAGAAGAAGAAAAGACAAAAAGAAAGGAAGTGGGATTGACATCAGTTTATCACAACTGTGAGTCATATTAATCAAATGAATAACAGAATCTTTATCGAGTTTCCGTTTCTTAATAATTTCTCATCCCTCCTTATTTTTGCATCAAATTTCTTATCACACTGGTTTTGGGAAAAGACACAGTTTAGTTTGAATAAGCTTGGTTTAAATTCACATTTAAGTTTCAGGTCTTTGTTTGTATCTTCGCAGGGTCCGCTTCCACTATGGGCATCCTGATGTCTTTGACAGAATTTTTCACTTAACTAGGGGAGGCATCAGCAAAGCTTCAAAAGTAATTAATCTGAGTGAAGATATATTTTCAGGTAAAGTAAGGCATTGTTAACAATACAGTTTGACTGAAGTTATCAGAAGGCTAATCATAGAAATCTCTGCAGGATTTAATTCAACTCTACGTGGAGGATATGTAACTCATCACGAATATATGCAAGTTGGAAAGGGACGTGATGTGGGAATGAATCAGATATCGCAATTTGAGGCCAAGGTAGCAAATGGGAATGGGGAACAGACACTTAGCCGTGATGTTTACCGGTTAGGGCGCCGCTTTGACTTCTATAGAATGTTATCATTCTATTTCACCACCGTTGGTTTCTACTTTAGTAGCATGGTAAGTAAATTGTATAAAGATTTACAATAAACATCTTTATTTCAGTCTTAAATATCAGCGTTTGTAGAAAATGGCTGAACATCAACACATGATACCACTGTAAGCTTAATTGGTAAGATCTTGGCTTCACACACTATGCTTGTTAATTCTATCTGACCTCTTGTGTTGGCATGTACATGGGATTTTAACCTGCATAGTCCACACCTTTGTAATGTCAAATTCCACTTCTCTAATTGGTCAAGATTGAAGCTGACAACTTTCATAAGGTTCTTCTTTTAACGGTAAAATTACAAATGTAACAGCTGACAGTTACCTGCCTTCAAACATAAAGTTTCCATCACTTATCTTGTAGAAGGAAGGGGACTCGGCAACCAGATACTAATCTTTTTCTAGAATGTATTGCATGCTTTTCAGATTTCAGAAGGACTCTCAATTTTGTTTCTGCATTTTCTGTTTCAGGTTACGGTGCTCACTGTATATGTATTCTTGTATGGGCGTCTATATCTGGTTCTGAGTGGTTTGGAGAAGGCAATTTTAGACGATCCAAGAATCCAGGAGAACAAGTCTCTTGAAACGGTTTTGGCTACCCAGTCTATCTTTCAACTAGGCTTGTTACTTGTGCTTCCCATGGTAATGGAAATAGGTCTCGAAAGAGGATTCCGCACAGCGCTTGGTGATTTTATTATTATGCAGCTGCAGTTGGCCTCTGTGTTCTTTACCTTCCAACTTGGCACAAAAGCACATTACTATGGAAGGACAATATTGCATGGAGGTGCTAAATACAGAGCTACTGGTCGGGGATTTGTTGTGTTTCATGCAAGGTTTGCTGATAACTATAGGTTCTATTCACGGAGTCATTTTGTCAAGGGGCTTGAGCTGGTTATACTATTGGTCGTTTATGAAGTATATGGACATTCCTATCGTAGTTCCAGTCTATATTTATTTGTCACATTCTCTATGTGGTTCTTGGTAGCCTCGTGGTTGTTTGCCCCTTTTGTTTTCAATCCTTCTGGTTTTGAGTGGCAGAAGACAGTAGATGACTGGACAGACTGGAAACGATGGATGGGTAATCGTGGTGGTATCGGTATCCAACCTGATAGAAGTTGGGAATCCTGGTGGGACTCAGAGCAAGAACATCTGAAACACACAGATATCAGGGGTCGAGTACTAGAAATAATATTGGCATGTCGCTTCTTGGTTTACCAATATGGAATTGTATACCACCTTAACATTTCCCACCATAGCAAGAGTTTGCTGGTATGGATTGTTATCCATAAAAATGCATTTATTAGTGAACTTCTTATTGTCATTCCCTACACCATCTCACGAAATTCTCTTTTTCATAGGTTTATGGACTTTCTTGGGTTGTTATGGCTGCTGTTTTGTTGGTTCTAAAGGTATGTGCATTGAAGTAACTTCTGGGAAATATTCTCACTAGAGTTGGTCAACTATGTTATATGGATATGATAGTGAAGTTAAAGTCTGGAGACATATTCATCCATTAAACTGTCGTAACATTTTGACCAAAGTT
Organism: Berberis vulgaris; assembly: GCA_963556465.1. Classification (NCBI taxonomy): domain Eukaryota; kingdom Viridiplantae; phylum Streptophyta; class Magnoliopsida; order Ranunculales; family Berberidaceae; genus Berberis; species Berberis vulgaris. The sequence goes on along the minus strand of OY747129.1, from coordinate 36,606,456 downwards.
TTATATAGTTCAACAGGACATGGGTTTTTTTTTTGTTGGGGGGATAATTATGTCCGTCCCTGTTGAGCCGATCATGGTTTAGTTAATTTGCAAAATGCAAGCAAAGTGTACCCTGATAGCAAAAGTAAACATAAAGGAACCACATTTGTTGTTTAATCTAATAAAGATACTGTGTTCCTTGATGCAGATGGTATCAATGGGTAGACGAAGATTTGGTACTGACTTCCAGCTGATGTTTAGAATCTTGAAAGGACTTCTATTCCTGGGCTTTGTATCCGTCATGACAGTATTGTTCGTAGTTTGTGACCTCACCATAGCGGATGTCTTTGCTGGCTTAAATTGCTTCTTGCCCACTGGTTGGGCTTTCATTTTGGTTAGTGCATTAAAAATTTTGAGCTCTTAAGAAGATAGCTCGTGCGATACCTTATCTGGTGGTCTTTGTGGGTTCAGTACAGGGAGCCATGCAATCCTCAAGGTTTGAACTGAAGGACAGAAGCATCCAACTGTTTTGTTGCGTATGTCAATCAGCTCAAACCTGATTGATGGATTCATTGTTTGAGCCCACTAGTCCTTTAATAAATCTAGCATTGTGAAGGGAAATTGTAATGCTACTAATGCCATTTTTTTTCTTTTTCCTCCGTAAAGATTGGGCAAGCATCCAGACCCTTCTTGAAATATATTGGATTCTGGGACTCTATAAAAGAACTAGCAAGAGCATATGAATACATCATGGGCCTCATAATCTTCATGCCTGTGGTAATATTATCATGGTTCCCTTTTGTATCGGAATTCCAAACACGTTTGCTCTTCAACCAAGCATTCAGTAGAGGCCTGCAGATCTCAATGATTCTTGCAGGGAAGAAAAAGCGGACATATCCCAATTGAGTTGTCCATAGATTATTTTTTTAGCACATTCCAACACAGTTATCATTATCTTTTACATTGTTAATTATATATTTTGGTTATCTGAGTCTTTCAATGATACTATTTCGTAACTGCTATTTTTCTTCTGTTTCAGAGGATTTCTTGGTTCATTTTAATTATTGTAACAGATGCAACAAGAAACAGGATGTGTTTGTTATATTCTAGTGGATTGTGATTCACATTAGGATTATATGCTATTAGCACTGATTTTGAAAAAACATATATCAAAATGCTTAGAATCTACAATTGATTCATTCTCAGCCCATACCCTCGTGAAGCCACAATGAAATCATATGATAAGCTACCCAGTCAACCCAAAAATAGAGGAATATGACACAAGCAGTTGAAAACCCTAACCTCAACAACATGACTTCAACTTTGATTCATATGATGTCACATTCAATTCGCTAATTTCATGGACAAATTCATCATCATTTAGAGTTCATCCAAATCGCAACTCCAACGAGCAACTTGCTCCCAACATCGAAATCAAAACCAAACCATTTCTAACGTCAAAAGCCCCCTCAAAGGTTTCTCTCAAAAAAAAGAAAGTCTTCGAAATAAATCTAGATCCACCAACAGCACATAATCGTACTCACTAAACCTTGGTTTTACGCGGAATCGCACCTTAAACCAGGGGCCAGCAACACCAATTGATTCTAGGGATCCCACAAGTTAATTATTAAACACTGCACCGAGTCAATTTTCACTCTTTGTATTTAACTAGCCAACTTTTACTCTATTCACCTTGAAAATGCTAGAAAACTAGGTTTTGCAACTATGGTGACGTTTCGTGATCTTGAAAGTCTGCATGAAATCTCCGAAGTGCCTATATGTATCTCGAGGTTCTAAAAAACTTCTCTGATTATGCCACATCATCCTGGTTACAAAACCTGGTTCCCTAGCCTTATTCACCCTTGCTCATTAAATGTTTGCCACTTGAGATCTGAGCTCCCCGTCTGTTGCAAATGCGTTATAGGTGATTTGGCGTTCTACTTGATAAAGTCGCATAATTTGATTTTTAAAGATTAAAATATGATTTTACATGTTTTTATACAAAATCAGAATATGGAATGTGACGATTTGAGAAACACATTTTGCAAATTATGAAAACCCCAAATTTATAGTTGTGATGTCTAGATCATTTTCACATAATGGATTAATTAATTTTATTTCATGGAAAACGTGCAAATGTATGTTATTGCAAGGTGTAAAATAGGAATACTGGAATTTTGAACTAGATACATTGGTGTGGATTACAAAGTATTTTAGCAATGTGGTTACTGCAACTATGCGAACCTATATGGACATTCCTAACAAAATTGTTATCCAATTCATCTGATCCACAACCCAAATTTCATACGAAATCAAATATTTAATTTTATTCTCATAATTCATTTGATTCCCAAATTCAAATCACGTCTTATCAATGTTCACATAATATTTGACTTTCTATCTGCTTCCACGTCTCCATACCTCCAGAATTTTCACTGATGAAGAACAATGAGAAATCTTACAAACCAAACACATTAATGAACGCAACAAATCAAAATACTTACACTCTAACATATCTACACAAAGGGAATGAATAATGAAAGATCGATTTTTATTAAAGATTTTCTGAGAGATTTTGATTGTATTTTAGTGTTCTTCCTATTGCATCACTTTGTAAAACAGTATAATAGGGGCATTGTTTCACTCATTAGACACAATTAGGAGAGGAGAAAATTATAGCTCTTGAGAGCAAAATGAGCATCAACATTCCTTTTTATAAAATTTTCAATTATGTAATGAAAGTTGGTTTTCTCTTGCTTAGCATGTGCAACTAATTTTTCATTCTAGGATTGTTAAATGAAGCCTAATATTAGGAGATTCATTTAGTGGTAAATATTTCTTCACATCCTTATGCATTTTAAATCTATTAGTCTTTCTTTATATATGCATTGAGTTGAAATTCCAAATCAACATTATTTGATAAGTAGTGCATGGATTAATTCATTGACTATTTATACATTTTAAATGTGAAGAAGACTATATTTTGGTTGTTATTAAAAAATCTTAACGAACCGTCTCCAGCCATTACGTTATGATCAACTAATTTAGAGAAATTTATTAAGGAATTATGAATAATTTTGTTGCTAAGAAGTTAATAATATTGGTGGATTCTAATAATCTTAGTGTTTCTTTCAACTTGCAAATCACATTTATTTTCACTGACTCAACTTTATCTCTTTCAACCACCTTATTCCTATATGTTTAAGATTTTTGTTATAATTTATTTTAATTCACAAATTAATCAAGTCTTTCCCATACTTGCCAAGTCTAAATTTCAATAGACATTGTGCACTTGCGGTAATAAAGTAGAATTTTTCAATATATAAACCAAGTCTCTTTTAAAATATTTTTGTAAAAGAATAAACATTTTCAAAGTTTGTCAGTTAAACACGCTGGGGAGCGGTGTTGCAACTCTAATATCAAGGAAAATCGAATTCCAATAAGTTCTAGTCAACCAGGGGCAAGAACTGCTATGGCCAACCAAGATGTAATTATTATTTTTGTTCAAAACTCAATTTATACTTGAAGGCGGGTCTTGCCACTAAATGTGTACTTCAAAAAACATGTAGTAAGCCTAGTTCAGACCCCAATCAAAGCAGACAAGTGGATATGCAGCATGAATCACAAAATCCCCAAGTTTCTCCGGTGAAAATATGCAAGTTAATGTCGAATTCAAAACATATAACTAACCAATGGTCAAGGCATTAACTGGGCAGTTCTAAAATGATAGAAGGTTTCAATTTGTAATCTCGAGAGAAAAAAAACTCAAATTATTGTTTTCATACATGTTGAGACAAAAACGTGTTCCTGGATCTCACGGATCCCTATTTAGGTATTAACAATGGTGATTTATGGCCTAGAGATCATATCTATATCCTATTAGCAAAGCAATAAATCTCAAAAGGCATAAACATAATTTAATAGTAATATTATTGTAGTATTATATTTACATCCTTAAAGGGACAAACATCCCTAGTTCGTGTTATCTGGGGCAGATTACAAAAATTGCTTCATGAAAGTTTTGTAGCTTGAATCTAGTAAGAGGTTCATTGGATATTGAGCAGTCTGGTAGCAAAACAAATTGAACTATGCCCTAGGGTCTTTCTAGCAACGAAGCAGTTTGTCTAGTGAAAGCCTGTTGGGAATAAACTTTTCTACATCGATATAAAACTAGTATGTGAAGTTGTAGGATGAGCTTGTCAATTATTTGAATACCTCTACACGATGGTCATTGCTCTAAAACTTATGGGGGTGTATATGCAAAGACACTCCGATGCCCAAGTCATAATGCACAAATGGTTGCAAGTACTAGTTTAGATTGTTCACCCCATGTAGTTGTGATCAAGGAATGTGATTTCTCGAAATATGTCAAAATTTCACGAAATATTTCTTATTTTGAAGTTACCAAAATATCTTTCGAAATTCGAAATATATCATAATTTTCCCGAGAAAAGAAATAAATATTTTAATCTCCGTATATTTTAACGTACTATAATGTTATTTTAGTATAGTTTGTTATGTGAGTGATTCTTATATAATATGTGGTTTGTATCATAGTACGAGTTGTGTGAGACTTGTTATGTAGTATTTAAGAGTTTAAAATGCATAACTTATATTGTTAAATTCAAAATCACAACCGAATTTTTTACGTTTTTCTACACAAAAACGAAATATTTCTTAAAATTGGTGGACCGAAATCAACTTAAAAAACGAAATCACAATCCTTCGTTGTGATAAGGTTTGTATATATAGACTGGGTTGTACTAGTTGGCTAGGACTAGAACTCCTCGTATCATGTTTCCTACATAATTGGTATAGGGACCTATTCAAGTTTGTGTTCAATTAGGAATATTTAATGTCTTAAGGAATATCCAATGGGGTACTAGCTCAGTGGTAGGCCTGTGACGAATGGAATCACACGTCCAGGTTTCAAACTCTGCCGACGGCATCTATTGTGGGAGGGGTTAAGGGATCAAAAAAAATTTTAATGTTTTAAGGAATAACAAATGTTGATTCCTCAAGGAGTTTGGTTTTAATCATACTGCAAGGAAGTTACGTTTAGGAAGACTATATTGATTGAAGTTCGCTCGCCAGATGTGGAGTCACTGTCTACGTTAGGGGTGGGCACGGGACGGGATGGGACGAGATATGCCCATCCCTATCCCATCCCGTTCATACGGGATCGGGACGGGACGGGATGGGAAAAACCTCATCCTGACCTCGTCCCATCCCAAACGGGTTCGGGACGGGACGGGACGGGATCAACGTGCTAAGTGAAATTATTAGTGAAGTGAAATTAGTAAAATGAAAGTGAAATTATCCAGTGTGCAGTAAATAACAATTTAGACTAGCCGCTTAGTAATTCCATGAAACTGAATCTTTCCCACTGCACGCAATATCCATAAATCTAACACATTGTAGGACATTAAGAGAATAATCAATTTCTAAAATTTGCATAAAAATGAGCTTATGTGAGCATTCATAACAGCAGATTAATTTAACAAATTAATATTGTAATGTCAAACCTGCTTCAACGAAATGGGGAATGTCAATTTGCCCGACAACTTCGGCGTCTTTACAATCTCCTTAGTAATTTCTCTCCAATTCCTGCAAACCCCAGCAACAACAATTACATGTTTCCTAGGTGGCCAAGCACTCTCGGATGCCTCTATCCTCATCAACACATCCCTCAAAAGCTCCGGCGGCATATTCGCCCAACAACTCTGCTTCAAAGCATCAATACTCGGCACTATCAATGCATCATTCACCACCACTCTTTGCGACCTGGATCTCAACCCATACCCAAGCTTCACATCAAACCCCTTCCTTGAAATACTCCCAAACTCCCCCTTCATATCCTACATAATGCTCTTAAAAGACATCCTCACTCCCCCTTCTCCACTCAATTAACACAAACAATCTATCTACAAACCCCCAAAAAATCTCATCTTTAACCCTGAACAAACCTTAAATTAAGTAAAATTGAAAACCCATAAAAAAAAAACCTCAAATAATCATAAAAACACCAATCTCTGGTCCAAACAACAAACTTTCACCATGGATTTCTCCCCAAACATGAACTGATTCATCTCAGATCCAATCTGCTGGAAGGCCTGCTGCAGTTGGAAGCCTGCTGCTGGAAGCCTGAACATTTTATGCAAATGTTCATAAAATAAATAAATAAGTAAATAAAAATATTAATAATTAATATTAAAAAATTAGTTCGGGACGGGACGGGATTGGCGGGATTGAAAATCTTCATCCCATCCCATCCCATTCTAGATCGGGACGGGACGGGATCGGGATGAAATTATTCAATCCCATTAAGACCCGAAAAAATCGGGACGGGACGGGACGGGACGGGACGGGATCGGGATGGGAACGGGATCGCGGGATGGGATGCCCACCCCTAGTCTACGTTGTTTGAAGCAACCTAAAATAGGAAGAAAGAGACACGTTTACTAGATAAAATAAAACAAAATGCAACCTATAACTCCCATCACGACAGTAGGGGACTCATTTTCATTTGAAGTTGTTATGAACATATCACATGGCCCTATTTGTATGAGGTTTAGGGGTTAGGTGGGTCAACAACAGTCAAGTAAACAACTCATGGCATGTCACATGCTGCCTATTGTGTTGGATGTTTTTACCAGAACTAGGTGTGTTTACCCTATGTACGTGATCTGATCATAACTTGGAGTGGTTGTATCATCTCTTAGTATTGGGTGTGCTTGGAGTAGTAACGAGTGTAGATACCAAGAGTGGTGGTGTATAGTAATAAATGAGGTGTTTATAGCAAATTGTTACAAATAATACCAGATTGAGGATATCGATGAATCTGTCTACTATAACTATGATTACAACATTTGTGAATGTCTTTGAGGCCACGTATCCTTAAAATATATGGTATTCACGTTACTAATAAATTCAAACACAACTAAAGCAATCAAATGAGACATGTACAATAAGTAATTTAAATGCACAAGTTTGGAAGATGCAAACCAAGTAAATACACGAAATAATGAGGTTCACCTAAAATTTACTACTTCCTTGATGGAAGGGCATCGCCTAAGATGAGTATATATTGTTGAATTCTCCAATGAAACTATAGTACAACACTAATTCTAACGAGAGCTCTTCTATCGAAACTACATTCACGACCTCACAAGGCCAATTGCGTCCATCTTCATGTAATTAAAACACTTGGATTTATCTATTAATAAACTAAATTGGCTCAATACGTTCACTTCTTTATAGCTTATAAGTGAAACTTTTTCATCCTTACAAGATACAAAGGTTTGGGGATGAGGAAGGATTTAACTCTTTTCACTAAGAAGTAGTTCATTTCAAGCTTCTGATGTATCTTTGAATACTCCCAAGATACTACAAATGAAGCCTTGAAAAATTGCGAAGAGAATTCTTGAGGAAGACAGTGAAAGCTTCTTTCTTTTATAGACTTTACAAAGTATGTTTTAGCCAAGTTTGATCAACCAAGGCTATGTAAAGTCGTTTTCAACAATGACTTTATTTTGACTTGACTTGACTCTTGAAGTAGATTTGGTTGATCACGCTAGCCAAAATTAGCATTTTGCTTTGTTGTTTAATTCTTGAGATGCCTCGTCGTTTCACCCTTCTAGTCCAATTTTTTTGGACTTAATTCAACCTCATTTTGGACTTCAACCATCTTTAATTCTCTATTGAATTTGACCACCTTGATCGATCTTTACTTTGGTATTCATATAGTCTTCAATTGACTTTGACATTGACTTTGATCTTCCATTTTCAATGCTCTAAATTTTCTTCAATTGTGATTTTTGGTTAACCTTTCTACATGGTATAGATGTCCAAATGTATTGGACCATTTTTTCTTTTTGCATCAAATCTGGGATTCAGTTGCTTGGTTTCATGCTTCGACTTGGGCTTTAGTCTTCACAACTTTGACATTTTATGCCTCTAAACATACAAATTTCATGCTCAATTATATACGAACAGTAGCAACCAAATGTGTCACAACTAAATACAACCAATTATGTAAAACTACGGGGCGTAGAGCCAAAACCTAGACATTTTCGTTGTTTTTGTTTTTGTTTGTTAGTAGTTTGTTTTTCCGCGTTTAAATCTTTCATTGCATGTGCTATAATCTATTAACATTGAGGACAATGTTAGGTTTAAGTGTGGGGGAACAAAACATTGTTTTATTTTGAATTATTTTGAAAAAAAAAAAATTGTTGGTTTTTATTTTCTTTGTTGGTATTAGTGTCATAAAAAAATAAAAAATAAAAAATAAAAAAAATAAAAAATAAAAAATAAAAATAAAAATATATATATAAAAAAAATAAAAAAATTAAATTATAGTTGTTTTGAGTCTTAGGATACTTTCCAACACAATGATGAGATTTGGTTTTTAATTTCATGACTTTAAGGTGATTTATAAACATGATTTAAGATCTAATATTATTCTTTGGTTAATGCTTATTTATGGTTATCATATGCAAATTCACATGTAATCAACTTAGTAATTGGTACTCATAGCATGCTTAGTTGAATTTAACTCATTATAACCCATATGTGAGTTTTGAGCCTATTGTTCCTTTGATTTTGAGAGTATTTAGTTAGGTCATCTTTTATTTCTTTTGTCAATAATAATTCGTTGCATGATTTCAATCTTGTTTGCTTTGGTTGCTACTTGGATTGCTTTCAAAATTAAGAATTAAACACTAGAACTTGTATTAATTTTGTTCAAAGCATCATATTGAATTGCATGACATGCTTGACATGATAAAGACACCTAGTTTCCACTATTGCCAAATAAGCCCGATCCATAATATTTTTCCTTTAGGTTAACCCCATTGAGCCTGTTATTAAGCCTTTTATTTCATTACCCTCATTATCTATCCCCTAACCTAATAAAACGAGTGGAGCATAATTTGATTTGTAGATACTTTATTGTGGTTCAAGGTATGTTGAAAAGCAAGTGTGGGGGAAGACCCTTGTGGTAGACAGTTCAAAAAGAAAGAGTTGCAAAAAAAAAATTGAAAAAAAAAAAAAAAAAAAAAAGTTACAAAAGGGATACAAGTCCTTATCTTTATCCATTCAGTATTACAGTACCATACAGATAGTTCAATTCTTTTTAAGTAGATACAAAATAATTGCTGAAGCTCTTCATTATCAATGAGCCACCTCGTCATTTTCCCACTTATGTCTTGAACCATATGATCCTTTGCTAATGTCTCTAATCTTATTGCATGCTTTCACAATTTCTTCAAGCCCTTTGAAAACTTCATATCCGTTATTTCTCTTCCCTTGACCCCTGGCCCCATTACAACCTGAATTAAGACCTTCTGATTTAGTGTGTCTTGCAATGTCACGATGTGGAGATTCGAATGAGGTATGAGCATATTGTGTCCCTAGTTCTTGCATTCAAGTAGTAACATTCCTTCCATGAGATCATATATCTAAAAAAAAAAAAAAAAAAAAAAAAAAAGGTCAGAAAATGCCATTATTTCTTGTTATATCATATGTGAGCAATTTGTTTCCCTTTCACATCAATCCTCTCACATATAGCTAGAATAGGAAGAGTGATTTTACCAAACAATCAGTGAAAAAGAAAAGAGTGCATCCAGTGAGATTTTTGGGTTAATTCTTCTTGGCACGCGCTTGAGTTTCACAGTCACTTGGTTTAATTTAATTGTAAATTTTTATATCATTGCTATGAACGTGTATTAATTTTCGAATGATGTGGATTTAATCTCGTGTTTACAAATAATCTTAACATTTCATGATCCGTTGAAAATCTCTGAGACAAATGTTGGAAAGTATAGATTGAGTCATTTGAGTCTTTTATTTTTTTGTTTCTTGGATTTGCTCGAGGACTAGCAAAAGATAAGTGTGGGGAAATTTGATAGGGGCATAATTAGGCTATTTTTAGTACCATATTTCTATATGTATTATTAGCTATTACTTGTTAATTATGGTACTAATTGTTATTTTCATGTTTGTGTAGGTTTCCAATTACAATACTTTAAAATAGAAGCAAATTGGCAATTTAGGGATACTAATTGCAAAAGGAATTCACACAAGCAAGGAAACCACACAAACAAGGAAACCACACCAACAAGGAAACCACAGAAAGAGGAAAACAAGAATAAAAGGGGGAAGATACCTGGCTTTGAGAGAGCCATCCAACATCCCATCCACAGCATCCATACACAACATCCACGCTTACAAACCCTAGCCGCCGCCATCGTCCTGATCGCATCCATCTACCGCCAGTAACCGCCCTCATCCACAACCGCAGACCACCACCGTCGGACCCCATTCATCTTCTCCTCCTTACAACCACAGTCCTTTCTTCCATCCTCTCGCCACAGTCTCTCTCGCTGTCCCCTGTTTTCACCATCACCATCAGAACCTCCTTCACCTCAGCCGTCGTCCTCAGTTCATCATCCACCGATCTATAGCCTCCTCATCACATCCAGAAACAACCTCCATCACACCAATCGAACCCCCATTCTCGCAGATCCCTCCTCGCAACAGCCTTCGTCGTCCTCTCGTCACTCAACCAGTCGACCTCCTCCCTGATCATCACCACCCACCTGATTCCCCTCTCTCTTTTCTCGCTGTCCATCGACATTCCCTCATCTCTCTCACTCTGTGTCACAAGCAGAGACCGAAAGGAAGAGCTGAAGAAGCAGACCGAGAAGAGGAAGGAGCTATTCGCGAGAGGAAAGTGAAGGAGCAGAGCGCGAAGAGAAGGAGGATTCTCTTCTACTATTTGCACCCTAGCTTCTACTCAGTACCATCACGAATCACTGTTTTGTTTTCATCTCTAAACATCTTTTTCTCTTAATTTTAGTTTGATTATTGATTATGGATTACTGTTTGAACATAATTAATATGTCTAGCTAAACTCCTCTTAGTTAGGGGTGGATTCGAAGCCACGAACATGTGCTTTATAAATTAATTGAATTTAATCTTCCTTGCTATTAGTGATTGTGTTTTGCTTAACTGCTTTATAGAGAACTTTTCTTTGTATGTTTGTTAAGGTGGCCAACTTAGTAAGCATGCTAAAATCTGGGGCTAGAGTATAGGAGAATTTCACCTAATTGTTATGATTCTGTACTCACAAGTAGTAAATACCAAGGAACGTTGGTAAGGTTAAGTCAAAACCTAGGCAATAACAAGATGCTGATCATACTTGTGATTGCCTAGTCAGTGTTCATATTTTCCACAAAACTTAATGATCTTAGATTGCTATTTAACTTGCGATTCCTGTTTAGATAGCATGATAAGAATAGTTTGAAAGCGACGCTTAGTTTAATTCAACGAACTTGGGAAAATAATAAGATTAATGCAGTGCGGTCACGGTTAGTCTTGAGCATTGTCTCTCACGAGTTAGCAAGTGATTATTGAAGATTAATTTATAAGCATATGTTTGGTGTGTGGAGATAAACCCTTAGCTAATTTCTCATCTTTGTCATCTCTTTAGTTTATTATCTTTACGTTAATTTTCGTAGTTATTTTTATAATTTAATTTAGAAAATCCAATCCCCTTTTATTTAATTAATTAGGTTGTTAGTTGTTTAGTTATTATTAGTGTAATTGAAAAGCCCTTTAATCCCCGGTCTAGAACGATCCCTATTTATTCTATACTACAAATTACAAAGCAGGGTATTAAGTTGTGTGCTACTAAAATAGCGCATCAATTTTTGGCGCCGTTGCCGGGGATTAGAAAAGTTGTTGATTACTTAATTAGTTTTTATTTATTTATTTTTATTGATTTTTTTTTCTTATTTCTTTCTTTATTTCAGGTACTAGTTCATGCACAATAGGAGATCCAGCGAAAACTTAGTAGAATACGATTCAGAGCCTGAGAAAACATTTAGAAGACGAAGAAGAGAAATAAAAGAACTACAAACATCTAGCTTTGAATCTGAATCTGAAGAGTTCGACATGGGAGATAATAGATCTATTAAAGAACTTTCGGCATCCACCTTGGACAATGCCGCACCCTTGTGCATTCAGTATCCATTAGCCGCGCAGGGCAAGACTGAGTCATTCGAGCTGAAATCCAGCCTACTTCATCATATTCCGAAGTATCATGGTCTTTCTATGGAGGATCCAAATAAACATTTAAAGGAATTTGAAGTTGTATGCTCCAGTATGACGCCAATAAATGTGGATGAAAACATCCTAAAGTTGAGAGCATTCCCCTTTTCTCTGGCTGATAGGGCTAAGGATTGGCTCTATGAACTACCTTCCGGAACAGTATATTCTTGGGAAAGCATGAAGAAGGTGTTTCTAGAGAAATTCTTTCCAACTTCCAAAATTATCTTATTGAGGAAGAAAATCAGTGGCATACAGCAAGGTCTAGGAGAATCATATCCGGCTTACTATGAGCGCTTCAAAACTCTCATAGCATCATGCCCGCAGCATCAGATGAAGGAGGAGCTCCTGATTCAATACTTTTATGAGGGATTGCTTCCTCTTGAGCGACAGATGTTAGATGCAGCGGCAGGAGGAGCTTTGGTTGATAAAACTCCAGCAGCAGCAAAAACTTTGATTGCAAACCGAGCCTTAAATGCCCAGCAGTATGAAGGAAATGGAGAGCCTTCACGCCAAGTCAATGAGGTAAGTACTAATTCTAGTTTGGAAGCTCAAATGGCTAATCTTACCTCACTTGTGACTCAGGCCCTAGGGAAGCCGAATGTGCTAGGAGTTGCACAAGTTTGCGGCGTGTGTACTAAGTCAGGACATCCATCTGATCAATGTCCTCAACTGATTGAGAATGGCGGTTGGGAGAATGTTAATGCAATAGGTTTTCAGGGGCAAAATCACTATAGAAATAATCCTTATTCGAACACCTACAATGAAGGTTGGAGAAATCACCCAAGTTTTGGATGGAGAAATTCAGAACAACCTCAACAACAGACTTCGAATCGGCCACCCCCTGGTTTCGCCCAAAGGCCACCTGAACCACCTCAGCACAATTCAGGTATGCCGCTTAATTATGATGAGATTCTGAAATCATTGACTATTTCTCAGCAGAACCAATCAAAGGATATAGCAGATTTGAAACTGCAAATGGGACAGATAGCTGAGTTTATTGGACAAATTCGCGAGCAAGGAAAACTTCCTAGTTCTACCATTCCAAATCCGAAAGGTGCGTTTGAAACCGCAAAAGCAATTACACTGAGGAGTGGTAGGCAAATTGAGAATGATCCAATAGTCCCTAAACAGAGTCGAAATAAGAAAGCTGAGTTACAGAAGGATGATCCAACCATCATTGAAACACCAGAGCTTCAAGGTAAGAAGGTGAGCATTCCAAATTCAATTTCTGCTAATCTTGTTCCACCTTTTGTGCCTTTTCCAGGTAGGTTTGCCAAATCTAGAAAAGATGAACAGGATAAGGAAATTTTGGAAACTTTTCGAAAAGTCCAAGTCAATATTCCGCTTCTTGATGCTATTAAGAAAGTGCCTAAGTATGCAAAATTTTTGAAAGAGCTTTGCACAACAAAGAGACGACTTCAAGACGGAGAGGTAGTTAAGGTAAGCGAGAATGTCTCCGCAGTTCTTCAAAGGAAGTTGCCACCAAAGTGTAAGGATCCAAGTAGTTTTACTATCCCTTGTGTTATCGGTAATACTAAAATTGACAATGCAATGTTAGACTTAGGTGCCTCAATTAATGTTATGCCATTTTCTGTTTATCGTTCTATGAATCTTGGGGAACTAAAAAATGATGGTGTGATTATTCAATTGGCTGACCGCTCTAATGCATATCTGCGAGGTTTGTTGGAAGATGTGTTGGTGCAGGTTAATCATTTGATCTTCCCAGCAGATTTCTATGTGCTTGAAATGGAAGATTCGACATTGTCAACACCTTTGCCTCTTATTTTAGGGCGGCCCTTCATGAAAACTGCAAGAACAAATATTGATGTGCATGCAGGAAAATTGACAATGGAATTTGATGGTGATGTGATTGGCTTCAACATCTTTGAAGCCATGAGGTACCCTGTTGATAATCATTCTTGTTTTTCTATTGACGTGGTGGATATTTTGTCACAGGAATTCCTTGACGTCATGAATGATATGAGAGAAATGGAGTCCTTTGTGACAATATGAAGATCTCGGTCGACAACATGAGGGAGGAGATCATTGAGACTGTGGCAACTTTTGAGTCAATGCCACGAATTGTTAGTGAGTTATCTCCCCCAATTATTATTCCCTCATCTACTAATAAACTTTTACCTTCTGTGATTCAGGCACCTACACTTGAGCTTAAACCGTTACCGGATCATTTGAAGTACGCGTATTTGGGAGATGATGAGACATTGCCTGTCATCATATCATCATCACTCACAAATTTAGAGGAGGAAAAGCTTATTCGAGTTTTGAAGGAATACAAGATTGCAATTGGGTGGACATTGGCAGACATAAAGGGTATTAGCCCTACCACTTGTATGCACCGTATACTTCTTGAGGAAGGTGCAAAACCCACTAGAGAAGCTCAGCGCCGCCTAAACCCCCCCATGATGGAAGTTGTGAAGAAAGAAATCATTAAACTCCTTGATTGTGGCGTGATTTACCCTATTTCAGATAGCAAATGGGTTTCACCAGTGCAAGTAGTGTCGAAGAAGTCTGGCATAACTGTGGTGAAGAACGAGGAAAATGAGTTGGTTCCCACGCGAATACAAACAGGGTGGCGGGTTTGTATTGACTATAGAAAGCTGAATGCAACTACCAGGAAAGATCATTTTCCTCTTCCCTTTATTGATCAATTGCTTGAAAGGTTGGTCGGTCGTGCTTTTTATTGTTTTCTTGATGGTTATTCAGGATATAATCAGATTGTCATCGCTCCAGAAGATCAAGAAAAGACAACCTTTACATGTCCATTCGGCACTTTCGCATATAGAAGAATGCCATTCGGTTTGTGTAATGCCCCGGCTACTTTCCAGAGATGTATGGTAAGTATATTTTCAGACTTTATTGAAAAAATCATTGAGGTTTTTATGGATGATTTTAGTGTTTTCGGTGATTCTTTTGACCATTGTCTAGATAATCTTGCATTGATTCTAAAGCGATGCATTGAGGTTAACCTTGTATTAAATTGGGAAAAATGTCACTTTATGGTTAACCAAGGTATTGTTTTAGGTCATGTGATTTCAGCTAGGGGTATTGAGGTTGATAAAGCTAAAATAGATCTTGTACGTTACTTACCCTCTCCTACTTCGGCGAGAGAGGTTCGTTCTTTTCTTGGACATGCAGGATTCTATCGGCGATTTATCAAAGATTTTTCTAAGGTTTCTGGACCACTATGTCGACTCCTACAAAAAGATGTGCCATTTGAGTTCAATAATGACTGTCAGACAGCATTTGACAAGCTTAAGGAGTTGTTGACATCAGCACCTATCATTGCACCACCGGATTGGAGTCTTCCATTTGAACTTATGTGTGACGCATCAGATTATGCCTTAGGAGCAGTTTTAGGCCAACGGAGGGATAAACGTCTTCACGCCATCTACTATGCCTCCCGAACCTTGAATGACGCTCAATTGAATTATTCCACAACTGAAAAAGAACTTTTAGCTGTTATATTTGCTTTAGAGAAATTTCGATCTTATTTAATTGGAACTAAAGTTATAATTTTCTCTGATCATGCAGCTTTAAAATACTTGCTTACAAAAAAAGAAGCGAAACCGAGACTTATGCGGTGGATACTTCTTCTTCAAGAGTTTGATGTGGAGATCAGGGATAAAAAAGGGAGTGAAAATGTGGTAGCTGACCATATGAGTCGTTTGGTGCGCAATGAGGAACCCCAGCCAATTCTTGAGACTTTTCCTGACGAGCAACTATTTTTGGTCAAGGTAAATGAACCATGGTATGCTGATATTGTAAATTACCTTGTATCCAAACAGATTCCAAACACCTTAACTCGAGTTCAGAAGGATAAGCTCAAGAAAGTGGCAAAACAGTTTGTATGGGATGATCCCTATCTGTGGAAGCATTGTACCGATCAACTGATTAGAAGGTGCGTACCTGATTCTGAATTTAATTCCATATTGACATATTGTCATTCCTATGCTTGTGGGGGACACTTTGGAACTCAAAGAACAGCTCGTAAGGTTTTAGAATGTGGATTTTATTGGCCCACTTTATTTAAGGATGCCAGATTATTTTGCATGACTTGTGACCGGTGTCAAAGAACAGGAAATTTAGGCCCTAGAGATCAAATGCCACAACATCCTATATATAATGTGGAAATCTTCGATGTTTGGGGTATTGATTTCATGGGTCCATTTCCTTCTTCTAATGGTTTTATTTATATATTACTTGCTGTGGATTATGTTTCAAAGTGGGTGGAAGCAAAAGCCACCCGTACTGACGATTCCAAAGTTGTTGCAGCATTTATTCGTTCTAACATTTTTGTAAGATTTGGAATGCCGCGAGTGATTATAAATGATGGAGGTTCCCATTTTTGCAACCGTACAATTGAAGCTTTGCTTAAGAAATACAATGTCACACTTAAGGTTTCAACACCTTATCATCCCCAAACAAGTGGACAAGCAGAAGTTTCAAATCGTGAAATCAAGGGAATACTTGAAAAAACAGTAAAGCCCACTCGCAAAGATTGGAGCATGCGACTTGATGATGCTTTATGGGCATATCGAACAGCATATAAGACACCTATAGGGATGTCTCCCTTTCGGATTGTATATGGGAAACCGTGTCATTTACGAGTTGAGCTGGAACATAAGGCGCATTGGGCTATTAAGACTTTCAATATGAACATTGATGATGCTGGCCTTCATAGGAAATTGCAGCTGAACGAGCTTGAAGAGATTCAGAATGACGCATATGAGAGTGCCAGGATCTATAAGGAGAAAACTAAAGCTTTTCATGATCGCATGATCCGTGGAAAGATTTTTGTGGTGGGCCAGAAAGTCTTACTTTTTCAGTCACGCCTTAAACTTTTTCCCGGTAAGTTACGTTCTAGGTGGGTTGGTCCTTTTATTGTTACTAATGTTTTTTCCCATGGTGTTATACAGGTGAAAAGTGTCACAACTGGAAATGAGTTTAAGGTGAATGGGCATCGACTTAAGCCCTATTATGAGTCATTTGTGGAGCATGACGTGGAGGACGTATCACTCCATGTTCCCACTTATTCTGAGGATTAATTGGAGATACCGTCAGGCTGCACGACGTTAAGACAAGCGCTTCTTGGGAGGCAACCCAATCAGATTTGCTTTCTTTATCATTTTATTTTATTTTCGTTGTTTTTGTTTTTGTTTGTTAGTAGTTTGTTTTTTCGCGTTTAAATCTTTCATTGCATGTGCTATAATCTATTAACATTGAGGACAATGTTAGGTTTAAGTGTGGGGGAACAAAACATTGTTTTATTTTGAATTATTTTGAAAAAAAAAAATTGTTGGTTTTTATTTTCTTTGTTGGTATTAGTGTCATAAAAAAAAAAATAAATAAATAAAAAAAAAATATATATATATATATATATATATAATAAAAAAAATTCAATTATAGTTGTTTTGAGTCTTAGGATACTTTCCAACACAATGATGAGATTTGGTTTTTAATTTCATGACTTTAAGGTGATTTATAAACATGATTTAAGATCTAATATTATTCTTTGGTTAATGCTTATTTATGGTTATCATATGCAAATTCACATGTAATCAACTTAGTAATTGGTACTCATAGCATGCTTAGTTGAATTTAACTCATTATAACCCATATGTGAGTTTTTAGCCTATTGTTCCTTTGATTTTGAGAGTTTTTAGTTAGGACATCTTTTATTTCTTTTGTCAATAATAATTCGTTGCATTATCTCAATCTTGTTTGCTTTGGTTGCTACTTGGATTGCTTTCAAAATTAAGAATTAAACACTAGAACTTGTATTAATTTTGTTCAAAGCATCATATTGAATTGCATGACATGCTTGACATGATAAAGGCACCTAGTTTCCACCATTGCCAAATAAGCCCGATCCATAATATTTTTCCTTTAGGTTAACCCCATTGAGCCTGTTATTAAGCCTTTTATTTTATTACCCTCATTCTTTATCCCCTAACCTAATAAAACGAGTGGAGCATAATTTGATTTGTAGATACTTTATTGTGGTTCAAGGTATGTTGAAAAGCAAGTGTGGGGGAAGACCCTTGTGGTAGACAGTTCAAAAAGAAAGAGTTGCAAAAAAAAAAAAAAAAAAAAAAAAAAAAAGTTACAAAAGGGATACAAGTCTTTATCTTTATCCATTCAGTATTACAGTACCATACAGATAGTTCAATTCTTTTTAAGTAGATATAAAATAATTGCTGAAGCTCTTCATTATCAATGAGCCACCTCGTCATTTTCCCACTTATGTCTTGAACCATATGATCCTTTGCTAATGTCTCTAATCTTATTGCATGCTTTCACAATTTCTTCAAGCCCTTTGAAAACTTCATATCCGTTATTTTTCTTCCCTTGACCCCTGGCCCCATTACAACCTGAATTAAGACCTTCTGATTTAGTGTGTCTTGCAATGTCACGATGTGGAGATTCGAATGAGGTATGAGCATATTGTGTCCCTAGTTCTTGCATTCAAGTAGTAACATTCCTTCCATGAGATCATATATCTAAAAAAAAAAAAAAAAAAAAAAAAAAAGGTCAGAAAATGCCATTATTTCTTGTTATATCATATGTGAGCAATTTGTTTCCTTTTCACATCAATCCTCTCACATATAGCTAGAATAGGAAGAGTGATTTTACCAAACAATCAGTGAAAAAGAAAAGAGTGCATCCAGTGAGATTTTTGGGTTAATTCTTCTTGGCACGCGCTTGAGTTTCACAGTCACTTGGTTTAATTTAATTGTAAATTTTTATATCATTGCTATGAACGTGTATTAATTTTCGAATGATGTGGATTTAATCTCGTGTTTACAAATAATCTTAACATGTCATGATCCGTTGAAAATCTCTGAGACAAATGTTGGAAAGTATAGATTGAGTCATTTGAGTCTTTTATTTTTTTGTTTCTTGGATTTGCTCGAGGACTAGCAAAAGATAAGTGTGGGGGAATTTGATAGGGGCATAATTAGGCTATTTTTAGTACCATATTTCTATATGTATTATTAGCTATTATTTGTTAATTATGGTACTAATTGTTATTTTCATATTTGTGTAGGTTTCCAATTACAATACTTTAAAATAGAAGCAAATTGGCAATTTAGGGATACTAATTGCAAAAGGAATTCACACAAGCAAGGAAACCACACAAACAAGGAAACCACACCAACAAGGAAACCACAGAAAGAGGAAAACAAGAATAAAAGGGGGAAGATACCTGGCTTTGAGAGAGCCATCCAACATCCCATCCACTGCATCCATACACAACATCCACGCTTACAAACCCTAGCCGCCGCCATCGTCCTGATCGCATCCATCTATCGCCAGTAACCGCCCTCATCCACAGCCGCAGACCACCACCGTCGGACCCCATTCATCTTCTCCTCCTTACAACCACAGTCCTTTCTTCCATCCTCTCGCCACAGTCTCTCTCGCTGTCCCCTGTTTTCACCATCAGAACCTCCTTCACCTCAGCCGTCGTCCTCAGCTCATCATCCACCGATCTATAGCCTCCTCATCACATCCAGAAACAACCTCCATCACACCAATCGAACCCCCATTCTCGCAGATCCCTCCTCGCAACAGCCTTCGTCGTCCTCTCTTCACTCAACCAGTCGACCTCCTCCCTGATCATCACCACCCGCCTGATTCCCCTCTCTCTTTTCTCACTGTCCATCGACATTCCCTCATCTCTCTCACTCTGTGTCACAAGCAGAGACCGAAAGGAAGAGCTGAAGAAGCAGATCGTGAAGAGGAAGGAGCTATTCGCGAGAGGAAAGTGAAGGAGCAGAGCGCGAAGAGAAGGAGGATTCTCTTCTACTATTTGCACCCTAGCTTCTACTCAGTACCATCACGAATCAGTGTTTTGTTTTCATCTCTAAACATCTCTTTCTCTTAATTTTAGTTTGATTATTGATTATGGATTACTGTTTGAACATAATTAATATGTCTAGCTAAACTCCTCTTAGTTAGGGGTGGATTCGAAGCCACGAACATGTGCTTTATAAATTAATTGAATTTAATCTTCCTTGCTATTAGTGATTGTGTTTTGCTTAACTGCTTTATAGAGAATTTTTCTTTGTATGTTTGTTAAGGTGGCCAACTTAGTAAGCATGCTAAGATCTGGGGCTAGAGTATAGGAGAATTTCACCTAATTGTTATGATTCTGTACTCATAAGTAGTAAATACCAAGGAACGTTGGTAAGGTTAAGTCAAAACCTAGGCAAGAACAAGATGCTGATCATACTTGTGATTGCCTAGTCAGTGTTCATATTTTCCACAAAACTTAATGATCTTAGATTACTATTTAACTTGCGATTCCTGTTTAGATAGCATGATAAGAATAGTTTGAAAGCGACGCTTAGTTTAATTCAACGAACTTGGGAAAATAATAAGATTAATGCAGTGCGGTCACGGTTAGTCTTGAGCATTGTCTCTCACGAGTTAGCAAGTGATTATTGAAGATTAATTTATAAGCATATGTTTGGTGTGTGGAGATAAACCCTTAGCTAATTTCTCATCTTTGTCATCTCTTTAGTTTATTATCTTTACATTAATTTTCGTAGTTATTTTTATAATTTAATTTAGAAAATCCAATCCCTTTTTATTTAATTAATTAGGTTGTTAGTTGTTTAGTTATTATTAGTGTAATTGACAAGCCCTTTAATCCCCGGTCTAGAACGATCCCTATTTATTCTATACTACAAATTACAAAGCAGGGTATTAAGTTGTGTGCTACTAAAATAGCGCATCACATTCCAACTCGAACACATTTCGAGTGACTTTCTCGAGATTCCAATTTCTTCGTCATTGGTCAACAAATTTGTTTTTCTATGCAATATTGATTTTTATGTCGGATCAATTTTTTATTTGGATAAGCGATTGATTTTTGGATGTGAGGGTCAGTGACTGCTTGGCGTTGGCGAGAGCAGTGGCGGACCCAGGAATTTAGTCAAGGGGGGGGGGCGAAATGACAAATAATTATTAGTTGATAATAGTAGTTATCAAGGGTGGAGCCAAAACAAAATTCCTTATCTGAGCTAGTAACTAATAAAAAATACAGCTATCAAATGTACATTGCATATACCAGTTCTGTTCTGCTGTTGTGAAACACACGGGTGGATGACCCGTCTAATAGATAATATTTCTTACTGATCCTTATGGTATAGGCCTGACGTTGAAGTAGCGCTCGAATCTAGTGTAGTCAAATTTTAAGCCAAAATAGGGTCACAATATCGATAACCTTAGCAAGGGGGCAAACGAGCGTAATAAATATACTATAAAACTAAAATCACAAAATAACTAGGATAAGTATCTAGTTGAAACTAAAAAATTTGAAATTAGCGAACATAATATGATCTTAATACAGTTTCATAGAAAAATGGTTTATATAAGGCTCAAATCTTGTATGAGTTTGCTAATGGTATATATTTTTGTGATTTCTATAGTTATTGTTTTAGATATTAATTTCAAATATTTTTTTTGTTGGAGGTTTTATGCCACTTGTGAACAAGCAATTCATTTATTTACTATTTGCAATTACATCAAATTGTGTTGAAAACAAAAAAGTAGGGGCATGTCATAATGGCAAAAGTAGTAATTGTGAATAGTCATAAAGAAAGCATACACACTAAGAGGACCGAAAATAAGTTTGTATTAAACTAAACAATTTTTAATGTTTGCAATTACTAATAAAGTTGCATTGAAACTTTAAAAAAAAAGGAAAACATTGCGCTCAAAGAATATCGAACTTGGGTCGTTTGCTAAAATTAATTAACTTCCAACAACAGCACCAATAGAAATATGTTAAAATAATAAAATGAACAATTGTAATGTTGTATGATACATTATATAATTAATTTTTTTTGTAAGACTAATATATAGTAAAAATATTTTGAAAGTTAAGGGGGGCAACTTCCCCCCTGGCCCCTTAGTAGGTCCGCCCTTGGGCGAGAGGCTGATTGGAATCAGTTATGATTTGCAGAGACAATTTGATTCTTGCATGGGAGAGAATGACTCGCTCGCCAGTTCTGATGACCGAATTATTTATGTCGAATTGCATTATGAATCTGACCGAGATGATGATGATGAGGAGGAGGAGGAGGAGGAAGTTCATCTGAAATTCTTGCCGAGTCAGACGTCTCAAGGATAACTCGATCATCTCGGATTCCACTCGGCTCGGGCTCAGTTAGCAGGTTAGTAGTAGTTTTCAAGTATCTGAATGTAAAAAGAGTGATGGGAAAATATGGTTGGTAGAGTATTTTGGACAAGAAGATGAGTCGGCCTCTACCTCATTTGGTTGTGGTTGTGGTTGTACTACCTATCATATTTAAATAAGAACAATAATGAAACATTGCAGGTCTTCATTTTTTTTTTTTGGTTAAAAGCATATATAGCAAATATATTAATAATTACGGTTACAGTATTGTCGTCTGAGGCCTCAAAGTTGAGGTCTCTATTAATAAAATTACATATCCAAGAGCTATGAAATGAGAAAAGTCGCCAAATACTGCCAATAAATGGACACCACATCCAAAACATGTTTGTCTCCAACTCATGTCGTTCTTCTTGCAACATCGTTTGAAGTGTCCCAGAGTCGCCCAAAAGAAGCCCCTTCCTTCATTGCCTACCTAGGATCAGCATAAGGGCTGCCTCAACAGCGTGGCATTCCGCCGTAGCGCTGTACACCTTTCTTGAGATGGAGCCTGCCACTTGAGCAAAAACAGTACCAAGCTCTCCAAGTGTGATGAAAAGAAGAAAAGGAACATTTGTGCATAATTTTCCATTGTGAAATACCATTTTGTTGAGCAACTGCCAGATGGTATGGAGTATGGTAGTGAATTGAAAAAGCGTTTCATCTCTAACCTCCGGGTGGGCCTTGGTTGTGTCCCACATGAAGGTAAAAAATTGTGAGATAGAAGGTGGGTTAAAATTGGCATTACTCCAATCAATTGGTAGGGGGAGAGGTGCCAAAATCTAATGATGATTGGGCAGAGGAAGAAAATATGGGTGACATCCTCCGTGTGCTCTTGGCAAAAGATACCACAATCTTTTATAGGCGTATGATGCCTAACCAAGTTAGTCATGGTGGGGAGAATGTTTTGGGTGATTTTTTAGATAAAGAAAAGGGTGCAGGTAGGGGCTTTAATTTTCCATATCTTTCTGAATTGTTTTGCACAAAGATGCGAGATGTTGCACTTGAGGTGGAACTTTCCATTTGATCATTTGCAAAGGATTTA
The DNA here is from genome assembly GCA_963556465.1 of Berberis vulgaris. NCBI lineage: Eukaryota > Viridiplantae > Streptophyta > Magnoliopsida > Ranunculales > Berberidaceae > Berberis > Berberis vulgaris. The sequence goes on along the minus strand of OY747129.1, from coordinate 36,583,117 downwards.
GTAGCGTTTTTAACAGAGAAAATGCCTTTCTTGTCAAACATCTAAATTAGTTTGTCAGGACTAAGAATCGGTCTGATAGTTATGTCTAGGATATCTCTAGCCACTAGGATAGGGAAGATAGACATGATTAGCTCCATGTTCCATTGAGGACCCAAGCCAAGGGAATGCAGCCAGAGATCAGGGATGGATCGTGGTGTAAACTAGGTTTGTGGTAAAGGTATGCAATCAGCAAGGAAAAAATCAGGTTTGACCCAACAATCTTGCCAAAGGTCATTGTGTTCTCCTACGAGAACTTGCCAGAGGAGACATCTTTTCATTTTGGAGAAGGCGGTCAAGTTGCCTCTCCACGCAAATGATGCAATGGTTGGTGGTTTGGATAATTGAAAAATATTCTTTTTATTGAAGTAAAGAGCTTTGAGTTGAAGAACACATGGATTGAGAGGTGAAGAAAGAGTTTGACACAATTTTTTTGCCATTAAGGCATAGTTCTTGTTCCTGGCAGAAGGAATATTAAGACCTCCTAAATGATGAGGTAGATTGATTCGGTCCCAAATACGCGGATGTTTGGCCTTAATATCCTCCGTCCCGTTCCACCAGAAGTTCAGGACAAGATTGTCCAATTTATTGGTGATGGAGCAGGAAAGAAGGAATATTTGCATTGTGTACACCGGTATATAATTAAGGACCACTTTAATCATGACTGTCTTCCCAGTATGGGAGAGGACTTTTGATTTCCAACTAGAAAGTTTCGAAATGACTTTATCAATTAGGAACTGGAAATCAGAAGTTTTCTTCTTGGATAATAGCAAAGGGGAACCCAAGTATTTGTCTTTAGGGTTGTATAACTTCGATCCCAGGATCATGTTGATCATTTTGGTGTGTTTCAAGTGGACATTTGAGTATAGAACACAAACGATTTGTCGTAGTTTACTGCTTGACCCGAGGCCCAACAGTATTGTTGGATAATGTCATTCACAGTGTGTGCTTCCCCAATGGAGGCTCGACAGAACAACATAAGATCATCAGCATAAAATAGGTGGTTAATAGAGGGGGAATGGCGTCTGAATTGGATACCTTTGATAATGCCCACAGTTTTTGCCAAGCAAGAAGTCTGGATAAGGCTTCTAGTATCAAAATGAAGAAGTAGGGGGAAATGGGTTTCCTTGTCTTATTTCCCTAGTGGGTTTGATGATTGAGAGGGGAGAACCATTAAGCATAACTTGTAGGGAGGATGTGGAAATACACTGCTCGATCATTTGTATCCAACCTCTTGCAAATCTCAACTTTTTAAGAATTTGAAGCAGAAAGGACCATTCGACTCTGTCATAGGGCTTTCGCCATGTCAATTTTTATTACCATCCAACCTTGTTTCTTTTTACTACAATGTTTTATTTGGAAGAAAGTCTCATGTGTTAGGTTAACATTATCCACAATTGAGCGACCCTTAAGAAAAACACCTTGGTTGGGGGAAATGGTAGAATCCAACAGGAGTTTCATACGATTTTCCAAAATCTTATAGATGTCCGTGTAAATGACATTGCATAGGCGAATGGGTCGAAATTTGTCCGGGGTGGTGGAATTTGTGACTTTCAAAATAAGAGCGATGAAAGTCTCGTTAAGTTTTGAGTCATGACACCTAAACTTAAAGAAGTTTTGGACAACTTCAATCACATCATACTTCACTATTTCTCAGTAATGTTGGAAAAAGAAAGCATAGAAGCCGTTGGGTCTAAGGGCTTGGTGACTTCCCAAACTAAAGACAACGGCATGGATTTCTTCTTCATTAGGGATAATGAGAAGGAGTTCGTTATCCTCGTTAGATATAGTGGGTTCAAAGAGAGAGATGATGTCCGGACACGGGATAGAGTTCGAGGATTTGAAAATATCCTTAAAATAATCATTAATGATATGCCCTACCGAATCATGGTTCGAGTTCCAATTATTAGAGGTGTCCCTCAGTCGGATGATAAGGTTTTTTTTTCCGATGGAACAAAGCGACAAGATGAAACAATTTCATGTTCCTATCTCATTCCAAAAGCCAGGAATAGCCTGATTTGTTAATAAAAAAATAGTTCTTCTCTAACATCAAGTTTAGAGAGGCGATCCTCTAGAATCAAAGTTGCAACAACATTACCTCTGAAAGTATATCATTTTGGAGTTTATTCAAAGCTGTTTGGGTATCGGAAAGGCATCGTTGCATATTGCTGAAGTCCGGTTTATTCCATCTAGTGAGACGATGGCTGAGCATTTTGGTCTTGATGTGAAAGTTTTGGGAAGGGAGATGATGTTGACGGGTACCCCAGGATGAGTTAATAATTTGGCGGCTCCGGGGATCCCTTGCCCACATATGGAAAAACCTAAAGGGTTTAGACCCCTTATGAACGTGCGAGACCAGTTGGAGCAAGATGGCTCTGTGATCCAAGGCCGACATGTATTCGTATGAGCAATAGCCGAAGGGAAATAGTCCAACCCGTCAGTAGACACTAAAATGCCATCAAGTTTAGTTTTAATCTCATTCCTATCCTTACGTATATTGTTCCAGGTGAATTGTGAGCCATTGAACGAAAAATTCATAAGGTTGTACTTGTCAATGAAAGTTCTAAGATGCCTAAAAACTGAGCTTACGCCTTCTACCCCCCAACTTATCTTCAGGTAGTAAGATAGAGTTCAGGTCACCAATGAAGAAACCTGGTAAAGTTTGGACATCAAATACTTCGAACAACCTATTCCAGATTTGAGTCCTAAGGGATGGGTTTGGTTCTCCATAAACAAAAATAGCAGACCAGGTAAACTGAGCAATATAATATCAATAGTATAGTTGAAATAATACTTGCATGAATAAATGATAGTGAGATAAATACCTTCTTTACAAAATAGAGTGAGGCCACCTGATTGTCTGTTTGCTGGAACTGATACTCCGTGTTTGAACTCAAGTCTTCGGCGAATGCGATCCATCTTAGCTGAATTAGCTTTAGTTTATGAGAGAAAGATGATGTCTGGATTGGATTTACGGAAGAGGGCCTTTAGATTCTGAAACGTGCAGAGAGACCCTGTACCCCTTGTGTTCCATGATAAAATCATAGATATTGTGGTGACCTTAGTCCGGCGATCTCCAATTCCCTGGTAGATGCAGTGAGATTCGAAGTAGAATTTTTAGTGAATTCATCTGAGCCGGTGGAGGGGCCAATATCTGTAGATTCCCTAATATGGGCTTTCACAGCCTTGTTTTCTCTGCACACCCTGGGACCCAAGATGAGTGAACCAAGAGGGTATATGATCTGATTTTCCTCGAATATATATGCAAGGATGTGGGTCTGTTCTGCCCTCGAGGCTGCATCGCTGAAAGGTGGGCCATGTTGGTCATACCTCTCATTGGGCCATATTGGACTAGTTCTATGTTACGTTTCCCCAGTTGAAAGCCTGCCTCCCTCTTACTAATGTTTATGTTTCTGTTGATGGCAACACTGCATTGTTTCTGCTTAGAAGCAAGAATCAAAGTCTGTGTAGGTTGTTCGCTCCATCAATGTCCGCCTTATAAATATTTGGGCTCGTAGTGTGAGCCTCTTGAACTGAGCTGCAGACTCTATTCCAGTTGTAGTTGTGGATTGGTAATGAGATTTTGTAAGCATGAAATTGCTCATGTGTTGGTGACTTGCTGGAGTAAGTAACACTGTGAGATTGGGAATTGTTGTCATGATGGCGGCATCAGTTCCGCCGGTTAGTACTGACTGTCAGCTGGGAAGAAAAGGTTCAATCATTTTGTCCTTTATTACTGACATTTGGGTGGTTGGATTGGGTTTAGGTCGGAGATCTACATGTAACTACCGCTACCTCCCCCTTCTCTGCGGACATGCACTTGCCCCGGATAGGGTGAATTCGCTCCCCCCCAGAAGCCAAAACTGAAGTCAAAGTAAATGAATTCATAGCCAACGATTTAAACCCAGCTGAGTTCAGTTGTTTCTGACTCAGTGAGTGGGCTTGAAAAATCATCAACTGAGTCAGTACATTGAACTTCCCTCAAAGTGTGTGAACTCATGGGGCGATCTGAGAAAGAGCTCAGAGAAGCTAAGGCATGATTCAGTGAAGCTTGGTTGGAGGGTGTTCGGCCATTGCTACGGCCGGCGAGAGTGGACAGTGGGAGCTGGGAATATCTCTTCTCTCCCTGGCAAGCAAATTGAGGCTGAGATCCCAATCGCATTGCTATCTATAGAATGGCATATGCTGGATCTATTGTTGAAAAGAAGGAAACCATCTTCCTCTTGGCCGGAAGTCAGTCCATGGAGAGAGAAAGTGGCGCCGGATAAGATCTTGACCAGTTGCAACTCGAGGTTGCGGATAAGATTTTCACTGTGATGTGTAGTTTCTTGATTTGAATGCATTTATGTGGATGGGGTGGTGATGTGGGTTTAGTGCCTGTACGAGATGTATGGGTGTTATGGATAGTTTGTGAGAGGTTGAAACATATGGATTGGCGTGGGTATGGAAGGGAAGATAGAAATTGTGTTGACTTGGGGATTGGGATAGGGATTGTACGGTGACCGGAGGTATCCATTAATGACTTGTAGCAGTGGTGTTCCTGGATTAGGCGTAAGAAAATAACAGCTTTGGATGTGGAGATGGTGAATGAATATTGTGGGTGTGCAAAGGGGGAAAAAGAAGAAGATGTACGGTATTGATTGATTTGTTGGATATTGTTTGTTACTGGCGTTAGGTGTGGAGTAGTGTTGAATGTTCATAGTAGTGAGATAGATGTGAGGTGAAACCCGGTGGATGAAGGTGGTGAGGGGTATATGGCGATTAAAGAGATGGAAAATGTAGATGAGAAAAAGAGATGTAATTCGCTCGAGACCTGCAAAATTAACAAACTTTAAGGAAAAACATTAAAACAACCAAAAAAAAAATCTGGATGGATTGAAAGATGGTAGGGTGATAGAAAGGAATGAGTTTGAGTTCTTTGGGAATTGGGACTCAAAAACTCTTCAAGTTACACATATGGAGATGACAGGTCTTCGTTAAGTAGTCTCATTAATTTTGGGAATTGCTATGCTCACCTTTGTCAATTCCTTCCCCGACTAGTTGACTTTCTCATTCTTTTTCTAAATTTCTTTTGGCACCCTACTTTACAACCAATACCAACCAATGTTTGAAAAAACATTTTTCAGCCTCAAGGCGGTCAAGTTTTTCTCAAGGCGAAGTGGTGCCTTGAGGCGCATGTATCGTCTTTTTTTAAAAAGTGATGAAAACATATTAAAAATTATAAACAAATAAAAAAAAAATCATCAATGCTAGAGGTAACATGGATTCGATCATAAAAGTGATTGAGACGGTAGAATTACATCATCATTGACAATGTTGCTGGAAAGCTTAAGGCCTAAAAGACAATATTAACCAAATATACAATATATAATAATAATCGCGATAATAAGTTCATTGAAGATACAAATACGATAAAACATGAAACATAGCAATAAATAAATACATAACAAAAAAGAAGACATAGTTCATACAATAGTAAACATAAACATGAAAATAAACAAAAACATAATAAAATAAATGAGTAAAGTATTAAGAAAAATAAGTTGAATAACTAATTATTTTATCATGATTTAAATAATTAGAGATTATAAATGAGATAATATAAAGAATTCTGATTTCTGAATTTCTTTCTTTTGCATTGAAGAATTGGAGAGTGGTGGCTGAAGTAGTGAATACAATTACTTGATCCTGAGCAAGCAGCCAAACAAATGAAACATTTTTTTGCTTATCTTCTTATCTATTGCACGATCGTTGTTTTTCCTCTTCTTTATCTATCGAATGGGTTTCAAATAATAAACTTAATAAAGTATGGCGATTACTTTCATCGTCTGATCATTTTCATGATCTGAAACTAGCCACCCTCTAACTCGTACGTTTTTTGCTGAGTCGACTTGCACGAATCAACTCGTACGCCTCAGGAAGCAAAGTCATCCCACCTGTTACAACCCTTTGACTCGTACGAATTTGGGAGGTTTTTTTTTTTTTTTTGATGATGATTTAGTTTGTCTTAGATTGTTTTCCTTTTCTTTGAAAGATAGGGTGAAACCATAGTTGAATTCTTTAGAAACTAGAACCATCTCCATATGGGGGTTTTGTCAACTAAAGTTTTGACAAAATACTTCCCAATTCATAAATCTAATGCCTTTCAAAAAGATATAGCTTATAGCTTATTTTCTACAAAAAAAGGTAAGCATTTATATGAATGTTGGGAAAGGCTTAATAAACTAATTGTGAAGTGTACTCACCACAGATTCAAAAAGTGGTGTTTAGTTCAATACTTTCAAGATGCACCGATGATGCGCTATTTTAGTAGCACACAACTTAATACTCTGCTGTGTGATTGTAATATAAAATAAGTAGGGATCGTTCTAGACCGGGGATTAGAAGGCTTGTCAATTAACACTAATACTAACTAAAAGACAACTAACAACCTAATTAATTAAATAATGGGGGATTGGATTTTCTAAATTAAACTATGAAAATAACTACGAAAATTACTGTAAAGATAATAAAACTAAAGGGATGGCAAAGATGAGAAATTAGCTAAGGGTTTATCTCCACACACCAAACATATGCTTATAAATCAATCTTCAATAATCATTTGCTGACTCGTGAGAGACAATGCTCAAGATTAATCGTGACCGCACTGCATTAATCTTATTAATTTTCCAAGTTCGTTGAATTAAACTAAGCGTCGCTTCAAACTATTATTATCATGTTATCTAAACAGGAATCGCAAGTTAAATAACAATCTAAGATCATTAAGTTTTGTGGAAAATATGAAGACTGACTAGGCAATTACAAGTATGATCAGCATCTTGTTCTTACCTAGGTTTTTACTTAACCTTACCAACGTTCCTTGGTATTTACTACTTGTGAATACAAGATCATAACAATTAGGTGAAACTCTCCTATATTCTAACCCCAGATCCTAGCATGCTTACTAAGTTGGCCACCATAACACACATACAACGAAAAGTTCTCTATAAAGCAATTAAGCAAAATACAATCACTAATGGCAAGGAAGATTAAATTCAATTAATTTATAAAACACAAGTTCGGGGCTTCGAATCCACCCCTAACTAAGAGAAGTTTAGCTAGACATATTAATCATGTTCGAATAGCAATACAAAATTAAATATCAAACTAAAAATAAGTAAAGAGTTAAGATATGAAACAAAACACTGTAGCCTGATCCGTGGTGGTAGATAGAGGAGTGTTGGGGTGCAAATAGCGCAAATTCTTCCTTCACCTTCCTCACGCGATCTGCTCCTTCAGCTCCCGATCTGCTTCTTCAGTCTCTGCTCCAGTGAGAAGAGGATGTGAGGGGGATGGCGATGAAGGTTTTGGCTGAGAACGAGAAGGGATGAAGAGGGATTGAGATGGGAGTTTAATTTATCTGACTGGTGGAGGCGATCGGCTGAGAGATGAAGACGGTGATGATATCTGTGTGGCTGTGATGGGAGTGAAACTGGGAGACGTGGCTAGGGTTTGGCGTGGTTGTTTCGAGGAGGAGGGTGATGGCTGGATTTGATGATGGTGGTAGGTTCAGGACGACGGCTTGCTGTGGTTGCAAGCATTATGTGATGATGAAGAGAAGTCTGCAATGGTGATGAGTGGACGATGAAGGGTCGATCGATGGTTGATGATGGGTGTTGGCGAGGAGGTTGTGCTGGATGATGAACTGAGACAGAGATGGGGGTTTTCGCTGTGGGGTTTGTGAAGGAAAAGAGGAAGATGGCTGAGGGACTCTGCGATGATGGGTTAGGGCTTGTTGTGGAGGCCGTGAATGCGAGGGTTATTGCTGGATGGCTCCCTTCAAACCAAGGTATCATCCCTTTTATAATTGTTTTGTTTCCTTGTTTGCTTGGTTTCCTTGTTGGTGTGGATTCCTTGTTTGCTTGGTTTCCTTGTTTGTGTGGTTTCCTTGTGCAATTAGTTGCCAATTTGCTTCACTTAGTTTTTATTTTAGAATCTTGTAATTGAAAACCTACACAAACACGAAAATAACAATTAGTACCATAATTAACAAGTAATAGCCAAAAATATATATAGAAATATGGTAATAAAAATAGCCTAATTATGCCCCTATCAAATTCCCCCACACTTATCTTTTGCTAGTCCTCGAGCAAATCCAAGAAAGACTAAAATGAATAATCTATACTTTCCAACATTTGTCATAGAGATTTTCAACGGATCATGACATGTTAAGATTCTTTGTAAACACAATATTAAATCCACATCATTCGAAAATTAATACACGTTCATAGCAATGATATAAAAATTCACAATTAAATCAATCCAAGTGACTGTGAAACTCAAGTGCGTGCCAAGAAGAATTAACCCAAAAATATCACTGGGTGCACTCTTTTCTTTTTCACTGATTATTTGGTAAAATCACTCTTCCTATTCTAGTTATATGTGTGAGGACTGATGTAACAAGGAAACAAATAGCTCACATATGATATAACAAGAAAGAAAGACATTTTTTTTTTCAGATATATAATCTCATGGAAGGAATGCTACTACTTGAATGCAAGAACTAGTGACACCATATGCTCATACCTCATTCGAATCTCCACATCGTGACATTGCAAGACACACTCAATCAAAAGGTCTTAATTCAGGTTGTAATGGGGCTAGGGGTCAAGGGAAGAGAAAGAACGGATATGAAATTTTCAAAGGGCTTGAAGAAATGGTAAAAGCATGCAATAAGATTAGAGACATTAGCAAAGAATCATATGGTTCAAGACATAAGTGGGAAAATGAAGAGGTGACCCACTGATAATGAAGAGTTTCAACAATTATTTTGTATCTACTGAATGAAAATAATTGAACTATCTATATGGTACTGAAATACTGAATGGATATAGATAAAGACTTGTATCCCTTCTGAAACTTTGTAATAATAATTTTTTTTTTTGCAACTGTTTCTTCTTGAACTGTCTACCATAAGGGTCTTCCCCCACACTTGTTTTTCAACGTACCTTGAACCACAATAAAGTCTCTGCAAATCAAATTATACTCCACTCTTTTGATTAAGTTAGGGATAGAAAATGAGGGTAATGAAACAAAAGGCTTAATAACAGGCTCAATGGGGTTAACCAAAGGGAAATATATTATGGATCAGGATTATTTGGCAATGGTTAAAACTAGGTGCCTTTATCATGTCAAGCATGTCATGCAATTCAATATGATGCTTTGAACGGAATTAATACAAGTTCTAGTGTTTAATTCTTAATTATGAAAGCAATCCAAGTAGCAACCAAAGCAAACAAAATTGAGATCATGCAACAAATTATTATTGACAAAAGAAATAAAAGATGACCTAACTAAAAACTCTCAAAATTAAAGGAACGATAGGCTCAAAACTCACATATAGGTAATAATGAGTTAAATTCAATTAAACATGCTATGAGTACCAATTACTAAGTTGATTACATGTGAATTTGCATATGATGACCATAAATAAGCATTAACTAAAGAATAATATTAGATCTTAACTCATGCTTATAAATCACCTTAAAGTCATGCAATTAAAACCAAATCTCATCATTGTGTTGGAAAATATCCTAAGACTTAAAAAAACTATAAATTTTTTTTTGACACTAATACCAACAAAGAAAATAAAAAGCAACATAAATTTTTTTTTTGGACTGACACTTTTTATTGATTTTTTTATTAAAGTTTTTTTTTTAATAAAAACAACGTTTTGTTCCCCCCACACATAAACCTAAAAATGTCCTCAATGTTAATAGATTATAGCACATGTAATGAAAGATTTAAACACGAAAAAAACAAACTACTAACAAACAAAAGCAAAAATAACGAAAAGAAAATAAAGGGATAGATAAAGCAAATCTGATTGGGTTGCCTCCCAAGAAGCGCTTGTTTTAACGTCGTGTAGCCTGACAGTATCTCCAATTAATCCTCAGAATAAGTGGGAACATGGAGTGATACGTCCTCCACGTCATGCTCCACACATGACTCATAATAGGGCTTAAGTCGATGATGTTTCACTTTAAACTCCTTCCCGATTGTGACACTCTTAATCTATATAGCACCATGGGGAAAAACATCAGTAACAATAAAAGGACCAACCCATTCAGAATGTAACTTACCAGTTCTAAGACATGATTGGAAAATCAAGACTTTCATTCCAATGACAAAAGTATTTCCATGGATCATCTGATCATGAAAAACTACGGTGTTCTCCTTATAATTGCTTTTACTATCATAAGCCTCATCCTGAATCTTTTCAAGCTCATTCAACTGAAATTTATTCTGTTTCTTTGTGTCATAGGGAACTCCATTGCTCTTATATCCAATGGCAGTGGTGATGTTGGTCTCAAGTTCATCCTCGTTTATGAGGTCTGACAATTTCTGGGCCAAATTGTCATTTACATTAATAGAAAAACAAGAATGATTTTTAACAGGATATCTCGTGGCTTCAAAGATGTTGAAGCCAATCACATCACCATCAAATTCCATGGTCAGTTTCCCCGCATGCACATCAATATTTGTATTCGCAGTTTTCATGAAAGGGAGCCCTAAAAGAAGAGGCAAAGGTGCTGAAAATTTCGAATCTTCCATCTCAAGCACATAGAAATCTGCTAGGAAAATCAAATGATTAACCTGCACCAACACATCTTCCAACAAACCTCAAGGATATGCATTAGAACGGTCAGCCAATTGAATAATAACACCATCATTTTTTAGTTTCCCAAGATTCATAGAGCAATAAATAGAATATGGCATAACATTAATTGAGGCACCTAAGTCTAACATTGCATTTTCAATTTTAGTATTATCGATAACACAAGGAATAGTGAAACTACCTGGATCCTTACACTTCGGTGGAAATTTCCTTTGAAGAACTGCAGAGACATTCTCACTTACCTTAACTACCTCTCCGTCTAGAAGTCGTCTCTTTGTTGTGCAAAGCTCCTTCAAAATTTTTGCGTACTTAGGCACTTGCTTAATAGCATCAAGAAGCGGAATATTGACTTGGACTTTTCGAAAAGTTTCCAAAATTTCCTTATCATGTTCATCTTTTCTAGATTTGGCAAACCTACCTGGAAAAGGCACAAAAGGTGGAACAAGATTAGCATAAACTGAATTTGGAATGCTCACCTTCTTACCTTGGAGCTCTGGTGTTTCAATGATGGCTGGAGAATCCTTCTGTAACTCAGCTTCCCTATTTCGACTCTGTTTAGGGACTATTGGCTCATTCTCAATTTGCCAACCACTCCTCAATGTAATTTATTTTGTGGTTTCAAACCCGTCTTTCGGATTTGGAATGGTAGAACTAGGAAGTTTTTCTTGCTCGCGAATTTGTCCAATAAACTCAGCTATCTGTCCCATTTGTAGTTTCAAATCTGCTATATCTTTTGATTGGTTCTGTTGAGAAATAGTCAACGATTTCAAAATCTCATCATAATTATGGGGCATACCTGAATTGTGCTGAGGTGGTTCTGGTTGCCTTTGGACGAAACCAGGGGGTGGCCGATTCAAAGTCTGTTGTTGAGGTTATTCTGAATTTCTCCATCCAAAACTGGGGTGATTTCTCCAACCTTCATTGTAGGTGTTCGAATAAGGATTATTCCTATAGTGATTTTGCCCTTGAAAACCTATTGCATTGACATTCTCCCAACCGCCATTCTCAATCAGTTGAGGACATTGATCAGATGGATGTCCTGACTTAGTACACACGCCGCAAACTTGTGCAACTCCTAGCACATTCGGCTTCCCTAGGGCCTGAGTCACAAGTGAGGTAAGATTAGCCATTTGAGCTTCCAAACTAGAATTAATACTTACCTCATTGACTTGGCGTGAAGGCTCTCCATTTTCTTCATACTGTTGGGCATTTAAAGCTCAGTTATTTGCAATCAAAGTATTTGCTGCTGTTGAAGTTTTATTAACCAAAGCTCTTCCTGCCGCTGCATCTAACATCTGTCGCTCAAGAGGAAGCAATCCCTCATAAAAGTATTGAATCAGGAGCTCCTCCTTCATCTGATGCTGCGGGCATGATGCTATGAGAGTTTTGAAACGCTCATAGTACGCCGGATATGATTCTCCTGGACCTTGTTGTATGCCACTGATTTTCTTCCTCAACAAGATAATTTTGGAAGTTGGAAATAATTTCTCTAGAAACACCTTCTTCATGCTCTCCCAAGAATATATTGTTCCGGAAGGTAGTTCATAGAGCCAATCCTTAGCCCCATCAGCTAGAGAAAAGGGGAATGCTCTCAATTTTAGGATGTTTTCATCCACATTTATTGGCATCATACTGGAGCATACAACTTCAAATTCCTTTAAATTTTTATTTGGATCCTTCATAGAAAGACCATGATACTTCGGAATATGATGAAGTAGGCTGGATTTCAGCTCGAATGACTCAGTCTTGCCCTGCGCGGCTAATGGATACTGAATGCACAAGGGTGTGGCATTGTCCAAGGTGGATGCTGAAAGTTCTTTAATAGATCTATTGTCTCCCATGTCGAACTCTTCAGATTCAGATTCAGAGCTAGATGTTTGTGGCTCTTTTGTTTCTCTTATTCGTCTTCTAAATGTTTTCTCAAACTCTGAATTGTATTCTACTAAGTTTTCGCTGGATCTCCTATTGCGCATGAACTAGTACCTGAGATAAAGATAGAAAGAACAAAAAAAATCAATAAAAATAAAAATAAATAAATAAAAACTAATTAAGTAATCAACAACTTTTCTAATCCCCGACAACGACGCCAAAAATTGATGCACTATTTTAGTAGCACACAACTTAATACCCTGCTTTGTGATTGTAATATAAAATAAGTAGGGATCGTTCTAGACCGGGGATTAGAGGGCTTGTCAATTAACACTAATACTAACTAAAAGACAACTAACAACATAATTAATTAAATAATGTGGGATTGGATTTTCTAAATTAAACTATGAAAATAACTACGAAAATTACTATAAAGATAATAAAACTAAAGGGATGGAAAAGATGAGAAATTAGCATATGCAATAAGGGTTTATCTTCACACACCAAACATATGCTTATAAATCAATCTTCAATAATCACTTGCTAACTCGTGAGAGACAATGCTCAAGATTAATCGTGACCGCACTGCATTAATCTTATTGTTTTTCCAAGTTCGTTGAATTAAACTAAGCGTCACTTTCAAACTATTCTTATCATGTTATCTAAACAGGAATCACAAGTTAAATAACAATCTAAGATCATTAAGTTTTGTGGAAAATATGAACACTGACTAGGCAATTACAAGTATGATCAGCATCTTGTTCTTACCTAGGTTTTTACTTAACCTTACCAACGTTCCTTGGTATTTACTAGGGCTGGGCAAGTCCGGGCAACCGGCCCGAAAACCTAAAACCGAAGCCCGGACCAAATTTTTTAAAACTGAAATTTGAAAACCGAGACCGGACCGAATAAGGCCGATTATCCGGATCTCGGTTAACCGAATTCTCGATTTGGGTCGGGCCGGTCTCGGTCAAATCTCTTTCAGCCTGATTTTTTTTTCTCTCCCCTCTCCCTTCTCCTCCCTCTCTATCAGACAAGAAAACAAAGAGAAATTGATAAGAAGACTGGCAATGGGTTGTTTAATTTTATTGGAAATTTGTTATTCCCTTTGCTCGCTTTCGGGGGATTGTTCTTCCTATTCAGGAGAGCTCAAGGAGGCCCTGGAGGACCTGGTGGACTAGGAGGGCCAATGGATTTCGGACGATCAAAGTCCAAGTTTCACGAGGTTCCTGAGACTGGGGTCACCTTTGAGGATGTAGCTGGAGCTGATCAGGCAAAGCTTGAATTGCAAGAAGTTGTGGATTTCTTGAAGAATCCTGATAAGTACACTGCTTTGGGTGCAAAGATCCCAAAGGGGTGTTTGTTGGTTGGGCCACCTGGAACAGGGAAGACCCTGTTGGCCCGGGCAGTGGCCGGAGAGGCTGGGGTGCCATTCTTCTCGTGTGTGGCTTCAGAGTTTGTTGAATTGTTTGTGGGAGTCGGGGCGTCTAGAGTGAGGGACTTGTTTGAGAAGGCCAAGTCGAAGGCGCCTTGCATTGTGCTTATTGATGAAATTGATAAGAAGACTGTGGAAGTGAAGAAAATAGGGGAGAGGGCCTTTTGAGGTTTTTATTAATACCGGGTCGGGCCGGTTACCCGACGGGCTTCAGAATTGGAAACCGAGGCCCGAACCAGAAACTTCGGGTCGGGCTTTTACAACCGAAACTTTTTTAATTAATTAAAACAGATCCGAACCGACCCGATCGGTCCGGTTGTCGGTTCGATCCGGGTTTTCGGTCCTAAATGCCCACCCCTAGTATTTACTACTTGTGAATACATGATTATAACAATTAGGTGAAACTCTCTTATATTCTAGCCTCAGATCCTAGCATGCTTACTAAGTTGGCCACCTTAACAAACATACAAATAAAAGTTCTCTATAAAGCAGTTAAGCAAAACACAATCACTAATAGCAAGGAAGATTAAATTCAATTAATTTACAAAACACATGTTCGGGGCTTCGAATCCACCCCTAACTAAGAGAAGTTTAGCTAGACATATTAATCATGTTCGAATAGCAATACATAATTAAATATCAAACTAAAAATAAGTAAAAAGTTAAGCGATGAAACAAAACACTGTAGCCTAATCCGTGGTGGTAGAGAGATGAGTGCTGGGGTGCAAATAGCATGAACTCTTCCTTCACCTTCCTCACGCGATCTGCTCACGATTTGCTCCTTCAGCTCCTGATCTGCTTCTTTAGTCTCTACTCCAGTGAGATGAGGATGTGAGGGGGATGGTGATGAAGGCTTTGGCTGAGAACGAGAAGGGACAAAGAGAAAAGGAAGAGGGATTGAGATGGGGGTTTTATCTAACTGGCGGAGGCGATCGGCTGAGAGATGAAGACGGTGACGATATCTGTGTGGTTGTGATGGGAGTGAAATAGGGAGACGTGGCTAGGGTTTGGCGAGGTTGTTTCGAGGAGGAGGGTGATGGCTGGATTTGATGATGGTGGTAGGTTCAGGACGACGACTTGCTGTGGTTGCAAGCGTTATGTGATGATGAAGAGAATTCTGTGATGGTGATGAAAGGACGATGAAGGGTCGATCGATGGTTGATGATGAGTGTTGGCGAGGAGGTTGTGCTGGATGATGAGCTGAGACAGAGATGGAGGTTTTTGCTGTGGGGTTTGTGAAGGAAAAGAGGAAGACGGCTGAGGGACTCTGCGATGATGGGTCAGGGCTTGTTGTGGAGGCCATGAATGCGAGGGTTATTGCTGGATGGCTCCCTTCAAAGCAAGGTATCGTCCCTTTTATAATTATTTTGTTTCCTTGTTTGCTTGGTTTCCTTGTTGGTGTGGATTCCTTGTTTGCTTGGTTTCCTTGTTTGTGTGGTTTCCTTGTGCAATTAGTTGCCAATTTGCTTCACTTAGTTTTTATTTTAGAATCTTGTAATTGGAAACTTACACAAACACAAAAATAGCAATTAATACCATAATTAACAAGTAATAGCCAAAAACATATATAGAAATATGGTACTAAAAATAGCCTAATTATGCCCCTATCAACTGACCCCTCAAAACTGTCGTATGATTGATGCCACTAGTGGTGGAACACTCATGAGGAAGAGCGCTAATGAGATTTGGATTCTTTGAAACTCTTTCTGAAAATACTTAGTAATGGGATAATTCTAAGAGGCGTAAGGGTGGTTTGTATGAAGTTAGGAATTCCACTATTCCTTCCCCTCATTCCTTGAAGTTAGAAGTTGTTGCTATGACCATGGCTCAATGCATAGTTGGAAAGGACTCAACCCACTCTTCCACTTAGTACTTCATCTAAAGTGTGTAATGTGTGTTCTAGTCCTGCTCATAAATCGTTGATTGTCATTTGAAAAATGAATATCCTGCTTATTTTTTGGATCTAGTCATTGCACTCAATGTCATTCGGCGACCTGGATATATGATACATTTTTAAAAAATTATAACCCAGGATTTTCCCATCACCCTAGCCACTCATGGGCCCATGGTCAACACCAAGGAAACCCCTTTGTCATCTTTCAATCTTCTCAAGCATCTAAACTTGCTCAACCACAATTTAACCAACTTGTTTCTCCATCCAACACATCTAGTTTGGAGGAAGCTTTTAAGCACTTTATGCAGCGGACAAGAAACATGCTTGAGTAGAATTCTCAGGCTATATAGAACTAAAAGCTACATCTCATCACCAATCTCAAGCCATCAATCAACTTGAGATAGTTGTGAGTCAGATAGATAAGGCATTTCGTGAGAGAGAGAGCAAGGGAAAATCCCCAATCAACCTTTCAAAATCCAAAAGGTAAAATGGAAATTGGTTATACTTCTGTCTTTCACCATGTTAAAAGTCTAATCTATTACTACCCTTTTAGGAATGGAAAACAAGTTGACAATCAAGTTAGGATGTTTGATTAGAGTGTTGTTTTTTCACCACATTCTACGTAAACAGGTTGCATCCCCATCTCATGATGATCCTGTTTTAGAGACACCCAAGGCACCATTTCCATCATAGTTGGCCCAGTTAAGAAAGGAACAAATGTCGATGATATAATGGAATTTTTCAAACAAATTCACATCAATATTCCATTACACGATGACATTAACACAAGTTCTTACTTATGCCAAGTTCTTGAAGGATCTTTGCACACATAAGTGAAAATTAACTGTGCACAAAAGACCCTTCATTGCCGAGCATGTCATTTTCATGATTCAATACAAAACCCCACCAAAGTTTAGGGATCCCGGATGTCTTACCATTTCTTGTGTCATTGGAGATCAAATAACTGATAAGCCATTACTTGATTTAGGGACTAATGTTAATTTATTGTCATATTATGTTTATGTGCCGATAGGTTTATCAAAATCCCATGTGGTGTCATAGAGGATGTGATAATTAAGGTTGATAAATTTTATTTTCCTGTGGCCTTCATTGTTCTTGATAACACAACTTGTTCACATCCTTCCAGTCACATTCCAGCTATTTTGGGGAGCTCATTCTTGGCCACATCCAATGAGATTATCAATTGTAGAAATAGAATCATGAAGCTATCATTTGGTAACATGACAATCAAGCTCAATGTTGCCAAGAGTCCCAAGACCCTGATGATGTTTTTGTGGCCAATATGATAGAAAATTTGTTTCCTGGCCAATTCCTTTGATCACCTAGTGTTGACTCGTTAGATCGGTGTTTTCCCGATGACTCGGAGATTTTGATTATAGTTTGGAGCCATGCATTGACTATTTCATGGAAGGTAACATGGAATACCTTAAGCAACCTATAGATAGGGAGCCCTTGTAACCCATTTTATAAGGCTACTTATCTTCTTGATGATTCATGCTCACATCCTTTTATGAAAATGTTTATCTATCTTCTGATTTGACACTTGACTTAGGTTGTCCATTTTTATTATGTGATGATCATTTGTTTCATAACAATCATCATGACCCATTTTAGTTTTGGGATTTTTACCAATTTCTTAGGAATGCGAGCTCACTAGAATATTTTTCTATGGTTTTACATGATATCCTCATAGCTAAAGCGTGTCAAGAAAAATTTTGCATGTGGCATACAATTTTTATTGGATTGATCCTCAATGGTTTAGGTTGTTGGTGTACAATTCCTTGGAATTTTCTGGTATTCTCTCCTCATGAGTGTTTGAAGTTTCTTTCATGGAATTAAATTTTCCATTCCCTTATGTAGACGGGTATACATGTCTAGGTTTGGGAGTTGTGGTTAAGGCAGCAACTACTCCACACCACCATATGCACTGTCTCACACCACCATGTACTTGTTTTTTTTAACCTACTAACCCACACCACCCAAAAAATTATTTTTGAAAAAAAAAAACAGAATAATTTCGACCAATTTAAACCCTCAATTGAAACTGATTCTCAAGCTACCAAAATGCAATAATTGTAGTACATTGAGTTATCTAATAAACACAATTTGAATCACTTGAAAATGTTTTGAAATAAGCAAGTTATGGTCATTTTACTAAAGTCACACAAATCTGTCCGGCAAAGAAAACGGGGTAGTGTCCCTGACTTTCGGCTAACTTATATGCTCGATTGAGAGCGATTCTCAAGCTCATAAAACCAAAACTTATAGTACTCTAAGTTATCTAATAAACACAATTTGAATCACTAGAAACTTTTTTGAAATGAGCAAATTATGGTCATTTTACTAAAGTTGCGCAAATCTGTCCTGCAAATAAAATGGGATAGTGTCTCTGACTTTCGGCCAAGTTATATGCTCGATCGAGACCGATTCTCAACTCATCAAAAATCAAAAATTGCAGTACTCTGAGTTATCTAATAAACACATTTTGAATTACTTGAAAATGTTTTGAAATGAGAAAGTTATGGCTATTTTACGACAAACACTCAAACTATCTAGAAAAAAAAATTATGTTTTCACACATTCGCATTGGGCAATGCGAGTAGGAGACTCAAATTCGCCCAGACCTATGCTAATTTGCGAATTTGAGACTCCCACTCGCATGGATGTATGCAAGTGTGAGACTCCCACTCGCATTGTCCTATGCAAATGGGTGAAAACACAAACTCTGTTTTTTTTCTTGACAATTTGAGTGTTTATCGTAAAATTACAATAACTTTCTCCTTTCAAAATATTTTCAAGTGACTCAAATTGTGTTCATTAGATAACTCAGAATACTACAACTTTTGTGTTTCATGAGCTTTAGAATCGGTCTTGATCAAACATATAAGTTTGCCGAAAGTCAGGGACACTATCCTGTTTTCTTTGCACAGAGTTGTGTGGCTTTAGTAAAATGATCATAATTTGTTCATTTCAAAACATTTTCAAGTGATTCAAATTGTGTTTATTAGATAACTCAGAGTACTACAATTGTTGTGTTTTGATGAGCTTGAGAACCTATTTCAATCGAGCATATAAGTTGAACCAAATTCAGGGATGGTACCTTATTTTCAGAGACAAAGAGGGTGAGAGAGGTGGCGGGGTGGTGGTTGTGGTTGATGCAGCAAAGAGGGAGAAAGGTGGTGACGGAAGGAGGGAGAGAAGTCATGGGGTTGGTTACGATGGCGATATCTAATGGAGAAGAGAGGAAGGGAGGAGAAGAAGGGAGGAGAAGAAGGGAAGAGAAGAAGATGAAGATAGGGTAGGAGAGAGAAAATTTTGAGTTTTTATTGGTGGTGTGGAAGAGAAGTGGTGGTGTGGGTGAGAAAAAGTTGATATGGTAGTGTGGGACAGTACTTTAGGTGGTGTGAAATAGTCGCTGCCTGTGGTCAATCATGTTATTCCTATGTATTTCACCACTTGTGAGGGAGAATTTTTCGTCGGGCAGACAACGTTAAACCAAACGCTATTGGGAGGCACCTCAACTTCAGTTGAGTCATTTCGGTTAGTCTAGATTGAGTTTCGAGTACCCTATTTAGTTGTTTTCCACTCATACTCATTATTCCATTCATAGTCATTAGCTCTGTAACATTCTTGACTTACAAACAATTGAGTATTGCAAATTTTCTTTGTTTAGTATATAGTGTTGTTTTCTATTTGTTTTTCTTGAACATGGATTTTATCTATTTCTAATGACTAGTCCACAAGTTTGTGAGTTGGAGCTATATTGATGGATGACCTCTTAGAGATTGGTAAAAACTTCACGCGGTAATGTCTTTCTACCCCATCTATTCCTTATTTTCTTTTATTGGTCACGCTTCCTTTTTTTTATGCATTGAGGACAATGTTTGGTTAGGTTTGGGGGTGTGTTCCATGAGCTTAATGTGTTTTCACAATTAAAATGGTTAATTTCTTTAAGTACTTTATTCAATCTCCATTGAATACTTAGATGAATATGAATTTTAATTGTGAAAAAATCTTTGTCAAGCTTTACTTGATATGGAAAAGGTATTTCGAAACCTAAAATGTTTGTTTTAGGTTTGGGGGTATTGTTCATATAGCTTTGGTGAATTTTTCAAAAAAAAGATAGAAGAAGTTGAGGTTTTCGAGGGATTTTTATGGTCTTGTAGGATGTTCCTTTATAATGAAGATATAATGAAGAGAATAAATTTTGAAGTCTTTTGGATTTTAGGAAGTGCATGTAGCAACTTGACATATTGGTGTATTACTAAAGTTTAGTATCATCCTTAAGTTATATTTACTTCATTAGATTTTCCAACTCAACTATTTTGCAGCATAGCCATGTTAGATAATGTGGAGTTGATGAATGAGATGTAAGTAGAAAACTTTAGAATAATAGTGGAGACTTGTTAACCCTTGCAAGATTTGAGTCATTCTCCTTTTCAGGGGCTATACATAAACTCTAATTTTTCTTGAGTCTACATTATCTCTGATGATACATCAAAATAGACCAAACATCACATCTGTACACGTGGCATAAAAATCCATCACGAGAATACAACGCTCAATCTATTGGGCCAGCTCATAAAGCCCAGGAAGAATGAGGCCTAAACCAGGCCCACTACTAAGGAGATGTAAACAGGACTCGAATCCAAGCCCAGACAAATCAGAGCCCGAATCCAGGCCCGATACGCATTCTCTCATAAAGAAGAAGAATGTTGCAAAAAAAAAGAGTCGTGGAGGGACTTACCCCCGCCCCCCCCCCCCCCCCCCCCCCCCATGAACGCATCTCCATTAAGGAAGAGACTGTTACAAGAAATGTCTCCTTCTGTTGCGCCTCATATACCTAAGTCACGCAAAAAGGTAACCACAACCATTATAAAAGGTAAAAGGAATATTCGACAAAGGTATGCAACTTTAACAGAGTTTTGTCCAGATTTACATCCTTCTTCCAACAGAATTACTGACTTAAGCATCGGAGTGCCTTCGGCCACCAAAAAGGTGGTTCTTGGCAGTTGTTTTGCAGGTCAAACTCACAGTAGGACGGTTTTTGGACGCATCAGTTTGGCAACGTCCATGGGGTAGACGAGTTTCCTTTTTCTGAAAATAGAACACGCATTAACAAGGCTCACCACAACCTAACAAAAGATTGACAAGCCATCAGAGGAAATAATGCAGCCTACATATCCCCAATCCAGTAATAATCACGACAACTCTCCCACCGACGCATCACTAACGGCTCAGGGAGAAGATGCAGCCCGAATTACCGAACCAATAGCATCAAAGAATACGGATCTGTTGCACGCAATAGCCCAGACTGCCCAGACGACCGTCGGCGCCGCCACGGACCCTCGGGTAGATTTGCTCATGGTCTAGAGGAAATACATGACAAAGATGCTGGAAAAATCTCCCAGGAGCGCGTTCAGTCAGCTGACCCTATTCTAGTACCGCCTCAACAAAACTCCACTATCCAAACTCAAGGGAGTCACGAAGCCTTAGCAGAACCCCAGCAGGGAAACATCGAGAGCAGCAAGCTCCGCCAAGGCAAGGATCCGTAATGCGGCGGAACTGTTGGTGAGATCCCGTTCAGGATCGGAGTCACGGATCCCAATGTACTGTACTTGTTGACTAAACCACCATTTTCTGACAAACTCATGAAAAAGGCAATGCCAAAGAATTCACTTCGCCAAAATTTGAAGTGGATGGTACCACCGACCCAACTGATCCCCTAAGACATTTTCACCACATTATGGCTCTAAAAGAATGGAGTCGACCATGTGCAGAACGTTTCCAACCAGCCTCACGTCCACAACAATGAACTGGTTCAACAGCCTGCCACCGAGGTCAATAGACTCTTTCCAGGCCTTAGCCATCGCTTTAATTACTAGATTCATCGGGAGCCAACTGATGAGGAAAAGACCACACTACCTCTTGCACATCCGACAGAAGCCAGAAGAAACAATACGGGAGTATGTCACTTGCTTCACCAACGAGTTAACGATGATTGATGGATGCAGCGATGACACAGTCGATGCAACTTTCATCGCCGGGCTGAAGAAAGGCACCTTCTTCGATGCCCTCAACTTGGAACCCCCAAAAGGCATGCCAGTCTTGCTGAAAATAGCACAAACAGATTTCCCTCGAAGAAATGAAAGTTGTGAGGATAAAGAATGAGTAGGAGAGGGAGAACCAATCAAGGAAACGAGAGAGGAAAGATGAAAGAAGGCGAGATAGCAGACCACAGGAAGACAACAGTCATTCAAAGAAACATCGGAATGACGAACGTACAGAGTCCAACAAGCAGGAATCTAGGAAATCACAATTGCATGACCCAATCATGAGCGAATAACCAGCGTAATGAGGAAAGAGTACAAACCATACAAAACCTTAAAAACAAGCTGAACCGACATCTTAAAACACATATCGAACTGGGAGAATGTCAACTGGCCAACTAGGATGAATGGAGGCCCGGAAGGACGAGACAAAAACAAGTATTGCTCTTTTCACAAAAATCACGGACACGATACTGAGGACTGCTACAAGTTAAAAGAAGAAATCGAGCATTGGATCCAGAGAGGACGACTGGATGAATTTATCGGCGTACTAGACAAACAGTTCAAAAGTAAAGAAAAGGCGGTCATTGTAGCCACAAGATCAAAAGAACAGTCCAGAGAATTGATGTATGTTCTACACCGCATCCGCCCCTGGAAACAAGCACCTCCCACCCGAACAAACCTATATCGAAGTCGAAAAATTAGCACTCCAGAAGTGGTTACACAAAACAACTCGAATACCCTCGCAATGGATACAAATTCAGCCAAAGTCGCTTATAATGGAATTAACGACAATAAACTCTATCAAGCCCTAACAAGCAATGCCAAATGGGGAACAGTAACGGCCCAAGCAAACAAGGTCATAAATTAAAGGGAATAGCCTAGGCACGGAGCCAACGCAAGGATAGACAGTAGCGACGCAAGAATAAAAGAAGAAACACTCCACAGTGTAACAGAGCCACTCTAGGAAAATGATCACTAGAAATGGTCAAAGAATCAATAAAGTTTCATTTTCGAAATCGGCGTCTCACAAAAGCGAATAACTTCATAGCAAGGCTATACAAAACAGTCGATGTAAAAAGCGCAAAAAGAATCAGGATGCAAGTTAGGTATTCACAATAAACTTCTAGTCTGTTCAACCAAAGAAGTAACAGTTGGACGAACGAGTCAACTATATGAAATAACTTCGGGTCGCCTAGAGTGTCGCACCAAACGAAGTAAAAGTTGGACACCCGAGTCAAACTAAACACAGAAACTTCGAATCGACCGAGATGTCGAGTTAACAAAGTAAAAGTTGGATGAACTAGTCAACTAAGTAAAATGACTTTGAGTGGACTAGAGTGTCGCACCAAAAGAAGTAAAAGTTGGACACCCGAGTCAAACTAAACACGGAAACTTTGAATCGACTGAGATGTCGAGTTAACGAAGTAAAAGTTGGATGAACGAGTCAACTAAGTAAAATGACTTCGGGTCGACTAGAGTGTCACACCAAACGAAGTAAAAGTTGGACACCCGAGTCAAACTAAACACATAAACTTTGAATCAACCGATATGTTGAGTTAACAAAGTAAAAGTTGGATGAATGAGTCAACTAAGTAAAATGACTTCGGGTTGACTAGTGTCACACCAAATGAAGTCAAAGTTGGACACCCGAGTCAAACTAAACACTGACACTTCAAATCGATCGAGATGTTGAATTAACGAAGTAAAAGTTGGAAGAACGAGTCAACTATGTAAAATGACTTCGGGTCGACTACAGTGTCGCATCAACGAAGTAAAAGTTGAACACCTGAGAAACTAAACACAGAAACTTCGAATCGACCAAGATGTCGAGCTGACAAAGTGAAGGTGAACGAACGAGTCAACTAAGTAAAGCGATTTTGGGACGATTAAAATGTCGCACCAACGAAATAGATTGAATGAACGAGTCAATTGAGTGAAACAACTTCATATCACGTCGAGTTAGTGAAGTAAAAATCGAGCAGATAATTCAACAAAGTAGAAGACAAGCAAGCAAAACAACTTTCCGCAAAAATTCAGAGACTACAAAGGCAAGATCAAGACATGCGTGCTAAAGGATAGGAAAATTCAAATCACCAAACGATTATTACAAACGTATCTGGGAAACATCAAAGCTCAAACACAAATTATCACGACAACGACAGATGAACAAAGTCAACGCGAAGAAAAATAAAGGAACTAATTCATGTCATTCAAAATCAATTTGATTACATTCGAAAATAGCAATAGAAGACTAAGGGGAAAGATCTATAACATCCTCAACAATACCACCTGTAGGAGCTGGATCACCAACATGGACTTTTTCTTTAGGAGGAGGAGGCGGTTCTTTAGCCATTGGGTCACCCTGAAGATTTTTGACAACACTTTCCACGTCCTCGAAGGTCTGATAGACCATATAACGATACTGAGAAAAGTCGACACCAAGACCCTCAATATAATCCAGAAGCTCAGTTTGACCATCAACAATGCGCTGCCAGTCTGCCACTTCCATAACACAGAGTCTATCCTTAACATAAGCAAGCACACTTCTTACCGCGATGAGTTGGCCCTCAGCAGTGGTGAGCATCACGGAGGAATCAACCTTGGCCTTGTCAAACGAAGACAACAAATGCTACCCTTTTTTCAGCAGTGTCGCGATTGTGAGAGTGCTCTATCGCACAACCTCGTCATGAAGCGCCTTATCAGTGGAAAACTCTTTCTCCACATCGTGCAAACGTGTGTGGATGCCTTCTAGGTCAGCTCTCAGGGATTCAAGCACGGCCACAGATTGATCTCGCGAATCCTCCACCTCGGCCAACGACACTCGAGCAACCTCAAGCGCTTGATCTGTTCAGAGCATCTCACTTTTAACGCGTCATACTGGTAAAGAACATGGGAGAATTTCAGTAGCAGTACGGAAAGCTTCCTCTTCAAAGAAACCATAAGATTGTGATTGACCTGATGACTCAAGCCCATCACTCCTGTATAGGCAAGATGTGGCATCCCCCCTATTATAAGCCTAACACCATCTTCAAGATGTAGGTTCGGGTTTAGCACGGACATCGAGGGCCTTTCCACTGTCTGTGCAATTCATTTATCAGCTTAAGTTCGCCATCCTGCACGACAAGACGAGAGAACCAGTAGAACTTCTCATCCGATTTAACTCGGATCTCTTCAGGAGTAGGTTCCTTCCAATTGACCCGCGAATGAAAAACGTGAGGATCAGGTAGTATGGAGGAACTGCCACCACCCATGGCCAGGAAAAATGAAAGAATGGAGGGAGAACCTTCAACGCCCTCACGTCGTTCAGCAAAAACAAAACGAATAGCAGCCCCAATGATAAGAGAAGAATTCAAGTAAGTTGTGGAAGAGAAAACTCCATCCCTCCATCAGCAAGAAGGGAAGGAGAAGGACAAGACTACAACTCCAGAACCCGATCACGACTGACAAGCTCTTTAGATTGAACAACAACCAATTGGAGCATCTTGTCATCCAAGGACCGAGGATCCTCATCAAAACACTTGACAACGTCAAGGCCGCCATAAGCAGAGATAAACTTCTTTTCCCCGTCGTCCAATGGACGGATGATATCTTTCTCACTCCTTTCCAGAGCCAACTTCATTTTTTTCGACTCCTACATAGAGAAACTGTCTTCCCTCGAAGGATCTCTATCAACAGAATCCGAATTAAGAGTCGTGCGACGAACATAGTCAACAAGTCGTTTATTCTTCAAAAAACGGTCGGAAGACAGAAACAACCGCTTCGACGGACTAACGGGCCTTGATACTTTTCTCTTTCTAGAAGAAGGACTGGTAGCACTACGGACAGGAGCATTGAGATTCGTAACACCCGAGCTCACTTTTCGATCAACGACCACATCATCACCTTCAACGGTAGTAGCACGGGCAACGATATTTGCGGCCTGCCTCTCAGTCAAAAAAGCCCGATCAGTCACGCTCATACTATATAAACCACTGTGCCTCACCATATCATCAGTATGATAGGTGTCCAACGGAACTATCGGAAGCTCCAAGAAGTGCTCACTGTGCCTCAGCAGTCAATTTCATATTTCAGTGCTTAATAAGAACCTGAAAAGACCTTACTATTTGAACACCCCGCAAATTGAAGTGGTCAGAGCAGACAGACGCATAAATCCAGCGACCAACCCCTGATGTCATCATTAAGGTTACCAAAATACGTAGGGGAGTGTAGGAAACAAGTACGGTTGGGTTTCACACTAAATCTCACCAAAGAATGCAAGATTCTAGGGGTTAAGGGGATACTAGAGAGAATGGCCCTAGCATACGTGGAAACCATAACCCTCCAACCATTCGGTCCATCTGAGCAGGGGGAATACCCAGGAAGTCTAGATATGACCAGAACAGTTCTAGAATTGGGAACCAAAGACCAACATAGAACATACGAGGATAAAACACAATATATCCTTTCCTTGGGCAACAAGGACTGTCGTTTTCACAAGGAAGAACGATTTCAAGGTCATCAGGCAAAACATAGTTGGAAACAGACAATATCCAGAGTAACATGATAAGCTTTTTTTGGGGAAAAATGAGCATCTCAGGTAGAAAGTTGATCACCGGCCAACATATCACCAGCAGGCATTGCAAACAGGGAAGAAGATACGAGGAAAAAAAAAGCAATAGAGGAGAAGAAATAACACTAACAACAAAGATGGCGTAAAGAAATGAGGAAAGTAGCCACAATACCCTTTATACAACTGAGAAACAAAGAGATCACTCACGGAGCGACATACGGTACATAATGGCGCACCAAAACTCACAGAAAATGTGCGCGAAAATGAAAATACAATGAAGTAACTGAGACGATTAGCCAACCGAAAGTTATTAAACATTAAGTTCAGTGCAATAGTGCGATCAAAATTCAAACCACCACACAGTTAGTGGATACATGAACATACCAACTAACTAGGGGGGGGGGAGTAGCTGATGGTACATCAAAATAGACTGAACATCACATCCGTACACGTGACATAAAGATCCATCACGAGAATACAACGCCCAATCTATTGGGCCAGCTCATAAATCTTAGGAAAAATGAGGTTAATTATAGAGGCCTAGACTAGGCCCACCACTAAGGAGATGTAAAAAGGACCCGAATCCAGGCCCATGCAAATTAGAGCCCGAATCCAGGCCTGATACGCGTTCTCTCATAAAGAAGAAGAAGAACATTGTACCGAGAAAAAGTCGTGAAAGGACTTACGCCCCCACAAACGCATCTCCATTAAGGAGGAGACTGTTACAGGAAACATCTCCTTCCGTTGCTCCTCATATGCTTAAGTCACGCAAAGAGTTAACCACTACCATTATAAAAGGTAAAGGGAACAATCGACAAAGGTATGCAAGTTTAACTTAGTTTTATCCAGATTTATATCCTTCTTCCAACAGAGTTACTGACTTAAGCATCGGAGTGCCTTCGACCACCAAAAAGGTGGTCCTTGGTAGTTTAACAGTTGTTTTGCAAGTCAAATTAACAGGAGGACGATTTTTGGACTCATCAATCTCGTTGATTGTCTCATTATTCTCATGAATCGCTTTAGGAATGACATTAAAATCGAATCATTACACTAGAGCCTCTTGTTTTTATTTGGTTGAGATATCAAAATACTGACCCGAACTTAGGAAATGATATTTGCATTTTCTTTAAACTACCTTCTGCCTTTTAGCCTACCCATTTATAAAATTCTCATTTGTAACCCTTTGAGCTTATGAATAGTCTTTTCTTTGTTAACCCATCACCATTAGCCACTCTAAATTATGGTGGAATTAAATTTTGTATGGAATGGGCAATTAGAAAGAGTTTAAATTGATGAATGTCGTGAATCGTCAATGCAAGATGTGTTATATTTTGTATAGAAGGGGAGAAGCATGTAAAATAAAATTTATGCTTCAGCGATAGAAAAATATGAAAAAGAATCTGAGAAGAAAAAATTGATGGTCACAACATTAGTTTTGTTCTTTATTGCCCTTTGTGCTTGTGTTTACAAGGGTGTAAATTCTCAAAAACACTTCGCATACCCAAGTCCCCCATTACAACCTATCAAAGTCCTAACTGATCAAAAGTGGAAGTTGGTTTTATAGGTGTGGAGATGGAATAAGCAAGAGCTATTTAGTGTAGTCACATAACATTATCAAAAGTAGTTGATATTCCTATCCCTGAGACCCATGTTCATTCCAATCTTGAACAGTCTGTTTTTCATGTTAACTATATATGAGATGTTTGTATTTCCATGATTTACTCTTTCTTCCCATATAAATTGATTGACAAAACACACGAGTGCTTTACTTGTGAGTGACACACTATGATAGGCTTGTAGTCGAAGCGTACATTCTCTAAGTGTTCTAGTCATGTATTTGCTTTGAAATGGAATGTTATGTTGATAGGGGCTATCCACACGCACTTTGAGTTGAGAATGATGGTGAAATTTATGTTATTTTTTTTATAGTGTTAAACATTTAGTTGAAATTTATTGATATACTAATTTGACATTATTGCTATATTGTGTTTCTTGAAATTTTAGGCATTCAAATAACTATTTGGAAAAAACTAAAGGAGCACTTACTTGACCATGTTTTGCTCGAAGACTAGCAAAATCTAGGTTTTGAGTATTGATATTCACATAATTTTTATATTAATACCTATTTAATCAACCGTTAGTAGTCATCAATTTATTTTATTTTGAATTACTTATTTTTCTTTTATGTTCTTGTAAGATTTGAACGTTTATTAATAAAATGGATAGAAGTTCAATCGAAATATTCAAATGGGTTGCGTCACGATTGAAGATGGAAGAATTATTTAAGTAGATCAAATTGCAAACCCAATTTAAGGTCTCATTCAACCCATTTAACTAAAACCCATTTTCCACTTAACAATTCAGCCCACAGGCCCAATCTCACTCCAAAAATAAGCCTAAGCCACTACACCAAAAGCCTTGATTAGCCACACAAAGGTTGCCACGTTTACAAGGAGTAGGTGGGTTGGCCACGGGTCAGCTCCTGTGGCCAGGTGATTTCCCTTATCAATTTTGTATAGAAAATTATATTGATAATAATGTCTTACATCGGCATGGGTGTGTAACCGTAACAAAGCACTCATTTGACTGACATGAGCTTCTGTGGCAACTTTTCTAGAGAGCCAGGCCAGGCAAGTCAAACCCGCGCCAGGCCTGGCCCAATACCATCAATCATCCTAGAAATGCACATCTCGAGGATGACTGATGGTATTGGGCCAGGCCTGGCTCTCTAGAAAAATTCGCTTCTGTGGAGCACAAGTAAACCTAGTGAAAGTAGCTAGCTACACTCTCTTTTGCGGTTTCGCACACTTTAAAACCCTTTCCCCTTGGAACATGTTTCGTACTCAGTCGATTTTGCTATCAAAACTACTTATATTTATTTCAATCTTACCATTTATTGTTTCTAATCAATTCAGATCGATTCACTTATATAGATAGTTTCCCGTAAGAGTGCGCACGAGACGAGATGAGAACTTCATTCCTATCCTATCCCGTTCATTCGGGACCGGGACTAGATAGTCCTCATCCCAACCTTGTCCCATCTCAAACGGGTTCGGGATGGGATGGGATGAGCATGTAAAATACTCTAACCCTAATTTAGAGTACAACTTTCATCCGATCCACTCATTCTGTATCGAGATTTATGTTTTATCAAAATTTCAAATTAATGTTGAATGTTCTAGCTACTTGAGCAAGTGTTTATCCAAACAAAGAATACAATGAACATGTGAAAGTGACAGATTTATTCAAATAATCTATTTCTTAGGGAAATTGGTTTTCCCATCTTCATGCATCCATAGTGAAAATAACACGATAGAAAAGGTGAAAATTGTGTGATGTAAAAAATTGAAAATGTATTTATATGCCATGTCATTAAATTAGTAGAATATGTTAATTGATATAGGTATGACCAAAGGCAATTAGTAGAATATATGAATGTTTTTTTATTGAATAATACAAATGATTTGAAACTAATACACTAACCTAATTTCGGGATGGGCAGGATTGAAAATCTCCATCCCACTCTAGATCGAGATGGGAAGAGATCAGGATGGGTTTGATCAATCCCAAAAGACCTGAAAAAATTGGGACGGGACGGGACGGGATCAGGATCAGGATCGGGATCGCGAGATTGAATGCCCACCCCTAGTTTCCCTCTCTAAATTAAATTAGTTTAATCTGCAAGGTTGCACGTGTGAACAGTTTGTAGAGGAATCTCACGTTCTTCTCTTCTTGATGTGGAAAAATCAATTCAATTGCACGCGTTGCATGGAAGATGTGATTTGTGCCCGCCCTAATTAGCAAATTAGGTTTGATTTTCACTTAATCTTTGCTTGTTTTCTTAAATCCTAGTCAGATATGTTTTCCATCTCAACTCTTTTGTTGTTTCCTCCCTCTATTTAAAATGGCCCCTGCTAAATAACACCACCACTTCTATTGATGGACACACCAACCCCTTACTTTTTGAAGGGCACCACCAATAAAAAGGAAAAAAAACCCTAACCCTCTTCTCCTTTTTCCCCTTCACCATCACCACCTCTCATCTTCTTCATCCTCTTTTTATTCGTCTTCTTCTTATTCTTTTTCTTCTTCAATCACCACCATTACCACACCACCTCCACCCTTCATCTTCATCTTATTTTTGTTTTTGTTTTTGTTTTTGTTTTTGTTTTTGTTTTTGTTTTTGTTTTTGTTTTTGTTTTTGTTTTTGTTTTTGTTTTTGTTTTTGTTTTTGTTTTTCTTCTTTTTCTTCTTCAATCACACCACCACCATACCACCACCTCCTATTCTTCTCCCCCTTCACCACCACCACCATTACCACACCACCTCTACCGCTACCTTTCATCGTACCTCTTCTTATCTTCTTTTTATTTTCTATTTTTTCTCTTCTTTTCCTCCTCATTTTTCCTTGTGGCGGAGGTTCCCACTCGCCGAAACCTCCTTGAGGGAAAAAATAATTGTCCCTTGTAGAGGTTCCTACGAATGGGGAACCCACATCTGCCACCTATCTGTCCCCTCCTCCAAGGTGGTGTTGCTCTGGTGAAGAGATAAGAGAAGGTGAAAGTGGTGGTGTCGTTTTTCTTCCTCTTATGTGTTTTTTTTTTCTCTTATTTTCATCACAACAAAATGTCAAAAATTAACAAACATAAAATGGGAATTTTAGAAATACTCATTTGAAATCAATCAACAACAAACACACTAGAAATAAAATCAATAGAAAAAAAATGAGAAAAGGAGGATTACCAACAATCTTAAAGAATATAATCACTGCAAAAAATGAGTAAAGAAACAACGTAAATGACAAAAAATGGGCCAATCGCAGCAGCCCATGCGAGTAGGAGAACCCCAGTCGCAGCGGCACATGCGATATTGTTCCCATACTTGCATGAGCTGCTGCGACTAGGGTTCTTCCACACGCATGCGCCGCTGCGATTGACTCATTTCAGTTTCAGAATCTGTTATTGACTTTCAACCAACTTTAACGCTTGATTGATACCGATTCTCAATCTCATCTGTTACGAGCATAATTAATGTTATGTATATAATTAATGTCACAGGAATTTAGGTAAATTCCTATGACATTAATTATGCTCGTAACATTATTGTTACGATCTTATTGTAAAAGGTTGAATACTAGTAAAAATTAAGGATAAATTGGTTCATTCGAGGGAACCACAACCTCCAATGGGTTAATTCGAGGAAACTCAAACCTCCCAAAAACACATTTGTGCCATAAAATATTCTCTCCCCTAATTTTATTCAATTTCACTCTTTAAATAGAGTTGATACATAATAAACATTCCTAAATAACTACCACTCACAACTCCCACTCCAACACCCACTACCTAGTTACATGACACAAATGGTGAAACACTACAACAAGGTGCAAGTAAACCTAATAACTACCCAAAGGCCCTTTGACCAATTTACCTAAATTCCTATGACATTAATTATGCTCGTAACATCATCAAAACACAAAAAACGTAGTACTCTGAGTTATCTAATGACAAATTTTGAATCACCTAAAAATGTTAATGAGCAATTATGATCATTTTACTAAAGTCACTCAAATTTGTCCGATAAAAAAAGGGTATTGTCCTTGATTTTTGACCAACTTTGACGCTCGATTGAGACCGATTCTCAAGCTCATCAAAACACAAACAAGTGTAGTACTCTGAGTTATCTATGAACACAATTTGAATCACCTGAAAATGTTTTGAAATGAGCAAGTTATGGTCATTTTATTACAGTTACTGAAAACTATCCAGCAATGACCAAGTCGCAGCGGATCATGCGAATATAATTATTTGACTCGCATGATCCACTGCGAGTTTAAGTTTTTTTACTCGCATTTGTAGTGGTTCATGCGAGTGTGAGACTTAAACTCGCAGCGGATCATGCGAGTAAAAGACTTACATTTGCATGATCCGCTACGACTTGGTCATTGCTGGATAGCTTTAAGTGACTGTACTAAAATGACCATAACTTGCTCATTTCAAAACATTTTTAGGTGATTAAAAATGTGTTCATCAAATAATTCAGAGTACTACATTTTTTTGTGTTTGGATATGCTTGAGAATCGGTCTCAATCGAGCGTCAAAGTTGGTCGAAAGTCAAAGATAGAGTTTGAAACTAATATGGGACAATACCCTACTACTTTATGTTTTGAATGAGTGAGTGCTAGGCTGTTTTGGGAAGAGAGGAGAATAGGGGAAGCCGGAGGTGGCGGGGGTGGGGTGGTAATGGTCTGTTGTCTGTTGATGTTGTTGATGTACAAAGAAGTGAAAAGAAAAGAGAAAGAGAACGGTGGAGAAGAAGATGAACAATGGTGGTGCCCTTCAGAACATCAAAGGAAAAAAGAAGATGAATAGTGGTGGTTGCGAGGTGGTGGTGGTGAAAGAGAGGAGGAGGAGAGGTGGTGTGGTGGGTGTAGTGGTGGTGATTGAAGAAGAAGAAGAAAAAGAAGAATGAGGAGGAGGAGAAGGAGTGGTGGCGGTGGTGATGAAGGGGAGGAGGAGGAGGAGAGGTGGTGGTGATTGTGGTGTGGTAATGGTGTGATTGAAGAAGAAGAAGAAGAAGAATGAGAGGTGGCGGTGGCGAGGTGGTGGTGGTGAAGGGGAAGAGGAGAGTTAGGAGTGGTGGATGATGGAGAAGAAAGGGAGAGAGGAGAAGAAGTTAGGTTTAGGGTATTTTTTGTTTATATGGTGGTGGTGTCCTTGATAGATCCAAAAAAAAAGTAGGTTGTAGTGTCCATTAGTAAAAATGGGTGGTGATGTCCAACAGTAGAAGTGGTGGTGGCCTTTAAAATTAGATGAGTCGAAAAGGTTGAATGCAACAAGACCTTGATGTGCAAACCTCGACTTCGAACTACTTCAATCAAAACTTTTGTATGCTCGAAACCCATGTCATGCCCTACTAAAGTCGTGATTTTTGTCCTAACTAGCAAAAGCCATGAAGTCAAGATTCCTAGATTTTCACTCAAATCTTTACTCAAGATTCCTAGATTTTCACAAAAATCTTTACTTGTTTTGTAAAACTTACAGAGGGGTATTCAATCATAAATTTTAATAGAGTGTGAAAGATTTTAAACTCCATTAAAATATAGGGGTATTCAATTAAGGATTTAAAAAAATACATGTAAATCTAGGAGTATTCAAATACAAATTTTAAATGATTGTTTTATAATTCATTAAAATCAGGGGGTATTCAATTCATGATTTTCAAAAGTCCACCAAAATTAGAGGGTATTCAAAAACAGTAAATTTTGATGGATTTTTTGACTTGATGGACTTTGAAGGATTTATGTGTGAAATGTATAAATATCAAAACCCTTTTCAAATTCAACCTCTTCCCCTCGGATTTCAATTTCTCTCATTCGTGTCTCCCACCAATACTGTGTGTTGTTGAAACACAAGTCAATTTCTCTCCTTCGTCTCTCCCTTTTCAAACCCTTTTGATGGATTCGTCTCTCTCAATGAAACACAAGTCAAGTTGTTGAAAAAGAATCATGGCATCATAAAACAAAGAAAGAAGAAGAGGTTTGATTCTTCATCAAACAGAGAAAGAGAGAGAGGTAGTTCTTTCAAGTCACCAAAACCCTCCACCGTGCCCTAATCCTAGTTCGCAAGTGCAAGCCTAGCGGTGTTCTTCAACGTGTTGTTACCAACACTTCTGCTACTGATTTTCGCAAGTTGTTTACCCTTCTCGACGCTTCAATTGGGGACATCAAGTGGCTCTTGAGTGTCTTTGATTCTGTTTCCGGTGCCGCTTGTGGTGGGATTCTTCTTTCTCTTCCTCCAATTGCTAGCAATAACCCTATTCTCTCTTGGGTTTGGTCCTATATGGCAATGTTCAAATGGGATTATAGTTGGATTGCAAGAATTTGAAGTCTTGCGTTGAAAATGAGAAAACTTTACAGATCTAATTGCTTGTTTTGTGTTGATTTTGTTTAGTGATATTATCTATTAAGTTGAGATAATGGGTTTGTTTAAGTGGTTTCAAGTTCATTTCTTGTGGATCTCCATCGAAATTGTGGAGGTGAATTTTGGTTGCAAGTGATTTAAATTTGAGTTTGACCTCCTCCTTGAATCCATCTGTTAAGTAGAGATAATGGGTTGGATTGAATCATTTTGTTGTGGATCTTCAATGTTGAAAGGAAGAAGAAATGTGTAAAAGTTGAGAATAGATTATTGGGTTGTTGAATTGTCCTGGAATTTGAAACCCCACTTATCCCCTTCTTTGAGAAAGGGAAAACATAGTGCTTCATCTTGGTACATGGAAGTATTCCTAGTATTTTTGTGTTGTGAAAGTTCAAGTATGAGCTCTCTGTAGTGTTTCATTAATAAATAATGTTTTTTTTTTGTGCATGAGATTAAGAATCCACAAGTATTTGTTTGTGATATTAACAATGAAATTGGTTGATAGGTAGAGGTCCATAACATGAAAATTGAAGTAAATCAAATAAAAAAGCAAGGATGATGGTAGTAAATGAACGTTTTCACATTTGGACTTGGAGAATTAGATGATGGTAACAATTGGATGATTTTCACATTTGGACTAGATACTATCTATGTTGTTGTCCTTGTCACTTGTTTCAGAATTCTCTTTTCAACGCAAGACTTCGAATTGAGGCTGCCAACGAGCTCGCTTCCCTTGATTTTCACGTGTGAGTTCTTCTTCTTCTTCTTCACTTGTCAATTCTCAGACTTCATTTGCTTTGGGTTAGGAATTGAGCTAAAATGGAGGGACGTACGTCAGTGGACACACCATGGCCCAGCCCAAATGCAATGACCAGTACTCCAATAATCCTTTATAAAATTCAGAAAATCCAATAATAAAAATCCATCAAAATCCAGTGGATTCTGTAAAATCCACAAAATCAAGTCACTCAAAGTTCAGTGGATTCTGTAAACTCCTTTGAAATGTTTTAAAATCAATGAGATTTAAAAATTTTCACAGTCTATTAAAATCCATAATTGAATACCCCCCTGTTAGTTAGATTTGTTTTATTTTTCATCTCTTTGCTTCCTCTCTTTAAAATTAGGTGAATCGAAGAGGTTGAATGCAACAAGAGGTTGATGTGTAAACCCCGACTTCGACCCACTTCAGTCAAAACTTTGTATGCTCGAAAGTCTCACGTCATTATCTTCGTGATGTGGAGAAACTCATTCCATACCTTATTGAAGACATCAGGTTTGATTTTCATTTTATCTTTGCTTGTTCACTAAAATTCTAGTCATATTTGTTTTCCCCCTCATCTATTTTGTTTTCTCTCTTTAATATTAGGTAATAAAATTAGGTAATCAAAGACGTTGATGTGTAAACCCTGACTTCAAACGAATTAAATCAAAACTTTGTATGCTTGAAAGTACTCGGTTTTTCTTTTCATGGTGTGGAGATATCAATTTCATCCCCTGTGCGGAGAAACCCATTTCATGCCCTGTTGAACATGTGATTTGTGTCATAGCTAGCACACCCAATGAAGTCAGGTTTGATTTTCTTTTAATCTTAAGTTTAATTTACTGTATGATATACAATAGTAACAATGCTTGATTTCAAACAATGCACTATTGTAAAATGTTTGAACCTGACTTGTAGTTTTTATGGTTTGATCCTTATTTATATATAGATATGTATAATTACTAATAAAATGTTAGCAAAATTATTTGTGATATTATTTGCTTAAGAATCTAATCGAGTGCAATTTGGTATCTCACAACTTACACTTAATAGTTTTCTAATACGGAAGGCATCATTTTTAACCTAAAGCTGTTCTGTTCAACTCTGCAAAAAGGAAATTATCTAGAAGTTGAATAAATTACATCCCCATGCTTTTGATGCTAAGAATTCTTATAACCCACCCATTGTTTAGTTTACCTTGAACTAATGTTTATTATTGAATTCCATGCAACTTTGTGACTACACTATCATCAAAGTTATACTATACTGCAGTGAGGAAGATGTGAAGATCTCTCTGAATTGCAATGAACCTTATGCTTCATTGTGCTATGTTTTAGTAACTAATAATACATAAATTTGTGTTTACTTTTAAAAACACAAAATCTAACATCTAGAACATAAGATTGGTAATTTGTGTTCCTTATATTAAGATTTTCTAATTTCTCTTGCACAATTAAATTCATTATTCCTAAATCTAGTGGGACATGCATCTATCATTTGTATATCATCCATCCAACACCTGGACATGTATATTGTTTACCATTCCTTGGTGTTCCGTCAAGTCTTTTATGCTATTAGGAGCTACTATATACATGTCTTGAACACATCCAGACATTTAGTAGCACTGGTTAAGAGCAGGAAAATCTGGATATTACTGGCATGAATATGTGACTTTAGATTTGAATAGATTTTTCGCATGCAATGTTTTTCAACTACAACACCCATGTTGTACTCTGAAGTGCTATAATCAGTTAATGCATGTATATCCATCTTTAATGCCTTGTAAGGTACACTATTATTTTGAATATTACCAAAATAATTTTTATAAATACTTTACACTTAGTTTGTTTTAATGTTATTATTATTATTATTATTATTATTATTATTATTATTATTATTATTATTATTATTATTATTATTATTATTATTATTATTATTATTATTTAATGTTCTCATTGTTGTTGTGATTATCGGTGGATGCAATAGATGTGTTGTGATCATTGGTGATGGATTCAATGAGAACATCTTAATTCCTCTTAATTCCTCTTATTAATCTGTAGACTGGAAAAGTGAAGAAGTAATTTTGGTTGAATCCCAAGAGGTTGTTGTAGTTATCTTTGTTCAATATTGTCATTTTGTTATTTATGTTGTATTTTTATTTATGTTTTTATTACAACTGTAATTTTTATTTTTATTTACTTGTGTCAACTTTATTTCTAAGTTTTTCATACTTTTTTAAATTAATGAGATAAAGTTTTGATTAAAATGTTGTTTCATGTAAGTCCTTTGTGAAGCTACATGGTTGATGTCTTATTGAATTTAATTTTGTGTGTGCTACTCATGCTATTGACATACCCTTAAATATTAAATTCCTTACAACAGTTTGATTGGATGTAATTATTATGATTAAATGGTTTCAATATATTAAGTTTTAAGTTTCTTCAAAATGCTATAAAAATAAGAAATTAAATTCATAAATAATATAGGAAAAAATAATTTAATCTTATTTTTCCATTGGGCTTGAGACAAAACCCATCTTATCCCTTGCTACATTTTCTTTACATACACCAAAAACTACAAAAAAAAAATAAAAATGTATACCTGGAGTTGCCACAACACCCCAAGTAATGTATCACATGACCCCTTGTAGCAGTGGATATTATAGTAGTGTGGGCTCCCACCAACAAGGCATGAGATTATTAAATAAACCCTTGTCCATTTTTGCCATCCAAAACCTCTTGTTTTTACTATTACCAACTTATTTTGATTGTAAATAGGATGAATTGTTTAGGACAAAATGGGATATCTAAGAATCAGGTTGAAAACAAATTACTCTTCATCTGGGGGAACTTTCGTTATATTGTTCTGATGATTATTATTATTGTTATTATTATTTATTTTTTACAAAGATAAACTAACAACTAGTATGCATCTTTATCTCTTTGTTTGTTCACAGCAAATTGGGCAGATCATAAAAGTTGAATGCAATATAGAAGCTTGATGTGGAAACCCTGGGTTCTAATATCTTCAATCAATATTTTCTCCATTTGGAAGGTTTGGTTACACTTTCATCTTTTGTCGTCTCATACCTTTCTTTCTGTTAAAGTCCAACATTTAGAGTTCACGTTTGACGGTGTTATTGTTGACATTTGATGGTTTGACATTTAAGAAGGCTTATAAATATAATTAATCTTGGATTCACTTTTCTTTATCGGTGGCATTTAAGAATTTAGATGGTTCGTCTTTCTTTTAAACAAAAACACATGCACCCATAACATTACCATGAATCGATTGTTTTTTAAGAAGTAAAATAGAGGTATTTGATATATGTTATTGTATCCAAGCTTTGTAATTTCTATACAAATATTTACATATTTTATCATTTTTTTTTTGCATTAAAGTAGAGATAACTCTTTACAAATTTTTACCAAGTGTTTTGTGCTCATTAACCATACAAAGAATGGAGGCCACCAAGGCCATTAGATCTTTTTTTTTTTTTTTTTTTTTAATTTTGAATTATTGTGCATAAGTTGTATAACTGTACATGGTATGTATATATATCAATCTCAATTTCGCAATTGATCCTAGTTGTTGATGTCAACATCAAGATGATTGATAGCAATAATTGACGCACCCATTTGAGGAAAAAAATATGGATGATTCAAATAACTCCCAACTGTCGCATTTCTCGTAATTGAAGTTGAATTTTTTTTTTTAGAAATGTTAACAACTCCTTAGATAAATCATGGATGAACAAAAGGGGAAGTGCAATATATATACATGGTGTTAAACAATTCCAACAGTTTGTTGAAGATAATGCAAATAGAGATAGGTTTTTTCCTTGCCGAAACATTAATGTTGATGAAATACTTGTGCATTTATTAAGCCATGGCATTGATACTAATTATGTCATTTGAATACAACAAGGAGAAATTATAGACAAGCATGTCAGTGATGTATTTGAATATCCTAGGATGGTTGACCTTATTGACGATGTCTTCTTCAACAATCAAAGTGTGGAGGTCAGTGACGAGCGAACTGACTTGAATGTTATTATTGAAGAGTGTTTTGGTGGTGATTCAAAAGGTGGTCCAAAACTTACTTGTGAGCCTGAGAGAATTATGAACAAGAGTATCAAAAGTATATGAGAAAAGCAACCAACCTTTGTACAATGGGTGTCCTGAGGATAAGACCATGTTGTCCACCATTATTGAGCTACATAATTTCAAGACTTGTTTTAGTTGGAGTGGTAATAGCGCGACAATGTTGTTGAAATGGCTAAAAACCTTGTTCCAGAAGATTGTAATTTGCTAGATAACTACCCAAATATAAAAACATGATCAAAGATATGGGGATGAAATGTAAGACAATACATGCATGTGCCAATAGATGCATACTATATCGAAAAGAATATGAGGCTTTGGTTACTTGTCCGAAATGTGGTTCTGGTAGGTATAAGGTTTTTGTTGATGATGAGGACCACGAGTCCAG
Source organism: Berberis vulgaris (assembly GCA_963556465.1). Lineage (NCBI taxonomy): Eukaryota > Viridiplantae > Streptophyta > Magnoliopsida > Ranunculales > Berberidaceae > Berberis > Berberis vulgaris. Next base: position 36,543,433 of record OY747129.1, on the reverse strand, counting down.
AAAGGTATACCCAAAAGAAGCTAAAAAGGTTGTAAAATAGTTTTCGTTGATTTAAAAAATATATTATTTAGTATTACATGGATTGGTGAAGCAATGACTTTGCATAGAGATGTATGTTGAGATGGGAATTGATGAGACATCCATGTGATTCAACACAATGGACTTCAACAAATATGAGATGGCCAGAGTTTGCTTTTTAATGTAGGAATTGGAGACTTGCAATAGTGATTGATGGTTTCAACCCATGTTGAACTTTAAGCAGTGTTTATAGTTGTTGGCAAGTAGTAATAGCACTTTTAAATCTCGCATCTTCTTTGTGCATGAAAATGGAGTTTTTGTTTGTTAACTTTGTTAATATCTGAACCAAAGGCTCCTAGAATGATATTGACGTTTACCTAGAGCCATTGATTGAAGAGTTGAAAAAATTATGGGATGATGATGTTTCAACATGGGACTTGCTTTCTAAAAGCAATTTTCAGATGAAAGCAATGTTGTTTTGGGGTATCCATGATTTTTTTTTTGCATACGGGACTCTAACTTGTTGTCGTGTCATGTTTGTGTTGATGGTATAGACTCTGAACATCTTCCAAATGGTTGGAAGATATGCTATCGAAGTCATCGGTTCTTTTTACCTACAAAACACAGGTTCAGAGATGACATGGGAATCAACATAGATGTTGAACATCGTTGTGCTCCACGATGATTATTGGGTGAAGAAGTTGAACAAAGGGTAATAGATGATCCCCACTACTAATACCAACACCACCACCAACACCAAACCACCGCCAATACTACCACCAACATCACCACCAACACCACCATCAACCTTCAACATAACATATTTGTTTGTCTTTGTCATACTAAACATTTAAAATAAATATGAAACAATTAAAACAAAAAAAACATGGAGATTTACAGTAATGGAAATGGAGATTTAGAGTTTACCTAAATTCGTGGGTTTGGTTGAATGCAAAGATGAAGTCCCACAACAACAATCGAACACAACGAAGTAAAGAAGAGACCACACAACAAATCGACACCAACTAAGCCCTAGAATCACACTGAAACTGAATCGCACACCAACAGACCCCAAATTGCACCTCCAACCTCCAACCTTTGTATCGCACAGTCATGGTTGAGGGGAAGAACAAAGAGTAGAGAGTAGAGGGAGAATGGGGGCGGGAAGAGGGTGCGAAGTTCAAACTTTGGGAGAGGGAGAGACCATTTCGTTTGGGAGAAAAAGGGAATTTCTTTTGAGTTTTGGAGGTTAAGAGCTTATATTGGTGGTGTCATTCAATAGGTGGTGGCATAAAGATGGTGGTGTCCTTCAATGGAAATGGTGGTGTTATTTAGCAGGCGCCTAAATATATAATCAAATGCTTTCTAGAATTGTTAGGATGTTAGGATGCAACATAAAAAAGTGAAAAAAATAGCACAATACTAAAAAACTGATTTACAAACTATTTACAAAGATGTGAGAGATTTAACAACTATTTTTGAATTAAAGTTTTAGTCAATTTGTCCTATGATACAGAACACAAAAGGATCAGTAAACACTAACTAGGTTAAGCACTAAAAATGAGGTTAGAAAAATAGTAACAAGGTGGGTTATAAGATCAACTATTGTATTGTCAACGGTCATGATCATTATTAAAGCTAAAAACAACTATTGCAAAGTGGAAGAGAGCAATTAAAAACCTTATCCAAACGCATTTGGCATATTGTCATGCACCATCCCTCAACCATTATTGTACATAAACCATTTTACCTGAATGAAGTCAAATGTATGAAAACAATTAATACTTTGATATCTACATCCCATCATTAATCATACTAATAATAAATATATGAAAGAAATTAGAACCAATGTCAAAAGCACAAAAGGAGATGTACATACTGATGATACATAAAAATGGTTACACTCCTGAGTCAAACACATATCATGATGATCTCGAGGAACTATGGGCCCAAGCATCGGCCCAACACAGATCCAACCCAAGCGGATTTAAGCCTGCTCAACTTTAGTCCGCTAAGCGGACCCGGACTCTCACAATATGCTATGCCCACACGTCTCACAGCTATCCCCGATACCCATAAGCCCTCTTCAGGCAAGTATCTCGAGGATCGGCTTCAGACGGGCAACTACAGCTGCTCTCTGCTTCCAAATAGGAAGCAAACTCTAGAGTATATTTCACACATGGAAACTCCCTTCTATAGATTTCTCTTGGATTGAGAACTATCTCCCTCGTATCTAGGAGTGCAGAGCTAACATAGAACTTCCCTCCTACAACACGTCTCTTAATTAGAGAGGGATATCCACGAAGATCCCCTCCCTAAACTACGCCTAAGATGGCCTGGTTGAACCAGGACTCCTTGCACTATAAATAAGACATGAGGTTGGTAAGCTAAGGTACGCTACAAATTCCATGTTACAACAGTAACTTTCCTCAGATCTCTATCTGACTTTAGCATCGGAGTGCCATCAGCCACCCCATGGTGGTATGTGGCTCACGTGCGTTACTTGTGCAGGTCAGCAGAAATATGATCAAAGCAGGGAGCAAAAGTCGATTGCATCAGTTTGGCGCCGTCTATGGGGACGACATAGTTATTAACTTTACACTAAGTCTCCTACCAAATTCTAGAGAGATGGTGACAACCAGGTCACGCAACAACGAACCAGGGGACACATTCAATGCTCCGGATGTCCCTACACCAGTTCCTGCCATGCACGAGCAGCCCCTGCACCAACGACAGTAACAGCGGATCCCAGAATCGAGGTGCTGACGTCTTAAATACAGCAGGTCATCAAGGCAGTGGAGACGCTCACACGATGGAATCCAGCCACTGTTGATGGAGACCATAAACAACACAGACCTCCACCTCCAGTGGACGATAGGGAGCAAGCGCAGGAGAGCCAGGCCCCCGCTAGTTCCCATTGGACTAAGGGAGGTTGTGCGGCTAACACAGATCCAGCAGCCAGGACAGAGAGGCTCAGTCCCGGGAACCCTCTATGTAGAGGAGTGCACGACCCAGACGTACTATATCGCCTCTCTGTCCCACCCTTTGTGGACAGAATCATGAGTGAAGCACTTCCGAGAAAGTTCACTCCCCCGAAGCTCGATTCCTATGACGGGATCACCGATCCTTTTGAACTTCTGCGCCACTACCAACATGTAATGGCGCTCAAGGAAGGATCTGAATTTTCAAATGCAGAACCGTTCCCACCTGTATTAAAGGCCCTGCATTGACGTGGTTTCACAGCCAACCATCGAAGTCAATCGACTCATTCAAAACATTGGCAAAGGATATCTTGACACGTTTCGTCGGGAGCTAGCATTTCAGGAAAGGCCCGTACTACATACTCTCTCTAAGGCAGAGGTTCGGTGAGACACTTTGAGAGTGTCACACGCTTCAACAACGAGCTGACCCTCATCGACGGGTGCAGTGACGATATAGCTGTGACTACATTAACTGCGGGCCTCAAAGAGGGAAAGCTCTTCGAGGACCTCACCTTGGAGCCCCTTCTAGACATGGCAGAGCTCCTCAAGAGCGTCCAAAGACACATCACCCTGGAGGAGTCAAGGACCGCCAAGAGGGAGACCGAAGGCAATAGGAAGCCCTCATCTTCTGGGGATAAGGAAGGAAAAAGACACTGAGGATGAGGAGCGGATCAAGACGAAGCGCACTTATAACAGATTGGATCCTGATCGTCCCACAATATATCTTCAATTGGCATCGAGGTGTAATTGAGGCAATTTGTGTTCTTGAAAGGATTATCCGCCTTCATTCTTTGTTATCAGTGTGCATTGCTGGCTCATTCAACTGACTAAGCGATAATTTGTGGTCTAGTTTGATATCTTTGGATGTACCCCTTTGAGCGGTAAATCACTTTTCTATATTTATGTATGCCATCACATTGTGTACACCATCGTATTATAATATATACTGATGTATCATTTTATTTATGCATTCACAAACACAATCGAGAAGAGTGGCTTGATATAGATGACAAATATGTAGATGAAAAGTTTGGATTAGAATGGAAAGACTATATGTTAAATAACGTACAATCTAAACATGTACATAGATGGATTTTTCAATGCAATTGCAGAATCAGGTGATTGGGAAGAGTAAAATATATATGATCTTAGATTTTTGTTTTATTTTTAATAAATAAAAGACTAGAATAAAGCTAATGTGGTGACTTATGCAGAAAATACAATGAATATTGTATGGAGTGGGCTGCACAAAGTAAGAAAAAGGGGGCTAGAAAAGGTGTTGAAAAAGCCAATGAATTATTCCTTGGTTGTGTAACGAGGTGTTTTATAATATGTACTTGTTTACCCATCAACATATATGATCAAAAGTTGTAATTCTAAGCATATGATTTTCTTTATAATGTAGTTGGAGAAGGCAGGGCAATCGATGCCGCCATTTGGAGGTTAGGCAATGGTCCTCAATTGTTGGCAACCCGATATCCAAAGTATTGTGTAAATGGTTTCATATTTGCGACAAGTCCTTTTGATATAGTTTCAGTGACACAAGATAGTGGTGTATATATGGTTGCCATTACACCTTTTGTGGCTAGTAAGAAAGATAAAAGATCGAAGGACAAATTAGTAAAATGGTATGGAGTTGTTAGAGACATACTGGTGCTGGACTACATAGATTTCAAAGAGACAATCTTGTATTGTTTGGCTAAAGGTGGAAGGTAAGAAAAATGCATAAAAAGTCCATCCAATTTGGAACCATGAGAAATTGAGATGGTAAATTTTTTGAAGCTAAAGGGCAAAGGAAAGGTGGAAGAATACTCGTTCATTTTTAGACCAAGAAGCTAGTGGGTGTTTTATTCGAAAGATCAATCAAATGACGGGTGGCATGTGGGTGTGGTTCTACTTACACAAAGAGCTTGAATACTAATGTTAATAAAAATGAGACGCCCACTGTGTATCAAAGCATCTTGAAAGATAACTCCAACTTGATGCTAGAATTCTATTAGACCATTCTATAGGGTTTTTTATTTTTATTTATTTTTATGCATTTTCAATGCTCTTTTGTTTGCTTGCAATCAGTGAGCATCCTCAACTTTGGTTGAGATGCATTGTTTTCTCTTTTTTTTTTTTTTGGTTGAGATACTTAGGTGTATCACCTCATAGAGGACAAAATTAGAGAAAAGTATTTAACAGGGTTTAGTCACGTGCGGAGGAAGACCAAACACGAAGCCAATTAGAAGATATCTAGATTGACAAGTTAATGGAAGGTGTAGACGGAGGGGATGACCGTTGAAAACTTGAATAAAGGCGGTGAAGGAAGACATCCTTATGCTTGGATTAAGCGATGATATGTGGGAAGACCACATTACTTGGACAACCAAAATTCATGTAGCCGACCCCAAAAGTATCGAGAATGGGTTTTGATGATGATGATGCTTGTGTCTTGTCATTGCAGATCATTATGAAATTGCAATGAGTTTACCGTTAAAATTGCCAAAGTTGACATGTTGGCTAGAAAGGAAACTTGGTAGCTGGTATTTCAATCTTCTTCAAGTCTATTTATTGTCACTTTATACTTGTCAATTGTACGTTTTTAGTCCATTGATATCTAAAATATTGTATTTTTATATATTGCAAGTTTTTGTTGCACATGTCAATTTTTCAATATGTAAACTACTCAATAAATTGGGTTTCCATTCAAAGTTATTTTTTGTGTGTATATGGCGGGTAGGTATTGGTTGGGTTAAAGGGATTTTTAAAACTATATACTAAATTGCTAATTAATAAATTGCTACAATGTAACTAGTGCCTAATTTATTGAATGAACTTTCTTGTGATAGGTGTGGAAAATGGGAAAAGCAAGGATTAGATTTGTTGACTTTGACGGTGTTGATGAAGCACTCTATAATGATTTTGACTTTGTTAAGGCTTGTGAGGCGTGCTCAATATCTACTCATAATTTAGTTCGCAAATATGATTACAAACCTCGTAATTCAAAAATAAAATTTTTGGACAAAGTGTGATTTTTGTCTAATTGCAGCAGAAGCTGCGAATGGGAAAAACATAATTGCAGCATCCGCTGTGATCGGATAAAAATCACTCTGTCCAAATTTCTGATTTTTTGTATTTCAATCTTTTTTGTGTTTTTTAAATTCCTATGGGTTTGATAAAATATTGGAATATTTGATTTATTACAAAACCCTACTTTTGACTTCTCAAGTTGGGGTGTTCCAAATTGGGGTTTTGCAATAAATCAAAAATTTTGATAGTGTCATTTACAAAATATGCAAAAAATTACAAAATGTGGTTCAATCATCTAGTATAGCGACCTCTTCCGGCTTCTTATTTGCTTTGGATGCATTGTACATCTTAACCATCACCTCACCTATCTGCAGTTGGCCATCGAATGAAGTCTTCCATGATACTGTTTTTGGAAACATGTGAGAAGGCCAAGTCGGTACTGTCCGAGGCAATGGTGGTCTTGGTGTCATATGAAGCAAGACGAAGTGTTCACTCTGTGGAAGGTGTGCGATGAAACACATATGTACATCGTTCGGGTATGACGGTGGCGGAATATATGGAAAACATGTATTGCTTTGGTTTCCATAACACAAACACACAACCATAACGGTTGCCACCAGCTCTAACATATATGGTTGAATCAATCATTTTTCCCTTGGAATGTGTACAGTGCTTTCGGGAATTGTTAGAGCATCTTTCACAATCTTCACCCCTCCGTCATTCCACATTCGAATCCACAAGTCATGGTTACCTTCTAGCTCCAGCAGTTGCTCATGTATCACTTTCCTCCAACTAATCTTTTCGTAGTAACCTAAGAAGTTGCCTATGTATTTGTCCACAATGGCCATCGGCGAGTACATTTTGAATATTCTTAACATAATCCAGAATTCACAGAGGAATTTGCTTCATAAACGTAGTTTTCCACTTTGGCGTCTTCTCTTTTGGCTTAGAAACACTATCTTGACTTCTAAGCTTCTCTTGTGTCTTCGCGTACTCATGACCAGAGAGGTCCCTTTGGTAAACTCTTATGCTTAGACAATTTCTTCTTTTGAGGTCTCTTCTTGCCCTTTACAGGTTTTAGTTTGTTCAATAATAACACATGAACCATGACAACTCAAATCTAGCAACTTCCTCTTCAACACCAGATGTTGAATAGGAGTGGATTCTAAGAACTTTTGCTTAACGACGTCTACTACTAAATCTATAATCAGATCTGCAGTTGCACGATGAGGTGTTTTGCCAAGTTGCATCCAGTGCTTGTGTCACATAGACAGTGGAAGTTGACCATTATGAGTGAAATATTGGGCCACTTCATGAGCACAAGGAAATCCATGAGTGGTTCCTAGCACATATCGACACTTGACTGGCGACGCCAACAAATACGGCATCAAACCTACAAATTTCAGATAGCATCAAGTCAAGAGCCTTATGAGACACAAACCCATGAAGTTTTCCAAATAATGGAACAATATGCTCTTTCTTGACTATCATGAGACTTGCTGAAGGACGCTTCAATCTCTACAAGTTGAACTTGGATCATGTCATGCATTTTCGTCCATTTATAATGTCCATTGAGAATTCTCCAACATTTTCTTTAATCTATAGTGTGCGCCTTCAATGCGACCAGTTGTTCACTGGCCAAAATGCATGAAATTGTCAGTTCATGCATTCACAAAGAACTCCTTATGCAGATACCAAATAGTCTGCAGATAGTCCAAACACTTGGGATGAGATGTCCATATTCTCTCGAACTCAATAATGCCCTTATTCCATTCTTGCTCTGTAGCTAATCTATACAAGTCCGAGAAAGATTCTATAAACTCCTTCCATCCTTCATTATCCTCAAAAAAAATTTTGCAATTATTTTTCACATTTGTATTTATGTGGCACATGTACAACAACCTCTTTGCTTCTGGAAAGACTCGCTCAATGGCTTTGATCAACTTAAGCTCTCCGTCAGTCACAAACCCCTTTGGAAAGTTGTCTGGCTCAAACACTCCCATATGTTTTTCTGAGGCCCAAGTGTATGATTGTTCAATTTCAAATGACATAAAACAACAACCAACATTGAAAGTCATGCCGGTTGACGTCACACCTACAACCTCAAATAGTGGCATCCTGCATCGATTGGTTTTGTGGGTGATATCCATAAGCATCACTGTTGGGAAACACTTGGCAAATAGAATTGACTTGAGATGACACCAGAAAATATTTGTGAATCTATTCTGATCATCTACTGTATGTCACTCAATATAACCATTTTCGCTCAACAAGTGCATTATGGCCTGCAAAATTGGCATGCCTTTCAGTTAGAGTGTATTTAGCTGCTGAATGACATTGTAAACAATATTCAAATATGACATTGTTTGGGAACATCTCTTTCAAACCAGACAATATGTACCGAGGGGCTACACCGGATGTGGACATGTTATGCAAATAAATCTCAGTTTTATTCAGTCTCCCAGCAAAGGAATGGCCAAGAAGAGATTTTGATTATGGATGATTGTGGGTTCCACAGGTCACTTGCAGCTTGCAACAATCATGACCTTAGGACACCCCTCTTAATTGAAATGGGCACCTGCACTTCATTTTATTTGTCGATCGACCAACCTCCAATTTTTGCTTTTGATTTTTCTTGATCTTCCCTCTCCTCTCACATCCCAAGTGGATCTTCGCTTTGCGTCTGCTATCCGCAGGTTTCGACTTTGTGATAATGAGCAAAATGTTATTCTCCCTGCCATCACCTTGATACCAAGCTATTAAGGATGATTTTGATGGGAATACCTACAAAAAAATAATGCATACTGACTTTAGAAACACTAATCAATGAACTTGTGAAACAAGATTAAATAATGTCATGCCTACAAGAATTAACCTTACTTCTTCCGTCATAAACAAGTCGCCATCGTCAACTACCTCTTCTAGTGTTTGTTCATCATTCGCTTCAACATCATCCTTATACATTAAGTAAATACAAATAGTTGTTATTCTAATCATATATTAAGGTAATGAATAAAATTATTAAGGGCAAAGTTTACCTCTAGAAGGTTTGTATCTTCCAAATACGTTTTAAGTGTCTCCGGGTCCTCTAGATTATGTGAAGGTATCTCGAAATCGATTAGATTGGCGATGGAATTTTGTGCACAAAATAACAACAATCAACAGCAACAACAATGATTAAACTAACCCTAAAAATAAGCAAGTTTTAGGGTTTAAATATTAACAACTTACCCTAAAAATAACAATGTTGCTTCAAATAAACCAAAAAGAAAATTAAACATGATATTACGATAATGACAAAAAAAAAAAAAAAAAAAATTCATGCAAGCTCATCTCAAGTTGAGAGTGTACCTCGAGTGGAGTGGGTTGTTCTTCGTCTTGAAAATGTTCATCTTCTTCGTTCACACCTATAAATGGAGTGCAACGCTGACTCTCAACTTCAACTTTATTATCTTGAAGCCTATCAACGTCATTTTCACTAAACTCATCCATTTCTAGATACAAATTTCACCAAAACCCTAATAGAAAAATATGAAGAGAAAGACAGACGACGAATACGTAAAAGAGAGGGAGAGACGCCGGTGTTGGGGTCGTTTGGAATGGAAGACAACCAGTGAAAAATGAAGCAAAAAGGAAGAAGTGTTTTCTCGCGAGAGAGAGCAAATGAAGAAGTAGAGAAGGGAGAAGGAGGAAGAAGACGAGTAAGAGAGGGAAAAGAAGGATAAAGACGATGGTCAGCGGTTAGATTTCCGGTAAGATTGGAAGGATAAGAGGGTGGGAGAAGTGGAGTGTTTGTGCAAATGGGAGAAGACGAGTCACTGGAATTGGGAGAAAAGAAAAAAAACACATTTTTATTATATAGTGGTGGTGTCCTTCAATAGATTAAAAAAAGGTGTTGGTGGTGTCCTTCAGTGGAAATGGTGGTGTTATTTAGCAAGGGCCATATATTTATGATACATTCACCAGTCTATCATCTACATTATTTCCCAAATAACTGATCCCTTTTGTAGTGTCCTCCAAGCGAATACAATATACATCTTGGACTTACAAAGGAGTTTCATCATGATGACATGATTGTCGCTTATTCTTGCCTGACATGGTTGCCACTTATTCTTACAGGTTAACCAGCTTCAGATCTTAAATGTGAAACCAACAAATATTACATTTATTATGCCAGTTATATTGGGTGTTAGAAAGTTTGACTCTTTTTTTTTTAATCCAACTCATCGTACTTAAATTTCGTGTTTTGTCAATGTACATCTTTGTCACACACATGTCATATTGCATTCCTGGATAAAAATATTGTCTCTATGTTTAACTCATTGCAATTGATATAAAAATATTGTGTTAAATCGGTCAGTCGATGATGAGTTGTTTGTGTGATAATAAAGTCTCATGTAAACATTTTGACAAAGATCGGAACAACTAGAAGGAAAATTGACCAACCTAAGTATTTAAGTTTTTGATAATTTATGCAATTTATAAATAGCAAGGAGATGTGGCATGCTTGCCGCAACAACAAACCCATCTTTACTTTTCATGTGTTACGCACTTTTGTTTTGCTTGATGACAAAGAATAAATAACATGAACAAAGCTTGGTGATTGAATCCATGGCTTTGTGTCTGCAATTTCTTATAGGCATTGCCCATTTTAAATTTACCTGCAGGTGCGTGGAGCTGCAAATTTCCAGTGTAAACAAAAAATAATTTATTATTTTTTCATTTTATTGAATTAAAATGGCTCCAAACCATTCCAAATAACCATAATTTTTTAAAAAGTTTATTGTGATTGTTCACGGGTTGAAACTGTGGTTGACTACGCTACTTAAATTTGCAATGCCTGAGAGCCCAAGGCAATTCAAAATTAAATTTTGGACATGCTATAGTTGTCTTGGTAAAAGTTGAAAAAATTAGCTATGACCAGAAACTGTGGCTAGCCCATAGCAAAATCCTAAATCCACAATGCATGCTGAACCTACAGAATCGTAGCTAATAAGTGTTGCCATGGTGTTTAATCGTTACTATATTATTCATTACGCCCTGTTTTCCTATGCTTATAGATCGTGGCAATGAGATGCCCATATGCCCTGAAACCGTTGCCAAATGGCATTTTTGATATAATGAGCCCAAAAGTATCCCTTGGTCTAACTTAGACAAAAAAGAGAAAAATGTTATCTTCTTCCTCTCTTCCTCCTTTCCCCTTCTTCTGGACCAAGAAGAACATACAAGGGAGCTCATATCCTTGTTACCTCATCTCCTTGGCCGAGAGCTTCATCCTCTCTCCTCGTTCATCAGCCACCATCATCGTCATGTCTTCATGTTACCACCACCATCTCGCGACCATCTATCTTACACCACAACCTTTCACACTTACTTGCACTCTATCTCATTTGGGTTGATTGGGTCTCTCCCTTGGGCGATTATGGAGACAAATTGAAGCCAGTTTGGATTGAATACGTGGAAAGCTAAAGCCCTTGCCAAGGCTAAGATGAACCTTAGAGTTTGATTAGTATTGTTTTAACTCATTTATTGCTCTTAAATTTATGTTAGGATAGTATAATTTTGATCTAATCGAGATTCAAAATAATTGTTTTCATCATTTATATCGCTCATGTAAGATTCACATGTAGGACTAAGTGATAGTTAGATTTTTCTCTTATGTTGATATACATGTTTGATTTATCATGTTTAAAATAAACTTGTGGGTGTACGTACCCTAAGAAGACGTGAATTGCTAGGGGTTTATAACTTTGCTTGATTCAATCAAATGTGAGTTCCAGACTTATTTGTGTTGTGTGCTTAATTGTTAAATTATCGATTCAAACAAGGGAATTGCATCCTTAATGCTACTTGTTTGTTTTGAGAGCAATAATCTGAGTTAAATAATTCCTTCAAACTCATTGATGATGGATTCAAAGCCTTGGTTCACTTTACAAACACTTTTCCTAAAATCACATTTAATTGATCTTATTTTAATTTGATTCTTAATTTAGATTTTAAATTTCCATAACCCCCTTTCTAAATTAGTTTAAGTGAATTCTAGGTTTTCAATTGTGTCTTCAATCTTCATGAGATCGACCTATATTTGCCATTGTTTACTAGTTCGGCAACCGTGCACTTGCAGTTAATTACAATTAGGTTTAAGTAACCTATTAATTTAGGTTGGTTATATTAATACATCAATTTTGAGAGTTTTGTTTTGTTGAAGGCCCGGGGTCTACCGTGAGCAGCTAAACCCACTTTAGGGTGTGATGAAACACATGTGCGATGACCCCGTCATGACTCTTTTAAGTTGTTTTTCTTCTATTTCTTATGCATTTAATTGATAACAATGTTTTAGTTAGATTGCTTTAGTACTTGGTTATTCAATGTCTATGAAACTTTTAGATGAGTTGTGTTTCAATTAGTTGGATTCATCTTATGTTTTATGTTTCTACATTTTAACTCCTAAAGCATGGAATGAGTTTTCGCGAAATCTCACCGAAATTTTTATTTTTTAATTATGAAAAGAAAAAAGGCGAAATATAAATTTACACTTTTTCGAGTTTTTTTCAAAAAGCAATTCGAGTTTTTTTTTTGTAAAATTCGTTTTTTGCCAAAAACACATCACTTAGTGACCAAATTTTCATTTTTTTGACAAATTTCAGAGTTTTTTTTGTAAATTTTGAGTTTTTTTTTTGTAAATTTCGAGTTTTTTCTAATTATCATTTCTTCTAATTATTTATTGATTTTAAAAACAACCCCCTGATTTTTTTAATGATATATTGATTTCATGTTTGTTTCATTTCTTGGTATTTATGTTTCATTTAATGTGTTTAATAGATTTATTTACTTTACATTTTTTCACATATTTCATGTACCCTTGAAATGCATTATATATATTTCAAGTATCCTCAAAATTTTTACGTTTTCTCTTTACACACCGAAGTATTTCTTAAAATTAGGAGACCTAAATTAACTCGAAAAACGAAATCACAATCCTTGTCCTAAAGTAGATATGTTTCTCTTCATGGAGCCTTAGTATACGAGTATCCCTATAAGTGCAGTTTTCTTCATAATTTTCTGAGTTGTGCCATAAGTATCAAAATCCACGACAAATAAAGAAATTTTTCGGGCGAAAAACATGTAACTTGTTTCATAACATTTTGGGGTTTACATGAAAATATCGAAATTTATAAAAAAACACAAAATATTTTGAAATAACTCATCAAAATAATGTATTTTACGATACTTTAAATTTTGAGACCTCCAAAAAAAGAAATATTTCGTGAAATTTCGTGGAATCACAGTCCTTGGCAGCACTAACATAAGAGTAGCTCGACTCTTAACTCACAACCTAACTCCAACGTGAGTACTTGACTATTTTTGATGTCGCAGTAAAGGTGGACACCAGCTCAAATCCTAGTCGTCTAACTTGTCAGCCCAATTTTGACCCAAAAAACCTAAAACCAACTTTACCCCTATCTTCTCCCCTGTTATTTTCCTTATTATAATTATTCTTCTTCTTCTTTTTCTTTTTCCATACCACTCCCAATCCATTACCACCACCACCACCTCTTCATCTCATCTTAGTGAATGATTGATAAAAGGTAGTGACTAAATAACACCGCCATTTTCCCTAAAGGACACCATAAACCCCCTACTTTCTGAGGGACACCACCAATATAAACCCTTAACCTCCCAAAATCAAAGTTTTTTCCTCTCTCCCAAATGAAACGGTCTCTCCCTCTTCCAAAATTTACATGTTCGCACCCTCTTCTCATCCTCATTCTCCCTCTACTCTCTACTCACTTGTTCTACTCTATGTTTTTTCCTTCTACAATATAATACAAAGGTTGGAGGTTTTGGGTGTGGTTTATGTCAGACTTGGGGTGCTTGCGATTTGCGATCTATTGATGTGTTATTTTGTTTCTGTGTGATTCTAGGGCTTGGTGTGCGATTCTCTCTAATTTGTGTTGATTTGGTGTGTGGTCTCTTATTTGCTTCTTTATGTTCGATCTTTGCTGTGGGAGTTCGTATTTGCATTCAACCAAACCCAAGAAGTCATGTAAATTCTAAATCTCCATTTTGATACTATAAATCTTCATGCCTCATTTTTGTTTTGTTTTAGTTGTATCATATTGTTTTAAATGCTTAGTATGGCAAAGACAAACAAAGATGTTGCTTTGGTGATTGGTGTTAGTTTTGGTGGTGGTGGTAGTAGTGGGATCATCCAGCTCAAAGATGACTAATGACGGCGTATTTGAGAAAGGTCATTTTCAAAAAAAAAAAAAAAAAAGATAGATGAGAGAAAAAAAACCAAAAAATGCAAAATGGAGTGAGAAAGAAGAGGAGATGAAGAAGAGAAATAATGAAATGGAGAATGATTTGATTGCCACGGATGAAGTGCGACATTCCTATTGCTATTGCAAAGTCAACATGGTGTGGTTCGTGAGGTTGAGGAAGCGGAGAAGGGTGAGGGGGATTAGGAGGGTGAGGGTGAGGATTGTCCGAGGATGAGGAAGGTAAGGGGGATGCTGAGGGCCAAGAGGAACTAGATATTTCTATCGAACCTGGTTCCGATGAAGATAAAGAACCTAACAAAGTTTCTTATCCGGGTGGTCCCATAAATGCATCCATATTAGACTATTATGATGACCATGTTTCTCAGTTTATTTGGGTTGGTGAGGATGTATTTATAATATTTTCAAGTTTTTAAAAATATGCAGTACTTATTGTTTTTACATTATGTGGACACTGATTAATTTTTCTTATTGCATAGGAATGAGGCGAGTTGAGACATCGGTATCAATATAAGAATTTTATAGCTTGGAAGTTGAGTGAGGAGCCAAAATAAGTAATTTCAAAGGTTTATAAGAGTGGTCTCTGACCGTTGATACACCATTGTAAGGATCATATTGATAGATAACAATTTTGTGCTTTATTGAACGTTGGCAACCTGAGACCAACACTTTTCACCTTCCTTTTGGAGAAATGACCATCACCATCAATGATGTCTAGTGTATCACTCATTTGCCGATTGTTGGTAAGCCAGTTATGGTAAAAAAAAACTCAAATGAAGGTAGAGGAATGTGTGCAACTGTTGGTGATTGGTTTTGGGATTGAAAAGAGTGAAGTACAAAAGCATGTACAGAAAAATCTTAGTTTTGTAGGATGAAATTTATTTAGGATCATTACTGTGGGAAAGTGGGTATTACTGATTTTCTTCAAAAGAAACAAGTTGCATGGGGTTACTTGTTATTTCTTCTGGGCATGACTATCTTTGCTGAAAAGATTGGAACCAAGGTTCGCATTGAATATTTGAAGTTGTTGATGAAGGTAGATGATGATGGAAATTCGCATGGAAAGTTGGTACTTTGGCGTTCTTGTATCATCAACTTGGATGTGCTAGCAGAACGGGTACCAAACAAATATCTAGATATTTGCCGCTTTTAGAGGTATAATTTTCGGGTTTATTGTTTAGTTACTTATCTTTTTAGTATTTCAGATATTGAACTAATATAATTTATATGTTTAATTTTTTTTAGTGTTGGATATATGATCACTTTAGACTTTAGGGTACAGTCCTAGCCTCATGGAATGATCGTCTCCCCACCATGGCTAAGTGGGATTGCCCCCAACTTAGCGGGGTCATGACTGAAGAAATACTGACTCTTAGGGAGCATCTCGATAACATGTATCTTGAAGAGGTAAAAGTTAGTCATTTAAGTTTATGTTTCATCTCAAATAATTGTTTTCATTTTTCATCCATAATTTAATAAGTTCATGTTTGTATTATCAGGTCATTTGAGACTCTTATGCGGAATCCAAGCAAAGAACTCCACTTCACAACCAAGGATTGTGATTTTGTTTTTTGGGTTAATTTTGGTCTCCTAATTTTAAGAAATATTTTGGTGTGTAAAGAAAAAACGTAAAATTCGAGAATACATGAAATATATATAATGCATTTTGAGGGTACGTGAAATATGTGAAAAAATGTAAAGTAAATAAATCTATTAAACACATTAAATGAAGCCTAAATAGCAAGAAATGAAACAAACATGAAATCAATATATCATTAAAATTTTCAGTAATTCAAAAAATCGAAAATTTCGGTGAGATTTCGCAAAAACTCATTCCATGTTCACAACATTACATGGTTCCAAGGTTGTTTGTTATGCCCCACCGTCAAAGAACCCTATCACCCAGATCGAGTGATGAGATAGATGTGAAGGGTACAGGTCATTCCAAATCCCCCCATTCAAGCCAAAATGAAGAGTAGAGATCGATCTGGCCATAATTACTCGGTGAAGCGCGAGATATTGTTTTTGTTCGCTACAACTTGGCAGATTCATCTCTTGTCAATTGAAAATAAGGTGCATCGGTGAAGCTTCCATGGGATTGCAATAAGGACTACTTAGAGTGGTTTCATGACCAGTGTTCTAAAAAGCGCTAGGCGGTGGGTGGCGGCGAGCAGGTGCCTAGCGCCCAGGGGCCTAGGCGGTCTTAGGTTTTGTATTATAACTTTAATAATTTACAAAAGTTAAGCATAATACCTTATCAATTACATCCAATTTCATGCCAATATACATATGCAAAATTTAAAAACATGAAAAATTAACAATCATGAACAAAATTTATTAAAACTCAAATGACTGAAGTTGGTCATAATGGGTACTTTATACAAAGTTGAATTTGTGGACAAATATCCAAACCTATTCTTTTATTTTTCTTCAAATTGCATGAATAACCTCAGTCATGTTTGATAAAATCTACATTACTAAAATAATAAAAGTGGTACCGGCAGATCTTTTGAAAATTTCATTAAGTAATCATCATTTGCTACATTTAGACATATACTAAATAAAAAACAATTAAATTGTTTATTTCTAAAAAAAAGAGGAAGGAAAAATAAAATAAAAACACAATCAGCCTTATTAAAAATAAAATAAAAAACTCGCCCAGACCCCGCCTAGGCCGCCCAGACTGCCCAGAACCCGCCCAGCCATTAATCTGGGCGTTTTTCTACCTCATAGCGCCTAGGCTGATTTTTAGAACATTGTTCATGACATTAGCCATCCGTTCATCCAACCACCGACGACTAGGAGGACACATCCCTTGATAAATCAATTGTTCATATCTCACAATTGGATAATTGATTTATACTTTAACAAATTTGCAAACATTTTAAATACAATTTTTTTTTTATACTAAGATCAATGTTTTCCTTGCAGAACAGGTTGGTTGATGAGGCTCTTCAGTTGGTGGACGCTTTTACTAAAGAAGGCGGAAATGTCGATAAGGTTGTGTTGCTCATGAGGCAAATGAAAGTACTTGACCTGCCATGACAAATGTCTACCCATGTCACCTTCAGAGATAATGAGGAAAGGCAACAGAATGGTCCAACCGGTCTTGGTGGTAGTGCTTCAAGTAGTGGCACTACAGGTGGTGGTAGGGGAAGGGGTGATGGAATTGGTAGGGTGTTCCTTGTGGTAGAGGAAGGGGTGGTGCTGGTACTCCTAGTGGTAGATGAAGGTCTAATGGTGTTGGTGGTGCTGGTGGTAGAGGAAGGGATGATGGAGGTAGTGGTGTTGGTAGTCCTTGTGGTAGAGGTTGGGGAAGGGGTGGTGGTGGTGATGATGACAATGAAGAAGTTCTTGTTGGTAGAGGAAGTGAGGGCAGAACGAAGAAGAGGCATGAGAAAAATATCTCTCAAACTAAACCTCGGAAAAAGACTAAGAGTACTTGATGTATACAATTTTCTTTAGAAATTTAATAATAATTTTTTCTTATTATTGAATTGTTGTAATAAAAAAAATATTGATATCCATGCACGTAGGTTGCATCGACAATCTAGTGTCCCTAACAAAAATCTCAAATTTAGAACATAAATATCCAGTTTATCACACAAAATCAAAATATTAAAATACCATAAAGTTTATACTTTAACCAAAAAATTGAAACTTTGAAGCGCTGTATACACAAAATAAACATCTTTTTGTAGAATCTTGATAACCTCATACTCCAAATCGATCCAAGTTTCAAACTTTTTCTCAAATTCACACCCAAATGCCAATCAATGTAAATTCTTGAACATATCTATACCAAAACCAGGCTTTAAGAGAGGGTAACCCAAAAACTAAAGTATTAGGGAGAAGAATAAATAATGAATTGTTTTTTGTTTGATTTAAGAGAAAAAAGGGAAAAAACAAGATGAAATTTAAAAGTTTTTATTAAAAAATTGATGATTTTAGGGTTTTTGATAAAACATGGGAGAATTGATTTGTTGATTGAGTTGAAGAGTGAGATGAGCAAAAGGAGGCAGATGGGGGGATTGATTCTCTTGCTGAGCATCTATGGATGCGGTGGCGATCTTTGTTACAAAGAGGATAAGAGACAAGGCAGTGGTGTTGGTGGCAATAACAATGGTAGGAATGTGAGGCGGTGATGGGTAGGGAGTGTTGTTGGAGAGAAAAGATGGGAGAAGATAGGGGCAAATTTGGCTTTTAATGGTTTTTTGTTTTTCTAGTGAAAACGGATTTAATTAATAATTGTTGACTAGGATTATGAGTGGAAGTCCACATATGATGCCATATTAGCAAGGAATGAGATTTTGCAAAATCTCACTAAATTTTGACAAAATTTTCATTTTTTTCAAATCATGAATAGAAAAAGGGCGAAAGAAAAAATTACATTTTTTTGAGGATTGTTTTTTGAAAAACTAGGGTTTTCGTAAATTTTGTAAAAATTCAAAAACCAACTACCAAAAATTATATTTTTTCGAAAAATTTCGGGGTTTTTTAATTATCATTTCTAAATATTTATTGATTTTTGAAACCACCCCATGATTTCCTAATTATCATTTCTTCTACTTGTATATTAATTTATAAAACCATCCCCTGATTTTTTAATTATATATTAATTCATTTCTTGGTATTTAGTCTTCATTTAATGTGTTTAATAAATTTATTTACTTGCAACTTTTATTTATTTTACATATACTCTCGAAACTCATTATAGATATATTAGGTATCCTAAAAAGTTTTAGGGTTTTTCTTTACACACTGAAATGTTTCTCGAAATATTTCTTAAAAATGAATCACAATCCTTCAATATGAGAAGAGTTAATTGAGAGTAGAATTTTGCCCAACAAAATAACCTCGTCTCCTCATGACGACTATTCGAGTTTTACTTTACTGGGAATTGTTGTTGTTGTTGTTGGTTCATAATTAGGGATGGCAACGGGGCGGATTTGGACAAATCCATCCCCGCCCCGCTGGAGATCACCGATCCTCGAATCCGCCCCGAATATTCGTTTATACAAAATCATAAGAACCGTCCCCGATCCGAACGGATTGACAAATATCCGCCCCTCCCAAATATCTGTTAAAAAAATGTATTCTTCTCAGAAACAAATCCATACAAAATTTACAACAAAAAATCATTCAAGAAGTTAAAGATCTCTCAGATATTTACAGATCTATTTTTTTATCAAAAAAAAATCCCTCATTTTCATATAATAGTATTGATTCCATAAGTTAATCCAGCAAAGTGAAATATAAAATACACCAGACATGGAATGAACTCTCAAATTCAGTGGCCCTGCTAATGCTGGTAGTATTACAAGCATTCTCAACAATTGTTTATACAGAAGCATAACGAAAGCTTGAAGTTAGACAATGCTTCTCAACAATGCTTCTGTATAAACAATTCTCAACAATGCTTCTGTATAAACTACAAGGGGATGGCATTCATCAACAATTCCACAGACATCATCATATGATGAAGTCTTTTTTGAAAAAACTACAAGGGTTCACATTCCACAGACACAATTCCTCCTCTTCCTCCTCCTTGTCCAAGTATAAAAGAGATGTCATCCTCCATCCTTCAGCACAACTAGATGAGCCCACTCAGGCATCAAAGGAACCTACCTACCTCCCTCCCTCTCCTTTTACTCCATTCTTTACTTGTTATATCGTTATTATTATTTGTTAAACAAGACTAGACCCCCCATTCTAGGGTTTACACTAACCATTTCGTTCCTTTGAGAATTGATTGATGATTTTTTAGTCTTAGGTAGCGTTTGTTTTTTTAAGTGCTTAGAAGTTAGAAGTTCTGAACGAGCTTCTGAATGAGCTGTTTGTTTTGCTTTTGAATGGGCTGCTGATTAAAAGCTATAAAATTAAAAAAGGTGTTTGTTTTTAGGTGATGAATGATGATTGTTTGACAATTTTACCCCACTGAGGAGACACATATATGAATGGAGAGATGGTGGGTTGAAAACCCGACATATACAGTGGTGATCATTATATTTGTCGAAGCTTTCAAAACTTCATGCTACACAATGAAAACTACATGCTACGTTATGAAATTTTGAAAATGTACACGAGAGGGAGAGTTGGACAGATGAAGAAAAACTTGAA
The DNA here is from genome assembly GCA_963556465.1 of Berberis vulgaris. Taxonomy (NCBI): domain Eukaryota; kingdom Viridiplantae; phylum Streptophyta; class Magnoliopsida; order Ranunculales; family Berberidaceae; genus Berberis; species Berberis vulgaris. Next base: position 36,523,017 of record OY747129.1, on the reverse strand, counting down.
AAATACAAAGAATAAAACAAAATGATGGAGAGAAACGAGATAAGTTTCTTACCATTAAAGAGTCCTTGTGAAGATAGGTAGAACGACAACGCTTGCTGAAGAGTATGAAGGTGCGCCCTCAGAATTTAGCCCTACTTTTTTTTAAGAAAATGGGGGCAACAACTGTCATTACAAAATTATTTAAAGGTTGCTATTGGAATAATTTTGAGTCAACACTCAGTGCTAAGTGATCAGCACCTCTCTGGTGCTTACTCCAATCAGAAGTTGAACTTCTGATCAGAACTAAAAACAAACACTAAACAAGGTGATCCACTTCTTATTAAGACGTCTGACTCTGTTCAGAAACAAAAACAAACGCCCTCTTAGTGTCTAGTTGCTCTCCTCATTCTCAAGCCCATAAGAAAGTAATTAACATGTTTTGGGGATAAATAATATAATCTTGTTTGCTTCATCTGTTTTAAACCTTTTTACGGTCCAAAAATTAACAAAGGAGTAGTAGAAAAGAAAGAAAGATTCATTACATCATTATAGAAAAGAAGATGGGCATAGTAGTAGTAGGCATCATTTCAACAGTGCTTTTGATCAAACTGACTCTTCTTGCTTTAGGAATCAACTTTATTTTCAATACAACAAAGCCTACTAAAAATTCTATCTTACCATTCCCTCCCACACCACTTTGCTCCCAGAGGCATCCCTAGAAGCCCTATTGGATAAATACTAGTTTTGGAAAAGTTGATCCCCTATCTAGAGGCAATCTCAAACCAAAGGAGAATGGAATGTAGGGCATTGATTTGTTCTTGACAAGGGTCAAGGAAAATAGTTGTATCATCCGCATATTGAAGAATGAGGATTGGGGTGCCATGATACTTGGCTTTAAAACCTTGAACGAGGCCCAAGTCTTGAGCTCTGATGATCATTTGAGTGAGATATTCCATTGCCACAGAAAAAATGAGAGGGGAAATAGGGTCACCTTGCCTAGTTCCTCTAGAGGCTTAGAAGAAACTCTTGGTAGTTCCATTAACTTTCACTAGAATCTACCAGTACCCATGATCGTGAGGATTCACCTCCTCCACTTCTGAGCAAATCCCATCCTAGTGAGCATGAAATCAATGCACAGTGTCAAAAGCTTTAGAAAATTCAAGCTTACGAACAATGCCCGCACTGCTGGATTTTGATCCTGCTATCAATCAATTCATTGGCAATCCAAACTGTCTCCCTTCCATAACCGCAACTTGGAAAGGGGCCACAAAGAGCTTCATGAAAGGTTTGATTCACATTGCTAACACTTTTGAAATAATTTTCATAGAAGAAATCAAACTTATGGGTCTAAAATCCCCAATACACATGGCTTTTTTTACTCTTAGGGATAACGACAATGAATGTAGAAATGAGTTTCCAATCGATGTTGGCATTTTGTTAAAATAAAAATCTAAGCCACTTGTATATCAATAACCTAATGTGTGCGACAATATGGCGTTTGGAATCCAGGGGACAAGGGAAATCCAACATCATAACTTACCATGTGGTGGGGTTAATCTACATCCCACACAACTTACTGCAAGTAGACCCTTTTCAACATGCTAGCATTCAAGTAACTTTTGAAACGGATGTACATGCCACAAGGCCCACAACCACATTGACCATTATCATCTCTCCTATTGCGACACATAGGTTGATCTATTGCAAGAACATTACAAGGAAATGGATACTATCAGTATAAATTGTACTATATTTATCAAAATGTATATCATATCGTATTTTGGAAACCAAAATTAAGATATACGTATCGTGTCATATATAGTAAGATATATTGAGAAAACATATAAAATACACAAATTAGACTTATTTAAGCACATAGGCCAAAAAACACTTTCATTCATATAGTATCAAGTATGACCTTAGGCACCAAAAGAAAGTGTCACATTGTATCCATAAAACTTGCCAAGTATGACCTTACTCACCAAAACATTTTCAATTTCATCATATACAAAAGTGGCTAATTGCTAAACACACGTACTGGGGGATGCGTTAGGAGATTAGGTTAGGAGGGCAACAAATAATTAAAACTATGGTGCTCTGGGCACGAGAATCCCTACACCAATGCATTAAGTTTCTTCCTGTATGATTGATTTTTTTTTGTTCATCCGTGTCTGTCGTTGTTTTGCATACATTCAAATGCTTTATCATTGAGCTATAGAGTAAGTTCTTTTTTTTGTTCATGTATCTCGTGTCCCCTTTAAAACTTTTGTCCCTCCCGATATTTGGATTACGAAGAAAAATGTTTGAACTTCATGCAGATAATAGAAAACATTTTCTTTCGATTTTGTTTGTTTATGATAATACTACGTGTATAGTTACTAAAATACCGTATCACAGCCTATTTGAAATGTACTGCCAGTTATTTTATTGTGGTTGTTATTTTATTGGTGGGGGAGATGAAGCGGCAATGTGACGAGATAATGTGAGTAGTCTCCTTCTGTTGCTTTTGTGCCTCCCTAAAATGAAGTATTTCTCACTTTCGCTATGATCTTCAGAAATGTGTATGAATATATAATTGCCGCACAGAGGGAAAAGGGGAAGTCACGAAGCTCAAAGGGAGAAAGCTTTTCTTCTCAGCAATTGCAAACAGCTTACCAGGAGTACGATGAGGATGCAACTTTATTTGTTTTTTGCTTGAAATCATTAAAACAAGGGCAGTCCCGAACTCTTCTAACACAGGCAGCTCGCCACCATGCTGCTCAGGTTTTTATTTTGATGTATTCTCATAATTCAAGACAGTGTTTTCCCGTATATTAATTGATCGATAAGACTCTTCTGTTTCCTCTATTTTCTTGTACGCAGTTGAATTTCTTCAGGAATGGACTCAAATCCCTAGAGGCAGTTGAACCTCACTTAAAACTGGTTACTGAACAGCAGCATATTGATTACCAATTCAGTGAACTTGAGGATGATGATGGGGAAGATGGTTATGATGATGATGGAAATGCCACCAATGATGATGGAGAATTGAGTTTTGATTATGGACAACATGACCATTTTCAAAATGTCCCAACTTCAAGGAATTCAATTCAGGATGTTCCAACATCAAGGAATTCAATGGCGCGAAATCCTTTTGCAATTTGCTTATTTTCTTTCTTCATTGCAAGTTCATGTGCTCAATTTTCATGCATTTCTGCTTTCATTTTGTTCAATTCTTAACAACTTCTAACTTGTCACGAGTTTCTTGTCAAAGAAGCCATTTACCACAGTTGGTTGTGCAATGGAGCCTAATCTTGAATTGATCTTGAAAAGCTTTTCTCTTGCATTTCTTGATATCTGCTAGTGCAAAAGTCCTGCTCTGTTACTGATTGCTAGATGTTGTTTTCGACTTGTATCATGCCTCTCTGGGCTTCAGTGATCTGATTATGGAGAGTTTTATTGCAGTTAGATCAAGTTGACTTGTCATTTCCTCAAGTGTCAACAGCTGAAGCTGCACAGGTGAACTGCTTGGATTATAATGAGCCATTATTGTATCTGTTATTTAACCAATCATCATATGTAAGTGGTGTTATGTATCCAAGGGTGGCTTTGAATGCTTTTCTTGAGCTTTCTAAGCATAAGCAATTTACTCATATTTTCTTAGTGCTACATAATTCTAGACTGCCTTTGAGAGCGTGAAATTAACTACTTGTCGGTGTCCTATCTATACCACTCTATATTTTCAGGAAAATCCAATAAGCTATGGGGATCTCCGAATTTGTAGTAGTCCCAAGTCAGGCAGCTACTCAGTTCCATTATTTGCAGAGAAGTTTGATGCAGCAGAAAGGCTAAAACAATTGCGACCATCATCATCCAGGAAGTTCAATATACATGTCCTGCCCACACCTGTTGATGCTAAGAATTAAACTCTTTCAGGATCAACTAATCAAAATGTCCAATGCAAACCGCACAAGCCTGAGTCACCACCTGTGGCATTCATCTCACTTGGAAACAAATAAACACGATAAAGATTCCAGGGATGAGAAATTATTAGGCCTGAGCAATTAAAAAACCCAGCTGGCTATCAAAGAGAGCAACATTAGCAACACTGCCATCAGATTACCTCCTCCCTCGTGTGAACGACTGTCACCACCACAGTTGGATCCACATATTGCTGATTCCAAAAAGATCAAAAGACAAGCTTTTTCTGGCCCAATGACAAGCAAATCATGGTCAGTGAAGCCGGTTTTTATCTGCTAGCGGTCCTATTGCCCCAACTGCCTCAATACAACATGCCCAACAAGTTTCCGGAACACTTCCACATGTTGCAGCACCTGACCACTGTTTTAAAAAGCGTTTTTAAAGCGCGCCTTGAGGCGCGAGTCGAGGCGAGGCGACCAAAAATCGCCCCTGGGCGTACGAGTCGGTGTGGCATCTGGAAGCGTTCGCTTTGTTGTGGCGAGGCGTACGCCTCGAGGCGTACGCTTCAAGGCGTGGTGAGGCGTACGCTTAGTTAATTATGGGATCATCTGATCTGTTCGGATCTTTAGACAGATCCAACGACTGTCATTAAAATTACATTTGCCAAAACCTAATTTCATCTGTTTTTTCATTTGCATACAGAAGAGGGGAGGACGATCTGAAGAAGAAGAGAAGAAGAACACCGAGAAGAGGGGAAGGAAGAAGAGAAGAAGAAGATCGAACCAGAGACGAGACAGAGAGCAGAGAGCAGGATCTGCGAAGATCGATTGAACCAGAAAGATCGATTGAACCAGAAAGAAGATCGATTGATGTCGATCGAACCAGGATCTGCCTCTGTTCTCTGCTTCGATCGAACCAGGATCTGTCGAAATCGATCGAACCAGGATCTGCCTCTGTTCTCTGCTTCGATCGAACCAGGATCTGTCAAAGTCGATCGAACCCTCGAGGCTCGAGTCGACTCCCTCTGCCTCTGTTCTCTGTTCTCTGTTCTCTGCCTTCTGCTCTCTGCTCTTTGATTAGGGCTTGTGGGAGGAAGGAATAGTGAAGTTTTTTCTGAGTTTTTTTTTTTTTTTTTTTTTTTCGTGTAGACCATAAGTATATAACACGCATGCCAATAAAAAACTTCGTTTCTACTTATTATCCCTTATATATTTTTATTGAGTTTTTTGGAAAATAAGAAAGAAGTATTTAATCATTTTTTAAGATCCATTGGTATTGTGAAACAATGCATCAAAATTAAGAAGTCCATTTAAGATGCTTAATGGCAAAGCCCTCTAACTAGGTACATGTTTTTGGGGTACTTCATTTCTCTTTAAGGGATCCATTGATATATATTTTCACTATTTTTTACAAAAAAACGCCTCGCTCCGCCTCGCTACGCCTCGAGGCTACGCTTCGCCTCGGAAAAAGCTTGACCGCCTCGAATCTTAAAAACGCTTTTTAAAACATTGCACCTGACTCCTCATCTCCAAAAGTAAAATATCTCCAAGTGCTTCACCTCCTTTTATGTCGCCACCTAATATAAGTGAGCTATATGAGCTTCCTAGACCTCCTGCTGCCTCCAGAAGACCTATAGGTTTGATTGGTCATTCCACCCCCCTGTTTCCTCTGTTGTGCCTCGTGAAAGCGTAACAGATTGCGGAACACAATTGATAGTTGCAATAGAAAGTAGTAAATCCAAAGTATAAACAAGGCAATGTAAAGTAAATAGAAATAAATAAAACATATACCGCACAAAGCAATTTAACGTGGTTCGGCAAGTTTGCTGACATCCACGGACAAAGAGAATAACTTTACTAGTGAGATTGAAAAAAACAAATGGAGAGAGCTATACAACGTCTATGACGTTAGATACACACTAGTTGAGTTTCAATCATCTTTTTCCACTTCAGGAACACATTCAAGACCTCATCTTTATGCTTCATGATGTACACCCACACACGTCTTAAATAATCATTTACAAAAGTAACGAAATAGCGCATACCTCCCAATGATGTTTGCTTAGCAGCTCCTCAAACGTCTGAGTGAACATAATCAAGAGTCCCACGAGTACTGTGGATAGCGGTGCCAAACTTGACTCTTGTTTTCTTGCCTAATACACAATGTTCACATAATTCTAACTTGCTGGTCTTAGCACCTTTTAACAAACCTCGTTTCACAAGAGTTTGCATACTCTTCATACCAACATGCCCTAAATGCATGTGCCACAATCTAGTCGTATCACAAGAAGCACTTGCAGTCTCCGTAACTGCAACTTCACCCGTAATTGTATTCCCAGTCAAGAAATACAAATTATTTTTTTTGATTTCCTTCATCACCACCATTGCACCAGACACAACCTTGAGAACGCCATCTGAAACAGTTATCTTGTAACCTTTGGTATCCAAGGAACCCAATAAGATGAGATCCTTCTTCAAAGTAGTAATATACCTGACTTCTTTCAAATTCTGAACTATACCATCAAACATCTTCAGCCAGATTGTACCTATCCCTTCTGTTTTGCATGTCTGATCATTACCCAACCCAGCAGAACAGCTCCACCATCTAGCCTTTTAAAGCTAGAAAACCAGTCCTTATGGGGACACATATGATAAGTGCAACCCGAATCAACAATCCACTCGTCAGTGGAACACATCAACACTGATATATATGAGGAATACTCATCAGAATCTTCATCACTACGCTCGACAACATTCACACTGTTGCGTTTCTTCCCTTTTTCTTTGGCTTTGATTTTCAGACAATCTTTGACCCAATGCCCTTTCTGATGACAGTAAACGATTCATCTATCATCGGAGCCTTTGACCCGTTTCTCGATTTGGATCGAGATTTATCTCTTTTACCACCAGATTTTCTACTTTTTAAGCTTCCCCTCGCAGTCAATGCTTCATGCGCTGCATCCCTATGGACTTTGAGGTCCATCTTCCTGTACTCATAATTGAGCAGAGTTGTAGCAATCTCATCATAATTTAATGATTTTTTTTCCGTTAACAAAGTTGTCACGAGATGCTCATATTTTTCTGGAAGGGAATTCAAAAGGCACAAAGCCTTATAATTCTCTGGAACAATTTCTTCTAAATTCGATAGGTTCGCAATTTGCCTATTTGAATTCATCCAGATGCTCAGACAAAGTAATACCTTGTCCCATATTCATCCAAAAATTCTGCTTCATGAGGAGGAGTTTGTTTTGAATACTTTTCGTCATGTACCTGTCTTCCAACTTTTTCCACGATACTTTAGAGGGGGTTTCCGTCATGACGAAGTATTTTTGTTCCTCCGCTAAACACAGTCAGATAGACCCACACGCTTTCCAATTCAATTTGTTTCAATCTTCTTCTCCCATGGCGTCCGACTTATCTCCCAAAGCATTCTCTGAGTTTTGTTGTGCGAGCACATCCAATACTTCATATTGCCACATGTCGAAATTGTTCTTCCCGTTGAACTTTGCAACATCAAACTTACCGACTGTAGCGGTAATCATTTATAAACTTGAACTTGATGTCTTTGTCATGTTTTTCAATACTTTCATACAAAACTATCAATTCACACAAACGAACCCAAGGAAATACCTTTGGCTCTGATACTAATTTGTTGCGCCTCGCGAAAGCGTAATAGATTGCATAACACAATTGATAGTTGCAATAGAAAGTAATAAATCCAAAGTATAAACAAGGCAATGTAAAGTAAATGGAAATAAATAAAACACGTACCGCACAAAGTAATTTAACGTGATTCGGCAAATTTGCCTACATCCACGGGCAAAGAGAATAGCTTCACTAGTGAGATCGAAGAATACAAATGGAGAGAGCTACACAACATCTATGAAGTTAGATACACACGTGTCTATACGACACCACGGATATGCGCGAGGTGCGTATATCCTTCACAAAGAAAAGAAATAAATCTCTTTTTTTCTCGCTCCTCACCTATCTCTTCTCCCTCACATACACAACTCACAAAGCAGGGTTTGTAAACCCTAACTCTTCACAATTTCACAAGGGAAGAACAAAGATTGATTTTCAATGAAGGATGGGGCTTGTTCTTATATAGTCTACAAGAGGCGCTGGGGAGAGACGACGATGGAACTCTCCACCTTCTTCTACCTTCTTCTACCTTCTTCTTATTCTTCATATTCATCATATCTAGTCACAATCCAACCATAATCCAGTAAAAAAACAGCAGATCCAGCCGTTCCAACCGACTTCTTATGCTAACATGTCGAAATCCAGGTTTTTCTTCAACTATTTTTTTTCAATTTTGGTTGTTTTTCCTGCCGACATGTCGTTTTCAACATCCTCAACATCGAGAGCCTTTAGTTACAACAAAAATGCATTTATCAAAATTGAATGTTGCATACCCATTGCCAATACCTCCTTTAACTATCATTCGTAGTTATTCCATACCTTCTAGCTAATAGAGACCTTGACCTTTTGATTGGAGATCAAACCACCTAGATCCTTTGATTGGGGATCAACCACCAATAAACTAAAATAAAAACTTGTATTGCTTGCCTAAACTCTATTACATCATATGTATTTATAACTGAAAGCAAAAATAATACTTTCTAATTGAATTCAAACCTAATTCTAATCAAACAATAACTCCTAATTCAAAACAAGCTAATATTCCCTAAAATAGAATATTGTTCTAACTAAGACATTCTAATCTCAAGTAAATACTAAATAGGAATGGCATCCTAACATCCCACGCCGCCTGAAACAAGGCTTGTCCTCAAGCCTGAAAATCTGGAAAACGTACACGAAACTGCTCGTAGTCTTCCCAAGTAGGTTCCTCCACAGGACGGCCGGTCCACTTGATAAGCCAGTGTGTAACACCCTTATTATTGCGTTCAAATAATCCTCGATCAAGTAGTTTCTCCGGGACCCATGAGGGTTCATCGGCAAGAGTAGGTAAAGTTGGGTCCGGAGTAATACCATCACCTAACTTCTTTTTTAAAAGAGAAACATGGAAAACGGGGTGGATACGAGACTCAACCGGAAGATCAAGTTTGTAATCCACATAATTGATCTTTTCAAGGATTCGAAAAGGCCCATGAAACTTGGGAGAGAGCTTAGAGTAATTCTGAGATGCAACAGTGGATTGTCGATATGGTTGCAGTCGTAAGAAAACCCAATCATTAACTTCAAAATGGCGCTTAGTGCGCTTACCATCAGCATATATTTTCATACGGTCCTGAGCCTGATGAAGGTGATGATAACTTGCAGAGTGCGATCACGGTCCCTTAAAGCAAGGTCAACGACATAAACCGTGGTGCTACCAGGTATATAGGTTGAGATCTTCGGAGGTGGCCGACTATAAACAGCTTCAAAGGGAGTCATTTTGATTGCACTATGATATGTAGTATTGTACCACCATTCTACCCAAGGTAACCATTTTTTCCAACGGCTAGGATGATGACTAGCAAAACATCGAAGATAACACTCTAAGGTACGATTGGTAACTTCAGTCTGACCATCAGTTTGGGGATGGTAGGCTGAACTACGACATAATTGAGTATCTTGCATCTCAAAAAAGGCCTCCCAAAAGTTACTTAAGAAAACCGAATCACGATCGCTCACAATAGAACGAGGCATACCATGGAGGCGAGTAATATCCCGCACAAAGACTTCGGCAACTGAGGCGCCGGTGTAAGGATGAGCCAAAGAATTGAAGTGTGCATACTTGGATAGACGATCAACAACGACCAAAATCGTAGATTTGCGATTAGACATTGGTAATCCATCAATAAAATCCATAGAAATATCTAACCAAATATCGTCGGGTATTGGTAAGGGATTAAGCAATCCAGGAGGAGAAAGAACTTCACTCTTATTCCGTTGGCAGATATCACAATGAGAAATAAACAACTTTACAGCAGCTTTCATACTAGGCCAGTAAAAATTATGCTGAAGACGTTTATATGTGCGGAGAAAATCGGAATGACCCCCAGTAGGCGAGGAATGGAACTCATGTAAAAGTTTAGAACACCAAGATGATGATGGAACTACCACAAGTCGACCTTTATATCGAAGAATACCATGCTCATATGAATAATGTGGCCGAGGAGATGATTGTTGACAACTATCAATAATAGTACGCATGGAAGGATCGAGATGACACTCTCGGCTAATTTCATCAATACTGAAAAATGTCGGGGAAGATAGAGCCAACAAAGAACTGTTGGAAGGCAAGCAAGAAAGTGCATCTGCAGCTTGATTGACGGAACCAGAACGATAAATGATTTCATAGTCATATTTAAGTAATTTAGAGAGCCACTTTTGTTGTTCAAGAGAGGAAAGTCGTTGGTCCATAAAATATTTGAGACTACGATGATCTGTATAGATTTTGAAGTGCCAACCCAGGAGATAAGGCCGCCATTTCTGTACTGCAGTAATAATAACTAACATTTCCTTATCATAGATGGACATGTTCAAATTGCGTCCAGAAATACCTTTACTGAAATATGCAAGGGGACGACCTCTCTGCATAAGTACCTCACCAATGCCACCATGAGACGTGTCACATTCAATATAAAATTCAGCATTGAAATCAGGAAGAGCCAGTACAAGGGTAGAAGTTAAGGTCGTTTTAAGAGCAGAAAAAGACTTGGAGGCATCATCATTCTAGATAAAAGAATCTTTCTTTAATAACTGGGTCAAAAGAGCACTAATCTTACCATAATCGCGAAGAAATTTACGGTAGTACCCGGTGAGTCCAAGAAACCCACGAAGATCCGTCAAAGAAGAAGGACACGGCCAGGAGACAACACTCGTAATTTTATCATCGTCAACTGCAACACCAAGACCCGAAATAATATGCCAAAGATACCCAATAGAGGATTGAGCAAAAGAACACTTGGACGCTTTCGCAAAAAACTTATGAGTACGCAATAGCCCGAAGACAATAGAAAGATGGTGAAGGTGATCAGAGAGTGAGGCACTATACACCAATATATCATCGAAGAAAACTAGGAAAAATTACGCAAGTGAGGATGAAAAATGTCATTCATCAAACTTTGAAAAGTGGCTGGGGCATTGCTCAACCCGAAGGGCATAACCAAAAACTCATAGTGACCATCATGTGTGCGAAAAGTCGTCTTGGAAATATCTGGTTCATGAACCCAAATTTGGTGATAACCTGAGCGTAAATCGAGCTTAGAAAACACCGATGCGCCGTGCAGTTCGTCCAATAATTCATCCACAATCAGAATAAGAAAGCGGTCATTAATAGTGATTTTATTAAGGGCTCGATAGTCAACACACATGCGCCAAAAACCATCCTTCTTTTTAACCAAGAGAACCGGTGAAGAATAAGGGCTGGTACTGGGTCGAATAAGGCATGCAGCCTTCAATTCAGATACAACTTTATCAATTTCGGCCTTTTGAAAGTGAGGATAACGATATGGCCGAACATTGACTGGAAAAACATCTGGTAAAATCGAAATATGGTGATCATGTGCTCAGGCCGGGGGAAGGTTGTTGGGATTGCCAAAGACATCCAAAAATTCAGCAATAAGTGGTTGAACGACAGCTGGAATGGAAGCGCCCAGGTCAACTTCTTGAGTTAATTGTAAAAGAATGCCGTGACATTCCTGTCGTAGAGAACGATGGACCGGTGCACTATCCATGAACATGACCATAGGAGAATTGTCGCCAATTAATGTATAAGTACAATTTGCCACCGAGAAGGTCATAATCAGCTTGGAAAAGTCCCAAGTAATAACACCCAAAGAGCGAAGCCATTCAGCACCTAGAACCACATCACATCCAGTGATACCCAAAAGGAAGAAGTGGTTGTGGAACTCATAATCTTGTAATTTAAGGGAAACATCCCGACAAGAGCCTGGACTATGCAATTGGCCACCATCCGCAATCATGACGCGTAAAGCCCCATCTTTGTGGATTGGAAACCCACATTGTTTGGCAAAAGACGGGTGCAAAAAATTATGAGTTGAACCAGAGTCAACAAGGACAGTGACAATCCTGTGTTTTAATTGTCCAATGATACGCATGGTTTCAGGCCGTGGGGACCCGAGAAGAGCATGAAGAGAAATCTCTAGAGGAGGGTCAGATAAAGTATGATCCGGAATAGGAGGCTCAACATCAGCATCGTCTTCTTCTTCCTTATTACCCTCGAGGAGAAAAACGTGGGGTTGAGGACAGCGATGGCCACGCTTATATACTTCATCGCAGTTAAAGCAAAGTCCTTTGGCACTGCGTTCTTGTTGTTCAGCCCATGACAAACGTTTAACACCTGGTGGTAGACTAGTAATGGGCTTTGAAGAATTTCCAGCAGTCACAGGGTTAGCAAAATTTCGGACAGGCCCTCCAGATCGAGTAGCATTAATCGCATATTCTTGACATAAAGCCAACTCGAAAGCATGTGTAATACTGGTAGGGTGTAGCATCCTAACTCCTGCTTGAATATCAACACGCAAACCCGATAGAAAATGCTAATTTAATGAGATTCAGACAAACCGGGCACCAAATTAGATAGTTTCTCGAACTCGGTAATAAATGAGTGAACTGTGCCTCGTTGTACTAACTTGGAAAGAGAACTACACAGATCGATATGTTCGCGGAAGCCAAAGCGGGAGCAAAGAGCTTTCGAAAATTGTTGCCAAGTTAATGTGCCCAGTTATTGGCGAATCCATCGGTACCAAGAGTTGGCATCGCCCTGAAGGTGAAGAGCGGCAATGGGAAGCATCTGATCGTTGGAAAGCCCGTTGAGTTCCTGGTACTCCTCAGCCTGAAATAACCAACCATACGGATCAGTTCCATCGAAACGGGGTAAATCAATACGGAGGCCCTTGCCAGAAATAGGATTAATTGGCCGTTGTTGATCCGGCTGAACGTATGGTGCTGGGCGAAATGGTTGGAGATTCCTTAATGCCTCTAGAATAGTGGCATTAGTGGTCTCAAGTGTGTGGAGGTGGGATGAGATCCCGGTAACTTGAGCAGTAAGGTCATCGACTTTCTCTTGTAATTCAGCAACAGTCATTATAAAGAGGGTTGTTGGTGTGGAAACGATGTTGTTGAAGGTGTTGTTGAAGGTGATGGCCGGTGAAGAACGAAGTAACAATAAAGAAAAAAATAATTGGCTCAGAATCGATGATGCTCTGGTACCAGATAATAGAGACCTTGACCTTTTGATTGGATATCAAACCACCTAGATCCTTTGATTGGGGATCAGCCACCAATAAACTAAAATAAAAACTTGTATTGCTTACCTAAACTCTATTACATCATATGTATTTATAACTGAAAGCAAAAATAATACTTCATAATTGAATTCAAACCTAATTCTAATCAAACAATAACTCCTAATTCAAAACAAGCTAATATTCCCTAAAATAATACTTCCTAATTGAATTCAAACATAATTCTAATAAAACAATAACTCCTAATTCAAAACAAGCTAATATTCCCTAAAATATAATATTGTTCTAACTAAGACATTCTAATCTCAAGTAAATACTAAATAGGATTGGCATCCTAACACTAGCAATCAGATTGCAATAGCATTACATATGTCGAAGGGGTTGGCTTCTCAAAATCCAGAGAGGCTTGAAGAAATTTCACCTCCTTTGTCACCAATTTCTTTCGTAAACATCAGGCCAACATCGATCACTACTGAAGGTCACTCGGATTGGTGTTAACAGAGGTACATGGAAAAAACATGTTTTACTCTTTTAATTATTTGATCATTTAAGGATGATTTTAGCGCATCTTCTTTTTCTGCTCTGTGAGTAAAGACAACCCTTAGTCCCTGCAGTTGTAGTTGATCACTCTTGCTTGTAAATGAATTTTTATAATCGTGGTTCTTACCATTGTGAATTTATATTTCTACATCTACCCTTAATTGCACTACACCTAGGCATAGCACGTGTCTTACACCTTTAGTAAATTATTAAATATATTTTAATCATATTTTACAAGTAAATGCACAAGAGATTGTAAGTTGTTGGTAGATATATTTGAGTGATTTTCTAAAATCAGAGGTCCAAACTCTTAACTGTTGTGATATGTAGGGTTTATATTATTCATTCAACATACATATATGTATTAAAGTAGCGATGCGTTTAGCTTTTATGAATATAATATTTTTCATGTCTCCTAAAACCCTGACAGCTTCCCCGTTGGTTGCAGGTTAGGATTGATTTTATGCACCCGCAATGCGATGTGGTAGCGACGGAGGCAGCTTTGATGCTAATTTAGGCTCGACAATGGCAAATAGATTTTCTTCTAGGAGACTCGGAGAACCTACACTCTATCCTACAAGAATCTCATATGGACTCAAGAACAAGGATGAACTGGGCATGGAGGCCTATAATTAGTAATATTAGGAGATTGATGGCTTTAAACAAATTGTGCTTTTGTAATTATATTAATCGAGAACTCAACTATGAGGCTCACAATCTAGCGGTTACTGCTAGACACCAACATTGTACTCAACAATAATAATATGCATATATATATATATGCTCTATGCTTTCATTCAAAAAACAAAAAGTTCCTCTGTGTTCACTAATCTAACCTGGGATAATTTCATGTCATCATTTGTGACATTCCTAAATATGATGTGTGCAAACAATCTTTTCCATTTTTTGTTAGAAATAGACTACAATGAGAATTCAGCATAAATGAAAGTAGAATATTTCAATTACTAAATATCTCAGGATAGAGATTTTTGCATTTTATTTATTTTTATTTTTATTTTTATTTTTATTTTTATTTTTATTTTTATTTTTATTTTTATTTTTATTTTTATTTTATAATTGTTGCTCCTGTATGTTGTCTTTGAATTTGAACATATTTTGACACTACCTCCTTTATATTGTTACATTTATTGTTCACATGCTGAACAAAATATCCTTTTGGTTCGTGGAAAAGTGATTTAGCTCCATTTAAACTTCAAATATAATTTTCCTTTTGTTCAACATACAAAACATTAGTCTTCATAGAAATTTTCATTTGATAGAAAGAAAAGAAGTTCGGGTTGGGGTTTTCCATAAAAAAAGAAAAAACATATCACGTATTTGTAACACATCCATTATATGTGGTTGTTGCTATGTGCCCCCCTCCCCTACTTCCACCCCTCTAATTCTAACTAGCACAACATTTAAATAGTAAAAAACAACCACTCTTGCCTGATTTTGAGATGAGGAAAGCGGTTTTTCCACCAGTGGACACTAATAATCTGATTTGAGCGTGTTATAATTGAGCTTGTTCAACGACTTTGGCTTCGCAGAGCATCTGCTTTGTTTTTTCAACAATTATGAGTTTGGTTCGTCCTATAAAGATCTTGTCTCATTGGGTTAAGGTGTTGGGAATTGGTAGAAGCGGTGCATCACAAGTGGGATCCTATGTGAAAACATTCCTGATATTGTCAGTACATTGATTTTCGCTATTATTAAGCATTTCATAGGCGATCCTTCAAAATTTCAAGACAAATCTCGTGATCTTCTTATGATCATTAGATGCAAATCCCTAAGTCATTTCAGATTTTACAAGGATGTTTTCTTAAAGAAAGTTATGCATCAAAATGAGGCTAACAATCCTTTTTGGAAAAGGAAATTTCTTTCAGGATTACCTTCGTTTTCGCAAATATCGTTAGAGATAAGCTGCAATCTTAATACAATGGCGATATTCCTTTTGAACGACTTACGTTTGGAGACTTAATTGCTAAGATCAATGAAGTTGCTTTGCAACTTTGCAATGATATCCGTCTCAAAGCCCAAATTAAAAGACAAAACATTTCTGGTTCTAATGAACTTGGATCTTTTTGTCAACAGTATGGCTATGAGCCCTTAACAAAGCATTTCCCTAAGACTTCCAAACAAAAGTATCGGTCTCACCCTGCCCGAAACTTTAACTCCAAAAAGAATTATGGCCCAAAACAAATCAAACAATACAACAACTATTATAAAAAGCCCACTAGACACGGCACGCACAAGACTACCCATTTTTCAAAACTCAAAGGCCCAATTGTTCAAAAACCCATTTGTTTTAAATGTGAAAAACCAGGTCATTATGCAAAAAATTGTAGAACAGCCCAAAGAATTCATGAGCTAGATGCTGATGAAAACATTAAGCAAATGTTCACTACAATTTTACTCAACTCTGAGTCCGAATCTAACCCATCTAATGATGACCTCCAGGTCTATCAAATGCGTTATGATTCCAATTCTTCTGACAATGAATAATCTGATCAGGATCATTGTGCTAAAGCTTGTACATGCAATGCTTTAAACACTATCAATAATATGCTCTCAAAAACTAAAGAATCAAGTATTCTTTTGGATTTTGTTGATCGTATTGATGATCCTAAACTCAAAACTGAGTATTTAACTCATATCAAAAATACAATCACTCTCAAACCGGTTCCTGAAATAATGAACCCTTTTTACAATCATAAAGATATCATCAATAGATTTCGAACTCCTTCCCAGAATTTTGTTTCTATTCCTGATTTACAATCAGAAGTTAATATCATGAAAAAAGAAATTGCCCAGCTTAAGCAAGGTCAAACTTGGCTTACTCAACAGTTGTTGAACCAACAGGTTCAAAATGCAATCTTTGTTCCTGATATTCCTTCTTCTTCAAATCAAGAGACTCAACCAACAATTGAACCAGCTTTTCTCAATTAATTAAATACAGTCACCTATCACAAATGGTATATTAATGTGACTCTTATCATTAAGAATTTCACAATAAATACCTTCGCTCTTGTAGACTCCGGTGCTGATTTAAATTGTATTGCAGAAGGAGTTATCCCTTCTCAATATTATGAGAAAACGACTCAACAATTATTTACTACTAATAGTAAATTAGATGTTTAGTACAAATTGGATGGTGCTCATATTTGCCAAGAAAAAATTTGTATTCAACAGGATTTTCTGTTAGTTAAGGATATGTCTCAAAATATGATTTTGGGAACACCATTCCTAACTACTCTCTATCCATTTGAAGTTACAAGTGAAGGTATTTCTACCAATATCCTTGGTAATAAGATTATCTTCAAATTATTGTGCAAAACAAAAACTGCTGAAATTAATTCTCTCAAAATCAACAAATGTTTTATCAATTTTATTTCTCAAAAACAACAACATTTATATTTTCTCAAAAATGAAATTGCTTATCGCAGAGTCGATGATCAGCTCAAAGACACACAAACACAAACCAGAATTGTTCATTTTCAAGAACAATTAACCTCAGAACTTTGTTCTGATCTTCCAAATGCTTTTTGGAATCGCCATCGACATGTGGTTCGATTACCATATGATCCTTCATTCAATGAATCCAAAATTCCCACCAAAGCTCGTCCTATACAAATGAATTCCAAAATTCCCACCAAAGCTCGTCCTATACAAATGAATTCCAAAAATTTAATTTGACATTCCAAATCCCCTTGGAGTTGTGCAGCCTTCTATGTCAGAAAAGCTGTTGAACTTGAATGAGGATCTCCTCGTCTTGTCATCAATTACAAACCATTGAATAAAGTTTTACAATGGATTAGGTATCCAATACCTAACAGAAGAGACCTTATTAAGAGACTACACTCAGCACGTGTCTTCTCTAAATTTGATCTCAAATCTGGATTTTGGCAAATCCAAATCCATCCCCATGATCGTTACAAGACTGCATTTAATGTTCCTTTCGGCCATTATGAATGGAATGTTATGCCTTTTGGCCTCAAGAATGCACCAAGTGAGTTTCAAAATATCATGAATGATATTTTTACTCCTTTTTCACATTTCACAATTATGTATATCGATGATATACTTGTCTTCTCTTCCCCCTTAGAAGACCATTGGAAACACTTGTATCAATTTTCCAAAATTATCAAAGAAAATGGTTTAGTTCTTTCTCCTACCAAAATTGACCTTTTCCAAACAAATGTCAGATTTTTAGGTCACAAAATCCATTTTGGGATGATCACCCTAATCTCTAGAGCCATAGAGTTTGCTGATAAATTCCCTGATGAAATTAAAGACAAAAATCAGTTACAAAGATTTTTAGGTTCCTTGAATTATGTTGCAGACTTTTACAAAAATCTTAGAGTTTTACTTAAGCCCTTGTATGCAAGACTTAAGTCTAACCCAAGCCCATGGACTGAAGCCTATTCTAAAATAGTTCGTCAAGTCAGAGCTCGAGTCAAAAGTCTTCCTTGTCTAGGGATCTCAAGTCCTGAAGCTTTTAAGATTGTAGAAACAGATTCGTCTAACCTATGGTATGGGGGTATCCTTAAACAGCGTCTTCTTGATTCTACACAAATACAATTGGTTCGATACCATTCTGGTATTTGGAATTCTGCCCAAATCAATTATTCAAATGTCAAAAAAGAAGTTTTATCAATTGTTTTGTGCATCATGAAATTTCAAGATGATTTATTTAATCAAAAGTTTTTATTACGTGTTGATTGCAAATCTGCCAAAGAAATCTTAACCAAAGATGTTTTAAATCTTGTTTCCAAACAGATTTTCGCTAGATGGCAAGGTCTTTTGTCTGCTTTCGATTTTGATATTGAATATATAAAAGGAGCAGATAACTCTCTTGCAGATTTCCTGACAAGAGAATTCTTACAAAAATGAGTTCTCAATCTTCTTCGTCCTTCAGACCTCCTCCCCCTCCAAGACCTCAATCAAAAGCCCAGTATGCTATGAAGCCTTCTACTTCACAGCTCAAGACCCCTATTTCTTATGCCCTGTCTCTTACAAATCCCTACCAGCCTCTTTCAAATGCAGAAGAATCAAGCTCTGCAATGACATGGTTTCCAAAACCTCAAGTTCCTCCTCCAAATCCCTATCTTACAAAGCCCTGTTTGGATCCAATCACAATGATCGAACCATGTTTTTATTCACTTACAAAAGATACCCATGCAATTGCAAAAAATCTCTTTAATACAAATGCCCTTTTTGAGGAATCTGACATCCTCAAAACTCAAGAGTTTTATGAGTTCATACTGGTCGACACTGACTCAGTCATGATTACTCATCACCAAGATCCTTCTCATCCTGAGAAGATTTCTCATTCAAAATGCCAAATCATGAAGGTTTTATCTGAAGCCGATTGGAAGCAACGTCCTCGCTTTCATAAGAAGTTTTCAGTTAATTACCTCCTAACTTCCTACAATTATCTGGATTACAAGCAAGCTTGGTCCAGAGCCTTCCTCTCTGGTTCCAACACTCATGGTGGAATCATTTTGGTCCTCTACAAGATATCTTGCCTTCGTTTGTTAATGAAGGATGGCAAGTTTTCAAAAGCAAATTCAATCCTCCAATCCCGGTACCACAACAGGTACTATCTTTTTGGTTTTTTGTCAAGTTCAAACTCTCATGGATCTGCTGCTGGGATTACACTGTCACAACACTTCCTGGTCCAAGTCAATCGACTTAGCCTCCTCTTTGGATCTGTCGTCGTTACAAAGTCAAATGGTGTCATCTTTTGATCACTCCCATGCTACAAAAGAAGCGGTTACAAGATTCTTTTCAGGAAAAGAACAATCTCTTGCTCAACCTCTTGTCAATCCAATACAAGTTCCTTCAGAAGCAAAAATTCTTCGACAATTCATCAAGAAGCAGCTTCAAGGAAAGCCTACAAAGACGCAACTGATGGAAACCATGTCTAAGATTTGTGCAGAAGACTCAGATGAAGACGAAGCTCCAATAGTTCCTCTCAATGAAGATGATTGTTTTGGCATCTTCTCGCCACATGCATGAATCTGACCCTACAAGCATCATTGTGTTTTAAGTCATCATGACTTTTGCCACAATTTCTACGAAGGCACCTTCCACTACAAGACAAGGTCACTTTCGGCCAACAAACAGCATCATTACAAAGCAACCACGTGAAACCACTATTCACGTACTCAAGTCAAAAGTTGAAGCATCTTCAACTATTCCAACCACTACAATCGCTTCAAGACAAAGCTTCTCCATTAAGCTCTTCCATGATTACAAAGGACAAAATGTACACATCTCACCCACTCTCCACTTAGTCACGAGAAGCTTATTTTCTCAATTATTGTAATTCCCTTAAGGCTATAAGAGCTAGTTCATTTTCCCTAAGTTAGATATCAGTTTTTTATCCTAGTTTCTCCTATGGAACCCATTAGCTCTTCACCTGTAAGTCCCTATCTCCTAAGTCTTTCTTCTGTATTTCTTATTTTCAATTAATATAAGCATGCATTATGTCTATCTTCTTCTTCTTCCTATCAAAACTTTCTAAGAACTATTCTTGTTAGAACATCTCGTTATACTAGCTGAAACATAGTATCGGCACCGTTCTCTTGAGCAGTTCAAAGAATTGTATTTTGAAATTTTAGTTTTATTTACATTAGTTTATAGTTACTTATGTATGCTTCTGATTTTGTATCTTTTATTCTCTCCTGTTTTCTATTTCCTATCTTTTTTGTAAACCTGTTCTTTGTTTTATCTTTAAATTAGTTGTCCTGGGTAGAAATTTGTATCAGAGCCATGTTCATCTTCTCCGGGGGGAATAGTATTGTGAGTCCTAGGTACTGTTGATCAGCCCTTGATGACGTTGGTCAGCTGTAGAACCCTTTGTAAGACGCAAAGATTGCGCAACTGCCAGGGTTAGGTGGTCCCATATCGGTGGTCCGAGTATAGTGTTCCAACCTTCAACCTCTCTGAATTTATGAAAATGTCTTTTATTTCAAAATTTACCCGAGCTTCTAGCTCTAGACAAAGCAACCCAGATTTACAAAATAGGATGGAATGCAGAATTCCAGAAGTTGAATAAAATTTACAAAAGTGGTCCATACCAAAAGTTCATTACAAACAAATTTACCAAGTTTCACAATCGATCTTTTCTCAAAACTCTGAAGACCTCATTGACATTGTTGAACAAACGGTGCCCCTTGATGGTTCTTTAGAATCAAAACAATTGATTTCTACAAATACCCTTGAATTTCTCAGAAATCAAGATTACAAGTATATCCATATCGGTCTGATTCAAGTTGGAATCAAACCTCTTACAAGAACTGGCCTTGACACATGTGCCTTAATCGCTCTTCGCGACTGTAGACACAATAGGTTCCATGATTCTCTGCTTGGAATTCCAGAATCTACCTTGGCCATGGGTTCAGTCTACTTCGACTGTTACCCCAATTTCTCAGTGTCTCTTAAGGATCCAAATGTCCTTGAAACACTGACCCTCGATATTCAGACCTCTGGTTTCTACATGTTACCAGGATCTGAGCCTCTTGCTCTTATTTACAAAATCACCTACAAAGCCATGAAGACTCAATTGAGTCCAAAAGCTTTGATGGAGTCTGAAAAAGGTTATACAATCTTATTTCAGGCAAATAAAGACAAAACTAGTGTTATTGTTCCAAAGACAATTCACTGGAATCAAGTTACTATTCCAGTAACTTGGCAGGTCCAATCAACCCCTAGAAGGCCTTCTCCTAGTTTGCTTAGTCAGGTTCTGACTCTTGAAGATGGAACTGTTGAATTACAGTTATCTGAATCAAGAAAAACTAGATTACAGCCTCTTGATTTTCAATCAGGACGTAGATCTGAATCATCATTTAGAACTGCTCCTACACAAATCCCCAGAAATCCACCTCCTAAGGATCTCCCTCATCTTGATCTGGCTAATTTAAGGAATCATCCTTATCATCCCTAGATCCCGCAACCAATTTACAATCAACCATCAGAACATCCTTCTGATAGATCTCCAACTCAATCAGAGATGGCAGATCCTGCACAATTAAATATTTTAACAACTGAATTTGTTTTAAATAAACAAAAGGTTAAAGATGAATTTTCTATGGATTACAATTCTGACAAAATAACAACATTTTATTCTCAAACTACTTCTGACCAAAGAATTAGTTTAGGAAAAATGTTTTATCAATTCTGTAAAGATATCAAAGATCATATATATGCCATTCTTAGAATGGTATGAATCCATTTATCTTTCACAATTGAATGTTGTCAAGAATGCTTCTAAACCGTGGCACCTGAAAAACAATACCATTGTTGAATCAGTTTTGCCTCCTTTAGAAGAAATTCGTATACAAACTCAAGGATAGACTATTACAGCCTCTCCTTTCAAAACCCCAATTTCTCTTTCTGAATCTGCAGGAATTGCGAAGGTTATTGAGCAAAATAATTATACCAATATTTTGCTTAATGAAATTGGTCAATAATTGACTTCTCTTCCTACTCAAGAAATGAAAAGTTCTACAATTCAAAAACCAAACAGACCAATTACATTTTTCAAACCTTATACAATTGAATAAAATGCCATTTCTTCTCCTTTACATATCATGGAAGAGATTAATCGAAGACTTGCAGCTTTGAGTATTCAAACTTCACCTGTCTTCGATAAGGCTTTATCTTCAAAGAGACAAATTAATACTCTGCCTCATATTGGTTCTGATTTTGTATCTTTTATTCTCTCCTGTTTTCTATTTCCTATCTTCTTTGTAAACCTGTTATTTGCTTTATCTTTAAATTAGTTGTCCTAGGTAGAAATTGGTGGTTCGTCCTATAAAGATCTTGTCTCATTGGGTTAAGGTGTTGGGAATTGGTAGAAGCAGTGCATCACAAGTGGGATCCTATAAAGACCGTGTTTGCCTTTCAAAAAGTACCACTTTCTCATTTTTAATAAAACAGTGCATCAATTACCACCAATGTGGATCTTTGTCTACTACTAAACCATTTATAATTGCGTATTTGGTAAAATTGAATAAAGCTTGCTCATCAACCATCATAGATTTTTATCAATTAAATTCAACACTGATGAAAGAATAACTAGATTCATACCCTTGGAGAAAAAGAACGCTTCATTGCAGCACAATACAACACCAGATCCAAGAACAATATTACCCCTTGAACCCAAAAATCTTTGTATCTTCATGAATAGTGTGCCAAAGAGCATAATTTCTTCATATATGATCATATCAACGATACCCAATTGAGATTCAGTCATATCAATTCCAAATCAGAAATGTTCCATCAAAGAAAACACTAGGAATCAAGACCTCGATTCACCAAGCCCAGACATAATTCCCATTTTTTTGCCTGATGTGATCCTTAATGGCCACTGGTGGTGGTGGTTGCAGAGTTGTAGAAAGAGAGAGAGAGCAGGGTAGTGGCAGTAGGAGAGAAAGGGTAGAGGTATGTGGATTGGGGAAGGAGAGTTTTTTTTTTAATTCTTTAGATTACATTGAGATAAACCTTTTTTTCTTTTTTCTTTTTTTTTCCTTTTTCTTTTATTGTAGTACTTGTGGTGGTGATAGGTGTGATGGATATGTTGTGGCAGTCGTGGTGGTGGGTTAGTAGCGATGGTGGTGGTGGTGGTTACCCTGTGATAGTTGTAATGGTGGTGGGTTGGTGGCAACTTTGTGATGGTTGTAAAGATAGTAGTGGTGGTTGGGTGGAGGCAATGGCTATGGCAGTTGTGGCGTTGGTAGTGGTGGTTGTGAAGATGTGGAGGTTATACTATGGTGGTGGTTATGCTAGGCAATGATGGTTGGGGTGAATGTGAAGGAGTTTAGAAAGTAGAATTTGATAAAGTGATGATGAGAGTATTGTAAAGTAATGCATGAGATTTCTCCTGTAAATTTTTGCTGGATTTTATAACTATGCAAAGGGACTGAATTGAAATTTCAATAACCATTTTCCGTAATGTCAACAATGCACCCAAATTTATGTAACCGCCACAAAGAATTGTGCATGTTTTCCTTTACCATATACCAAGTGGAGTCTAAATATACGAGACGTGTGTATTGCCAAAAAAAAAATTTTAAGGGGGCAACCCAAAAAAAGACCAAAGAATGCACCCATGATTTACTGCAATTCACAAACGACTATCATGCAAAATCAAAACTAGCATTAGGCGATTCACATAAGGCATTCACATGGCGACCCCTCATTAATAGCATTAGGCAATTGTTTTCTACTCATAGCTTATGTTTTTGTAATTACATAATCGAGAACTCAATTATGAGAATCACAATATAGCTACCATGGCAGGACAACAGTATTGTAATCTTATTATTTAATATACTATATGATATGCTTCAACATCATCATCATCGTCATCAAAGCCCATTCCCGATACTTTCGGGGTCGACTACATGGATTTTGGTTTTCCAAGCAATGCGGTCTTCCCACATATCCTCGTCTAATTCAAGCTCAAGGATGTCTTCCTTCACCGCCTTCATCCAAGTTTTCAACGGTTGTCCCCTCCGTCTACACCCTCTATTGACTTGCCAATCTAGAATTTTCTAACTATCGTCGTGCTTGGTCACTTCAGCACGTGACCAAACCACGTTAAATGCATTTATCTAATTTTGTCCTCTATGGGCGTTACACTTTAGTATCTTCTAATTCTTTCATTCCTATTTTTATCCTTACGGGTTTTACCACACATCCACCTTAACATATGCATTTTTGCTACTGCTATCCTATGCGTATGTTTTCCCATAGTAGCCTAATATTCTAAACCGTATAGCATGGCTGGTCGAACAATTGTCTTATAGCATTTTCATTTTAGCCTTGCAAGCATCCTTCTATCGCATAATACTCCTGACGTCATTATCCATTTCATCCAACCAACTTTATCCTATGGTTTACATCTTCTTCAATAGCCCCATTATTTTGAATTATAGACCCTAGATATTGAAAAACCTCACACTTTGGGACTTCCACGCCTTTGATCTCAATTGCATTACTACTCCCTCGTGATTCACAACCAAAGTTGCTCACTAGATACTTCGTCTTTGAATGACTAATTCTAAAACCTTTACTCTCTAAAGCCTCCCGCTATCTATCTAATTTTCGACCTAAACTTTCATTAGTCTCATCAATTAAAACAATATCATCTGCAAATAACATGCACCAAGGTACATCTTCTTGCAGATGTCTCGTCAACTCATCCATGACCAAAGCAAAGAGGTATGGACTTAAGGCTGACCCTTGATGTAGTCCTACTGACACTGGAAATTCACTGGACATCCTACCCACTGAGCGAACACTTTTTACAGCCATTTCATACATATTCTTAATGATATCAACATAACATTAAGACACATTTTTCCTTCCAAGAACCCACCAAATTAATTCCCTAGGGACCATATCATTAGCTTTCTCCAAATCAATAAAAAACGATATGCAAACTCTCGATATTTTTCTATAATTTGCCTAAACAAGAAGATAGCCTCTGTAGTAGACCTACCCGGCATAAATCCAAATTGAATCTCCGAAACAGTGGTTAAACTCCTAAGTCTTCGTTCTATAACCCCCTCCCAAAGTTTCATCATATGACTCATAAGCTTTATCCCTCTATAGTCAGAGCAGTTCTGAATATCCCCATTGTTCTTGTAAATTGGTACCACAATGTTGTGCCTCCACGAATCTGACATTTTTCTAATTTCCAAAATCCTATTAAAGATCTTAGTTAGCCATTGAATATCAACTTCTCCCAAACCTTTCCACGCTTCAATTGGTATATCATCCGGTCCAACTGCCTTCCCCGTCTTCATTCTTTTTAAAACTTCTTTCACTTCTGTGGCATTAACTCTGCGATGGAACTCTCAATGTCTCCCTTCTTGTGAAGCATACCTCTCCAAGTTTAACTTTCCTACATGTATTCCATTGAGTAGGTTCCAAAACTAATCCCTCCATCTATCTAAAATAGTTTTATCCTACATTAAAACTCTTCCATCCTCGTGCTTAATACACTTAATTAACATGATTCAAGTCCCTGGTTTTTCGTTATCTAGCTTAGCTATCTTGAAAATATCATTTTTCCTTTCCTTTGTACCTAGCCGATTATACATATCATCATATACTCTCTTTTTAGCTTCCCCTACTGCTTTACTACTCAACTTAGCTTGCTTATAGAGCTCATAAGACTCTAGGCATCTATCTCTTTGTCATTCCTTAAAACACCTTTTCTTTTTCGTAATAGTGTGTTGAACATCACCATTCCACCACCGCGTCTCCTTATCATATACGCCTTTTTTGGCCTCTTTTAACTATTTCTTCGCACATCTTCTTATTCGGTTTGCCAACAGCTCAAAAAAAATTGCTACTAGTCCTACCTTTTAGTTCTAGATTCTCCCAACCCTCTGAAACTGACTGGCCACCCAAAATCTTCTTTCTAAATTTTTGGCACACATCTTTTTGTAAGGTCCACCACTTAATTCTCGGTCTAACATATTCTTTATCAATACGACCCCTACTCTTAAGACAAAAAACGAGGACTAACAACCAATGTTGGTTTTTCAGACACTCCCATGGTATAACGTAACAATATTTTGCACCTACCTAAATCGTGTCTCCTTAGAATTAGCCGACGATTAGTAAGTAGTAGTCCTAAGCAATAGCTGGCGAAAATCTGGGCAAACTGATTGCCTTGAGAGAACATCATGACTGTTTGTCGGATGAAGAGGTTGATTATTATTTTTTGGTTTACGACCGTTAGTCACCCATATGTCCAACCCTCAGAAAGACAAAGTTAGTCTGCACTTAGACATACCGACATCATATTAACAACTCGGTCATTTTTATTTATTTATTTTGTTAATTTCTAGTTTGTCTTCGACATTATAACAGTTTTCGTCGTCATCTTCTTCGAATGCGGTAAATCAACAAGCCTAGATGTTATGGAAAGCAAACATTGATGGGGCCTCGGTCAATATAGGTACCTAAATGGTTCGGCAAAGCCAAGTGTTTGATTTATTATTTTTAGCGAGAGTGTCGGTTGACGGGCGTGACAGTGGTATTTTGCAAACTACGAAAGAGGAACAAGATGTCACGACTCTTTTGTCTCGCAGAAAAGAAATATTCAAGGATAAACAACTTAGGCTTCGTTTCACTTTAGCAAGAGCCCGACAATTCTAATGAACACCAAAAGCGAACAAAGAGAAAACATCTGTCACGCCCTAATTTTTTTGAGAAAACTAAATCATTATATCCATGTAGGATAATCTGTTTTTTCCAAATTCGGGACCTAAAATTCGACAACAGAACACAATTTTTACAACTGAAATGTTTATTAAAAAGTTGAATTAGACAAAAATATTCTAACTAGGAAACTCTTTGACGATGTTGGCCTCATTAAAGAAACTCCAATAGTGCTACAAAAAAAAATTCTCTAACCTAAAAAAGGCAAAATGGATACATTCCAATAAGAACTTACCCAAGAAGCATAAACTTACTTGGGTCAATGATGTAGTTGGTATGAGTGTCTCAATCTCTAGTAAATAATATGGGTATCTTCATCTCTAGTAAATAAAATAAGTTACATGCTATAACATGAAATTGCATATACAATAAAATAACACTTCAAAGACATGTAGTTCCTCAGCGAGACAAACGTATCATGCATGAAAATAACAACTCAACAACATGTAGTTCCTCAACAAGTCAATTGCGTCATTCTAATAAGTTCATATCGTTATAACTTTAAGATATCGATTAACCACAGTGTTCTAAAAATCGGCCTAGGCGGTAGAAAAACGCCCAGATTAATGGTTGGGCGGGTTCTGGGCAGTCTAGACGGGTCTGGGTGGCCTAGGCGGTCTGGGAGAGTTTTTTTTTTAAGGCTGATTGTGTTCTTATTTTATTTTTCTTTCCTCTTTTTTAGAAATAAATAATTTTTTATTTTTTATTCAGTATATGTCTAAATGTAGCAAAGGATGATTACTTAATGGAATTCTCAAAGGATATGTCGGTACCAATTTTAGTAATGTAGATTTTATCAAACATGACTGAGGTTATTCATGCAATTTGAAGAAAAATAAAAGAGTAGGTTTGGATATTTGTCCACAAATTCAACTTTGTATAAAGTACCCATCATGACCAACTTCAGTCATTTGAGTTTTAATAAATTTTGTTCATGATTGTTAATTTTTCATGTTTTTAAATTTTGCATATATATCTTGGCATTAAATTGGATGTAATTGATAAGGTATTATGCTTAACTTTTATAAATTATTAAAGTTATAATACAAAACCTAAGATCGCCTAGGCCCGGAAATGGGCGCTAGGCACCTGCTTGCCGCCCGCCTAGCGCTTTTTAGAACACTGATTAATCAGATACATTAATTTAGACAATTGTTTCTATATATTAGTTGTCTTAAAGATTTTATTCATTTTCGAAGAATTGATCACTAGACTATACCACATTCTCACCACCTCTATGTCGAACATACATGCTCGTATGCCTTTCTCATATAAAGGAGAGCTTCTCCGTCATCCATGCCAAAGTGGGGACACATCATATATGGACATGCATCACCAGATACTCCTAAATATGTGTAACATAAAAGCCACTCTTGGGTTATCAAAGCGCATAAGTCACGACACATTTTTTCCAATAAATAATCTAGTCTCTTTTAGGTATAAAAACCACATTATTTCCGCAAGATCAACTCAAATGTTATTTAATTTCTCTATAAGAAAGGGGCGTCCTACTCTACAAGACCCAACCCGATGGTTATTTAGTTTTTTTTATAAGAGAGGGAAAATATAAATAACAAGAGATGTGGTAGTACTAAGGGATACAATTCAATGTGATTAATTTTATGAAATCAAGATTCTCTATATTGCTTATTGTGATATCTCAAACTCTTATAAGATGACACTTTGTCAATCATAAATCCACCCTTCTTTTAGGGATCATAACAATTTCATGAAGAACTTCTCTAGAACAAAGATCTAATCTAAACATTTTGTAGCAATATAAAATACATAATCTATGCAATACTAAAATAGAAATAACAAGATCATCAAAATAAAAATCACTTTTGCAAATTGGATGTACCCCACCCAAAAGCTCTCAAGCACCTACTCGTCATGAATGAGAAAGAAAAATTGAGAACTAATTAAGTTCAATCACACATGCGAGTGCCACAGCTGCACCCCATTCTCAAAGTAAAAATAAAATAGGATTGTCTAGTTTGTTATAATATAAAATACTAATAGCATATTTTGAAGAAGTTATCATAATCATACAAGTCTAAAAAGTACCAACTGCTTGATTGGGGATTGAACTTTTGTGTGAACTCAATAGCAAACCATTGGCTGAATCAGATCCACAATCTCTCGTGTTGAGGTCTATTTGAATCTAAGGGTGTGTTTGGTTGCATGGAATCCTATGTCATGGGAATCCATGAGGGGACCCCTACATTTTAGGCTAAATTGATTTATCACTCCACATCCACCATTTGGTTTTGTGATCAATGGTGGGAATGGAATCCCATGAACATGGGAATCACATGCCTTGGGGGATCAAGGAGTAGGATTCCCATGTTCATGAAACTTCCATTCCCACCATTGATCACAAAATCAATTGGTGGTCAAATGGTAGATGTTAAGTGATATATCAATTTAGCCTAAAATGTAGGGATCCCCTCATGAATCCCATAACATAGGATTCCATGCAACCAAACACACCCTAAATGTTTAAGTACCAGAATCCCAAGAAGCCATAAATAAATGCACCTACATGTACAACAACACATGTCCTTGCATACATTTCCTAAGTCATCTATCTACATAACCAATGTAACATGTGCATCAACCCATGCCCTTGCAGACATTTCCTAACTCATCTACCAACATAATCTATGGAACATGCACAACAACACATGTCCTTGCAGACATTTCCCAAGTCCTCTACCTACATAACCAAATCAATCAACAAATAATTTCAATAGATCTCTCAATTCAAACCCAACAAGAGACGGTCAATGAGAAAACCAGATCAAATTTCGAATCACTACATCCCTAATTCTCAAAGCAATTTCAAATCTCCAACCAATCCAAGAATCACAAAATCAACACTAACATCACAAATCAAACATGAAAAACAATGTTCACAACTAAATCAAGAGCGAAGAAAAACACATCCACTAATTCAAGATTTAGAGATTCGGAGACACAAGCAGATATTGAGATTGAAAAAGGCGAAAACTCACCATAACTCAAACCACCTCACGCCCTTTATAGCCACCTCGCCACCAAACAACCATCTCGACACTCCCCGTTGTCCTTCACTACATCTCGACCTCCTTCCTCCATTGAAGCCCTCTCGCACACAACGCTATCTGCAAGGATTGTGATTTCATTTTTTGTGTTAATTTCGGTCTCTTGATTTTAAGAAATATTTCGATGTGTAAAGAAATAACATAAAATTTCGAGAATATATGAAATATATATAATGAATTTCGAAGGTATATGAAATATGTGAAAAAATAAGATTCAATTAAATAAATCTATTAAACACATTAAATGAATTCTAAATACCAAGAAGTCAATATTTATTAGAATATTAGGGAGTGGTTTTAAAAATCAATATATAAGTAAGAGAAATGATAATTAGAAAATTAGGGGGTGGTTTCAAAAATCAAAAAATAATTAGAATAAATTAGAAAAAATCTCAAAATTTACGAAAAAACCCCGAAATTTTTCAAAAAAATGAAATTTACGAAAAAACCTCGAATTGTTTTGAAAAAACCTCGAATTTTTTTGAAAAACCCCTCGAAAAAATGTAATTATTTTTTTCGCCTTTTTTCTTTTCATAATTAAAAAAAAAAAGAATTTATTGCCGAAATTTTGCATGATTTCGCGAAATCACATTCCTTGGCTATCTGCCCCTCACAAATCCAAGATCGCCACTTCCTCTTCTCCATTAACCTCGAAATCTCCCCACAACCAGTCACCACCACCTCGCAACACCATCTCGACCTTCATCTCTTCTTCTTTCACTATACTGCTTCCCCCTTCTTTTCTTTTACTGCACACACCATTGAACCAGCCACACACAACAGAACGCAACACACAAAGAGGAACATAAGAGATAATTTATCTCTTCTTATGCTATTCTCCACCAACAATTTTCTTTTGCACCACCATGGTAACCCATGTATGATTTATGTACAAATTAATTTTTGGTTAAAACAAATCATATGACATCAATAAAATGTAAATTTTGTCGAATTTCAAACATTGGAGGTAAATATAAATTTAGGTAGCTCTAGAAAATAGGGTCATTACAACACCTTTCGCTCTGTTTGTTTTGTCGAAAATAAATATTAAAAAAAACTCTGAAAATAAAATTTCAATCATTTTTATTTTCCATATAACACTTCATGTTGTTTGGTTGTGTCATGGAAATTAATTTTTAAATGATCAAATATTTAGCTTGAGCAGTATTCGACCATAATAATAGGGTTGACTGTGATTGTAGAAATGGTTGTGATTGAGGTTCTAGTGGCATTGGTGGTGGTGGGAGTAAGTTATGGCATGACCAGTGTAGTCAAAGTCATCCAAAGCCACCGCTTAAAGCCAAAAGCCAAGCCATGAGATCTCGCTTCGCATTGGTAAAAGCCATGTCACTACCCTGAAGCCACAAAAAGCCATCGCTTTTAGCTTTTTTTGTTGAAGCGTGAAGCCACCAAAGCCATGGCTTCATTAAACAAAATCGTTTTCTTTTATTTTTCTCATACTTTTTTTCCTCTTCATCCTTCTCTCTTTAGAGCTTCACAACTGAATTAGAGAGCTTCAACAGAGCAGGAGTTGGAGATCTTGTTCAAGGTACAAATCTTCTTACCTTCAACAGTGCTTCACTGTAATTTCCACCATCATGACCCGGAAGAAGAAACCCACATCATACATTGATTATTTATGCATTAATAATATGTACATTAATAATGTTGTTATTTTTTATTTACTTAAGGTGATTGATTACAGAAGAAAAGTGTGGGGCAAGGGAGAGTAGTTATTGGGAAGACATTGGCTAGAAGTATAATGTTGCAGTGAATGGTAACAAACATCATAACATAGAAAACAATATGAACACTTACATTGACTTGAGTTAACACCTCTAAATCTAGTAGAAAAGCAGAGTGCCTATATTTAGAAGCTTAGATATAAGTAAAATGCATATTGATGATACATCAAAATAGACCAATCATCACAACCGTACACGTGACATAAAAAACCCATCACGAGAATACAACGCTCGATCTATTGGGCTAGCTCATAAAGCCCATGAAGAATGAGGCCAATTATAAAAGCCTAGATTAGGCCCACCACCGAGGAGACATAAACAGAGCCCAAATCTAGGCCCAGACAAACCAGAGCCCAAATCCAGGCCCGATACCCGTTCTCTCATAAAGAAGGAGAACGTTGCACCAAGAAAGAGCCGTGGAGGGACTTACGCATCTATGAATGCATCTCTATTAAGGACGAGACTGTTACAAAAAACATCTCCTTCCGTTGTGCCTCACATGCTTAAGTCACGCAGAGAGTTAACTTCAACCATTATAAAAGGTGAAGGGGACATTTGACAAAGGTATGCAACTTTAACTGAGTTTTGTGTAGATTTACATCATCCGTTCAACAGAGTTACTGACTTAAGCATCAGAGTGCCTTCGGCCACCAAAAAGGTGGTCCTTGGCAGTCTAACAGTCGTTTTGCAAGTCAAACTCACAAGATGATGATTTTTGGACGCATCAGTTTGGCGTCGTCCATGTGGAACGGCGAGTTTCCTCTTTTAAAAATAGGACACACAGTGAGAAAGCTCACGCAACCTGGTAGAAGATCAATGGAATACTCCACAAATCTTCAATTTGACGATAATAGATACGACATGTCGCCCAGTGCGAATCCAAAGACAACCATCAAAACAACCATACCTATTGGAAGAGAACTCCAGCAGGTAACAGTTTAGACATCTCTGACATCATGGGGAATCCCCTCGGATCCCTGAGTGGAGACGCTTATGGCTCAGATGGACAACGTGATCAAAACGATAGTCGGGATCATCCGAAACTTACAGGACAACAACTTTTGAGAAGAAATCACACAGCTTAAGAGGCACTACGCCAACAATAGCTCCAAGTGCAATCAGGGAACATCTAAAAGTATACAACTAAAGAAGCCCAAATATGAAAGAACATTCTTGGCTCTGACAGCAAGTCGAAGCGAGGTTCTTGAAGCGATGGCGAGAAGAGAAGATGTCAAATGGTCGTCGAAGATAAGAGGAGATTCGGGGAAGCGGAATAAGGGCAGACATTATCTCTTCCACAACGACTACGACCACTATATCGAAGACTGTCACAGCCTAGGAAATGAAATTGAACGCCATATCAAAGAAGGACGACTCAGATAGTTTGTCGAACTCGAGGGAGAGACGATCATTTCAAAGGAGCAAGCAAAAGAAACAATCTACGTCTTGCATGGCACATGTGGAGAAAATGAGCAATCCAATCGTTCCAGAAAGCGTATAGTCAGAGACCTACGCACAAAAATCATATTCCAAGAACCACTTGCGCAGCGTGCAAAGACAATGCAAATGACTATAACCTTCTCGAACGAAGATGTTGATGGGGTTAATTTCCCACACAATGATTCTTTAGTGATTTCGATCATGATAGCTAAATGGGAAATAAAAAAGGTATTGATCGACACCGGTAGCTCGGAAAACTTATTATACCTAACAACCTTTCGAAGGATGCAGTTTACCGTTGAGATGCTATCACCATGCGATCAGTCTATGATAGGTTTTAGTGAGGGGGCAATGTAACCCACTAGGATGATCCGGCTACCAGTTGAAGCAGATGAACCAGGGAAGCAGCGAGTGTTAATGACATATTTTTTCATCGTCGACTCTCCTGCTACATACAACATGCTACTCGAAAGGCCATGGATACACAATATGGGTGTAGTATCCTCCACTATGCACCAATATGTGAAATACCATACCAACAATGGCATTAAAGAATAAAAAGGGACCAACCAACAGCCCGGGAGCGTCATTTTGCTGCTATAAAGACTCCCCACAAATAGGAATTACAGCAATGACTGGAAGAGTCTTCACAGCAATCCGAAGAAACAAGTTTGGATTTTCCGAATGACAATATGGCTCCAACCAGTTCGCGAGATCGACCCAACACTGGGCGACCAAAAGAAGAAACCGTCGGGATCTACTTAGACAATGAAGCAGAAAAGGCAATCCGAATTGGCACAAAAATCAAACCTTAACTCACCAAAAAGTTGATCCAACTGTTGAAAGAAACCCAAGATATTTTCGCATGGACAATGAAGAACATGGTGGGAATAGATCCATCCATCATCATCCACAAATTGCAAGTGAATCCAAATAGGAAACCTGTTCGACAAAAAAGAAGACCAGTGGCCCCGGAACACAATAAGAAGATAAACAAAGAAGACCACCGACTGCTCAGCGCAGGAATGATAAGAAAAGCTCATTATCTGGATTAGTTGGCAAACACGGTACTAGTAAAGAAGATAAATGCACCTTTGGAGTGGAATCAAGAAAGTTCCTCAGGTACTTGGTCAACCAGAGAGGGATTGAAGCCGATCCAAAGTAGATACAAGCACTTCTCAACATGCAATCATCGACAAACATAAAAGGTGTTCAAAGTCTTAATGGGAGAATAATAGCTCTAAACAGATTTATGCCCAGATCATCAGACAATTAAGTGTATGTCCTTCTTCAAAATCTTGAAGGGGAATAAAACATTCAAATGGAATGACAAATGCGAGAGAGCCTTTCAAAGCCTTAAGACTTACATGGGAAGCACGAAGTTGCTAACAAAACAAAACACAAGAGAAACACTGTATATGTACCTATCTGTGTCCAATCACGCGGTGAGTTCAACGCTACTAAGAAGAGAAAAAAAGGTGCAAAAACCAGTGTACTACATCAGCAAAACACTCGCAGATGCAGAGATCAACTATCCGACCCTAGAGAAACTGGCACTTGTTATGATCGCGTCATCAAGGAAATTGCGACCATACTTTCAGGCACACCCGATCATGGTTCGGAAAGTATAAATGTCGATCGCCCGCGGATAGAACAGAATCCATAGAGGAACTCGATCAGACCAAACAGCCGCTTTGGTCGATATTACACAAACCGGACCTGTCGAAAAGAATGGTAAAATGGGCGATAGAGCTCGGACATTTCGACATTACCTATGCCGCTAAAACTGCTATCAAAGCTCAAGCATTAGCGAATTTCATCGCCAAATTCACAGGAAGCAACAACCAACCCGAGGATAAGGAAAGAAGAATAGAGCAACTCGAACCGATCACTGAAGGATGGATCCTCTGCTGTGATGTGGAGTCCAACGAGGCAGGAAGCAGAGCCAGAATAGTCTCATACAACTCGGAAGGCATTGCATTAGAAAAGGCGATAAAATTCAGTTTTGAAGCCTCTAATAATGAAGCTGAGTATGGAGCTATGACAGTGACTGCAGTTAGCAAAACACCTGGAATAAAGGACATTAATGTCTTTACGAACTCCAGGTTGGTGGTCAATCAACTGAGCAGCCAGTTCCAAATAAAAGACGCTCGAATAAAAGCCTACTACCAGAAAACCACAGAGTTGATAGAAGGCTTATGAAATGCTACCATTCGCCAATGTCCACGAATAGAAAACAAAATAGCGGATGAGCTAACTAAAGAAGCCTCAACAACGAAGAATAATGACCACTCGTCATGACACAAGGAAGCTCCATACTGGAAAATCAATCAGAAGAAGCATGCATCGTAAACCAATGAGCCAATTGGACGACTCCAATCCCGACGTACCTTTTAAACGGGGAAATCCCAATATATAAGATGGAAGCCAGGAAACTATGGAATCGGGCAGCAAGATATACAATGGTCAATGACAAATTGTACAGGAGGTCTGCCACGAAACTGTTACTAAGATGCCTCACACCAGGAGATGTCGAATATATCCTACAAGAAATACACCATGGCACATGCGAAAATCACCTAAGGGGAAGAACATTGGCCCACAAAGCTCTCACATTAGGTTATTATTGGCCAACAATGCAAACGGATGCTCAAAAGCTAGTTCGTAAATGCGACAAGTGCCAAATATTTTCCCTATACACTCACATGCCGGGACAAAATTTGATCCCAATGAGCAGCCCCTAGCCATTCGCACAATGGGCAATGGACATCATAGGACCACTCCCAACGTCCGATAAAAAGAAGTTTCTTCTCATAGCAGTAGACTACTTCACCAAATGGGTAGAAGTGGAGCCTCTCACAAAGATAGGGGAAGCACAAGTCAAGAAATTTCTCTGGAGAGACATCATATGCAGATTCGGGATCCCAAGAGTAATCGTCATGGACAATGGGAGGCAGTTTCAAGGCATAAAGGTCAAGTTGTTATGTAAGAGCATGAATATCCAGCAACACTTCTGCATGCCAGCTCGTCCGCAAGAAAATGGGCAAGTCGAAGTCACCAACAAGACAATTTTGGAGGCAATCAAAAGGAGACTCGAGGCAACAAAAGGACTATGGACGTCTAAATTACCTGGTGTCCTTTGGGCATACAGAACAACAAAATGAACTCCGACAGGAGAAACACCTTTCGCACTCGCTTACGGATCAGAAGAAATGATACCCATAGAAATCGAAGTGCCAACATTCCGAAC
Source organism: Berberis vulgaris (assembly GCA_963556465.1). Taxonomy (NCBI): domain Eukaryota; kingdom Viridiplantae; phylum Streptophyta; class Magnoliopsida; order Ranunculales; family Berberidaceae; genus Berberis; species Berberis vulgaris. The sequence continues at coordinate 36,486,612 of OY747129.1, read as the reverse complement.
CGAAGAATCCTGCTTCGAGGACAACGTCGAAAGAGTCAGGCTGGATCTCCTCGAAGAAAAATAAGAAGCAGCTTCTATTAAAATAGCAGCCTACCAACAACGCATGGCAGGGTACTACAACAAGAAAGTGCGAATCCGAACCTTTAACGTCGGATATTGGGTGTTATGAAAAGTCCAACTAAACACGAAAGAGCCCGGCGCAAGCAAGCTTAACCCAAACTGGGAAGGACCATACCAGGTAACAAAAATCAACAAACCAGGAACATACTTGTAGGATGACAAAGAGGGCGAAATGATATCTCAACCATGGAATGTAGAACACTTGAAAAATTATTATCAATAAAGTCTTTTGCTCTCAATTTCAAAACAACCAAAATATAATCAGGACAAAAAGTCAGATTAAAACAGATTCGATAAAACACTCAACATAGCTAGAGTATCGAGCAAACAAATACATATGCTGGACAAACGAGTTAGACATAAAAACTTCTGGCTTGATCAACCATGAAGTAATAAAGTACTAGGACATAGGAGTCGGACTTTTACGTTGACTATAATGTATGACATCGTAATTCGAATGAGAAACAAGATTTCGCAAACCACAGCTTCCATACGATTAGAATGTCAAGTATCGAAAGCCACCAACGAAAATTTGAACGACCAAAGTCGGTAATCTCCCAGGAATGTCATAAGTAAAAGCTAAACAAGCTAGACATACGGGACACAAAAATGTGAAATAATAAATTTTCCATTTATCTTCTAAAAAAAGGAGATTACAAAAAGAAGAAAACAACAACTAAGAAGAATCAGTGTCATGAACAACATCTTCAGGAAGCATAGGGTTAGTAGGCTCCTCGACATCCGAATCACCCATCGAATCCAGAACAACCTCCCTGACATCATCGAACTCCAGCTCAGAAAAGTTGCGGTATGGGGACATGTTCAAAACCTTGCATTTCTAGGAAGTCCAGAAAATCATGATGACCCTCGACCACTCTCTTTAAATCCGCGGCCTCCGCTGCCTTCAACTTCTCTTTAACAGTCAACAGCTCGGCTTGGGTTGACGCTAACTCTTTGTCGACATCGGCGAGTTTAGCAATGACCATTGATTTGGTCTCTACAAATTCGGAATTCAGCTCAACGATGCGAACAATAGCACCCTAAAGCTTGGCAAAACACTCTTCGACGGAACGAACAATCTCGTCACATTCGGCCTTTCGGTCGGACAGCTCTCTCTCGGCAACATTCAGATGGGAACGGAACATGCTCAATTCCACCGCGGATGTCTCGAGGTCGGAAGCAAGCACATCACGCGTAGCCTTGAGTTCCCTCAACAACTCCTGCGCAGAGTCCGTGACTCTCTCATGTTCCGTGCACTGCGCCTTCAGAAAATCCAGTCGATGGAGAACATGGGAAGGGACCAAAATGTGTCCTGAAAGCTTTCTCAAGACATGCACAGCCTGGTCACAAGACACCTTACAGTTTGACCCCATGACGGTTGCATAAGTAAGATATGTCATCCCTTTCATAAGATGCTGGAGGCCATTGTCAATATGACGACGTGGTTGACGCACGGGCATAGGATTTTTGTTACCCAACTGCCCGTGACAGCCGCCAATAAGATTGCGAGCACTATCTTGCACATCAGCCTCGGAAGGCCAAAAAATCTTGCCAATGACAGAAGAAGCGGGGTGAGACGCAGAAGGAACAACCCGAGATCCCGAAGTCCCAGCTGCAACAGAAGAAATAGTAAGCTTGCGGTCTAGAGAACGAGCAACAACTTGATATTTTATTGACGGATCATGCTCGAAGTCATCCAAGGTCTTAGTACCCTTTGGATTATTTGATAGCCAAATACCTAACTGAAGCATTTTATTCTCGATAACGCGCGAATCGTCAATTGAGAGGCTGGAAAAATTCGGCAAGCCATAAGACACAACAATCATTTTTCTCATGGTCATCCAGAGGATGAGAAACCTCCTTCTTACTTATCTCGAGGACTCGGTTTACCTCATCATCCTTACGAGCAAAAGAATCATCCCCCGAACCTCGACCTCATTTATGAAGAGAGGCAAGATGAAAAGGGGTCCTGGCGGATTCAAGGACGGAAAAAACAAGTTTTTTCCTCTTCAAAACACAGCCAGAACTGACGGTCGATATCTTGGAGGGTTAGGAGTCCTAGGAATTTTTCTTTTCTTAAGAATTGGACCAGTGTTCCTAGGACCTCGAGCAGAAGTATGGACTTCTACATCACCAACATGCGCAACAGTAACCTCAGAAGTGAGACCTGCCCTACCCGCTGAAAGCAGACTACCACGGACAATGGTGTCCGTAATAAGGAAATATTTTACTAAAGCTCGGGGAAGATTACAAAATCGATGATAGAACTATAATTTTTCTAAGGATAGTGACAGCTCAACCTTCTTATGTTCCCGGAATGATTTCAGAATCTGATTCCCACGGAACCTAAAATGGTTGGAAGAAAGGGAGGCGTAAAACCTTGACCTCGACCAACCTACATATTTTTCTCGCAGGTCCTCAAAGTAGGGAGGAGAATGCAAGCGAAAAGTGTAACTAGGGTCCACGCTGAACTCTACTAGGGAATGCAAAACCCTAACATTCATAGGGATGCGAGCAGCGACAGCCCTCGCCAAGGTTGAAATCATTACCTTCCAACAGTTGGGGACAAGTTGAGCCGGAGCAATTCCAACTAAATCTTAGTACTCCCAGACAATAAGAGGAGCCGGAAGCCTGAAACCAGAATGGAACATACTTGGATACAAATCAATGTACCCATGCCTAGGACGACAAGGACTGTCGCCATCCCCGGGGAGAACAATATCCAGATCGTTTGGCAACGAGTAGTCATAACGAATGATGTCTAGGGTTGCGCGTGTCGCCCTCTTGAGCATGAATTTTTTTTTTGCAAACATCAAGGGCATCGCCACCTAAAACTTTGGAGTTAGACATGACTACAGAACGAATGGGAAGAATCAAAAGGTTAACAATCATAAAACGAGAAGATGCAGAAGGAAGAAGAACATATACAGAGCTTATCCTTTATATAGGAATGGATAATGAAAGGACCACCCTTGGAGAACCTGCAAGGTGTGACAATCGCACGAAATCCCAAAAATCACGCCAAAACGATTAGGCAAATGGAACAACGGAGAGAAAACAACATCGACAAGTTGTGAAAGCACTAACCAAGCCGTAATGTTGCAATCAAAAAACAAAACCGCCACACAGTTAGCGGATACTTGAACATACCCACTAACTAAGGGGGAGTAGCTGATGATACATCAAAATAGACCAATCATCACGACCGTACACGTGGCATAAAGACCCATCACGAGAATACAACGCCCGATCTATTGGACCAGCTCATAAAGCCTAGGAAGAATGAGGCCAATTATAGAGGCCCAAACTAGGCCCACCACCGAGGAGACGTAAACAAGGCCTCACATGCTTAAGTCACGCAGAGATTTAACCATGACCATTATAAAAGGTAAAGGGAACATTCGACAAAGGTATGCAATTTTAACTAAAGTTTTGTCCAGATTTATATCCTCCTTTTCAACAGAGTTACTGACTTATACAACGGAGGGTCTTCGGCCACCAAAAAGGTGGTCCTTGGCATTCTAACAGTTGTTTTGCAGGTCAAACTCACAGGAGGATGATTTTTGGACGCATCACATATATTTACATTTTTATATAATATATTAAAATAAATTTTTAGGAGACACGATTTAGGTAGGTGTAAAAATTGTAAGGTTATACTAGGGGAGTGTCTGACAAACCAACATAGGTTGTTAGTTCTTGATTTTTGTCTCAAGAATAGGGGTCGTATTGCTATAGAACAGGTTAGACCGAGAACTAAGTGGTGGACCTTATAGGGAGATGTGTGCCAAAAATTTAGAAATAAGATTTTCGGTGGCTAGTCAGTTTCAAAGGCTTGGGAGAATCTCGAACCAAAGGATAGGACTAGTAGCGCGGATCTTTTTGAACATTTGGCAAACCGAATAAGATGTGCGAATGAAGAGTTAAGAGAGACCAAAAGAGGAGGTTTATATGGTAAGGAGACATGGTGGTGGAACGCTGATGTGCAACAAACCATTGCAGAAAAGAAAAGATGCTTTAAGGAGTGGCAAAAAGATAGGTGCCTAGAGTCTTATGAGCTTTATAAGCAAGCTAAGAAGTTGAGTAGTAAAGCAGTAAGGGAAGCTAAGAAGAGAGCATATGATGATCTTTATAATAGGCTATGTACAAAGGAAGGGGAGAAGGATATTTTCAAGATAGCTAAAGCTAGAGAACGAAAAACTAAGGACTTGAGTCATGTTAAGTGTGTTAAGCATGAGGATGGAAGAGTTTTAATGCAGGATAAATCTATTTTAGATAGATGGAATGATTACTTTTGGAACATACTCAATGGAACACATGTAGGGGAGTTAAACTTGGAGAGGTATGCTTCACAGGAAGGGAGAGATCGTGTGTTCCATCGCAGAGTTAGTGCCACAGAAGTGAGAGAAGCTTTAAAAAAAAATGAAGACAAGGAAGGGTGTTGGACCGGATGATATACCAATTGAAGCATGGAAATGTCTGGCAGAAGTTGGGATTCAATGGCTAACTAAGCTCTTTAATAGGATTTTGGAAACTAGAAAAATGCCAGATTCATGGAGGCATAGCATTGTGGTACCAATTTATAAGAACAAATGGGATATCCAAAATTGCTCGAACTATAGAGGGATAAAGCTTATGAGTCATACGATGAAACTTTGGGAGAGGGTTATAAAATGAAAACTTAGGAGTTTTACCACGGTTTCTGAGAATCAATTTGGATTTATGCTGGGTAGGTCTACTACGGAGGCCATCTTCCTGCTTAGGCAAACTATAGAAAAATACCGAGAGGCACGTAAGAGTTTGCATATAGTTTTTATTGATCTGGAGAAAGCATATGATAGGGTCCCCAGGGAGTTAATTTGGTGGGTGCTTGAAAGGAAGAAAGTGTCTCAATGTTATGTCGATATCATTAAGGATATGTATGAAGGGGCTGTAACAAGTTTTCGCGTAGTAGGTGGGATGTCCAGTGAATTTCCAATGTCAGTAGGACTACATCAAGGGTTGGAATTAAGTTCATATCTCTTTGCTTTGGTCATGGATGAGTTGACAAGACATCTACAAGAAGATGTACCTTGGTGCATGTTATTTGCAGATGATATTGTCTTAATTGATGAGACTAGTGCAGGTTTAGGTCAGAAATTAGATAGGTGGCGGGCGACTTTAGAGAGTAAAGGTTTTAGAATTAGCCGTTCGAAGAAGGAGTATCTAGTGTGCAACTTTGGTTGTGAACCACGAGGGAGAAGTAATGCAATTGAGATCGAAGGTGTAGAGGTCCCAGAGTGTGAGGCTTTTCGATATCTAGGATCTATAATTCAAAAGAATGGGGCTATTGAAGAAGATGTAGACCATAGGATTAAAGTTGGTTGGTTGAAATGGAGAATGACGTCATGAGTATTATAAGATAGAAGGATGCCTGCAAGGCTAAAAGGGAAATGCTATAAGACAATTGTTCGACCAGCCATGCTATACGGTTCAGAATGTTGGGCTACTACGGGACAACATACACATAGGATGGCAGTAGCAGAAATGCGTATGTTAAGGTGGATGTGTGGTAAAACTCGTAAGGATAAAATTAGAAATTAAAGAATTAGGAGATACTTAGGTGTAGCACCCATAGAAGACAAAATTAGAGAAAGACGTTTAATTTGGTTTGGTCATGTGCGAAGGAGACCAAGCACGACGCCAATTAGAAAATGTCTAGATTGGCAAGTTAATGGACGGTGTAGACGGAGGGGACGACCGTTGAAAACTTGGATGAAGGCGATGAATGAAGATATCATTGAGCTTGGATTAGGCGAGGATATGTGGGAAGACCGCATTGCTTGGAGAACCAAAATCCATGTAGCCGACCCCGAAAATATCGGGAATGGGCTTTGATGATGATGATGATATTAAAATAAATTTTTTGGGTCGTTTTACTTGTGTAAAGCCATCGCTTCGTTTTTCACTCTTCGCTTAAAGCTAAGCCATGGCAAATTGTTTCGCCTTCGCTTCACGCTTTCACTACCTTGGGCATGATAGTGGCGGTGGTGGTTGTACGTTAGTGGTGTTATTCATGGTTTGTTGGTTGTGATATGGTGGTGGTGGTTGTTCTATGATGTTGGTGATAATGGTGGTGGCGGTTGTTCTACAATGATGATGATGGTTGCGGCAATGGTGGCTATGTTATGGCAGTGATAGTAATGGTGGATATGTTATAGTAATGGTGCGTTGGTGGTGGTGGCATTTGTGGTATGGTGGTGGCGATGCTGGTATAGGTCCATTATGGTATGATGATGGTTGTGTTATGGTGGTAGTGTAAATGTTTAGTTTTGGCATGGTGGTGTGGTTGTAGAGTTGAAATGGTGTGAATAAAAACTAAGGAAAATCTTGGAAAATCAACATCCCACTAAAAATTGGTGTGTTGATCTTCCACCCATGAAAGCTCTTTTGGAATTTTTTTTTTCCAAAGATTTATATTTTCCATAAAACAAATCATTTAGCAATTTTAATTTCTGGAAAATAAACATTTCGAAAAATAATTTTCCATAAAAGTAAACGCAGCCTGATGTTATACAATTCTAACTATTTATGCAACCCCTTAGAACTTATTGTCCTTGAAGTTATTGTTTGGTTTGTGGATGTTTTTCCTTGAAGTTGGATGTATATTGGTTTGAGGATATTGGTCTTTGGCAAATTTTATCGTGTATTGGTTTGTGGATGTTGGTTAATAAAGTTATTGTGGCTGTTTTGTTTGTAGATTGTGTTAGGATCTATGTTAAGATGGGCTTTTTTTTCTTGTAGGGTACACAAAGATAAAGTCGTGAAAATATTAGTTTTTTTTTTCAAAATACGAAAAGAGAAAAGAGCGAGAGAAAAGTTTACCTTTTTTTCGTAAATTTCGTAAAAATATAAAAACCAACTACCAAAAATTAAATTTTTTTGAGGATTTCTTTCGAAAAATTTCAGGTTTTTTTTTGTTGTAAATTTCGGGGGTTTTTTTTTCTAATTATCATTTCTTCAAATTATTTTTTGATTTTTGAAAGCACCCCTGATTTTCTAATTATCGTTTCTTCTACTTATATAAATTGATTTTGAAACCACCCCCTGATTTTCTAATTATATATTGATTTCATGTTTGTTTTATTTATTGGTACTTAGGCTTCATTTAATATGTTTAATAGATATATTTACTCGCACAATATTTTTCACATATTTCATATACCCTCAAAATTCATTATATATATTTCATGTATTCGCAAAACTTTTACGTTTTTTCTTTACACACCAAAATATTTCTTGAAATATTTTTTATAATCAGGAAACCAAAATTAACTTGAAGAACGCAATCACAATCCTTGCCAACGAGTAACATCATAGGTTTCAATAAAATGTTTGAATACCCTCATCGACTAAGGGGTCCTCTTGGGTTAATGCGTAAAAACCATTTTTTGTCCACAATGTGGTAATATCTATTTGTTTTTATTAATTTTATTTTTTTATAGAAAAAAAAGTTATTGTTGAAATCAAATCAAGGGACTCATTGGGAACTTACAAAAAGATGTTGAAAGATGAAATATAGTTTCAATTAGTTTGATTTGTTTGTATGTGATATGCCTTTGAAAATCCAAAAGTCAAGATACTAGTGTACTTTGTGAGAGTAAAGATAGCAAGTAGAGAGCACATTCAATGAATTAAATATGCAAGTAAGTAAATAGAAGCACAGGAAGGAGAAAACAAACCAAACACAAGACAACAATATAATGAGGTTCACCTAAATCGAAGTTTGATTGGCTTCGGTTGGTTAGTTCCTCAGTGGAAAGGCGAATGCATACCACTATCACTTTTTATTGTATTCCAACGAACCAGAGTACAAAGCTTGCTCTAACAAGAACTCCAATCTCGAAACTACTCTCCATGACCTTACAAGGCCAACTCAAACTTACAATCAAGCTTGAGACCCATTAACGAAGAATGACGAGTTATGACAATCTTCAAATCGGATTTATTTCTTCGAGTAAAACTTGATTGTTAGATGGGAGACAATATGCTCTTTATATTCATTCCCTCACTTAATGGAAAAATTGACACTTAAAACTCAAAGTGATATGAGTTTTGTAATCTCTTAATGGATGTGCACATTATCTGGCTCACCAGACTTTCAAAAGCCAGTGTTTTGTAATCTTTGATTTTCCACAACTTTAATATGGTCGCCTTTTATAAAAAAAAAATTAAAATAAAAGTGAAAAGTAGTGGTTGAAGGCCTAACAACTCTTCAATGGTGGCATATGCTTGCTCCAAACTCATTTTTTTTTCTCTTTTCTTTAGATGATCCTCACAACCATAGAGAATAAGAGGAGATTTGTCACAACCCAAATAAGATAACCAATATCATCCAGTGAGTATAATATTTTTAATCTTATCTACGATCAAACCAAACAATTTAGAAAATTTTGTGAAAACCTTAGGCTACTTTATGGTGTGTAAAATATTTTTTTTCTTTATTTACAACACCATGATTAGCGTAAGTTGCAAAATATAACCCAAAAACATATCCATTGTACAAAATAGTCATGTCTTATATCACATTTATATATTTCTTACACACCAGACACTTTCGGTGTCCTTGGTAGGGTACTAGATACTTCTAATTTAAACTGCCTTCGGTCTAGCACGTATGTCATTGCATATGCATATGATAATAACCCAGACTCATTCGGAGGTATTATTATATTAGCTCATTAACCGACAGGATGTGTGTCCTGACTAATTCCTCAATGACTAATATACTTTAAGAATAATTCTAGGAAGCTTGGGTCTGCTGCCTGGGTTTGCTGCCTGGGTGGGCGAAATTACCCTTTTGCCCTTCATTTGTTGTATTTATATTTAGATAGTGATTAAAAAGGCAGGGGCAAAAATGTAAAAATACCACCCAGGCTGCAAACCCAGGCAGCAGACCCAGGCTCCCTAGAAGCACTCATACTTTAAATATTTATTGCAACATGCAGAACGAGGCATTTTAAAAGGGCAAAATCGTATTTTTATCAAATTTGTAAAAACAACAATTTCATTGTATAAATCTCAGCGCAAGGATGACAACAGTGAAAACGACATTTTTTAGACCTAGTCAAAGTTCAGGTCAAATGAATCAAATCATTGTCATCATCTTCCCAAAACAAATCAAACCTTGTTTAAGTTCATTTTGGGCTGAAACAGAGTCATTTTTAAACTGTCATAACCGCTTCATTTCTTCACCAAAATTTATGCTCTTAATACCAATAGAGAGCTTAACACATCATTTTTCTATTGGTTTAATCAATTTAATGCAAATATCATTATTTTCAGAGTAAATTACATGTGAAACCCACATATAAATTTTTTTTTAATTGAACTTCCAGGATGGAAGACCAAGTATGGGATGCTAGACATTTATTACTTACGTCCATAAAACGGACTAAAATACAATCTAAAAGTGGTTACATTACAACTTTACCTTCTGAAAATTCTAAACATGAAAAGTCGACTTTCTACAAACATATGTTGTTCTAATCCTATCTAAAACTAGAAGAGCCTTTGATCTTCTGGGCAAAGAATCCATGTCAAAAGACCTCGATCTTTTTTCGACTGCACAAAACCTGCCAATGGATATGCATCTGTATTTGTTTTCCTCTATACGTGAATACAAATACACTCGATGAACTTGTTAATTTTTCAATAGTTCTTTCCATGTTTCAGTGAGGAACCAAGGAGCTTAAAATTCCTCGTAGAACCATTGCTTAACCAGCATCAAGTCAGTCTGAATGAGGTACCTTCCCACACCATGCATAACGCAACAAAGCATCCCTTCCTATAAAGCCCAGGACTCCGCCTGTCTGTTGTAACCTTCACTAAAAAATACAGGTCTGGCCGCAACGCATGCATCCAATTAGTCCCTATTATAAAACCACCCGTAGCAATAATGTCTCTGGAAAAACCATCCACATTGAGCGTCATCCATTCGTTCGGTCAAGCAAATTATAAACTTCTGAAGGCCTTTTAACATGAACATCAAAAACATTATCGAAATGAGATCGAACCTACGAGGCTAATTTTCTTTACATGAACAAGTGTTTTGACCAAACATACCCACGAACACACGTTCATACTCATTTCTGTTTTACAATTCAACTCTGTCTACGACAAATCCAACTCAATTCAAATGATTCATACCACAAAAAAAAAGTAAAAATGAACAAAATGCAAAGTAGTATTCTACAAACTCGTATTTCAAAAAACAAGTAAAATAGACAAAGCTCACATCATACACACCTTATCCTTCTTCTGTCTTTACTTTCTACTTCTTCTTCTTATAGGTGATGGAAATGGATGAATTATCCATTGTGTTCCAAATTTGGACACATAAGTTCCTATGTGTCACAAATTTGGATTATATTGATAAGCATATAAATGAGACATTTTATGCTCCTAAATATACAATTGCTAAGTCCAATTATCTAATAACAATATCTCATTATGTGCACTTTGTGTATTTTGTAGAAATTTAAGCACTAATCTCAAATCATACACAAAGTGGCACTATAAGGTTAAGTTCAACAACTAGAAAGCCCACTGAAAGTTCACACATGCATTGTCAAATACCAAAGACTTTCAAGCCCAAGACCCATAAAGTCAAGCCCACAAAACAGCACCATTTACAGATCTCGAGAAAATCAACATGAAGATTGGGACATCCATATGGCCAACTTTATCATAAACAAAAATTCTCTACAAACTCCAAAAGTGTTAAGTCAAACTCCATCATCCATTCTCACATTTTTACTCCATCACTTTTACACTCTATCTTATTTCACTTTTACACTTTTCCATATCTTTACGTCATCACTTTTACACTCCACCTTATTTCATTCCAACACTCTTTCTTATTTCACTCCACCTTCCACCCCATTATCTCTACACATAAGTTTCACCCTTCTTCACCTATAAATACCCCACACGTGATCACACTTTAAAAACACACTTGGGAGAACACTTTAAAACACTTTGGAGAGAGAAATAATTGAAGTAGTTGTAGTTTAGAGAGAAATAAATAAAGTTTGGCCTAGAGCTCACCATGTTTGGCTAGCATCCCACCTTAGGGTGTGGGTGAGCTCATGAGAGGATAGTTCCAAGAAGGCTCTTTCAGATTAATTTATTTCCATTTTCATGTATTAGAGAAGCTTGATTAGTTAGATTAGTCTTGTAGTTTGGTTATGTCATGAACCTATGAGGTAAGTAAGATGTTTTGTATTTCATTATATGAATTCAACTCATGTTTTCTTCTTCTACTTCTTAAGCTCAAGATTAGAGAAATTTCTATGCTTGCAATTTCTCTAACAAGCTCCTTACCATGTTTACATATTATTAGCCTAAGTTTAATTGTGATTTGCTAGATATTTAGTGTTTCATTTAAGTATGGATTCCTTGTATGCTTTTAAATCTACATTTGATTCTTAGGTTACTAAAATAACTTAAACTTGAAATCAAAATTTGCTCATAATGCCATATTTTCCATTCTAAGGTGAGATGAGAATCTACCTTAGGATGTGTTAATGAATTTGGAAAAGATTAATCTAAGAGTGTCCTAATGGTGCTATCTACTCATGATGGTATTCTCAAAGCCCTAAATCTCACATTTAGGTTTTACTTTGCATTTTTATTTCCAACTCTTCACCAATCACTTCTTTTCTAACTAGGTTAAGTTTCAAAAGAGATTTGAAGATTAGTTTTTCTGAATTTTATAGCTCTCCTTGTGGGATTCGACCAGTACTTGCCGTTATCTAACTCAATAGATAATTTTGCATTTGCGATAAGATTTGAGATCGACCACACATGGATGTGGTTCTTCCACCTCAACCTTCATTTCTAGCTCCTCCTTCCACCTCATCTTTCATTTCCACCTCAACCTTCATTTGCCACCTCCTTCTTCCACCTCAACCATATTAACTATAAAATACATAAGTGCAATACTTGAGCAATTCTAGTTTATATTTATTTTATTTAGATTTATTTATTATTTTGGATTATCACAAGATTCCCTTGGAACACCTCAGAAATAAACTTTGCAGTGTATGGTGTTGAGTGATATGAATAGGTTGAACTCTCTCCAAGTGAATATGAAGGAAGGATAATAAGAGTTACCTTTCATAATTCGAAACTAAAGTACCCAAAAGTGTTCAAAAAATTAGTGGTAGCCCCCGATACTGACAGTCGATGGTAGCCTTCCATTTTTTATTGTCTACTGAAGCACGCCCCTTACACGTGGTCATCCCCAAGTTTCATATTACCCAATTAATCCTCTCATTTCTTCATTGATTGCTCATTTTCCACAAATGGATTTCTTCCATTTTTTGATTGCTTCTTTTCCTTCAATATATTTCTCCAAGATGGTTGATTATCCTTCAATGAGATTATTCTCCTTTTTGTTTTGTTTTTTTCAGTGGATTTTTTTCTCCTCATTTTCTTCGTGTTTTGGTTCACTACTTCCTTAACAAAGATCTGTTTCTCCTCATTTTCTTCGTGTTTTGCTCTCACCCACTTTCCCAACCTTCACGAAACCCACTCGCCTCCCTATAACCCATTAGATTTTGTCCCACACTGGTCGAGACCAAGTTGGCAGACTAATTATTGATTTAACTTACCCAATCATCCAAACCTTTTGTGAGACCCTAAGTGGGCGGACCTGAGGTGAGGGTGAGGGTTGGAGCCCAACAGGCCCAATAGGCCGAGAGAGGTTGGACGAGCTACAAGGGGAATCATAGTCTCACATCGCCTGGGTGCGGGATGGTGATGTGCTATATATGTGCGAGGTTGGATCCCCATAGTAAGAGGCCTGTGGAGCCCCAATAGGTGGGTGGAAGCAACAAATCCTTGAGGTGAGGGAGGTGCAAAATGCTGCCCAATAGGCCAAAGAGGACAATATCTGGATGAGTAGGGCCAGAGAGGGGCCCAGTGTCCGACGTGCATACTCTGAAAGAGGCATTTTAAAGCCGTGCGGGCCGGTTGGGCCCAAAGCAGACAATATCTTACTGTGCGGATCAAGTCGTTACACCTTTCCTAACCATATACTCACTAGAATTAAAAACTACTAAAACAATAATAGTACATGAGAATTCCTCATCCCCCAAATCCTTGGTTTCACCCAACCCACCACTAAACCTCCATTTCCAAGATTCCCAACATCAAAACCATTGGCACCCATCTCCTTACTAATGTTAACATCTTCATTTCTCTCATCTACCTTCTTCACCTCCTCCCCTCCTCTATGGATTTCTATTGGATAGAAACACTATCAAATGATAAACTACTCTTCAAAAGCCTCGACCCTTTTCGATTATGATTGACAATGGGTTGAGAAAAGGGAGTGCGGCCTTATCTGTTTTGGAGGAGAACTCAAATTAGCTACAAACACCTTCGAGCTGGATCGAACTCGTTGAGATATGAATTATTCCAGAAGGGGTGTGAGAGGGTTATTTGGGGTATTATGGAATTTGGAGACCACCACATGTAAGGGGCGTGCTCCAGTAAACGATAAAAAGTGGAAGACTGTCATTGACAGCCAGTCTTGGGGGTACTACTAATTTTTTAAACACTTGGGGGTTTCTTTGAGTTTGCATTTTGAAGTGGGGGTACCGCTTAATGTCCCTATCAAGAATGAAGTCTTTGAGCCTATTTATAAGCAAAGATTATGTTGTATGAAAGGCTTTAGTTGACTATTTAACAGTTGCAGCAATTTGTGGAACATAATCACAATTAATCTTTATAAGTCTTTTGCTTTACTCTAATAGAAGATAGGGAGATGGAGACAAATTTCTTGAACTAGAAGAGAAAACTTGTTCTTCTTCCTGTTAAAAATCTTTCAAATTTCCTTTTTAATAACTCTTTCAGGTTTCTCCAAAATTTCAAGTTATGTTGACCAAATAAAGATGTGTCATATTTGTATATTGATCCTAGAGGGGAGTAATCGATTACATTATTCTTAGTTTTCTCTTGTCACATTAGAATCTAAACAACTTTATTATGAAAATGATCACATGGGGTAGAGAGTAGTCGACTACTCCATTGTCCAAACCTAGAATTCTGAATTTAGTAGTCTATATGACTTTCAGCTATCAATTTGAATTTTGACCATTCATTAGCCACATTTAGCTAATCTTTTTTTACCCCTTTTGGTCTACCTTTTTGGACTTCTTCAACTGTTTTTGACTTTATTTTTCTTGGAAGTTTCATTGGTCTTTTATATTTGAGTTCAATATTCAGATGTCGATTTTGTTCTTTGTGACTGCCTTTTCTGATTTGTTTGTTAAAAACAAAAGATTTGGCTGAGTCTTCTTGGTTGTATTTAAATTATCTAATTTCCTCGATCACTCACAAACTCCATATCTACGACTTTATAAGTTGGTCGCTGATGCAGATTTTACTAATCGAAATTAATAGGCTAATTTAACTTGATTGTTATACCCCAAGTGCACGTTTGTCTAACTAGTAGACAATGGAAAATACAAGTCTATCCCACGAGGATTGATAAGACACAGTTGAAAACTACAATCTATTTAAACCAATTTGAAAGGGGTTATAGCAATCGAAAAATTTTGAACTAATGGAAGGAAAAATTACAATTAAAAATTAAGTTTGAGAATCAAAGAGAGAGATGCTAAGGCTTTCAAATCATCCATCAAGTTCATAATTCTATACTAATGTCAATTATTGTCTCCTAGCAATGTAGTAGATTGATTTTAGTAAAGATGCAAACCCCTAGCATTAATTGTCTGTTTAATGCACAATTAATCACATGTTTACCTAATACGAATAAAACATGATTAAACAAAAGCATATAATAAATCTAGCTACCATGGATGCATGACATACACGGTGAAAGTAATATGCATATGTTCATAAATTAATCCAATGCTAAACCATACAATGCAACATAGACACAATAAAACATAAGATAAATTCCTACTAAGCCTGAGGAATCATCTATGCATCAGCGGAGGACTTAGAAACCCATGATATTAGTGGTTGTAGTGGTACGTGGGCAAACTTCATCTCCTCAACAAATGTGGTGCCATGTGGTGGTATAGACTAAATAGTGGGGTGCAAATAACCAAAGCTTTAAAATTCAGCTTTTCCCCTCCCTTTTCTTCTTCTTCTCCCTTGTTTCTACTTCTTCCTCTGTGAGTTGTTTTTGTGGAGCAATCTCTGCTCCGTTGTGTTATTGGCTAAATCATGGTGAGAGAAACAGATAAGGAATCATAACTATATTTTGCTAGTCTTCGAGCAAAACAAAAATTAAATCCTAACTCATTTTCCCATGAATCATCGGTTACACTTATCGTAACGTGCAACAAGGCTTTGAACCCCTATATTACCTCTAGTAGACGAGTTATAGTCTCATGAGGGTTTCCATAAATATTACTCACAAACATTGCTGACTCAATAAAAGAAAACTTACTTTCTAAAAATTTCAAAAACATAGTCACTCTATTTTATTTTCCTCAAAGTAATTATCTAACTGCCAAAAATTTTAAGAAAACAACAAACTAACAACATCGCAGTAGTATATCAACAGATTTTGACAATTATTTAATAATATCCAAAGGTTAAATAAATTTCATCATCATTTTCAACTCGAAGTGTGTTTGTACATAGTCTTATCAACATAACTATCCATTTCACAGTAAAGACACAACTAGATCACCTTTAGAAATTACATTTCCACTACAAATTTCTCATGTCACTCAGAAATAAATCACTCAGAGGTCGAGTATTTATCACTCGGTTTATATGTGAGAAAAAAATAAATTATGGAAACACAAACTTCTCACATATAATTATCATGAAAAACAGACTTTTCAAAGAATAAAATGAATATGATCTCATGGACAGGAGTATCAATTACTTTTGAGAATGTTGGATCAAACACCAAAGTTTTGTCTATTCATTCTCCACATCTACAGACCAAACCTTTACTTAAGATCAATTAGATCTTTATTAGGTTGTAACGGGGCTTGAATAATGGCTAACAAGAATGAAAAAGGATATACAAAATTCTCTAAGAATGGATACACCCTTTAATAAACATATAGGGCACTGAAGAATAAATCAATGTTGTACATCATTAATTTTTCTTCCTTCGAAATTCTTCTGCATATATATATATTTTTGAAGCATCAATCTTTTTATTTTTTAATCATTGATATGTTTTTTCCCCTTCTGCACAATAAAACATTTCAGCCTTGAGGATTCATGGAATATCTAGTTTCAGTTCTATCTATTTGCCCATTCCAAAAATATATTAACCATACACATCCTCAGAGAAATTGGGTAATGTTGAAAATAATATGGGGTATTACTCCATAATTGGAGTAGGTAATGGTGAATTGGGTTAGCAAAGAAAAAGGCTATTCAAATGCTCAAAGGGCTGCAAACAGATATTTATTACTAGGTAGGCTAAAAGGCTAGAGAATGGTTAAAAGAAATTGCCTATATCACTTTCTAAGTTCTAGTTGATATTATGACATCTCAACTAAATAAACTAAGCAGTTTTAGGGCAATGATCAAATTTTAATGTCATTCTCAAAGTAATCAATAAGAGAAATAAGAATCATGAGATTAGCGACGAGATAATGCGGACTCAAGAAAAATCAAATTTTATTGAATAACCCTAAAAAAAATAGTATAACTCGAAATTCACAAGGGTTAAGTCTCTGCTATTATTCTAAGGCTTTCTAGTAAATATCTCACTCATCAACTTCAAATTATGCTAACTTGGCTTATAGTGCAAGAATAGTCAAGTTGAAAAATCTCATGAAAATATATTTAACTTAAAGATAATATCAAACCTTATGTTCCTATTAATATATCAATGTGACAAGTGATAGCATGTATTTTCTCAAATTTAAAAGCATATTCTCTTCATTGGAAATGAACTTCAGATTTTGAATGCATTTTCATATCAGATACAAAATGTTTTCACAAGTACTAGAATCATTTACGTATTCAATGGAGATTGAGTAGAATAGTAATTAATCGGTATAGCTGTGAAATGCATTTCAACCAAAAATTTTGAAAATTGCAAAAAATCTCAAAAACTTCACTCCCAAACCTAAACCAAACATTGTCCTCAATGGATGAAAAGAAGAATCATGACAAGTGAAGGAAAACAAATATGAGGATTATAGTGATATTACCATGGTGAAGTTTTTACCAATTTCGAAAAGATCATCCACCAATGAAAGCTAAAAAACATAAGAACTGTGGACTTATCTTGAGAAATTGATAAAACACATGCATGACACACACAAAAATTGCACAAACAAAAAATTACATGTACCAGTTGTAAGTCAAAGTTGTTACAGAGCTAACAAGTATGAGTGGAATGCAACTAGAAAAAACTCGAAAATCAATCCAGACTAACCGACACAACTGAAGCTGGGCTGCCTACCAGGAGTGTTTACTTTAACGTCGTCAACCCACATATACTCTCCGTCACAAATAATGTACCGTAAAATGATTAGGAAGAACATAGTGAACGCCCTCCCCAAACCTAAACACATAGTCCAACCAGATAAAAAGTGTCAAAGAAGCGTATAGTAACAACCAAACAGTTGAGGATCAATCCAGCAAATAGTAGTAGCCACAAGCCGCACAACATATACTAACCCACCCCAAAAGCTACGAAGGAACCATGCAAGATCATAGAGAAAATGCAATGAACTCGCATTCCTGGGAAACCCATAGGGACTTGGAGCATAAATGGGTCACATACAATGATATCTAGCCAATGATTCTTGTCTACTCCTAAAAATGGACATCCTAAGTCAGATGTCAAATCAGAAGATTAAATATGTTTCACAATATGATGTTCAAAACTGAAATCATCCCTTAAGAACAAGGGATCCACATAAGTAGCGTCAGTCAATATGAAAGGGATGCAAAGAGGTATGTCTATAGATATACTGCGTGGTACAGTCTCATTGTAACAAAATGAA
Organism: Berberis vulgaris; assembly: GCA_963556465.1. Classification (NCBI taxonomy): domain Eukaryota; kingdom Viridiplantae; phylum Streptophyta; class Magnoliopsida; order Ranunculales; family Berberidaceae; genus Berberis; species Berberis vulgaris. The sequence goes on along the minus strand of OY747129.1, from coordinate 36,468,484 downwards.
TTACACCAACATGATGAGCTAGACAACTCAACAACACCCCCAAACCCGAATTTAGCATTACCTATGGAATGAATTTTCTCATTAGATGCATCTTCCGATAACGCCCTTACTATTTCTTGAATTATGGGGTCATTTGTATCGTGAAAATAGTCGAGGCGTGACTCTAAAGGATACTGAAAATCAAACTTCATGCATGAGTCACTAGGAATGCATACGTCGAATGAGTCAACATGAAAATCTGGGGAATGGGCTAGAGAGCAAAATAGTCTCAATAGAAGGGATCGATTTTGAGTCACTGAGTGGAAGGGATTCCACTTTAGACTTCCATGTATAACCAGGATCCATAATAGGGAATGAGTCAGACAAATTATTCACTTCCCTAATGGACTTATCAATATTGAAGTCTAAACCGAAATGAGTCAAATAGGTTTTTAAGGGATCATCTAGCACGGACTGCAAAAAGGAATTCTCCTAAACCATTTTCTTGGTCTCAGTAGACAAGGAGGGAAACTAGAAAGTTTTTTTTAATGCAAGCCTAACCTTTATATGAAGATGATGTAATTCTAAATAAAAAATCGAAAAACCCTAAACGACACCTAAATGATGCGCAAAACAAGATCAATGTCAAACGAACCTAGAATTTTGTTTTTAATGCAGAGTTGAAATTCAATTTAATTGACGTAACCGTGGGAGAGGCACGATAATTCCTGTCAATCCGCCACTACAAAATTGCTCCTACCTCTTTTTTCACTTTCCATCTCAAAGTGAAATACCAGTTCAAAAACTATTTCAAGATAGGATATATTCCTTCACTTGACCACTTTAAGTTTTCAAACTTCCAAATAGGGATCCTATGAGCGTCAACAATGTACGTCCTAGACAATTATCTTGCTACAAATTTTAAATAGTGAATGCTTAGGTTCCTAACCCTAAAATAGATTATGGTTAACCTATCCACGGGAGATGGCACATAAGTTGCAAATCAATCCTGCCACTATTCAAATTTGCATGCAGTACTACCTAAAACAACCAAAACACAAGTGATCACAACATAAACTGCGTGCAGATGCGGTATGGATAAGTTACCTCTGGCGTGAACTTCTTTCGGGTTAATTGCGATGCCGGCTAGAAGTCGAGTTGTCGTCGATCACTACTGTGAATACCTATGTATGATTGTCTGTAAAACAAATGCAAAAAAATTGAAGCTCAACTGCTAACAAATAAAACAAATAAGCAAGTAACTCTTGACACTGCTCCTAAACAAAGAAAATTATACCTAATATATAAACTAGTGAAAATAAATCCTATTCGATTGTAACTTTACAATCTCTGGCAACGACACCAAAAACTTGATGTAGATCTTACTAACCTAAATTAATAGGCTAATTTAACCTTATTGTTATACTGCAAGTGCACGATTGTCCAACTAGTGATAATGAAAAATAAGGATCGATCCCACGAGGATTGAAGACACAATAAAAAACTACAATCTATTTAAATCAATTTGAAGGGTTACAACAATAAAAAATTTCTAAATTAATGGAAGATAGAAAATCAATTAGAAATTGAGTTTGAGAATCAAAGAGAGAGATGTTAAGGCGATCGAGTCTTCCATCAAGTTCATAAATTTATACTAATGTCAATTATTGTCTCCTAGCAATGTAGTGGATTTATTTTAGCAAAGACGCAAACCCTAGCATTAATTGTTTGTTTAATGCACAACTAATCATTGGTTTAACTAATACGAATAAAACATGCTTAAACAAAAACATAGAATAATTCTAACTACCATGGATGCACGACATACACAGTGAAAGTAATATGTGTTTGTTCACAAATCAATCCAATGTTAAATCATACAATGCAATTGAGACACAACAAAAGACAAGAAAAAATTCTACTAAGCTTGAGGAATCATTTAAGCCTTAGCAGATGATTTAGAAACACATGGTGGTGGTGGTGGTCGTAGTGGTGGTGTGGGCGAACTTCATCTCCTCAACGAACGTGGTGCCATGTGGTGGTACAGACTAAATAGTGGGGTGCAAATAGCCAGACCTTTAAAATTCAGCTTTTCCTTCATTTTTCTCCTTCTTCCTTGTTTCTTTTTTTTTCCTTTGTGCATTGTTAATGTGGAGCGATCTCTGCTCCATTGTGTTCCTGGCAAAATCAGATAGAGAGAGAAACAGATGAGGGGTGAGAATGAGAGAGGCGAGAGAAAGAAAGGCAGTTCATGAGGGAGAGGAAGAAGAGGCTAGATCGATGCGGAACATAGGAAGAAGGAGGCGAGGAGGTTGTGGAGTTGTTGGTTATGTGAGAGTGATGAAATGGAGGCTCGTGATCAAGGAAGCGTTGTGTGCGTTCGTGAAAATGATGAGCATGGAGGCTCGTGGGGAGAATATGCAGGCGATGAGTTTGTTTTGTGATGAGATGGAAGCATGGAGAAGGTGACTGGTTTGTGACGTGGTGGAACCGTGGTTCTGTTTCGCTATGGTGGGTGATCGTGCTATTGTGGCTGCGATGGAGAGAAATATGGACAGTAGGTGAAATCAAGGGCATGAGGAGGTTGTGTGGTCGAGTGTGATAAGATGGTAGTGGCGTTCGTTGTTGGTTGAGGATGAAAGGAGGAAGACACGGGGTGGTTGAGAGACTGACAGTGAAGAGAGGGAAGAAAAGAAGGAACAAAGAGAGGTGATGGGATTCGATGTGTCTGTGCATGGTGATTGATGTACAATGATGTGCAATGAGATGAAACATAGAGGGTGAGATGGTGACGTGAGATGGGCTAGCGTAGGAAAAACAATGGAAAATGAGATGGTTTCGAATGAGTTGTCCGGTCTTCTAGCAAGCGAGAAAGATCCCGGACAGGGATGATGAACATAGAAGGGAGAGTAGAAGGGTTGTGAAGAAGGAAAAAAGAGGGTTTGTGGCTGCAAGAAATTGGGAGAGCTAAAGGGGTTGCCCCCAGAGAGAGGAAAATGTTTGTTGTGTAGAGGAAAAAGACGATAAATAGGGATTTTGGTTAGGCTTGGGCTTAGGTTAAGAAAAAATGTGGATTTGGGTTTGGTTGGGTCGGGTTTTGGCATGTGATTGTCATGGCGACTTCCAATTTCACCCGTCAATTTGTACTGTCATTCAAACCTATCAAATAATAATTCTCTGAAGTGCACATTTATGCAATTTCACTGTTTAAGCTCCCAATCCTATAAAAACACGAAAATTAAATAATTGAAATAAAATACAATATTCAAAACACTAACAAATATAAATTATAAGGTAATTTAAGTATAAATTATGTGAATATCAATCGCACACTTGTCTGATTTCTCTCAATGTGACCTATATTGAATTTTACTAATAGTTGTTATTTTAAAAAAAAAATTTAATTCACAAAAACATTATCAATGACAAACTTGGTTGTGAAAGAAAAATTGCCCAAAGAGTTTTTTGTTATCTATTTAAAATATCTTGTTTGAGTGAAGTTGACAACCAACCATCCCTGGTTGACCAACACTGATAAGGCAACAAAGCTTGGTCTTCAGGGGTCGTGTGTAAATTTGAATTTTGAATTTTTCAATACGACCCAATCCTTAGGTCTTGGTCTTCAACTAACCGTGACTTCATCTTGACTTTGGTCGACCACTTGTTGATTCACATTAATTGCTTCCTTCTGCTTAGACTTTAGAATGTCGCGGCTTTGTCTAGGTCCTCATGATTTGATTTTGATCTTTTCATCGTTGACTTTAGTCTTCATGAGTGGGTTAGCCTTTAAAATGATTTTTAGAAAATATACAACTTAAATCCCAAACACTCGATTTGAGGGTATGTTTTTAATAATGATGCCTTATATTTTTTACTAGTATCATGATAGTTTTGACATAAATCAAAACTACATTTTTAAACAGTCCTACAAAAAAATATGATCTTAGTCCAAAAGGGCAATTTGGTAAATATTATTACACTAATGTAATCATTGTTAAAATAATATTATAGTAGAGTTCAAAATTTTCAACTCAAACAAACAAATGAAAAATATAGTTCATGTGCAAGTTGGTCAAAAATTGTCATTTTTTTTTACATGTAACTCTCTTGTGTGTGTTGTATCGAGTTGAAGCTTTACCGTGTTATTTATGAAGATAGTCCAAATGTTCCCTAAAAATATATCTTAAACGAAGCATTAGAAAGCACAGTTCATATGCAAGTTGGTCGAAGTTTGTCTTTTCATGACACGTATCTGTATGACCACTTGTCATGTGGAGTCGAAACTTTAGTGCAAAGTTTCCTAAAAAATTTAGCTCAAATATAGTTCATATGAGGTTATTTGTTTTGGACGAATTGAAACAAACTAAAATTTTAGCACGTTATTTAGCTAAATTAGAACAACCAAACATAGTTCACTTTCTAGTTTGTATAAAGTTGTTTGTTTTGGATGTGCATCTCAAGGATGTCAAAAATGGCAAAAAATGTAACACAATATTTATGGTGCTAATGTGCATTTGTTTTCGAAATTTCAGCTCAAACAGAGCAGTGAAAGACAATTAACTAAGGGGTTTTTTTCCACCCAATGTTTTACTAGAATCACCGAAAAAAGTCATTTCTATCTTATTTTAGAAGTATTTTTTTTATATAGATCACCACAAACTAACTCGTATAGCTAAAAAATATTTAACAAACTAAACACCCAAATAATTAAAAATATAGAACGTGGGCAACCCCATGACTACGCTTCAACCTCTATTGTGTTTTAACTTGTAGCTAGTATTCCTCTCACCCTTTTCTGTGACTTTCGTATGTTGCTTGTGATTATTTTTTATTTGTTGTGATTGATATAGTTGTACCGTATGCTATGTTTTATGAAAAATTGTCATCTAGTCGAATGACTGAAAAATTGTCGTCTTGTCGAATGACTAACTTGTTAATTCATTATTGTCGAAATGACTAGCCTTGGTCTTTTTCTTATTATTAAAATGACTAGTTCTAGTATTTATCTTTTGTATGAAATGACTAAATTAAGTCAATTTTGGGATTGTCGAAAATACTAACCCTAGTTTTTTTTAATGTTTAAAACCGACCAACCTAGGTCGTTGGAGACAGGGAAGGGAGACAAATTAGATATCGTTGGAGATGAAAGAGAGCAAGAGGTTGTAGAACCTAAATCGTAGGAGATGGTGGAGGGTGATGCATCCAAATCTGTATTCCTAGATATCTAACCTGCAAAACAGGGTTAGATTGCCAAATACCACCTGTTTGGTGGCCGAAGGCACTCCGATGCTTAAGTCAATTAATCTGTGGGAGAGAATGAAATAGGACAGTGTATAGTTCAGTTGTGTTTGCATACCTTTGATGAAATCTTCCATTTACCTTATATAATGTACATAATTAACTCTATGCGTGACTTAAGCATGTAGGGCATGATGAAATGAGATGTTTCTCAACGATCTCTTCCTTCATTGAGATAGGTCCTTGGGGAGTGATTCCTGCCATGACTTGTCTCATTTGTAACATCTCTCCTCTAAGGGAAGAAATTCGTTGGGCCTGAACTTGGGCCTTTAATTATGGTATATTATTAAAGACCTTTTTGGGATTAAAATGACTAGGCAGCTCTTTGGGCTTCTGGGACCGAGCATATTATCCGTGTTGAGATAAAAGTGTTTGTTCTTCGTGATGGATGATCTTTGTCACCTGTATGACCGTGATTAGAGGATTATTTGATGTATCATCAGAGGGTGTCTTGAGGAAGGGGTTGTGAGAAGTTTTTAGGTTTTCTGTTGAACTGGCGTTTTGGTTTTAGTTGAAGTTAGGGTTTATGTCAATGAAAAGATGAATATTTAATTTAGTTTGAGGTGTGGTTGGGGTGATTTTTGAAAAAAAACAAACCTGAACATGGTGGGTTTTTTATTTTTATTTTTTTAGTAACTAGTGATCTTAGTAAAATATGGGGTGAAAAAAAGAGGGGCCTCAACTAATAGTTTTTTTTTTGGGTAAATGACATAATATATATTAAATAATATCACATAGTTTATATTCTGCAGTGGAAGCCAACATATGTGCTTTAGAATTAACTTCGTGGGGAATAAAATTTCAAGTCCAGTTAGAAAGATTAGGCAAAAGTGACTTAATGCTATAAACAATGAGTCGCCACATCCAGTGAAGATCCGTCTGTGCGTCTCCCAAGTCAGAGTGCAAAAGGGAATGTAAAGCACCAGAGTCACCCATGATTAGGCCTAACGGCCAATGTTGTGCCTGGACCAGCAAAAGAGTGGCTTCAGCAGCAAAACATTCGGCTATAGTACTATCAAAAACTCAACCTGGAATCCTGTCTGCAAGGCTAGCATAGATCCTACTAAAAGCGTTCACCGCAATGACTACAAAAGCTCCCTACTGTGATGAGACAAAGAAACATAAATCATAAGTTCCAAAATCATCTCAAAGGAAAGAGAGGTGGGGATAGTCTTAGGGTTTCTGAAGTGGGTGTTAATTCTGTGATCTCTAACAGCCAAAAGTTGTCTGTGGATTATATGTCGTATGGAGTCTTGGGAGTTTGTCAAAGTTTGTATAGGAGTGTTTGGATCAGGAGAGAGGTGGTTAGGGTTGAGGGGTTTTGCCAGAGTAATTGTCTTTAGTACTTGGTGCAAGGATGTAGGAGTAAACTGGCTAGCCCTGTCGTTAGGAGGAGTTCGGAACCATTGGTTATACCAAGCCGTCCAAGTGCGATTACCGAGTGGGTAAACTATGGAATATTAAATTCCACCATTTGTGTTTTGGAACAGGTAAATGGAATAAATTACGGCAGTAAATTGAGAGAGCTTCTATTCCTGAACTAAGGGGTAGGTTGCGGCCGAACCAAAGCAGCATGAGTTGTTTGATGTGGGAGGTTGGCAACATCCCAAGAGATGGGGAGAGGAGAGAAAAGCCAAAGTCTTCGGACCATAGGACAGAGGAAAAAAAGATGAGTGCAATCCTCTTTTTGTTGCTGACATAATCCACAGTTGTCCTCAATGGGCATGTGGATGCGTGTAAGATTGGACATGGTTGGTAAAATATTCTGAGACACTTTCCACAAAAGAATAGTTTCATTTGTTGGGGTTTTGATTCTCCATAATTCCCTAAGAATTTTAGGGTTAAGGTGTCCTCCAACCTGGTTGGAAGAGGAAGATTCCAAATTATCAAAAAGAAAAACTTTGGTTGCACTTCTGACCGAGAATAATCCTCTTTTGTCAAACTTCCAGATCAACGTATCCTGAGCTAAGGAGGGACGTATGACGATATCCAGGATATCTATGATTACCGGAAGTGGGGAAAGATTGGTGATGAGGTTGACGTTCCACTTGGGCCTCCGCCTGTCCTGGTCGAGCCATAGGTCCCTGATAGTTCGTAATGAGTTATCAATGGGTTGCTGTGGCATACAATCGGCCAACAGAAAATTAGGTTTCACCAAGCAGTCATTATAAAGATGAGTCTCCTGTCCAGATTTGATTTGCCAAAAAAATATGGTTACTCATTTTTGACAGCGCGGAAAGGTTGCCTCTCCATGCAAAGTGTATTGCTTTGAATTGCACATTACTGGGGTTGTGGGGATTTGCTATGATATTCCAGATACTTTTGGCTTTCAAGGCAAGATTCTTGATTCTTGCATTGGGAATATTCAAACCACCTAACTGACGTTGTAGTGTTATTTTGTCCCAAGTGCAGAGATGTTTAGCCTTATTCTCTTCCATTCCATTCCACCAAAAAATTTGTGCCATAGTGTTTATTTGGGTGGTAACTGACCGAGAGAGAAGGTGGGTCTGCATAATATACACACGGATGGAATGTATTACTGTTTTTATCATCACTGTTCTCCCCGCTTGAGATAGCACTTTAACTTTCCAAGAAGAAAGCTTGGCATTAATTTTATCGACCATAAATTGGAAGTCAAACGCTTTCTCCTTAGAGAGAAACAATGGCGTGCCAAGGTACTTATCTTTCGGGTTGTATAGCTTAGATCCCAGAATTCGGTTAATCATTTTGGTATGTCTGAAGTGAACATTTGACCTGTAAAAACCGACGACTTTTCATAGTTAACATCTTGTCTCGAAGTCGCACAGTAAGCTGATAACAAGTCTTTGATGGAGTGAACCTCCGCCAGGGTGGCTCTGCAGAAGATCATAAGATTATCTGCATAAAGAATGTGATTGATGGAGGGGGCATGGCGGCGAAGGAGAAGGCCCCTGATGTTGTTATTGGCTTCTGTTTTAGCCAGCGAAAGGGAGAGAGCTTCAGCCACGATGATAAAGAGATAAGGCGAAAGTGGGTCGCTTTGTCTGATGCCCCTGGTAGGTTGTAGCTACCAAGGGGAGAGCCATTAAGCAAGACTCTAACTGAGGATGTGGAAATACATTGTTCGATCAGGTAATCCAGTTAGTGGCAAAACCTAGCTATTTAAGGATGTGAAGGAGGAAACTTCATTCGACTTGATTGTACGCTTTGGCCATATCTATTTTAATTGTCATCCAACCTTGTTTTTTTCAATGAGAGTGTTTCATATGAAAAAGGGCTTCATGAGCTAGGTTGACATTATCAGAGATGGACCGACCTTTGGTTAAAGCTCCTTGGTTGGGAAAGATAATGGTGTCAAGCAAAGGTTTCATGCGGTTTGCAAGGATCTTGGGGATGACTTTGTATGACATTGCAGATGCCAATGGGCAAAATTTATCGAGAGTGGTAGGATTAGAGACTTTGGGGATAAGTGCAAGGAAAGTCTCATTGAGCTTAGGATCAAGGGTGTTAGTAAGAAAGAAGTTTGTGACCACATCAACAACATCCCAAAAATATTGAAAAAAAAAAAAAAAAAAGCATGGAAACCATCAGGTCCGGGTGCTTTATGGCTGCCTAAACTAAAGACAATGGATTTGATTTCTTCCTCATCCGAAATTTTCAAGAGACCCTCATTATCCGTATCTGTCACTACAGGGGTGAATAAGGACATTATTTTTGGATTAGGTTCCGGATTTGAAGATTGAAATATGGTTTCAAAATAGCCATTGAGGATTTGACCCATGGAAGCATGAGAGGAATGCCAGTTGTCCGCACCTCGAAGCCGAAGGAGATGATTGCGTTTTCGGCGGAGCAGGGTATAGAGATGGAAGAACTTGGTATTTTTGTTACCATCTTTTAGCCAAGATTCTCTTGACTTATTCCTCCAAAACAATTCTTTTCTATAAAGAAGTTTTGTCAGCCTATCTTCCAAAATCAAGATTGCATTGGCATTATTGGTAGAAGGTTGAACATTTCAGAGGTTATCAAGGTATTTCTGAGTATCTTTAATGTTATGGGTTATATTTTGAAAGACCTTTTTGTTCCATCGAGACAGTTTATAGCTTAACCTCTTTGTTTTCACATTGAATTTTTGAGCTCGGTTGGAAACAGAAACAGACTCCCAAGAAGATTGGACAAGTTGTCGACAACTCGGGTTTCTGGTCCACATGTGAAAGAACCGGAATGGCTTAGGGCCCGAGTTGTAATAAGACGAGATTTGAAGGAAGAGTGCTCTGTGGTCCGAAGTGGAAGTATGAATAGACCTGGCTAAGTTCGAAAGAAAACATTCCATCCAATCCGTGGAAACAAGGATTCAATCTAGTTTAGATTTGATGCCATGAATGTTTTTCCTTTTATTGTTCCAAGTATATTTAAAGCCATTGAAAGGGATGTCAACAAGGTTATGGCAGTAAAGAAAATACCTAAGATGTTTTATAGTCAAGGTTGAGACTTTCCTACCACCCATCTTATCATCATGAGAAACAATGACATTAAGATCACTTATATTCATAACTGGAGTGTCTAGAAAAGAAATCATATGTGAGAGTGTGTCCAACGAAGGATTATGCTCTCCGTATACAAAAATAATAAACCATGATTGTTGAGAATAATAATATCAACAGTGCAATAGAAAAAATATTTACATGAAGAAATAATTTTTAAATGTGTACCTTCTCTCCAAAACAAAGCTAGACCACCTGATAGACCACTAGCTGGTACCAAAGCTCCTTGTTTGTAGTCCAGTCTCCTGGGTATGTGATCCACTTTGAAGGAAGATGTTTTATTCTCAGAGATAAAAATAATATCGGGATTGGATTGTCGGGAGAGGACCCACAAGGTTCGGAATGCGCAGGGCAACCCTATGCCCCTTGCATTTCAACTGAGGATCATGGCACCTTGGGTAACCCTTTAGAGGTGGTCGCCTCTTCCTTGAAAGTGTCTTCCTGATTGATAAAAGAGTGGCTGGATGAAACTAGTTGGTCAGCAATAGAGATGTCAGCAATGGTTTTCTGGATTATGGATGCCCCAATGAGAATAGGCAACCCTGGAGGAGCTGGGTGAGAAAGCTCATCCGTAGGTTCAGGTGGATGAAGACCATGTTGAAGTTCCCCATGCTCACCATGTTCACTGTCTCTGTCAAAGTTTCAAACCTGTCCGAAAGAAATGCCTATGGATGGGCGTTTGCCCAAGAGGAGAAAACCACCTTCCTGTATTGGATCCAAGACTGATTCCAGATTCATTTTTTCCTTTTCCTTTCAAAACTTTCCTGTTTGGATTTGATTTATCAGATGAATGAGGATGATTTTTTGTCTCTGTTTCGGGCCTTGTAACTTCTGAAATCTTAGAATCTTGTTTGCAATAAGGTCCCAATGAACCTCTCTGTAAACAGCGAGGTATCATTTTGAGAATCGCTCTACTCCTATTCGCCATAAGTTGATCTGCAAGAGAGATCAATTGTTGACAATGCTGCTGTGATGTGTTGGAGTCGATGAGTGGTGGCTGTGGGATCGCAGCTTCGAATCGGTTAGCAATAGTATCACAAGAACCAAGATGGTCTGACTGTGGATCCAGGGGCAAGTGCTCATCTGTATGGTGACCATGATCTACAAATTGATCCAGAGATGGTGGTTCAGAACTGAAAGTGTCCAAAATTGCATTCACGGTTGGAGAGGGTGGACCAAGAATTTGGTCCGTGACAGATTTGGTGGTGCTTAAGTGGAAGGAAACACCAAATCGCCCATCTATCACCTGTGAAGTGGTGTGTCATGAACCAACCAACTCTCCCAAAAGCCCGAGCTGTCCAGGAGGGGAAGGTTAATTACATGACCTAGGATCGTGACATTGCCCCACGCTTCCAAAGTCGACGTCCTCGTCGGCCTACTCTATCGACACTGGCCGGATGGTAGCCCTTCTCCTTCTCTTTGGGGTAGCTCCACTCACCTACCAGTATTCAACAACTTAGCACTATGCCCATACATAATGCTAAATTATTTTAATCCAGCCTATAGGTCGCCCCTGCCGGGATTCGAACCTTGGATGTGGGGTTTGGCTCTGATACCAAATGTCATGAACCAACCAACTCTCCCAAAAGCCCGAGCTGTCCAGGAGGGGAAGGTTAATTACATGACCTAGGATCGTGACATGGTGTCAGGGTATGCCGGCATCGGAGGAGGTAGGGGAGACTATGGAGGAGACGCACGGTGGAGCTCTGTTATTTGTGGAGCAAGAGAAGAATTGAAACATTGGGCTCCTCTGAATGTGGAAGCATTGAGTGAGCAAGAAGTGGGCTTGGCCCAATCGTTGAGGAGTGCCTAACAAGTGCACTATTGAAGCTCATGTTCCGCTCAGTGTTTCTACTGGGCCCAGAATTGATAATAACAGAGCCCAAAGGCTGGGACTCCATGGGCAGAGAGCCATTGAAGCCTAACGACCCATTCAAAGGCAATCCCACATCCTGATGAGTTGTTGTTGTGTGCTGCACACATCATTGTATCTGAGATTGAAGAGTTGTGGACAACATGAGCATGATGGCGACTGAGCCGAGAATCATCAATGGATGGATGAGTATCTTTGTAGGTTTGATTGGTGAAAGGGATGTCCAATCGATTGGGGAGATAAGAATGGCCAGTGGTGGTGTCATTGGTGATAGGCAAGTGGTGGAAAGGATTATTAGTTGTGTGGGCATGATTGAGGTCCATGTAGGAATCCAAGGAGTTAGGGTCCATTCGGTCTCCTTCTTCCAAGAGATTGAGATTGAGATTGAATGGATGGGCTGAGTGTTGGGCTTGTTCAGGCTGAGCATTGCTATGATGGGTCGGGCTAACATATATCACAGTGTTGTCTTATTGCTCATGAGTATACTCATTTTAAGGATTGTCAACTACTGGTAGGTATGAGTATCGATTAGCCTGTTGCGTGCTAATTGACAATGCCATGCTAGAACGGAGAGCTTGGCGGCGGCGCCGAATTTTGGGATGTGGACCATACAATAACAACTTGTTGAGTAATTTCTGGCTGATTTTGGCTCCATTTAGTGAGTCCAAGACTTGTGAGTATATAGGGCAGTGCTTCCCAATTTTGTGTCCCTTCCATTAGTGATTCCAAAGGAGGTGCGCATATCTTCATAGCAAAATTTCACAAAATACACCCTTCCATTAGTGATTCCAAAGGAGGTGCGCATCATGCTAGGTAGTGGTTTAGAAACATCAAGCCATACTTTGAACCGAATATATGGTATGGATACTTGGTTTAAAGCTTGGTGATCAATATCCATCAATGGACCTATATAATTGGCCAATATCTCAACTTTGGGAAGAAGGAGTTTTTGAATGGGGAATTCATGGAATCGAAGCCAGCATGGAATAGTATCGAATTTAGAGGAAGTGTAGTCTACCAACCAATATTTGACTAAGACAAGCCACCCGAAGAGTGACCATGGACCAGTGGTAAGCACTTTGTTTTTGTCATCAACACAAGTGAATTGAACCAAGTAGTATGTGTTGTGATTATCTTCATGACCCTCCAAATTTTTAAAATTTACCAAGTCAGTGGGTTCCCATTGAGGTAGGAGGTGACGGGCAAATGTGGTAGGGCTAAGGTGTTGCGAATGATAGTATTTTGCAACGGTTCTTAGAGTAGGATCTTTCAATCCTTCATTGGCATGTAACACATAGTGGGGTTCAGAGATGATAAGATTACTTGCGAGTTGAGCACTGAGATGGTTAATGATGGGGTCAATATTATGAGTATGCATGGATGTGGTTGGGGTGTTAGAAGTGATATTAGGGGTGCTGAGAGGGGATTGCTAGAACAACATGAAAAGTAGGAGTTGGTGCGGTAAGAGACGTAGGAGGAGATGAATGTGGTCGTTGCATGGTGGAGTTGTGTGGACGAAGTGATGGGGATGATGTGGAGGAGAATGAGGGAGAGCGAGGTGGTGACTCTAGTGGGAACGGTGGTGGGGAAATCACAGATCATGGGCTATTGTTATCACTGTTACGAGTAAGATTGATGTTATGAAAGGTAAGAAGTGGATGGAAAGTTAAAATGGGGTGAGGAAGTAAGGGATGGTGGGAGGTGTTTGAGGGGTTTTTGGAAGTGAATGGTTGGGTTGTCTTTGAAATGAGAGTGAGTGTTGTGGTCGGGATCTTGAAGGGAAGATGTGATTATTAACAAAGCTCTGAAGCAGAAATGATGTCGGAATAGATATGAGATAAGTGTATGGAGAAGAGCAAGATGTCAGAAATGAAGGTGTAGCAGATACAAATCAATTGTGAGGAGTAATGGCATGAGTAATATTGGAAGATTTGAGCAGGAAAGATGATGATTACTCATTTATAATTGTGGGCTGATGTGAAAAGTTGAAAAAGAAAAAATGGGATATAAGAGTAAATGAGGTTGCAGAGAAGAGAGAAAAACATAATTAGAAATAAATGTGGACTAGAAACGGGTGTTTTAGAACTAAATGCGGAACGAGACTGGAGACAAAAACAACTGGACCTTGGATCAACATACATTGGAAAGTTGCAAAGACAAACAAACAACAAACAATAACAAAGGAGGGTACCAAACAACAGGGGAGCAAGGAGAACAATGGAGAAGTGAGATGATGTGGAGAGAACATTGAATGGAGTAAAAGTAAAGTGAAAGAAATAGAGATTAAGGAGCACAAGAGAAATGAAAGAGGACTAAACAGCAGGAAGGCAACCAAATAAATAAAAGGAACAAAAAGAATTATATATGATGAATCAGTAGAAAGCAATGGAGACTAAGTGAAGATGAGACAGGAGATTACACATAGAGGGAATGAACGAATAGCCTAATACTTTTGTGGAATGAGAATAAAAATGATAATTATGAAAAATTGTAAGAGATAGCAATAGAAAATAGATAGAACATTTGATGAGGTCTCTCTCTCTCAGTTTTAGCCTTTGCTTTAAATGTGGTTTGATATCTCCAATTCAATACAATAGCCACAACTAATAGTTGTAAATGAAAGAGAACATTTTTTTTTTTTTTCTTTTTGTCCGTCCAATGACCCTCACATTGGTGGATAGCTCACCTTCAATTATTGCAATGCTTGAATATAAAATGAAGAAGCCATACCACATGATACATTTAGGACCCGGGGGGGCTCATGCGCACAAAGCACAGGAGGGCGTCATGCGCACAGATCTGGACCGTTAGATCTATTGGACGGTCCAGATATGTGGATTTAAATTTTTTTTTATTTCACAAACCCACATCTCTCTCTCTCTGCAAACCCACCCTCTCCAGATCTGTGGATTTGATTTTTTTTTATTTCACAAAACCACATCTCTCTCTCTCTGCAAACCCAAACCCACATCTCTTTCTCTCTCTCTAAACCCAAACCCTCTCCAAAGCCTTCTCTCTCTGCTCATCATCTCCATCTCGGTCACTATCAATTCGCAAGAAATCAAATGAGCTCGGTTACTACATATGGTATATGCATCGATCCTCAAAGAAGTCAACAAAAAGCTTCCTGATTCGGTGATCAAAGTTCGTACCAGATGGAGTTCTCCTTAAATACATCCCCTGATAATCTATGCCAGTATTCGATTGCTGGACGTCTGTTTTTAGGCATGTCAGCACATTGTTAAGAGTGATTTGTTTACACTAACCGTGGAGAAGCTCATTTTCACATTTTGTTCTTGTAGCTTCCTAGTATGGTTGATAACAATTTTAACATTTATCCAACAAGGAAAAACAAAAACCTGAATCGTTGTGCACCTGTATGTGTGAACTAACTTCATATACTATATAGGGAAAATGGAAGAAACTGATGCGATTGTTACAATTCAAAACATCACTTTTTTTCAGTTTCTTTGTGTGTGTATTTATTTATTTATTTTTTCTTTTTTTCACTTGACTTAAAATGGGATATTGCGAGAATATATATTAAACTTTCGTGAGAATAATTTAGGGTCCCATAACAAGTCCCACAGGAACATGAACATATTACTGTTCCTAATAAGGAATCATTAATATTGTAGTGATCTTCAACGCTATTAAGATTAAACAATTTAAAAAAAAAGTTTCGACTTGGAAATCATATTTTCTTGTAACTATAGTCTATAGTAAAAAAAAAAAAAAAAACGTAAATACAATATAACCTTGGTTACATATATAAATAAAGCTTACAAAAGAGCACCTCTCACCAATGTTATCAAAGATTTGTTCTAGATTGATTACTCTACACACAATACAACATGACCTTATTTTGGTAAGCAAGACACAATGAACAGTAAGTTGGATTCATATTTTGGTACAAGAGAAAGGTGTACAGTAATTGATAGAGTTTTAAATTAATGCCTTGATGCATGTATAGATCATCTAATAAGATAATATTAATATATAATAAACAGGCACAACGTAGAATTATGATAGATTAGGTAAAATAAACACAAGTAGTCTTCTTCGAAGTTGATGACAACATAAAAAGGAAGACAAACACAACAATCTCTACTAGCTATAGAGAAATTCATGGATGGAAAACAAGTTTAAAACATGATATCAAATTAGACAAACACAATAAGTCTTCATCATTAGAAAGGGAAGTTCATCGCCGCTGCGCCCGGTTGCTTCAACATCTTGCCTTGTCGTCAGCGGCGGCAGGCGACATCGACAGCAGCACGAGCAGCGGCGTCACGAGCATCACGGATAATTACTTGTTGCTCATGCCTTTGGGTCTCTGTGTATAAAGAAATATTAACCAATTAGACCAATGAATGTGTGGGCGTTCATATATACATAATAGATTTAATGCCGCGTGATTAACAGTGGTATTGCTGCTTCAAGATCTACAATAAAATATGGTCAAGAATACAATCTAAAAAGTGAAATCACGTAGTTGGCCATCTAAAACTTAGGAAATAATTTCTTTTAATTAATAAAAAAATTGACAAATTAAAGAACATTTTACCTAGACCATCAAGAAATGCGGCCTCCTGTTCTTCCGCGTCCTCAAATAGTCTCTGACTACGGTGGCACTCCCCACGCCTCTGATCGAAGTTCTACGAATAGCTGGTTTTCGATCAGGCTGCCCCATCGATACCACACAGTGGCTGCATATACCATATATAGTAATCGAGCGCATTTGATTTCTTGCGAATTGATAGTGGCCGAGATGGAGATGATGAGCGGAGAGAGAAGGCTTTGGAGAGGGTGGGTTTGCATATACAGAGAGAGAGAAATGTGGGTTTGTGAAATAATCTTTTTTCAAATCCACAGATCTGGACCATCTACTAGATCTAACGGTCCAGATCTGTGCGCATGACGCCCTCCTGTGCTTTGTGCGCAGGAGCTCCCCCCCCCCCCATACATTTATTATTATGGTTATCCCAACAGCAATATCAATAATAGTGTAAAAAATTTGATGATATATCCATGGACGAGATTCTAGCTTGTGGAAATTATAAATAAACGTGTCAAATCGTGGATTTGGGCACGGTGTCCTAGGAGAGGGAGGGCGAGTTGGGTGGTTGATTGGTTCTTGTCTTTCCACACCATATCAATCAATATGGAAGATTAGTAGAGTAATTAGTATGGATTGATGGGCGGACGGACCATCTTCCCTATTTCTTCTTTCTAATTATAGAGAAGGAGCCAAGTAGGCAAGTCTCAACTTTATTTCAAATGATAAGGAGGGAGAGGGAGGGCTTCCCAATCACAATAGTACGTGTGGCTCTCGTGGATCGGATGCAGATCCACTTCACTTCACACAACGACTCTTACTTAACCACCACATAAATCTCTCCTCCTTTCTATTCTCCTCTCTTCTCTGGTGTGGTGGAAGAAGAAAAGAAGACCATCTTACCCATTTTCATTTCATGCCGTTGTTGTTCAATTCTTCATTTTTTTCTAGGTTTCTTCCATTTTCCATACCTATTTGGTTATTCTTTTCTGCCCTGCCTATTAAGTGTTTGTATCGGCATTTTTAAATGAAATGACAAGTTTCTATAGTCTGTGAGCTAGCTATTATTATTTCGGGGTACGGTACGTGTTGTTGCACTTGCAATGATGTCCTCCTCCTTATCATGCCACAACGTCAATCTCAGCAGAACCCGGTTGGATTTAGTTCCCACTGATTCTTCTCCTGCCTCTTCTTCTAATAGAAAAAATGTTAGGTGGGTCTATAGAGCAGCTTCTAGTACTACAAGGGTTGGAGCAGCCAGGAAGTTCCGTGGTATTGCCCGCTGTAGTGCCTTTTCAGCCAAGACCCCAGAGGCCATGTTTAATGGTATTATTCTCTTCTTTCGCTCAACCTTTTTACTTTTCATTTCATATTATATATTATTCATACATTTGTTATTCCCTCTTCTTATGCTCCTGATCATCATCATCATCATATCTTATCTTCTCTCTCACCCTCAGTGGTCACTCCAGATCAAGCATCAGTTTTAGATGCCAAATCAAATTCAGTTACCCCCATTTCCATCTCTTCTTTACTGGAAGTGGTTGCTGACGACCTCCAAACTTTAAACAAGAATCTCAAATCAGTAAGTACTTCCTATACCAATTTCACTCATGTTTACTACAAACTTGTTTCTTTTCTTTCAACTATTCTCTCTTATTCATCTCTTTCACTAAGAGGGCGTTTTTTTTTTTTTTTTTTAAGTATTCAGAAGCTAACTTTTAACTGGAGTTGGAAGTTGTGAACGAACTTGAATGAATTGTTTGTTTTTGCTTCTGAATGAGCTGCTAATTAGAAGCTGTAAAATTAAAATGTGTTTGTATTTAGATGCTGAACGAGAACTATTTGACAATTTTGCCCCACTGAGCTGAATAAAATTAAGACATAAATATTGTGCTTAAAATGATACCCAATAATTATCCAAATCCTAGAAAATATTGCAATACCTTTCATTTCAAGAACATTGAAATATGACGAAGTATATATTAAAAACATTATCAAATCAAATTTCTTATTAATATTTCGTTTGCAATACAATCTCGTAAATTAACCATATCAATCTGTTCATGTGATCCAAAAACTTGAGACAGTTGTGGTTGTTCACTATCAGTTTCCTCGGATTCCTCGTGCATCAAATGTTCATTGGCCCAATAATTGAATAAATCATCATTCAGTTTAACTCGACGAAGAAAGTTGTGTATCGCCTTCAATGACGATATTCCTTTGGGTGGGAAAGCTATATGAAGGCATCATATTCAAAATGGGAAATCTTGCCTTCAACACGCCAAAAGTTCTTTCTATGACATTCCTTAGACAAGCATGTGCAAAGTAAAATTTCCCTTCTTTGCTTTTAGCACGTCCTCCTCGTTGTTGAATCCAATCTTTGATCCAATATCGAACATCGCGATAGGGACTCATGAAACCTTTGGTATGTGAGTATGCCGCATCACATAAATAATATTTATCTACAACGATTGTAAAGTAAAATGACTAAATAAAACATTTTCATGTTTATGGTCAAGTGTATAAATAAAAATTTACCTGGGGGAGGTAAAAGAAATTTGAATTGTGGTCTACGCAATGTATTTGTAAGTACTCTAGAGTCATGTGCAACTCCTTCCCAACCAACAACCACGTAAATAAACTTCATGTTAAATCACAAATGGCCAACACATTTTGGGAGCAAAGTCCATCACCCCTTCTTCTAAACGGAATTTGTTTGTCGGCTAGAATAGACGCACTGATAAATGTTCCATCTAAAGCTCCAATAGCACCTTTGAATGGCGATTCTCGAAGATGTCTATGTTATTGTGAGATAATTTCCATCATTGGTTCATTGAAGTTTGGGGGGACTATCATTTCAATGGAAAAATGCATCATTGTTGACAATACCTCATGAAAGCACTTGCTGATTGTTTGTCCAGAATGTTGGAATCGATGTTTGATCATTCAATTCCTCTCATTATGACTTATGGTCATAAAAAATATTGCCATCTTTTGTTCCACATCTACACGTTTGTTATCTGTGAGCCACCCATTTTCTCGAAAATGTTGACATAAAGCAATGAACGAACTCTTACTCATCCTCATCAATTCATAGATTTGGGTTGAAGATCCTTCCAAGAATTTTTGCATATATTTTTTGCCATTAAGCAAGGAAGCGTTCAACTTTTGTCTTTCGACCCACTTTTTCTTAAAACGTAGTGCCACCCAAAGTGTTATGAGTCTCAAAATTTTCCATTTGATTCTCTTCATTCTGTACAATAACAATCGTATCCCCTGCTTAAATAACAATTACCACAATCAAATAATTAGATTATTTAGTTTAGGACATGTTACATATAACCTATGAGCATATTTACATATAAGTCAAACATGAGAAGACATAAATTTCAAAACTAAACAAGCTAAAATAAATTGACATTCAACTATAGTTTTCAAATTAAACAAGCTAAAATAAACTAACACTCAATCATAGTTTTCAAAATTAAACAAGCTAACACAATTTGACAATGTAAAAACAATGCCTTCCAAATTAATCAAAACTATGACAACCAACCTATCATTCTAACAATGTTTGAAAAAAAATATGAATAAACAACTTTTTCAATCTCAATTTTCCTAAAATCCTGCAATGGTCCCAAGAAAAGTCATTTTGTCATCAATCTTTGTCATCATCACAAAAGCCACCCTATAGCTTTCACACTCGCAAAATGCGTTCAATGCCTTATGGTATACACCATGTGTCAACCCGTATGAATCCCTCATTTCATTCATTAAAATCACACATTCATCAAGAGTTGGGATCTTTTCTTTTTCAACTTTTTTCTTGTTGGCACGCTCTTCCTCAAATGTAATAGTCTTGGTGTTCAATTCCACAATTTGGCTCCCAATTTTTTCGTCTCTTTTACGGTGTGACCCACTCTTTTGTGACAGTGCGTTGTGTCACTCTGCCCAATTTTTTCTGAAGGGGTAGTAGGTACATTTCCATCTAACTCTTCAATCATGCAACCATTAAAGTAGTCATCCTCTTGTGTCTGAGAGTCATGAATATCTTCTTCCTGAGGCACTTGCCCACTCGAAGGCGTCCATGCATTGTCTCCATTAGCAAGAATTCCTTCAAATAAGGGTTTGCTTAGGTCAAGGTCCTTCAAAGACTCTTTTTTGAATCTCCTTGCATCTGGGTATGTCTGATTTAAATAAAGTAATGAATTAAAAAAATCTTAGCTTTCAAACTAAAATATTTACTTAAAGGAAATCTTAAATTCGTTTAAGAATCTTACCATACAAAAAGCTTTCCATTGGTCGGGTGGCATTGAGAAGGTATGAGTTTCTTCATTGTAACCATGACCTATTTTCGTTGTAAGTACTCTCCATATGTGATATTGTTTTTTACAATAATTCCAACGATTTTTGAATGTTTTATGGGGCTAGTTCACCTTTCACTTTTCATTTATCTTGCTCCTAATCGCTAGCCATGACTTTGGTTTCAAGGATGAACCCAAATAACCTTCTTTGGCTGCTTCTTGGAGACATAACTCCAAGAATTTCCTCCTTAGCTCGTCATCGTTACTAAAACTTATTTGATTGTTGGCAGCCATATCTATTAAAATATGAAATCATAATTAATAAATTAAAAAAATTCTTGTGTTTAATAAATTAATATTTTTTCTATCACATATGTGCTAAAAGGAATCGCGGGAGCATAACTTCAAAAACATTTTCTATCACTATGCAATGCAAAAACTAGCTATGCACTGCAAATAAACAAATAAATTAGTCACTGGTTCTTTTGTTTTGAGCAAGATCAAAGACATCACATGGTTTAATTCTCATCTCTTCCTTAAAGCATACTTAATTCTCTCATAAGTGAAGGCTTAACAATTCTCACTCATAACTGTGTAGTGCATGCACTGTTTTTGTGTTTTGAGTGACCACAGACCATAGGGCCATAATTAACATTCTTAAGAAAATCAATTTAGATTTGACAATTCAATTTTCT
Organism: Berberis vulgaris; assembly: GCA_963556465.1. Classification (NCBI taxonomy): domain Eukaryota; kingdom Viridiplantae; phylum Streptophyta; class Magnoliopsida; order Ranunculales; family Berberidaceae; genus Berberis; species Berberis vulgaris. Next base: position 36,447,254 of record OY747129.1, on the reverse strand, counting down.
TTTTGGCAGTAAATGATGGCATCCCAATCCCGTACTTTTTAGCTTGAAATCTCAATTCAAAACCCGTGTGATGTATCATCATCATCAATTACAAGTTGGATTTGGGATGCTGGCCCTTCACACAAAGAATAATATGTGATAATTATTGCCTTACTGTTACAATCAGATTTCCCCACTTGGGTTTCGTTGCTCACTCACTCATGCCATCTCCCTTCTAACTTTGGTCTGTGTTATCTTTAATTTGTACCATAAAAATAGATTAGAAGATACCTTCTAATCTATCTAACAAGTGAGGTTTCACACATTATGTTCAAACAATCATAGAACTCGAACACATGTTATTCACGTGATTATGGAGTGTAGGGTTGCAACTTGTGTAGCTAGTTTGAGGTGGAATTGTTTTTTGCACTATGCCAGCCACTAACTTCACTTTGCCTCAACTTCTTGTTACTTATCAATGGCTACAAAACATACATAAAAGTTAGCAAAGCAACACACAACCCCACCACACCCAACCCCACTTTGTCACGCAGTATAACAACACATGCAGTACAATGCCACCACCGTAAGAACATGCCAACCACCCAACCCGACACAATTTCCATACGTACGTTCTGTCATCAACAGTTCACAATAATATTCATGCCCTCATCTTTTCACAATACGATCCCCATCAAACCCCATATTTTAGAATATTCAATAAGTATTAACATACATATAAAGCATACTAAAAAACATGGCATAAAAGCTACTATTATGAACCAACCAACTCTCCCAAAAGCCCGAGCTGTCCAGGAGGGGAAGGTCCATAACAAGGATCGTAACATTGCCCCACGTTTCCAAAGCCGACGTCCTTGTCGGCCCACTCTATCGACACTGGCCCAGTGAGCCTTTTCTCAGCTACCAGTATTCAACAACTTAGCACTATGCCCATACATAATGCTAAATTATTTTAATCCAGCCTATAGGTTGCCCTTGCCGGGATTCGAACATTGGATGTGGGGTTTGGCTCTGATACCAATTGTTATGAACCAACCAACTCTCCCAAAAGCCCGAGCTGTCCAGGAGGGGAAAGTCCATAACAAGGATCGTAACAGCTACATGCTATATAATCAAAACTTGAAAATATGGATGAGAGGGAGAGTTGGAGAGATGAAGAAAAGCTTGAGTTTCTTACCGTTGAAGAGTCCTTGTAGAGGTAGGTAGAACAATAATGTTTGGTAAAGAGAATGAAAAAATGCCGTCAAAATTTTGACCTATTTGTTTTTAAGATGGGGATAGCAATTGTCATTAAAAAATTAATTTAAGGCTACTATTGGAATAATTTTTCACTAAGCACTCAGTGCTAAGTGATCAACACCTCCCTGTTGCTTACTCCAATCAGAAGTAGAATTTATGATAAGAACTAAAAACAGACACTCTAAAAAGGTGGTCTACTTATTAAGACTTCTGACTCCATTCAGAAGCAAAATCAAACGCCCTCTAACTCTCAACTCTAATTCTTATCCACATGTGAAGCACTAAATTTTTTTTTTTTTTTTGTTAAAAGCATATAGCATATAAACTAAGACAAATTACATAACTGCTGGGTTGCTATGGCCGCTAGGTTGTGAGCCTCAAAGTTAAGGTCTCGACAAATAAAATTACAGAACCAAAGGCTATGAAAAGAAAACAATCGTTGTATGTTGCTAATGAGTGGTCGCCATGCCCAGTCCATGGCTAAACTAGGTTGCCTCTGATCATCATGTAGAATAGTGTGAAGGGTCCCTAAGTCTACCATCAAAAGACATGTTCGCTATTGCTTGGCTTGGATCAGAAGAAGAGTCGCTTCAACTGCATAACATTCCGCCATGGTACTGTCCATCACCTTCCCTGTGATTGGGTAAGCCACCCGTGTAAGCACCTCACACCATGCATGTTGACCGCATAAACTCCAACCGCTCATTGTTGAGATTGGGCAAAAAAACTAACATCATATGTGACCACTATCATGTCTGGATCCAGGGAAAGAAGGATAGGTTTAAGCTTGGAGGATCTAAGGTTAAGTCTGTGGCATCTAGCATGGATCTATTCACGTATCATTATTATCTGGAAGGTGGCCAGCTCAGTGTGGGGACCCATAGGAGAATATGGGGAAGATACAAAATTAGGTTGAGTGTCAGTGACATCTGATTGAAGGACATGATGGATAGAGACCGGACTAATATTGTCTTCGGAGGTAAGAATTCCCCCATGCCTGGTGTGATTAGTATTAGTAGAAAACCATTGGTGTTTCCAAGCAGACCAGGTACTCTGGAAAAACCTCCTAAATCTTTGGGCGTTGAATTTGGTCTTTGGGAAAATGCAATTGTTACGGGTTTGCCATATGGTCAGGATGAAGGCTGCAAATTGAGAGAGCATTTCCTCTTTAAATTCTGGATGGGTCTTCACAGTATCGCACATGAACTTTAGGAAAAAAAAGGTATTGGGCACTCCAAAGTTACCATTGAGCCAGTCAATCGGGGGTGGCGAGAGTTGCCATAGTTGATGCATGACCGAACAAAGGAAGAAAATGTGAGTATCATCTTCTGTGTGACTATTTTAGAAAATACAACAATCTTCTATAGGTGTGTGCAGTCGAAACAAATTGGTCATGGTGGGAAAAATATTTTGACTCAGCTTCCAAAGCAAACAAAGCGCAGAAGGAGGCGCATTGATTTTCCACAATTCTCTTAACATCTTAGCATCATTGCTGAGAGAGGGAGGGAGAGAGGTGGAACATTCACAATGTTCCAGAGAGAACACTTTGGTAGCGTTCTTAACAGTGAAGAGTATTTTTTTTATCCGAGAGCTAGATAAGAGTGTCGGGACAATCTGAGCGTCGGATGAGGATATTCTGGATATCTCTAGCCACGGGGGCATGAAAGATGGAATTGATGAGACTATCATTCCATTGGGGGTGTTGACCAAATTGATAGTTCCATAAATCCTGGACTTTGTGAGGCAAATTTTGGACCAGGGGATTGAGCAAACATTCAGTCAGAAACAATTCAGGTTTAACCCAACAATCCTTCCAAAGGTCAATCTTGTTTTCTGATGCTTCATTTTAGTGAGCGCAGCGAGATTACCTCGCCAAGCAAAGGAAGCTAAGGACGGAGGTTTCGAGAGTTGAAAAAGGCTTTTGTTGTTAAAATAAAGTGCTTTGAGTTAGGAGGCTCGAGTGTCGAGGGGGAAGAGATGAATTGCCAAATACTTTTAGCCATTAAGGCCAAGTTTTTATTCCTCATAGAGAGGATGTTGAGGCCACCCAGATGTCGAGGTTTAGTGATTCGATCCCAGGTACACATGTGCTTAGCTTTTGCTGTCAGCAGTTCCGTTCCACCAAAAATTGCGGGCAAAAACATCAATTTTGGTAGTGATCTAGGCGAGAAGAAGGAAAGTTTGCATGTTATAGATCGGGATCGAGTTAAGGGCAGCTTTGATCATCACGGTTTTTCCCACCTAGGAAAACACTTTGGATTTCCAGCTTGAGAGTTTGACATTGATTTTATCAATGATGAATTGGAAGTCATTGGCCTTTTTGTTAGACATGAGTAGAGGTGATCCAAGATATTTGTCCTTTGGGTTGTAAAGTTTTGATCCCAGAATCCTATTAATCATTTTTGCATGCTTCGGGTGTGACATTGGGACGGAGGTTTGGAGAGTTGAAAAAGGCTTTTGTTGTTAAAATAAAGTGCTTTGAGTTGGGAGGCTCGAGTGTCGAGGGGGAAGAGATGAGTTGCCAAATACTTTTAGCCATTAAGGCCAAGTTTTTATTCCTCATAGAGAGGATGTTGAGGCCACCCGGATGTCGAGGTTTAGTGATTCAATTTCAGGTACACATGTGCTTAGCTTTGATGTCAGTAGTTCCGTTCCACCAAAAATTGCGGGCAAAAACATCAATTTTGGTAGTGATCGAGGCGGGAAGAAGGAAAATTTGCATGTTATAGACCGGGATCGAGTTAAGGGCAGCTTTGATCATCACGGTTCTGCCCACCTAGGAAAACACTTTGGATTTCTAGCTTGAGAGTTTGACATTGATTTTATCAATGATGAATTGGAAGTCATTGGCCTTTTTGTTAGACATGAGCAGAGGTGATCCAAGATATTTGTCCTTTGGGTTGTAAAGTTTTGATCCAGAATCCTATTAATCATTTTTGCATGTTTCGGGTGTGACATTGGAATTGTAGTACACCAAAGATTTATTAAAATTTACCCTTTGACTCAAAGCCAGACAATATTGTTAAAGAATATTTTTAACCGAGTGAGCTTCAGCCAGAGAAGCTCTACAAAAAAGCATGAGATCGTCTGCATACAACAGGTGACTAAGAGAAGGGGAGTGACGTTTGATCTTGATGCCTTTGATAAGCTCGACTTCTTCTGCTCGGGTGAGGAGATGGGATAAAACTTCAGCAACTACAATGAAAAGGTAAGGTGACAGGGGATCACCTTGCCGAATGCCCCTAGAAGGCTTGATGGAAGAAGGGGGGAGCCATTGAGAAGGACTCGAAGAGAAGTGGTGGAGATGCATTGCTCAATGAGATGGATCCAATCTTCCGATGACCCCACTTGCCGAAGAACTTGTAAAAGGAATGACCATTCGACTATATCATAGGCCTTGGCATATCGATTTTAATGGCCATCCAACCTTGTGTTTTCTTGCAAAAACTTTTCAATTGAAAGAAAGTCTTATGAGCGAGATTGACATTATCCACAATCGACCGCCCAAGAAGATTCTCTTTATTTATCTCCTTTTGCTGCGATGGAGTAGCACTAACGACAAAGCTCTGGCTTAAAATCTTGGTCTGGTCAAACCTCCTCAGCCTTGCATGGTCCGCCATCGATAAAAGTTCACAAGTGACCCAATTCTTTCAAACCCTTGTAGAAGCAATAGGGAACTACAAAGATTTTGATGGAAAAGATTAATTACGCTGTTCCAGTTTGTCAAGTTCCTATCTCACAGCTTCAATGAACTAGTTTTGAGGAATCAATCTGGGAGTAGTCAGTTTCACCACACTTTGAATAGCAATCTTATTGAATTTGTTGACAAGTTTATTGCAGTTAGGAGTTGTTATAAGACTGGAACAGATAGATGTAGACCTTGAGTTTGAAAAAATGCATATTGAAGACTCATTTGATTTGGTTCACATGCAAAAAGTATGATCTTTAAAACAAGTGCGGATGTCTAGATAAATAGGTGACAAAAAGAAGTCGTTTCATCAAACATGCAAAGCAAAGAGGTTTTCTCATTGCTTCTCATTCCTGTACAGTGGTCAATACTCAATACCCCTTTTGATATATACGACATTATATCAAAAGCTAATATTGGAAGAGGAAGAAATTTGAATGGGATGAGCTCAGCCTCTCAAAACCCGTTCAGTTGGACTTGTACAACTTAATTACAATTTTACTTTCTTTCTTTCGTTCTTTCTTTTTTTCATTGTTTTTCATTTCAAAATTTTTTGAATTGTTGATGCGATTTGATATAAATTTTCCAATTGCAATAATGAATCTTATGATTTTATATCAGTGTATTCACAAGTAACTGAAGTTTTGTATCTATCAATACTAGTTGCTAGTTATATGAAGAGGGTGAAAGATTCCAGGGATTCCTTTTACATGTGACTTTTTTAGTATTAAGTGAAGATGTGTGATTTGTACTGAAGCTTGACAGCATTCATTACATTCTACTGAAACAGAAAACATTAGTCCCTATATACAAACCTGATTTGCCAGTGTAAGTCTTTTTCACCATCAAAATATCTAGTTGAGGGTATCTTCTCGGTGAAGCCTGTTTGATAGAATGTTGTTTTCGTGTCATCTCTTATTCATATTATATTTGAAAGTAGGTCTATCTTGGTAAAAGAAATATTGTACAATACTTAGTAATGAAGTATCGAAATGTTCAAAGATAAGATTACATATGGTCTTCAGAAAAACCTCTTATGCAACAAATCACCACACAATTATTTTTCAATTTGATTGAGAAAATTTGATTGAGAAAAACCTCCGAGGATGCAGCTTGCTAATTTTGTGATCAATTGTGGAAAGTGGAGTCAAAATTTGATACCAATCTCTCACAGAAAATTTGGACTTTTGATTCCACAATCACTTTTCTTGTTGATCATCATCAAGAGAAATATTTTTCAGTGGGAGAAATGAGATTATTCATCTATGGGATTTTTCAATCATTAAAATTCTTCACAGCTAAAAGTACCACCCTTGAGTATGTCTGTCCCAAAAATCTCTGATCTTACCTTTTTTGTTATTTGAGGTATTGAAGATGACAGGAAAATTTGTCTTCAAAGAGGATTCCCCTATCCATCTATGATCCTAGAAGTTGATTCTCTCACATTGTGAACTTCAAAGGAGACTACTATGTCCTGCATATAAACTTTGAGCTTGATGCCTTTCCATAAGGACCACCCATCACCCATAAGTTGAGTTTGGCTCAAAAGTGAACAAATAAAAGGGCCCAGGTCCATATTTATCAGCTATAACCTGTCTCCATACACATTCAGTCTCAGTCCCAAACCTCCAGATCCATTTAACGAGTAAGGCTTTTTTAAATTCTCTCACTCTTCTAATTCCCAAACCCCCACTACTTTTTGGTCGACAGACTTTTAACCAATTGAGCAAGTGGTATTTTCTAGAAGTGGGGGAGGTGCCCCAAAGGAAGTTCCTCATTCATTTCTCAATTTTGGTAGCCACAGAGGAGGAGACCACACAAAGGAACATCATAGGCATTGGAATGGAGGCCATAGTATATTTGGTGAGTGTACTCTGCCTGCTTTATAGATGTATTTCTTCTTCCAAGTGCTAAACCTGCATTCAATTCTCTCAATGATCTTTTCCCACACTCTTGTATTTTTGAATTGGCACCTAGTGGGAATTCCAAGTACATGCAAAAGAAAGATCGTTGCTTACATCCCAAAATATTGGCCCAATCATCAATCAGTGGAACATCACCCCCAACACAAATTTGAGATTTTGAGAAGTTAATCTTGTGACCAGAGCACACTTCAAACCAAAAGAGGATGTTTCTCACTGCTAAGACTTCAGCAATAGAAGCATCAATTAACAGAACATGGTCATAAGCATATTGAAGATGGGTATGGTCTGGGAGCTTTGAGAAACTTGAAAGCCATAGAGGATTCCAAGTTGTTGTGCTTTGCATATCAGAGCTGTAAGACCTTCAGCTGGCAGCATGAAAAGGAGTGGGGGAGGATCCCCTTGCCTCTTCAAAATGCTTGCAAATGACAAACAGGAGAACTAACAAGAACAAAAGCCAATGAAGTTCAGAAAGTGACAAACACATTAAGTTTGGTAAGGTTCATGGCTAAGGGCTATCTCCAAAAGTTGAGAATTGGAGCTTGATTTCACTAATGAAGAAGCACAAAGCAAGTCGTTTTAAAGAGAACATCACCACACTACTTTTAGTTCCCACTATCAAACATCAAACAGTAGCTGTTTAACAAGAGCCTTCTCTGAACAATGTTGAAAACATGAAAATCCAGAGTCAAAATGGTTTTAGTCTTATAAAAATGTACAGTAAACTCATTCACTAGCCACTAAATGTCGGCGATGTTTATATATGACAATGGTGTTTTTGGACCTGAAGTCTAGGAGAAAACTGTGGTTGCTGCCTGTAAAATAGACAATGGTATTGTTCAAATGTCATGTGATAAGTTGGACGTTGATGTGCTAACCACTAAGTGAGTTGACAACTTGATTCTTAAGTCATTCTCTTCTCCAACGATATTCAAATGTAGTACCTATTATCGTGACTGCTATCCTAACTATGATAAAAATGACCTGTGCAGTGTTAGTTTACACATTCCCATGCTCATGCATTGTACTCACTGTTATCTGACCCTGGTGTCGATGATAAGGAAAAGACACAATGGGAGATACTTAAGAGTGATGAGGCTGCGACATAGACCGTAGGAAGGCAGCTGATTTGATCAATAATTTAAACACCAATGGAGCAGTGGAAGCTTTTGCTGAAATGAGTAAAACAAAGTCTTCAGATTTCAGTAAAGGAGAAGAATTATTTGGATTTGCAAAAAAAAGATGGATATTAGATTTGATTGTCCATATTTGAGGAAAGTAAGAGAACTGCAGCTCCCAATTTATACTGTACGAAGGCCGTGGAAGGCAAAATCAGAAGGTGAGCAGAGAAGACTTTATAGTGTGCCAATTCAAATAAGGAAGAGGATGATGTGGATGATGCTATCCCAGATAATGACTATTCAAGGAATACCTGCCTGATTAAAGGGGGTTACGTATCAATGGATTGGATGGGAAAAAGGGATTGCATTTAGCAGTCTCATCCATTCTTTACCAAAAAGAAGAAAATGGGTGGTGAGGAAGTGATAATAGGCCAGAACTAGTTTCTTTTATTTATTTATTTATTTATTTATTCATTTATTTATATATTGTAGATTTAAGGTTGGGAGTTGCTCCAGGTAGTTGTCTAGTTGCTGCTTTTAAGGGATGGCTTTGGTTGACCTCGATTGATCTTTGAATATACAAAGCCTCACGGTCTTCTGCCATAGGAGAGCTTTTATTTTTTTTCTCCTCTTGTATTATTCAGTTCACTTGATCAACTCATTCCACCGTGGAAACTTTGCCAGCGTATACTCTGTTTAAATGCATTTTATGATTGCAGTTTAACTCTTTATTTTGCTTGACATTTCTTGTTTATCTGATTAAGATGCCATGCTAGATTGTTGGTGCAGAAAACCCAGTTTTAATATCTGCCGCTGAGCAGATATTTGGTGCTGGCGGAAAGAGAATGCGACCAGCTTTAGTATTTTTGGTCTCAAGAGCTACGGCTGAGTTAGTAGATTTGAAGTAAGCTTTTTGAAGTTACACTTCTGCTCAAGTCACAAAATATATTTACTAGATATTCTTAAATCAAAGGAACTGATAATACATGTACCTCAATGCAGAGAACTTACCCCAAGACATCGACGTTTAGCAGAGATCATTGAAATGATCCATACTGCAAGCTTGATTCATGATGACGTGCTTGATGATAGCAACATCCGAAGAGGTAGGTCATTATCATGTTATGGGTGCCCATTTCAGATTCTTTAAAATGAATTTTGCTATCACATTAATGCACTTGGAGAATTTAGAATTCGCAAATGAAACTTGGAACATTATTAAAAATAATCGTAGGGAACAAAATTGTTGTGGACATGAATAGTCTCATAGAAGTCACCAAGTATAGAATGCTAGTAACCTGTGTAATGTCTATCTCAATAAGGCTTTGACTACTTTTCAGTACCAATATTTTATTCTGCTTTTACCTTATGCCATCTATGCCTTCTCTGTATTGTTGATTTGTGCTTAGTAGATCCTCCTTTAACCTGGACTGAATGTTTGAGATAATTAGGAATTGCTCATTAGAAAATAAAAGTTTTCTTACTTTGCATGTTGGGTTGAAGGGTAGAAACTAGATTACCTTATGTTAGATTTACTAGACAATTAAGCTTGATTGACTTGTTGTAAATTGTTAAGTACAAGCCTATTTATAGGCTAGACTGGACTTGACCCTAAGTAATTGATTTGACTCTCAAAACATTAACTGCATAATCTATTACTAGACAATTATGTTTGATTTATTTTCACCTCAAAGGCTCAAACAATACAAGCATATTCCATAAATACTAGAAATATTTATATTATATCCCTTAGAATATGTGCCTGAATGGGGTCAGCACATTACTGTTCTAGTATGGGTGGCTCACCTGTTGTGGTCTTCTTAGACCTGTTGTGGTTCAGTTCATTATTAAGTTTTTGATCCCCATTGCTGTTGAAGAGTACGGTTGGGCTTGGGTGTAACCGCAGAAAACTACGTAAATAAGTTTTGTACAAAAGCTCACAACTTCGAGGAAGTTATTTTTTCTTGACATTGAAGCCATTTTTATTGATATTTGACTTATAAATAATTTACTACTGATTTTGGTTGTCCCATGTAGCCTATCTAACTGAGTTTCTAGACACTTCCTCTAACCAAACGATTTGTTGAATTCTCATTAGAAAGTTAAATGCTTAGGCCTTGCCTAGGCATTCCTGAAAACAATTTTCGTAGGTTTGTTCAAGTACTAAGCTACAAATTGAAACCCAAATTAGGGCTTGCCGGCTGGGAAATTGCAAAGGAGACTGAATTGATCAATCAAGGGCCTCAAGAAGCTTCGAGTTAAAGCCTAGGGTTGATCTACTCCAACAATGGAGCTTGAACATCCAACAACAGATTACTAAAGGGAGGGAGAGAAGCTCAGCAGACCTTGTTGATCTCACTCGAGAGTTTTTGTGGCCTTTTGAAGCATTTTGACTTGAGTAAGTAATAACCGCTGCGTGCGGGCGCGGGGGGTTGTGTGGATGAAAAATATGAAAAGAAATTTTTCATAGCTTTGGGCTAGGGGATCCACCTTTGACTACAATTTTTTTAGGTCTAGCCTAGGGAAAGTTAAGCCATGCATACTTCAAGGAGGCGCCTAGTGTGCCTCGTGGGTAAGTATCTCTTTTGAAACATAGAAAAGTAGATGATTCGTAAGTCTCAATTGGAGAGGAGTGAGATCCACAAAACATTACTAGAGATCTAATGTGAAACGATCACAATTTACTTTCGAATATGCTGTGGTTCAGTTCGAATGGTCGAATGGATAACTACTTTGAGTTCGCAGTGGACTTGATAGTTCATTTGCTGTTTTCATTTCATTTAGCATTACGCTTATAAGCATCGTCGCCTTATCTTGTCGTACGTAGTTCTTATTAATTAATATAATATTATGCCTTTGGAAGGCCTTTTTCAGACATCACTTGCTTGTCTGAACAAACTCTTCATTCTTTCTTAATTTGTTTTCTGATTGAGTGTACTCTGCCTGTGAAATTCGTATGGATGCCATTCGGTGAGACTATCATTTTAAAGGCACCTTGAACACATTTCACAGTATCATTCAAACACAATTTCTCAGGCTCATATTGCATACTAAAACAGGACAGCGCCAAGTCCACAGCCTGAAATCTTGCCTTTTACAATGAAGGTATTCAATCTAATGATCAAGCAGTTATGTCAAATTGTTTGCTGTTTCTAGTGTACAGTAATAGCGAAGGACTGATGAGTTCTTTACCAAAATAGAAGATCCCTTGTGGATGTGGCTCAGTTTGAGCATGCAACTTAGTACTACATGGGCTAAGGCGTCAATCAATTGAAGCTAATAAGCATTGGACATGTCCCTCACTAGAAACGTGGCCTTTTAAGGTAAAACCCCACATCCAAAAGCTGACAGTGTTTAAGTTGGGGACAATATGTTGCCTATGTGTATAGTGGGACATGTCCGAGCGCCAACAATCTCCTACACTTTGTGCAGTGGTGGCTTCGCCATCTTCACCCCGGTCCCAACACATTGCTCATACTTCCCTATGCACCTATATCTAAAGCCTTCTACAAGAGGGTCGAGTTTTGTCTTGCAAATTAAGATAAAAAGTTATCTCATCTGACTTGAAACCATCATACGGTCACTCAAATGCCATTGGCACTTTGTAGCTGTAGGTTGTTCTCTTCTTCAAAATGTTCTTCTCAGTGTGGGAGCCAATCCTTCTTCCTTTCCCTGCAACCCCTTTCCTTGATTGTAAATATATTTCCTTTTATTTCTTAAAATTATTCAAAAGTCGTTGAAGTTAATCATTTGTCTTCCGCTTTTGGGCACAAGGTGTTTTGGAAGAAGGAAGTTCTCCCAAGAGTCAATTTCTTTTTTTGTTTGGGCCATGGGTCAGCGAACTTTCTTATCAACAAAGGTAATCTCATCCCAAACAGATGTTTTCTCTGCCAGACCCACTCAAAATCCATGGAACACATATTTTTCTCTCGCCCCCTTCACTAGAAGCCTATGGATCGCTGTATGTAATGAAGCCAATTGCCAACCTCATTCCTTGTTCCGTTAGGTTGTTGTTTGGAAAAGAAAGGGGTTGTGGGATAGAGTCCTAGCTACCATTTCTATCGTTTGGAAAGAAATCTAAATACATCACCCAGCTCACAAACCTTATTAAATTGTTGGTGTGGCAATGGGGTATCACATGGGGAGTTATCACTGATCAACCTTTCATTTGTGTATATTAAGTTGGGAAGAATTTTATCTTGTAATTAAGAGTTGTTAGCTTTGGTTTTGAGGTGCTTTATTTGCTGGCTGACTTTCCTTAGTCATTAGCTTTCTTTAGTAATTTCCTCATTTTCATAATAAATTGCCTAGTTTTATTGATAAAAAAATGTCATGAACAAATACAAAATGTGCATGGTTCATGTTCCTTCTAAAAGTAAAATACTTTTATTCCAAAAAATAGTACACTGGTTGCAACCTTGAAAACATTAACGTCTAGAAACTAGGTGTAGGCACAGTATGATTCGGTTCGGTTCGGTATTATGATCGTCGGGTCACCGTTTCCGTGAAATTTTTTCGGTAGGGTTCAGTTTTTTGGGATTTTTGAATTTGATACTGTATCGTACCATACCGGTCGGTATCAGTCCGGTTCGGTGCCAATTTCGATTCTCTTGAATAGTGACCCCGAGAATAATTTTCCATTGATTGTAGACAATTACATCTAGGTTTCAAAAGGTTCAAATTTTTACCACAGTAATTGAATGGATAAACATGAAGTAAATTTTTTTTTAACCTATTTTATCTCTTTTATTGACTTTGATTATGCTTTTGTCCTTGTTTTTGCATAATAAAAATAAAAATAACACCCTACCACCCAAATTTAATAATTAAAAAATAAGTTTAATTTAATGTTTGGTTCGGTCTGGTATTTTCGGTATTCTAAAACTCGAAACTGTTACCGTACCAAATAATAATATTTCGGTTTTGTTCCTTTTCCCAAACAATAAAACAATGACCAGTCTGATTCGGTACCGACGGTATGATACGGTTCCGGTTTGGTTTTGATTTTTCAGAAAATTTTGCCCCTTTATTGGAATGAATGTTCTAAAAATTGGTCTAGGCGGTTGGGAGCCACCCAGGTGAGCTGGGCGGGCTAGGTGGCCTCCCGAGCAGGTTTTTGAAATTTTTTTATATGCAGTTTGAAAAAAAATAAGAAATTAAGACTTTGCTCTTTTATTTTTTATTATACATTTTGCATATGTATCTTGGCATTGAATTGGAAGTAATTTATATGCTATTATCCTTAACATTTATAAATTATAAATGATAACAACTAAATAAATAACCGCCTAGGCTTTGTCTAGTCCTTTGGGCGCTAGTCCCCTACTCGCCGCCTACTGGAAACAATATTGTCCCAATTGTCTTACGAAGATTTTTAAATGAGGGGAGTTGAGATGCCCAACCCACATGCAAATCAAAACCTCTAGTACAATGCTTCTGATTTCATCGCTTTGTTGCCAAAAATCTTATTGTTCCATGTAAAGCACAGTTCACTGCTCCCTATAGAACTTTCTGATTAAGGGTACGTTAGCTCAAGCAACGAATATAAAATGCAAGATACAGTAGTAGATACTAAGCCTGCTACTTGGTAGTTCATGTTAGACAGATTTCATCACTTCTGCAAATGGGTACCAAAATTGAATCAATGTTAAAATTATATCCTCTAGTACCTGATTTTTACATTGAAATGAATATCCTTTAGTACCCGATTCTTTAAAGTACAATGTACCTTTTCAGGGAAGGAGACCATTCACCAACTTTATGGTACGCGAATAGCAGTATTAGCTGGAGATTTCATGTTTGCTCAATCATCGTGGTACCTTGCAAATCTTGAAAACATTGAAGTCATAAAGCTCATCAGCCTGGTATAATTTCACTTGTTTCATGTCATTTATATTTTAGGTTTTTCTCTGGTGTCCAATATTATTCTCAAATTGGCAATTGGTCCTTTTTTAATCATATTTAGCGGTTGGTCACTATTTTTGAAGGATTTCTCCATCGTTAGTGTTATGGGGCTCCTACACTGCCCATGTACCATTAGTAATGCTAGCTTGTGTCTTCCTTGGAGTAAAGATATGGGTATTAATAATTCATCGTCAAACATTGACCTCACCATAAACTTCAATATATGTGCTACATGTATGCCCCATAACATCCCAATGACCAAAATACATCAAAATAGTGATCAATCTAAATATGGTTTTAAAAGGGGACCACTCCCTAGTTTGATATATAATAATGGGGACCATTGCCAAAATATTAAACTCACTATCCTTTATGTTAATGTAATTTTCATCACCCCCTTGTATTGGCCATATGTTCAGGTTATTAAAGATTTTGCCAGTGGTGAAATCAAGCAAGCATCAAGTCTCTTTGACTGCGATGTCACACTTGAGGAATATCTGATGAAAAGCTACTATAAAACAGCCTCTTTAATTGCTGCAAGCACCAAAGGTGCTGCCATATTTAGTGGAGTTGACGGAGATGTATGTGCGCAGATGTTTGAATTTGGAAAGAACCTGGGTTTATCATTCCAAGTTGTTGATGATGTTTTAGATTTTACTCAGTCGGAGGAACAGTTAGGGAAGCCTGCTGGCCTTGACCTAGCAAAGGGAAACCTTACTGCTCCAGTCATTTTTGCTTTAGAAAGGGAACAAAAACTCAGAGAGATCATCGACTCCGAGTTCAGTGATGATGGTTCCTTTGATGAGGCTGTTAAATTGATTATTAAATGTGGAGGGATCAACAGAGCACTAGAACTAGCAAAGGAAAAAGCTGATCGGGCATTGCAGAACCTCAAATGCCTTCCTCTGAATGAGTTCAGATCTTCGCTCGAGGGGATGGTAAGGTATAATCTTGAACGGATAGATTGATGGTGGCAACTGTAAATTAGTCCAAGCATTGCCTTGCATTTATTGCTTCTCACCTCGAGAAGTCTTAAGAAAATCCTTTCAATCTCTACTACAATAAGTGCTTTTGCACTGATATTTATATCTATACTAGCTGAGTCGGGCTGTTTACTGATACTTTACATATGCACACAAAGTTGTTGGGTTATGATGGCAACACCAATTTTAAACTCTGCTTGAGGTGCAGCCTGGCCAGATGGGCTAAAAGAAAATTTATATGTAATATCTGATTTATCATTAGTCCATTGTAGCTAGTTTTTGAAAGTAAACCAGCTTGGACGACTGATCAGGAACTTACTGCAAACTTCTGAATGCTGTACAAGTATCACCTGTATGTTGCTTGTAATTTGAATAATCATTACAAAAAAGTTTATCTTTGCTTAAATGATTGAACTGCAATCTCGCTAAGTAATTGAAAGTTCTTTGATGATTTGTACAGCCAGTTTTGATACATGATGAGGAATTATATGTTGGCATGAGTTGTGCTTAATAATAGGAGATTTGATCTTTCTTTTAATTATGGCTAATTATGGCATGAGTTGTGCTTAATTGATCCCTGATTGATACTGTAATTATAGTTTCCATGTAATAGTTGTAATTAGATCAATTTGTATGTGAATAGATCAATTAGGTTATTCTTTCCTAACTTAGTTTCTTGTTGTACCTCTATATATATATTTTCCTCCAGAGATGAATACATTAAAAAAAAACCTCTCCACCATTGTTTTAGTTCTCCACCATTGTTTTAGTCATCATGATATCAGAGCAGGAATAATTCTATTTTGAATTGTCTCTAAATTGCAAACATGTTCTTGCTTTAATCCTAGATCTTTAGGGTTTGACATTTTCTTTTCTATCTTAAACCACTACAATATACTTTTGTTGCTACCCTGAATTTTTTTACAAAATGGTCATCAAACAATAAGGCCGTGCCCTGGAGGCTTACTATGAAGAACTACAAACAATATGGCAGAAACTTGATGCTATCTATCCTCCTCAAATCAAGAATGAAATTGATCTTTGTACTAATTTAGCAACTGTCACAAATTTTTATGTTTACATCTTATTGGCAGGATTAGATTCTCATCTTGATGCAACTCGAGCCCATGTACTTTGTTCTGATCGATGTCCAAACTTATGCCATGATTTGGGAGGAGGATATCTGCCTGAAAACTATGAGTAAGGAAAAGGCCAGTGGTAGTGCACATAAAGGAAAAACAAGCAACTCATATAAACACTTCTTCAAATCTAGCTAAAGATGAACGCAAGTGTACTCATTGTGGTAAGAATAACCATACAGTGGCAAATGTTGGACGATACATGGTCGACCTGATTGGGCAGATGAACTTATTGTTAAAAAAAAACAAAAATGCAGAGCATCCCTTGCTACTACTTCAACCACTGCAAATGGAGATGAGGCCAAGTCAGGTAGGTATGTTTCTTTATGCTTTATGTACTTCTACTTCTATTTGTGGTAATGCATGGATAGTTGACACTGGAGCAACATATCATATGACTAATAACCCTAAGAAATTCACTACCTTCACTAAAATCTATTGAAATTATGTTGTTAAAACGACCAATGGTCAGTTAACCTCTATTACTAGTATTGGAACCGTTGAGCTTATACCCAACATCATATTCTCCACTGTTTTTCTTGTTCCCACTTTAGAGAATGATTTATTCTATTCTCTAAACTTATGACTGCATATTCCTATCGTATTTTTTCCCAAATCATTGCATTTTTTTTCAGGACCCTCATACTCAGGAGGATATGGGACGTGGTTTTAAGAGTAAGGACTTGTGGTACTTTCATGGCTCAAAGTTGAATATTGCAGCAAACCAAACTAGTAAGCACTCATTGGAGAATCAAAAGTTGATTTGGTTAAGGCATCAAAACTTAGGACATCCATCTTTTGGCTATTTAAAACATTTTTTACCTACTTTGTTTCAATCTTTTGAAAATGAATTCAAAGGTGCTACTTGTGTGATTTGTGTTTTGGATAAAAGTCATCTTACTTTTCTCCATTGAGTAAGAATAAAACATTTATGCCATTTACTTTGATTAATTCGGATGTATGGGACCCCTTTCAACATTCCAGTTCTGCTAGTAAGCAATGGTTTATTATCTTTATTGATGACTGCACTCGAATTACCTGGAGTTATTTACTTAAGCACAAGAGTGATGTGGCTAGTGTTGTTAAAAAATTCTGCACTGTGGTCCACACTCAAATTTTTACAACTATCAAAGTGTAGCGGCCAGATAATAGAGGCGAATATCTCAAATAACAATGGTGGTGAATATCTCACAAATGACCTTGTTGTTTTCTTTCGATCACAAGACATCATTTATCAAACATCTTGTAGTAATACACCATAGCAAATGGTGTTGGCGAACATCGCAATCGTCAACTTCTAAAGGTTACTCGAGCTTTCTTATTTGATAATAATGTTCGTTAGTATTTGTGGGGTGATTCTTTGCTATCTACTGTGTATTTTATTAATCAAGTTCTTTTTATAGTGTTCTTGCATTTCAAACTCCACTTCAGATCCTCACTGCAAAAATATCAAATATGCCCCCTTGTGTCTAATATCTCTCCCAAAGTTTTTTGGAGTATGTTGCTAATGTCCATGTTCACTCTCATCAACGTGAAAAACTATCGCCTCGGGACTGTCAAATGTGTTTTTGTGGGATATGCCTCATCAGAAGGGATATCATTGTTATCATCTATCTACTCAAAAGATGTATGTCACTGTGAATGTTATATTCAACGAAAATTTTGGCCTATTTCTCTGCCAATGGCTCCTTTCTTCAGGGGGAGATGGCTGGTGTTTTTGAAGAGAATAGCCGCCATGATGATATATCCTTATTGTTGTTAGATCTCTTCCAAATGATCATAGACATGATATTCTAGATACCGAGAACTCTCTAGAAGGAGAAAATAGTTCGACAACATGTCCAAATATCGTTCGCTGCTAAAAGTTTCCCTCTCTCTCCACAACACGTTCAATCTACTCCTAAGAATGAGATGCTTTCTGAACCTGATAATACTCAAAATGAAACCATTGATGTCACCCTTCCTCCAAATCACAGCCGCCACAGACCATTGCCACTTCCATTAGACCCAACTTGCAACCCCTCCTCCTTGCAACAGTAAACCGTCGCAGCCCTTATCCATCAAACCCAGTCACAAATCTCGCCAGACCACCTTCTTCTTCCACTGAGTACAATTTCTCCATCGCACAACCACACATCAGAGATCTCACCTCGCCTCCATCCATCCATCGCAGACACAGTCCATCCACTGATCGATCCATCATCTCGCACAACCCCAGCCTTAACCAGCCACGCACTAGACAACCAATCCCTTGCTCACCGTCCTTTCATCACCACCGCAGATCTCTCTCGCCTCCTTCCATATTGCAGCACTTCACACAAACCCCATCTGGCACCTCCTTCAACCACCTTCACTTTCTCTCTCTTTCTGGAAATCTCTTCTCAAGCAACAAGGAACATAACAGATAGCACAACAAAAACATACGATAGATCATGAGGAAGAAGAAGAGATTTTATTCTCCTCACTCCATTATGTGCACCCCAGAACCACACTCTGCAACACCACGGGCCAGGCGACAACATTTTCTCTCTCAAATTTTTTCTCTTTTAATTTGATTTTTGATTGTTAATTATGGACTATTATTTGAACATGATTAATATGTTAGCTAAACCCCCTTTAGCTAGGGCGGATTCGAAGCCTCGAACATGTGTTTTATGAATCAATTAAATTCAATCTTTCCTTGTTGATTAGTGATTGTATTTTTCTTAACTGCTTTATAGAGATCTTGTCTATATATGTTTGTTAAGGTGGCAACCTTAGTAAGCATGCTAGAATTTGGTGCTAGAGTATAGGAAAATTTCACCTAATCGTTATAATTATGTACTCACAAGCAGTAAATACCAAAAAATGTTGGCAATGTTAAGTAAAAACCTAGGTTAAGAACAAGATGTTGATCATTATTGTAATTACCTAGTTAATGTTCATATTTTTCAAAAAACTTAATGATCTTGGATTGTTATCTAACTTGTGATTCCTGATTAGATAACATGAAAACAATAGTTTGAAAGCGACGCTTAGTTTAAAACTACAAATT
The DNA here is from genome assembly GCA_963556465.1 of Berberis vulgaris. NCBI lineage: Eukaryota > Viridiplantae > Streptophyta > Magnoliopsida > Ranunculales > Berberidaceae > Berberis > Berberis vulgaris. Next base: position 36,428,224 of record OY747129.1, on the reverse strand, counting down.
TGAGAAAATAATAAGATTAATGCAGTGAGGTCACGATTAATCTTGAGCATTGTCTTTTATGACATAGTAAGGGCTTTTTGAATATTAATTCATGAGCATATGTTTGGTGTGTGGAGATAAACCCTTAGCTAATTTCTCACCATCTACTTCTCAATTTTTTATTAGTCTTACAACTATTTTCTTAGTTTAAAATTAGAAAACCAATCCCCCAATATTTTATTAGTTAGTTTGTTAGTCGTCTTTTAGTTACCTCTTAGTGTTAGTTAGCAAACCTTCGAATCTCCGGTCTAGAACGATTCCTACTTATTTTTTACTACGACTACAAAGCAGGGTATTAAGTTGTGTGCTAATAAAATAGTGCATCACATGCATTGCCTCATTTTTTCAAATTTTTTTGTTTTTTATTAATTTATTTTGAATGAAGAGAAGGAAAATTGTGGATGGACATAACAGGTGCTTGGACAAAATGGGTTGGCTAGGATTAGACATAAAGTGTAAATAAGTCTGAAAAATTATGTTTAGATGAAGGGTTTTATATTCTTTGTGGTAATTTGTTGGGTTAAAGAGAAAACCTAAAGCTAAGTTTTTGTTTAATTCGTAATACAAGACAACTCTGCGCAGTCTTAGGTTTTTCAGTGGATCAAGACCTTCCAATAGTCAAAATTCATTCAAATTAAATCCGTAGGTTCACAACACATGTATGAGAAATATAACATTGGCTTGGAGTTCATCCAACATTTAGATTTCCATCGAGGCAAGAAAAACGCCATTGGTCGGATTATAAAAACCCTAAAATTTTTGCAAAGTTTGTTTCACAATGTTATTTATATTATCCCCACCTATGATTTGTGGGCTTACTAGCATGAGGCTCCTACTCTTTTTAGAGTTTCGAATCCGAATTTTGAAGGCGAACCTTCTTCGAAGAAAATGAAGCTCCCAAAGGTTAAGATTCTTAGCTCGTCAAGGAGGGCGGAGTTGAATGAGACACTTTCTTCTTCTATAATTTCAAAAAAGTCTCGCATCGTGCCTAAGCCTGTTTCTGAATGGTCACCCTCTGCAGAGGGGGCCCGCAAAGTTACAGGGCAATATCTTGATTCGTCCGTTGGGGCGAAAGCTGTTGTGTCCTAGGGGCATGATGCTCGGGTGAAAGGTCTCATTTCCCTTTCTGACTTGGAAAAGGCATATCTGCAAATGGTGGGATTGAAAATGCAACGAAGCTGAGCACTGAGCCAGCAAAGGCTATGAACAACCTGTTGCTGCAGGCGGGTACGACAGTTTCGTCTGATGCGGGTCAGACTCGTCTTTTTCATTGGAAGACTTTGGGCATAACCCCTCCTTGGATTGCGAGTCTTCTCAGCCAGGAAAAGAGTCACCTGACCGTCATCCCTATGGCGAAAGGTCCCCTCCATGTCACCTGAATTGTCTTTTGTCTCGATCTCGACCTCAGATTGAGGTGACGTGGGTTCGAGAGATAATTCCCTTTTGTTTCCCCCGTCAATTGCTTATTCCAAATGGGCTCGTGAAAGAGAGCCGATCGTTGTGAGTAAGGGAAAAGTGGTGGAGGAGGGTCTTGATGTTGTGAAGACAGCGAGGGTGGTGTTGGCGTGATTTCGGTCCCAATGGACCTCCACTCGGATGCGCGGATCAATTTATTCACCTTGGATGTGGTAAAGATGAGCAACCAGGCATGGCATCAGAAGGTTGATATTTCTTATGCCTCCAGAAGGCATATCAAGAGATGGAATAACTGGCTGGCCATTGCTGGGACGAAAATTGAAGCTGCTCATGAGAGAGTGTATACCATGGAGGGAGTCTTTGCGAATTTTCAGAAGTCGTATTCTGACGCTATTCACAAAATCGAATCATTGAAAAACAGTTTGAAAGTCAAAGGCTTGTTCAATCGGATGTTGACATGGAGGCTTGGCAGACGAGATCGAAGGCTCAGAGGGTCCGATTGGAATCACTTGAGTCTGATTTGGCAGAGGCGGTGTCGCAAGGGACGGGTTGGGGGCAAAAATGAGTCGTGTCCGTCGTGACTTAAAACTTGCTCATAAGACTGCAACCAGAGCGTAGGCTCTGATTGTAGAGAAGGCCAAGAAGGAGTCTAAGTGGATTGTCCGATATCAGCAATTGGAGGCTGATGTAGATTTTAATGCCAAGAGCATGAAGACAACATAAGAGAAACTCCTCCTGGCGCAAAATGAACTTAGCGTAGTCAAGGACAATCTGAGTACTGAACAGTCCAAAGCTGACGCCCTGTCAGGCAAACTGAAGCAGTTGGACTAAGAACTTGCAGAGTCAAGAGTACGCGAGGAGAAGCTCTTGAAGACTTAGGGAACGTTCGAGTTCAGCAGAGTTGTGAAATGAAGACTGGAGCTGTTGAAACTGATGAAAGAGGAGCATGCAGATTGGGACCTCCCCTACTACAGAGAGGTGTCCTTTGCAAAGTTTGGAAAAGCCTCCGATCAATTAGAAGAAGAGGGTGACCCAGATCAGGGTGTTCGAGCGGCAACGCGCGTAGACGCATCCCCTGTTTCTTCTCCCGCCAAGTGAAGCTCCACTGTGTCTGAACCTCCTCCTAACGAGGAGTAAACTCTGTATTTTTGGGATCATCAATGAAATATGATACGTTGAGCAACACTTTGAACTTGTATTTTCTTTGGCTTTTTTGTTTTGTCTTATCATGGTGTTAGTCTTTAGACAAGAGATTTTACTGAGTCCGGAAACCGTAGGGTTGATCTACTGATGAGAGTTTAGACCGCTTATATTGCGATAGTTTAAGCAACCCTGGTTTGTACTCTTTAGGGATCGAAAAGTTGTCTCGACCAAATCCTGTAAGTTGGCTAAACTCCGTGCGAGGTAATAATCTTGGATGGTGATAGATCATTCAAAATCGTCATGTTTTTTATTCCTCAAGCCATTGTAATCCGCATTTGGCAGACTATGGTGTAGATTGGACCAGCAACTATATCGCTAGTCTAAGAGAACTGGGCAAACTGTGGTCAAGCATGTGCATCACTCTGAGTGGTCGGACGGTGATCCTGGCGAGTTGTGTGAGTTAAGCTTCATGAGCTTTGACATAACTTTCGCATTTAAAACCATCTCCATCCACTCCTGGCGGACTAGGTCTCAGATTGAACTAGAAGTTATCGTTGCCGATCGTAACTGACTAAACTTTGGCAAGGTTCGGCGATCATTGTCAGTGGTTGGACAATGATCCTTGGCAAGACATCTTGATTAGGCTTTATGAGCTCTAACTAGACTCCCACTTTCTAAGCCATTTTCATCTGCGCTTGGTGAACTATGGTCTTAGAGTGGACCAGAAGTTATCGTCATCAGTCGAAACTGGCTAAACTTTGGTCGGGTGCGGCAACCATTATCTGTAGTTGGACAACGATCCCTGACAAGTCATCTTGATCAGGCGTTAAGAGCGCTGCCGAGACTCCCACTTTCTAAACCATCGTCATCCATTTTGAGTGGACTAGGCGTTAGAGTGGACTAGAAATTATTGTCACCAGTTGGAACTAACTAAACTTTGATCGAGTTTGGGGACCATTGTCTTTAGTTGGACAATGATCCCTGGCAACCCATCTTGATCAGGTGTCGAAACCGCTGACTAGACTCCCTTTTTATAAGTTGTCGTCATCTGTTTGTAGTGGACTAGGCGTTAGAACGAACCAAAAGCTATTGTCATCAACTCAAACTGACTAAACTTTGGTCAGGTTTGGCGACCATTGTCTGTAGTTGGACAATGATCCCTGCAAGCCATCTTGATCAGGCATCGAGAGCATTGACTAGACTCCCACTTTCTAAGCCATCATCATTCATTTGTAGCGTACTAGGCGTTAGAGTGGACCAGAAGCTATCATCATCAGTTAGAATTGACTCAAATTTGGTAGGGTTCGGCGACCATTGTCTGTAGTTGGACAATGATCCTTGGCAAGCCATCTTGATCAGGCCTTGAGAATGCTGACTATACTCCAACTTTCTAAGCCATTGTCATCCGTTTGTAGCGTATTAGGCGTTAGAGTGGACTAGAAGCTTTCATCATCAGTCGGAATTGACAAAACTGTGGTCGGGTTCGGCGACCATTGCCTGTAGTTGGACAATGATCTCTGGAAAGCCATCTTGATCCGGCGTTGAGAGCGCTAACTAGGCTTCCACTTTCTAAGCCATTGTCATCCGCTCTTAGCATACTAGGCGTTAGAGCGGACCAAACGCTATCGTCAACAGTCAAAACTGACTAAACTTTGGTCGGGTTCAGTGACCATTGTTTGGAGTTGGACAATGATCCTTGGCAAGCCATCTTGATCAGGCATCGAGAGCGCTGACTAGACTCTCACTTTCTAAGCCATTGTCATCCGCTCTTAGCGAACTAGGCATTAAAACGGACCGGAAGTTATCGCCATCAGTCAGAATAGACTAAACTTTAGTCGGGTTTGGCCACCGCTTGGCCTTGGGAGTATAAGTATAACTTGGGTGTCCTGGCTTACCTACTTCGCCTAATAATCCGACACGGGGGTGGATTAGCAAGTTTGATTCTGGAATCGGGTCTCAATAGATTGTTCGGGCTGAGTTTCAACCAGATTTGATGGAAAATGACAGAACTTTAATAGAGTGCGTACGGATTTATTGACAATATCTCTATAGGTGTGCTCTACACTCCGTGGGTGCTTAAGGCTTTCGCCGCTTGCGTTTGAGTATGTACTAGGCCATTCTTTGTCTTTTGTGTTGGCTCTGAACCGGCGCTCATTTGGGCCCACTAGTTGGCTTGGCTCTGTTGACGAGATCCCCGTGCCACATGTATGACATAGATTTCAATACGGTTTAGTATCGGTTACTCCCCCGATTTAATTGGGTTGTGTGCAATGTCATTAATTCAATGAATGTGGACTTGTGCATTTGCAATGGGAACAGTTGCCTCCTTATTTTTCGTACAACATTTAATGCTGACATAACTTCTGGGTGACCTCATTTCATGAACTGTCACGCTTATATATAGGCTGGTTTTCACCATTCAAGCATTGCCATGAATGCTGTAAAGCATGTTCTTCAAATGCATCTTTCCAGAAAATATGTTTTGGGGTTTCCAAGGAAGATTTTCTTTGTTGGAGTCTTCGAATGTTCTGACATTTGTAGCAATGAGTCTTGACACCACCTGATTTGGGTGTGCATCTAATTGGTTCAATGGAACCTTGTAATTTCTTCTTACATTGCGAAGAAGAGTCACAGACTCTTCCTCAGAGGTCAAGTTTGTCTTCCATTTTTCGGTGCTCCAAAAGAGTCTCTCGCCATCCAGTTTGGGAGATGATAGCCACAACCAACCTTGGGTTGCTGCTCTTACTGTATCTACTGGGATTCACTCGTGATGCCAAAGCTGAAAGGTAGATTGGCGGAGCGAAGCTCTGGTGGACGCGGCCTGCGGTCCTGGGGTGCTAACTCTACATAACTCCAGTCTTCCCTCTTTTGAGGGACATCCCCATTAGCCTACTTTTAAATCGTCCTTGCAAGGCAGTTCAACAGATAAAATTATCAAGCGCGTACCTACAGCCTATAACATGTTTGGGTACTTTTGCTTTCACTTTCGAATCCTCTTCTCAAGGTAGATTGGCGGAGCGAAGTCTTGGCATGCATTTCAGCGAATCCATACTCGTGTCGGACTTAGATACTTGTAGTGTATAAACTTTAGTACTAGTTAGTTGGACAAGCTTTGTAACAACTTTATTAGTAATCAATAAAGTTTGTTTTCTATAATTCGCATTTTATTCCTTGAACAAGTCTGTATCATATTGGCTTGGGCGAACAATTCTTCTAGACTAAAAAAAAAACAATATGATAGTTTGACTCTGAGCGGGGACTAAGCTAATCTGGCCCTGAAGGAGATGCGCATGGTCCTAACTCAGATTGTGTAGCTCCCTTGGCGAAGTGTCACATTTCGCCAACGATAATGAAGTTACTAAAAAGTAAACTTTGTGCGAGCGGGTCGTTCCTCACTGGTTATGAGCTTTCGGAGTAGGCACCGGTTTGTCCAAGTGTTGCTACTCAGCTTTGTATTAAACTGGAATGACAGATGGATGACATTTCCAGTGCTGATTTTGACTCATCGAATAGTTGAGTCTCGGTTGTCGGAGGTTTGCCTTTGTCCGTATTAGCTTGGTTGCATTCGGAGGTGGCACTAGCTAGCGTGTGTGGCTGTGGACATTGGGTCTTCCCCTTAGACTGATTATAGTTTCTTCCGTGCGGGGTAATTCTCCCCTCTTATTTGGGCACGGCCTCTGATATGTTTGTCCCGCGGGCTCGAGCTATAATTGCTAACAATCCAGTTGTTTTTGCACTACATAGTGATAGTTTATAGCTGAAGGTTGGTCTCCTTGAATGTTGCCTTTTGCCTAATTGGCAGTGTACTTGATGCATTGGTGAAAAGTGGAAACTACCAACCTCCATCTGATGGAGCCAAGGCTTTCCCAAGATGATGATGTAGGTGGATGGGGGCATCAACCACCATGAATTTCGGGAAAAGGACTTTCTGTAGTTGTGGCTTTCCCGCCACTAATGTTAATATGATCTTCCCGATAGGGAAGCACTTCTCTCCGTTAAACCCGATCATCAGGTCACTGGCGAGTGTCAAGTTCTCCTCTTTGAGCTGCATATTGTAGAATGCGTTGAGGAACAGGACATTTAGAGAGCTTATTGTGTCTACCAATGCCTTTTTCACTTCCCACTTTGCTAAAAAGACCGAGATGACCAGGGCGTCATTGTGGGGAGAATGGATGCCTTGGAAGTCATTTATGTGAATGTCAGCAAAGGAATTGGGCTCTAAATACGTGCATATTGCACTCGTCGATCCTCGTAGGTGGGCTACGCTTGCAACTCGAGGAGCATTCTTTTTTGGGACCTGTTGGATTGCTCACCTTCTGAGTCGACCTCGTGAAGGACATATATGATGCCAGGAGCTTATTTCTCTATATTTGTTATGACATCTTCCCTTTTCTTTGCCCGGTCTTGTATTTTTCTGATCTCAAGAATTCTTTGAGCTTGCCCTTCTTGATCCAATACTCAATCTCGCTTCTGTGACTTTTGCAATCTTCGGTATCGTGGCTGCCTTCCTTGTAAAAGGAGCATTATTTGATATTATCACGTCGGGAGGGATCTCCTTGCTGTATGGCATGCCACTTCATGTCTCCCCAATTCTTAATGGTGTTGAGGACGTCGGACTGGCTGGAGTTGTGGGAAGTGACAGATTTGGACCCGACAAAGTTGGAGGCCTTATCTTGCCTTGTGCGGCCAGAATCTGGCTTGCTATCATTCCGCTTCCTCTTATTTAAGTCATCGTCCTCCTGTTTCTTTCCCTCCTTCTTGTCTTTGGGACCAGAGAGTTTCTTTTCAGCTTCTGCTTCATTTTTGGCAGACAACATCTCATCGATAGTGATGTATTTCTTGGTGCTCTTCAGTAAGTCCGCCATGTCATTCGGAGGCTCCAGAGTGAGGAAGTTGTATAACCAACCTTTTCTCAGATCCGAGGTGAAGGTTGTGACCTAGGTGTCATCGCTGCAGCTGTTGATGAGAATTAACTCATCATTGAAGCGTGTGACGTACTCCCTCATTATCTCGTTTGGCTTCTGTTTGAGGGTGAGCAGGTAATGTAGGCCCTTCCTGATCAGTTGGATGCCGACAAAGCGGGTGAGAAACACTTTGGCCAGCGTCCAGAATGAGTCAATAGACTTTGGAGGGAGACTGTGCAACCAGGTTAGCATTGATTTCTTTAGGCTGGTAAGGAATGACCGGCACATTACTGCTTCAGAACCTTCTTTTAGCGGCATCACATTACTAGCATAAGTGGTCGAATGGGTTTGTTGTCCTGTCATAAAACTCCATATTTGGTGAGTTGAACTTTTTTGGCAGTGGCTCGTTCATGATGTGATCCATGAACAAAGGGACAGTGAGGATGTACAACACGTCTGGATTGGTGGCCCCAAGTCGAAAAAGGTTCTGCGAGGCGAGTTTGTCGGCCCTAAACGCCGGGTCTCTGTTGGCGCTCCTCTGCCCTTGGTCCACTGAGAACCAATAAGGGCAAAATGGTTTCCCTGAACGTCCTCTCTGGTGTTTGCTGGTGATAGGGCTCTTTGCAGTTCTCTGTCTCGTTCTGTAGGTGAAGGGTTATGATGAGTAAGTATTTCCATCGCTCGAGCGATTTGTTGCACTTGGGCTGTCAGTCGATCCACCCTAGAGTATGTCGTGGCACCCACCGGCGCGAGGGTTCGGGTTTGTTCCCCCCGCAGGGCCGGGGCCGTCGATATGAGCGTTCGAGTTCTCAACGATTTCTCCATTATTGCGAGATCTCGTGGTTACCATCTTTCTGGACTGTAAGGACGGGGTGTTATCGTTGTTTTCTTTGGAACTTTGTCGTTCCCCATGGACGACACCAATTAGATGGTGTCGATTCCTATTCTCCTTGACCTTAACCTGCATACGAAACACACGTGAGCCAAAGACCACCGTTGTGGCGGCCGATGGCACTTCGATGCTTAAGTCAGACAAGGCTTGAGAAAAGTGTAATGCTGTAAATTGGGTTCTATAGCGTACCTTTGTTCCTTAACCGTGTGGCCTATTTATCATGCAAGAGTCCTTGTTCGGCTAGGCCTTTAGTGGCGTAATTTAGGGAAAGACATCTTGCTGGAAATCTTTTTTTTTGTTAGGAGTCGTCCATGTAGGAGAGTTTCCCTACACAACTTGTGCTCCTAGATCTGCGAGAGATTCTTCCCTTGTGGAGTGTTGTCTATGCTGGAGAGTTTCATGCACAACTTATAGTTCGGTATTTGTTTCTTGATAGAAGTCAGTGTATAGTTGGCCTACCCATCTTAGGTCGATCCCCCAGATACTTACCTTATTAGGTCTTACGAGTATTGGGCTTGACCATGTGACGCATGGGCTTAATCGGGCGCTATTGTTTGGGTCCAACCTCCTGGACCCTTTCTCAGTGGGCTTCGTGTGGTTTGGGCTTTGCCAGATTGGGCACGCAATTAGGCCTGCTTTGCTCTGTTGACGAGATCATCATGACACGTTTATGGCCCGAATTATTGAACGGTTTGGTGTATCGTCAAGCTATAAGTTTACTTTCTTTACCAATAACTTGATGCAGAAAAGAAGCTTTTTTTTTCACTAGTAAACAAATCTAGTATATGACTTGCTTCATTTCTGGTACCAGGCTTATTGGGACTTATACCATCGTAACAGTATCTGACACCTATAAACATTGGGCTTAAATGAGTTAGATCAATAAAAGGGGGCCTGACTTGGTGTTCAAATTCAGAGTATGACCCACTGATTGGACTGGCTGGCAAATTTGATTTCGTGTAGAAAAAAATATTCCAATCACCCTTCTAGGTCACTAACATCACCATCGAACCGGCTTTCAAACTAGCGTTTCTTTTCTCCTCTCCCTTATCCATCATGAGTACTTTAATGTCCATATCATCTGCATAGCCTTACAATTGTCTCAAGTGTTTCTATATGCCAACCATCTTCTCACCTCCTTGATATCCGGAATGACCAAGTTGCCCTTGTGTTCTTCCTTTGATTTCCCTAGCTAAAAAAAATCTCTTTGGGTGTTTTCGATTCATTAATAGAAAGCCACACCAAGGGTTACCTCACTTGGCGCTTCAATCCAACTTAAAGCTTCCTCCTTTGAAGTCCAAACCTAGGGTTGGAAATGGGGCGGATTTTCACATATATCCGCCCCACCCTGCCTTTAATGGGGCGGATTCGGAGATCCAAATGATATCGGTCACGAATTCAAAGTGGATACAGATTTGGCTATATTCGCCCCGCAAATATCCTTCTATGTATAGGGTGAACCTTGTGAGTACATACTCCAACATCATTATTAGGCTTTCAATACTCAAGGAGTACAAACTCCCCAAGTCTATCACATCTTCTCTCTCACATTCTCAATCTTTTATAAATTATTAAATTTTCAAAAGGCCCCTAAATCCCTCTACTCTCTTTCTCTATGAATTTTTAGATCTGTGTCGCAGTCTGCTTCCTTCTCCCTCATGGTTGCCACACAACTAGACTACACTGGTGCCAAGGATTGTGATTTCGTTTTTTGAGTTAATTTCGATCTCCTGATTTTAAGAAATATTTCGTTTTGTGTAGAAAAACGTAAAAATTTTGGTTGTGATTTTGAATTTAACAGTATAAGCTATGCATTTTATACTTTTAAATACTAGATAAAAGTCTCACACGACTCGTAGTATCATACAAACTAAATATTACATAAGAATCACTCACATAACAAACTTTTGATACTAAAAGAATATTATAGCATGTTAAAATATACAGAGATTAAAATATTTATTTCTTTTCTAAAGAAAATTTTAACATATTTTCGAAAGAGATTTCGGTAACTTCAAAATAAGAAATATTTCATGAAATTTCAGCATATTTTGAGAAATCACATTCCTTGACAGGTGCTACTTCTTCTTCAAGTCTCTATTTCATCAAATCTCCCTTTCAACAGTTACACTTCATCACTTGACCAACAAAGCCATCTAATGTGGTTAATCAGGGATATCAACTTAATACCATCAGTTGACGAATTTCAACTTGATCAGTCCTTGCAGGATCCATAACTAAGAGAAGGGCTTCGACCGCCATGAGAGCAAGTAAAGTCAAGTACTAGCTAGCAAAAATTTTGATATAGGATTTGGATTCAATCGATCATCGCGATGACTACTATTATTACTTATTAGGACTGTAGTGGTGAGAGTGGGGAGCATATGAAGGAGATGATGACTTGCGATGGTAGTAGTGACTCTCGGAAGGAATCTCAACCGTGAGAGTTTTGGTGGGTGAAATCAGTTCTCATAGTTACTCTGGACATCGTGAAGGAGAAGAAAAACAAGGGAAAAATGGGAAAGTTGAATAACTATTGGATTATAAAAACTTTGCCCCATTGTAAAGACTATATGTGAGACCCTGGAGTGGGCGGACCTGAGGGTGAGGATGAGGGTTGGAGCCCAATAGGCCCGAGAGAGGTTGGACGAGCTACAAAGGGGGACATAGTCCCACATCGCCTGGATGTGGGAGGGGGATGTGCTCCTTATGTGCGAGGTTGGATCCCCATAGTAAGAGGCATTTTAAAGTCGTGCGGGCCGGTTGGGCCTAGAGCAGACAATATCTTACTGTGCGGATCGGGTCGTTACAGAATGGTATCAGAGCCTGACTCAGCCGAAAGTGTGCCAACGTGGACGTTGGGCCCTAAGGGAGTGGACTGTGAGACCCTAGAGTGGGCGGACCTGAGGGTGAGGGTTGGAGCCCAATAGGCCCGAGAGATTGGACGAGCTACAAAGGGGGACATAGTCCCACATTGCCTGGGTGCGGGCGGGGGATGTGCTACTTATGTGCGAGGTCGGATCCCCATAGTAAGAGGCCTTTTAAAGCCGTGCGGGTCGGTTGGGCCCAGAGCGGACAATATCTTACTGTGCGGATCGGGTCGTTACAGAATGGTATCAGAGCCTGACCCAGTCAGAAGTGTGCCAACGTGGATGTTGGGCCCTAAGGGCAATGGACTGTGAGACCCTGGAATAGGTGAACCTGAGGGTGAGGGTGAGGGTTAGAGCCCAATAGGCCCAAGAGGGGTTGGAGGAGCTACAAAGGGGGACATAGTCCCACATTGCCTGGGTGTGGGAGGGGGATATGCTACTTATGTGCGAGGTCGGATCCCCATAGTAAGAGGCCTTTTAAAGCCGTGCGAGTCGGTTGGGCCCAGAGCGGACAATATCTTACTGTGCGGATCGGGTCGTTATAGAATGGTATTAGAGCCTGACCCAGCCGGAAGTGTGCCAATGTGGACGTTGGGCCCTAAGGGAAGTGGAGTGTGAGACCTTGGAGTGGGCGGATCTGAAGGTGAGAGTGAGGGTGAGGGTTGGAGCCTAATAGGCCCAAGAGGGGTTGGACGAGCTACAAAGGGGGACATAGTCCCATGTCGCCTGGGTGCGGGAGGGGGAATGAGCTACTTATGTGCGAGGTCGGATCCCATTGTACGACGCGTTTTAAAGCCGTGCGGGCTGGTTGGGCCCAGAGCGAACAATTTCCTACTGTGTGAATCGGGTCGTTACAATGTACGATCTCTCTTTCCGGGTTAGAGAAGCAGCGGCTCTATCTCTCTCGTCCGATTTCTTTGTTGGTCTGATTTTGAAAGAGATTGAGCTCCATTCCTAAGGAATTTTAGGGATGCAGGTGAAGTGTTAGATCTGGAGAAAATGGAGGGGGTTTGATCTTAAGACAGTTTAGTTTACTTTTTTAATTTTCAAAAGGGACGGGGCCGATAACCGCCATTCGTGATGGAGCGTGGATGTTTTAAAAAATAATAAACGGTTATCTATTGTGGATTTGGGGATCCGCGATCCCTGACGGGGCAATGATGGATTTTCCCAAACCTGCCCCAATCTGCCCCTTTGCCATTCCTAGCCGAACCCCAAAGAATGGGAGTCCTGTAACACTCGATGAGAATAACAATGAGAGTATTTTGTGGAATTAAGATAGGATTCAACGGATCGCCTTCAATTTTCTCGACCCCAACCTGGAATTGCTAATAGGAGCATATTTATGCGATTTTATTGAATTGTAACTATATATATTTTTTGCTATTTCTTGTTAATTTTGGTAGTAATTCGTGTTTTTTTGCTTGTGTAGGTTGCAATAACAAGATTCCAAAATAGAAGCTAAGTGGTGAAAATTGATTTGAATTAGGAAAACGTATTGCAAAAGGAAACTACGCAGAGATGGAAACCTAGAGAAAATGGTTATAAAGGGAACAATACATGCTTTCGAGAGATCACCCCTCATCGCAATCATGCAACCGCAAGCTTCAATCCACAGTCACGCATAGAGCCATCACCGTCCAGATCTTCTCATCCCTCATGTTCTTCGCCATCCATTGTTCATCTCTCTTTCTGTTCATCTTGCAATCCAGCCAACACCACATACCACCACCATCATCACATCATGCACAGAACCCATCACAACACAACCATTGTCGTCCTTCTCTCTCAAAGCCTCTACTGTTACCATCATTCGCTGTCGGTGGCCATCTTCGTCCACCAAATCAACAGCAAGAACAGAGATAGTGAGGAAGAAGAATAGAATTAAAACTATAAAAGAATTAGTTTTAATTCTTACTGCTATCCGCACCCAACATTCTACTTTGCACAACCACGAATCAGACAACATCGTTTCATCTCTAAACTCTTTCTTATTTTAGTTAGGTATTTAATTATGGATTATTATTTGAACATGATTAATATGTCTTGCTAAAACCCCTTTTAGCTTGGGGTGTATTCGAAGCCCCGAACACGTGCTTTATGAATTAATTGAATTCAAAATTTCCCTGCTGATTAGTGATTGTGATTCCATTGTTCCCACAATCTAAATAGTAGGTTTCATACTTTTAAGAATACTTTGTACAAATAGAAAATATTAACAAACTTTATTATTCATGAGATGAGACAGTGCAACATTTTGAGACAACCAGAAGACATTTTGAGGTGCTCCAAGCGAAACGCCACCGCGGCAAAGTTTGGACAACATAGACTCAACGTCATTGGAGACAACATCCACATTTTCTAGCATTTCAACTGTTCTCCAATCTTTGCAAACTCCTCGAAATGCGGCAAGTTCTAGAGGTTTGTGTTATAAAAACAGTAAATCTAATGGAAGATTTTCCCATCCATCAGGTTTGAATTTCCACGAAATGTTTTCGATCACCACTATTATCTCTATTTAGACCCGAAAAGTATCTCAAAATTTCTCTCAGATGCCTTTCTGGTCTCCCCAAATGGTATATTGTGGAAAGATGTCTTTGCATAATTCAACCAATTTATTTTGTTAGCTCTCCCTCCATCTCGTGCATACATCAAGAAAACGAATAAGATAATTTATGTAAAGCCTGCTAAGGTTTTTTTTTTTGGTAAATCACTCCAATCAATTGGATATCACTCAAAACCACCATGCTACAATGAAAACCATAAACCTCAAGGCACATTTTTCATCTCCCTTCTTGACCTCTTTTCAGTAGTAAACATTTATTATCGCTCTAAATGGAACAGATAATGTTGAACAATTTGAACTCTCTACGAATATAATCATTCAACTTGCTGGTGTACTTCATAATTTCTTATATACTTTGATTAAACTTTTGGCATAAGTGTTGTCACTACACTTTGATTAAACTTTCGGTGTAAGTGCTGCCACTTATACCATTTTTTCTCGGTATATCCCATAGGTCAAACTATTCCTAAACAATTATTTGCATGTCAGAATGGTGTTGCTTGGTTGAAAATATATACTCTTTCAAAGTTTTGAGAGCTAGCATTGATTGGACGTCAAGTCCATACACCACGTGAGTCTCCCAATGATGATAGATGTTATGATACCACTTGATACACAACAACTTATGTTATGCATATATAGTAAAAAAGAAGCCACAAACCCAAATATAATAAGGCTCCTAAGAGGAAAATAGTCTTCTCTTGCACATAATCCCTTTCTCTTATGAGATTTTTAGATAGCTTGAATGTTCATGTTTTTCGTCTCATGAAAAAGAAAATAATTACTTTGATGAATGACATTTAACATTGTGAATTAACTTGTGAAATTAGGTGATATTTTGAATTAGTTCTTATTATTTAAGTATAAATATCATAATGAATCTTTTTTTTTACACTTGTTTTCATCGGATATTTCCCATCATACTTTTGTGCCTCTTCCATTAGCTAGTCCTTCCTTCTTGTGCCTTAGATGCCAAAAGGCTTTTGCACTAGAAGTGAAATGTGTTTCCTTGCCAAAAGGCTCACATAGTAACTAGTTGCAGTGTTTAATGGCGGACCTACTAAGGGGTTGGGGGCAGCTGCTTCCTCAACTTTCAGAACATTTTTAGTATATACCTAGCCTTACAAAAAAATTAATTATATAATGTATAATAACGTACAATATGATAATTGTTCATTCAATTGTTTCTACATGTTTTTGTTGGTACAGTGGTTGGAAGTTTATTAGTTTTACTAAACGACCCAAGTTCGATCATCTTGAAGTGGATTTCTTTATGGTTATTGATAATTAATATTCTCTATACATTTTTATGGCTTTTGACAATTACAATTTCTTTGTGCAATTTTATATATATTGCAAACATTAAAAAAAGAATTGTTTGTTCAAACAAAATTTGAGGCTCATAAAAACCATATTTTCTATGAAATTGTATTAGGATCTTTTTATGATCGTAAATTTCAAATTTTTTAAAGCTTTAACTTAGATATTTATCCTAATTTTTTTTTATTTTAGTTATATATTGTAGTTATTATGCTCGTTTGCCTTTGCTAAGGTTATCGGTGTTGTAACCTTATTTTGGCTTAAAATTGGACTACACTGGATTCAATGTGATATATGCAATGTACTTGTTGTGCTAGTTTGTTTGAGTGTAAACAGTTTCCATTATTTTATTTTAAATTTTTTTAGAGAGAAAGTTGCTTGTGTGTTGTTTTTATATGCATGGTTGAGATGTGTATATTTACTTGTGCTGCCCCCGTGTCGTTGGCACAATATGATTTTTTTTCGGATAAACCTCATGACATGCATTCGTTCGTGCCTTCAGCACCATGAACATGCTCACTCTGCCCGATAAATCAGTTGAAAAACATTAAAGTTAAAAATACAAAGTCACTCATTTTACAATATAAAATGTATTTCATAGTTGCCAAAAAAATTTGAAACTGCATACAATGGAAAATACTCAAATACACCCATCTGTAATTTATGTGTACAAATCAAAATAGATTTAGTAAAAAAAAAAAAAAGGAATAAACTTATACTTGAAAGATGAGTAATTGAAAGCAGAAGAGATGAAAGAGTATAAGTGAGGGTTAAGAAAAATTGAAAGAGTGTAAGAGATTGAAATATGAAAAATTGCTTAGGATAATATCGAAGTAGTTCTGATGATTTAACAATCAATTAGATTTTTATTTTTGGGTAAATCATAGTCGCCTTTTATGTCCAACCCCAAACACCATTTTGAATTGTAATATAGACTAGGGTAAACCCCATGTCGTTGACACGATACAAGTTTAACATGATAAATAGAGTTTTTTCTACATAAAGGCCAACTTTAAGTCTCAATCATTAGATGAAACGAATCTCAACAATGAACTATGTTTATCTACAAACTTATCTCTTGGCGTTTTAAGTTCCATGTGATCTTTTAGATTCTTATATTTGGGTAAATCACAACCATCTTTTATCTCCAACCTCAAACATCATTCTGATTTGTAATATAGACTAGGGTATTCCCCGTGCATTCGGCACTTAACTTTGATTAGGGGTATTTTAGTCATATGCGAACATAAATTTTAGCCAAACACTCTCCTCTCCCCCTCTATGTTATCCCTTAGATCTATATATTTTCAATGTATCTTAATATTAAAAATATTTATGCTGTGAAGTGCATTAGATTATAATTATTTTTTAAATGCATACAACATGAAATGTATATTTAAAACTTTAAGCATTCGTATTAATGATTGGTTTCATTGGATAGATATTCAAAAATGTATTTCAACCATACCAAGTTTACTAAAATCTGAAAACTAAGTAGATAGCTATGACGATTTACATTCAAAAAAAAAAACACAATTTTTATCTCTCCACCACATATGCATTCCACCAATTTTATTTATTTATTTATTATTATTATTATTATTTTTTATCAATTTTCTTTGCCCTTCTACTTGCAACTTATTTAACAAAATGTCATTGTTGATATTGAATCTCTACCATCCACATCTTCCCAAACTTTCAATCTTGAGCGCCTTTTATCTCAAACACCATTCTGACTTGTAAGATAAACTAGGGCATTCCCCGTGTCGTTGGCATGATATAAGTTTAACATGATAAATAGAGTTTAGTCTACTTTAAATATAAAGATAAATAAATATCAAAATGTTGGGTATAACAATCGAATCCATGCACTCTTGGTGCCTTAAGCTCTATGTGATCCGTTAGATTATTATATTTGGATAAATCTCAGCCGTCTTTTATCTCCAACCTCAAACATCATCCTGATTTGTAATATAGACTAGGGCATTCCCCGTGCTATTGGCACGATAAAAGCTTAACATGAAAAATAGAGTTTATTCTACTTTAAATATCAAGATAAATAAATATCAAATGTTTGGTATGGGAATCGAACCCATGCACTCTTGGTGCTTTATGTTCTATGTGATCCGTTAGATTCTCATATTTGGGTAAATTTTCAGTGGTCTTATCTCCAACCCTGAAACACCATCCTGATTCGTAATATAGACCAGGTATTCCATGTGTCGTTGGCACAATAAAAATTTAAAAGTTGTCAAATCATGATCATCCTTAAGTTTACATCCTTCATACTTACATGCCTAATCACCACTATCAACAATTAAAGAAAAATATATACATATCAAAATGTTGGGTGTGGGAATCGAACCCATGCACTCTCGGTGATTTAAGTACTATACAATCCGTTAGATTCTTATATTTGAGGAAATCTTAGCCGTCTTTTATCTCTCATCCCAAACACCATCATGTTCTGTAAGATAGATCTACTTTAAATATCAAGATAAATAAATATCAAAATATTGGTTATAAAAATTGAACCCATACACTCCTGGTGCTTTAAGTTCTATGTGACCCATTAGATTATTATATTTTGGTAAATCTCAGCCGTCTTTTATCTCCCACTTTAAACACCATAGCTCCTTATTTTAGCTTGCTTTAGAAAAGAAAGGAAACCAAAAGATACACACAAATACAAAAATAAAATAAATATGTACATCATAGCTCCTTATTTTAGCATAGAGATTTTACTCTCGTTGTGTAACTCTTCACTGCTATAAAACGTAGTTTTGTATACCAAACGCACATTCAGCTATATTAAATGTGAAACAAGGAAACTTACATTGTGTTTAATCGGTGTTTTACAATATCTTCATTCGTGTTCGTTGCAAAATGCCTCCTTGTTTACGAAACCCTGATACTTGAAATTAGTTTTGCTTCTATATTGATATTGATTTCATAGTTTAAGTTTGGAGAAATTTAGACTTTGGATAGTTTGTTCAACGTTGAGTCTAAGTCCCAAGGACCATGTTAACATAATTGACCGTGAAGAAGCCACCATCTAGGATTGGCATAATTTTTATTAATTGTAGCCATAGGATTGGCATCTAGAGATACAAACACGCCACTTAAGCATTCTCACTACCTCGTTAATAGAGTTAAGTTTTTTTTTTTTTTTTGAATTTTCATAATATTTTACTTAATTATTTGTCAACGTGGTCTTGAGACCCATACTCAAAGTTGAACATAATTGGAATCCAAACTCAAAGACGGTATACATTACGGGACCCAAAGTCTACATTTCCTGTAAAGTACCACACTAATTGGAAACAAAACACCAGTCAAATGCACAAGTCTGTCGAGGTGGAGTTCCACCTTCATTTTTTTTAAAGGCGAGCAAATTTTAATTAGATCCCTAAACTATTTAATGCCTATGAGTCAAATGCGAGTAGGGTTATAGTTGTATCTAGAACCATTTATCGCCTTCAACAGTTTGAATCCTGAACTTGTGATACCATCGACCACAAGTCTACCAACTGAGCTAGTACCTCGACAGTTCCACCCACATTTGAAACAAAATAACAACTAAATGCATGACTATTACAAATACTAGTATAGTAGTATGGCAAGCATTACGAGTAAATACTTCGCAAATAGGGAGATAAGGGCATGTGTTGTGAGCTGGAGAAAGGAGAACTAGAATTGATTGAGTCATCACAATCTTTTTGTGTGGAGCATAGAAGTTGATCCCTCCATGGAGCTATCAGGACTCTTTGAGCTTGCCTATTGGGGTATTCAAATACTAGAAACTTAAAACTCACAAAAAAGACTTCCTGCATGCCTTCTTGAACTGCATCTAAATTGGAACTCTATTTCACTTTGTGCAAACACTCATTAATTATTGATATAACAGTAAACATAATCAATGATAGTCGCGTTCAACAATCAATTTGATGGGCACGTTACCATTTGCTCCCTATCAGAAGCATCCCTGAAATACATCAACCTAATCTGCAATGGTGTTGACACATTTCACCTCATTTGGTATACTCTTTTACAGTGTTTACATTCCAACATACAGATGCATGTCTTCCAACTAAAGGGATAAAATACCCTTCAAAGTTTCATTTCTTCTCCAATGTTACAACTTTTTCAGTGATTCAATATTGTTCGTGATGGTGTCGATTTTGTTCTCCCTGACCTTGATCTGCACAGGGAACACACGTGAGCCAAATACCACAATTGTGGCGGTTGACGACACTCTGATGCTTAAGTAAGACAAGGCTTGAGAAAGATGTAATAGTAATGCTGTAAATTGAGCTATGTAACGTACATTTGTTCCTCAACCTTGTGGCCTATTTATCATGTGAGACTCCTTGATCGGCTAAGCCTTTGGTGACATAGTTTAGGGAATGATATTTGGCTGGAGATCATTTCCTCGTTAGGAGTCGTCGATGGAGGAGAGTTTCCCTACACGACTTGTGCTCCTAAATCTGCAAGAGATTTTTCCCTTGTGTTATCCATGCAAGAGAGTTTCCATGCATGACTTATACTCCAACATTTGTTTCCTGATAGGAGTCTGGCCTGCCCGTTTTAAGTCGATCCCCTAGATACTTGCTTTATTAGGACTTACGAATATTGGTCTTGACCATGTGACGCACGGGCTTAATAAGGCGGCGTTATTTGGGGGTCCAACCTCCTGGACTCTGTCTTAGTGGGCTTCGTGTTGTTTGGACTTTGCCAGATTGAGCATACAATTAGGCCTGCTTTGCTGTTAACGAGAACATCATAACACATGTACAACGCGAATTATTAGATGGTTTGGTGTATCATCAGTTCGGATTTAGTGAATTTAGTGTTGTTCAGTGTGCTGAATATAGATGGTGTAGATGCCACCCCTCGAAGCATTCTCAGTATCAACACCAGCAAAAACCAAGGCTAGCTCCATCACAACCCTAATCCCCACATCTCTTCGTAGATGCATATTGAGGCTGCCAAGCAGTTATAAGGAATATGAGGCAATAGACACATAGATCATTTAGCCTTTTATGAATGTGGCAATAGACACTCACACAGATCATTTAACCTTTTATATCGAGTTCTTTCTCTCTTATATCCCACGACGCCTTGGCTAGAAAAGGAATAAATTTCTATTCAATTGGACAGGGTAGTGCCTATACAACTATTAATGTCATATTCAACCATACCTATTGGGTGAAAGTACATTCTTAACTTTGCTTTGTTTTGTGAATTCAACGAGTCTGGGAGATAAACCCCGTGTCAACACCTGCTACATCTACATATCAGGTGGATAATCAGATGATCAAATCTTACATGATGATGACAACTGAAGAAGCGCAAAATTTTAAGAGCAAATCTTACATATTCATGTCTATTTACATGTGTAGAATGCCAAGAGGCATGTCGTCATATCTGATGCCGATCATGGGGAATCCCCATCTATTTAAAAAAAAAAAATTGTCCCTCATCTGACCAAATCCAAGTGTTTGATGATGCATTTCCACCCACAGAGTAGACACCCCAATGGATTAACGTACAACACAGGTCGGTCTATTTGTCTATTATATGGGGCTAGCTCTTGAAGCCTGCAATTATCATGTGAAGGTTATTCATAAAATATAATAAAGAAAATAAGCAACAAAAACACTTGCATATGTGTTCACTTGGAGAACCAAATATTTCTATTTAATAAACATGAAATGTCACAAAGGAACATATTCCATTTCAATCTTATGCTAGGCATTCAGCTAGAATCCAGATATGCAATATGCTGAAGTTGAAGTTTTTTCAATATCCGAAGTTTTTATTGGAAATAGATACACTCAGAAGACTCGGATGTTTTCAGGGTGGCTTGCAAGTTGGAATGCTATCGAGAATATGTGAAGCCAATTCCACCACCATACATATCCCACTAGTTGGAAATATTTTCTGAGAAAGCTACACTAGAATAGAGTACAGAAAGTCTGCATTTGGGTGTACAAATTTTAGTTTTTAATTTAATAGAATTCTCAGGGTCTACTCTCTAGAATCCAACAGCCGGGAGCACATTATCTGGTTCCTAGAAAAATAAATTGACTGATTTCGTATAAGCTTTGTTTGGCCAACAATGCTATTTTTCCATATAATGACACTTCCTTTATGAGAGATCATCATCAAAGCCCATTTCCGATAACTATTCTATCAACATTTTCTCAATGGCAGAATATGGAAATATATTCCAGACAGAGTAATCAAGTGATAGGGACTTCCATGTGTATATAAGAGAAACATGCAAGTCCAAGTAGAGTTTCAAGCAGCAGATATCATCATTGTAGTCTTTCTACCAGTTTTTAGCTAGGCAACATACCTGAGGGATGCATATTCATATGGTTTCTAAAGTTTCAGGATGAACATCAATTTCAGAGTTCCTCTCAACATATCAAATCAGTCAATCTATGCCACTGCATGCTCCTCCCCGCAAATGCTGTCAGGCCGTAATAATGAAAAGGTTCAACAGCATTCTGGTTCATGTTACTCCTTGTAAAAAAAAAAATCAACTCCTATGACTAATGTACTGACAATCCTAAGCATGTATTCAAAACTCATCCAGCCACACGATTTGGTGCTTCCTTCTCCATTTCTGGTACGGCGGAGATCTTGGTTCGTAATGGAATTTTTAACTTCTCTTAGAACTATAGATTTGGGAGCCTCAAATAACTTGATCCACCCACACTACTATCGTCAGTTTCACAAGCTCCTAAGTGTCACTTCAGCCTCAGCAATATTATTAAAGTAATTCTATGACATTTGTGTTTTTATTGGTGAAAGGCATAAATTTGGTGGTTTTACATACTTCAAGGGCATCATTGCACTTCATTAATCACATTCTCAACTTAGATATCCCTCCAAAGATTTGCAGCGAAATTCCCTTATTTCAATGATTTAAATTAAATTATGCGTCATAGTACTTGGGAAAACAATAATGTGCTATCATGCTAGGACCAATCTTTGTGGTTCTCAAGTAATTCCAAATGAGTATCAAACTAAAAGTCAACTTTTCTGGAATCTTGATTTATTAGGGGAATCCAGCTATTGAACTTTGGAGAAATTATTGGCATTCTAGAGAGTAATTTCCCGGGAAAGCGGGGTTGTCTGACTCTTATTAAATGTGTTCGAAAAATACTCTCCGTTTTCACCGTGTCCATTTCTAGACTCCATGGTAAGAAGATGGAAAAGAGTGTTTAAGAAGTCCTTATGGATGGGTTGAGCGATTTAACAAGTTTTTAGTCCAATCTAAGTTGTTCATATTATCACAATGAAAAGGGACTCTTCAAACTTAGATTTGGTCCCCGCTTTTCTCATAGCTGCTCAGTTCAATTTAACAATGAATGACCAAGAAAAGCTTGCAGATGAAGCTCACTAAGAGCAACAGACCTTAGTTGAGTAATAAGGGGGCAGAGATGAAGGAGGTGGTTAACAGACTCGTCTACCTGATTACAGAGAACACAATTTCAGGCAGAGAACACAATGATTAGGGAGCAGCAATCTTCTTCCATGCAAGACAGTCTACAGAAGAAAAGATTCCTTGGAGGGACCTCATTCAGACAAATCAAGTGGTGGAGCTTACAAATTCTTAGGTGAAGGGAGAGGAGGGAATCATAGGAGTAAGAATTTTGTACCAGTCTGAAAGGGAGAGTCCTTATCATTCCACAACCATTTATCCCGTTGTTCATCAAGGGCCCCATTTGCAACTAAGAGATTAAACATCTAGGGAAATCTCCCAATCATTAAGATTTCTCTTAGCTGAAAATTCCAACTTTGATTCTGATTGTCCCAAAACTCCTTAATCATCCCATTTTTGTTGTTGGAAGCATTATATAATACCAAGAAATTAGAGCTCTGGAGATGATTGACCAATCCATCTATGCCAACTTTGTTTGTCATCATACACTTCCACAAAGCCATTATTATGCGACAATTGGTTCAAAGGTGAAACAGTCTATGGGCCCACATTATATTTATTACCTATAATGTTCCTCCACACGGAGTTTGTTTCCACTCCAAACCTCGCATACATTTTAGTAGAAGAGATTTGTTGAACTCTTTCACTCTTCTAATAACCAGACCTCCAAACTCTTTGGTTGACAAACCTTCTCCTAGTTAAGTGATACTTTTTAGAGGTAGTGGATCAACCCCAAAGAAAGTTCCCTCATGCACCTCTTAGTTTTACAAGCAATTGAAGAACAGATCATTCACAAGAAGTTAAGAACAGCATATGAATAGGGATAGAGGCAATATAACACTTCTTCCCAAACTCCAGTATTTTGTGTTTTGCCCCAAGAAGAAGACCAAAGTACATGCAAGGAAAAGCTCCTTTTTGCAACCTAGCATGCAAACCCAGTTATCTAATTCTAGCACCTCACCCACTGCATAAATGTGAGATTTGAAAAAGCTGACTCTGAGACCTGGACATACTTCAAACCATAACAATGTCCCTTACAGTCAAGAGAAGCATCAATGAAGAACACTGTGTCATCAACATATTGTAGGATAAATAAGGTTGGAATGAGTTGGAGACTGTTAGGAACTGACCTATTTCTGATGCTGTTTCTGCAGGATTGGAGAACCAAGCAACGCACTCTCAGTACCAAGGTCAGAGTTGGCTGATTTCTGGAAGCTATGGAACCTTACAAGACACATTCAAGACAAGAACAACCAAAGAGAGTTTGATAATCAATGAAGACTGATTATGAAATGTTGATACTTTGTATGGAATGGTTTTGTAGAGATTACAATGAAAAAGAATGGAATGTAACAGGCAGTATTCGAGATTGCCAATCTCCCCTATGAGCAAAGCTCAATGTACAACAGTTTATTACAGAAATGAATCCCCCTTATTGCTCTTGCTAATCTCTTATTTATAGCAATCAGAATTAACAGTGACTAACAGTGAACTTAACAGAGCACTCTTTTTAACAGAGCACCTAACAGAATTTCTTTACAGATTACCAAACAGAATACAGACTTGCACCAAATTCATTTGTCTGTTTGATACTTCCTCCTTGAATATGTGAACTTGATGGGAGGCCTAACAATACCCCCGCCCCAAACACGCACCATGTTGGCACACTCAGCTGTAAGCATGTTGAGGGATGAGAAATTCTGGAGAGAGCATCCGCTGCGGCATTGGAAGAGCCAGAACGATACTGGATCTCAAATTGATACCCAAACAGTTTTCGGACCCATTTTTTATAATCCGGTCCGATGATTCTTTGCTCCATAAGAAATTTGAGACTCTTTTGATCAGTTCTAATGATAAACCGTCTACCCAACAAATACGTGCGCCATTTGTTCACTGCCAAAACTATCGTCATAAGCTCCTTTTCATAAATTGGTTTGAGCCTAGCCCGTTGCCCCAACACCTGACTGAAGAAAGCTACTGGTTGGTGCTGTTGCATCAGGACAGCTCCCACCGCATACCCTGAGGCGTCGGTCTCAACAATGAACTCTTTAGAAAAATCGGGCATACGAAAGACCGGGGCAGTAGTCATGACCTGTTTCAGACCCTGGAAAGCTATCTCAGCCTCACGATTCCAGGCGAATCCACTCTTCTTTAATTGTGACATTAGCGGCCCTGCTATCTAACTGTACCCGCGAATAAACTTGCGGTAGTAGCCTGTTAGACCCAAAAATCCTTGCAGTTTCGAAACATTCGAAGGTTGTGGCCAATCTAACACTGCCTGAACTTTAGACTGATCCATAGATACTCCCTCAGCCGAAATCACATGACCCAAATAACCCAATTTTGAGTTACCAAACTCACATTTTTTTCTGTTAGCATACAAACAATGCTGATGCAATAGACTCAAAACCGTTTCCAACTGCTCCACATGTTTCTCGAGGCTTGGACTACACACCAGGATGTCGTTGAAGAATACAAGCACAAATTTTCTCAAATACGGTCTGAAAATTGTATTCATCAGCGCTTGGAAGGTAGCCGGTGCGTTGGACAAACCAAATGGCATTACGAGGAACTCATAATGTCCCTCATGTGTGTGAAAAGCCGTCTTAGCCTCATACCCGTCCTTAATTCTGATCTGATGATAGCTCGACTTCAAATCCAACTTCGAAAATATTACGGCCCCGTGAAGCTCATCCAACAACTCATCAATGATGGGGATTGGAAAACGATCGGGCACTGTTTGTTTATTCAGAGCCCGATAATCTACACAAAACCTCCATCCACCATCTTTTTTCTTCACAAGCAACACCGGACTTGAAAATGGGCTTACACTAGGCCTGATGATTCCAGACTCCATCTCTGCTATAAGCTTCTCAATCTCATTTTTCTGAAACTGCGGGTATCGATAAGGTCGAACATTTATCAGTCCTGTTCCCTCTTGCAACACAATACTATGCTCATGGCCACGCTTGGGTGGCAACCCTGAAGGTGCTTGAAAAACTATGTCATACCTGTTTAATACCTCAACCAACTCCCTCGGTATCTCAGATTGAGCTTCAACTGCCGAAGATATACTCCCTAATTCCACCAAGAATCTCTGACCTTCCTGCTTGATTGTCCGCATCATGTTCTTGAGTGAAATCAAACTCCTTCCCAGAAAAGGGTCCCCCTTGAGGGTGAGTGTATCTGATCCAACCCGGAATCGAAAAATCTAGTCCTTCCAATTTATGAAAGTTGTTCCCAACTTCTCTAACCATTGTATGCCCAAAATTACATCAGAACTACCCAAACCTAGCGGAAGAAAATCCTCTAAAATCTCCACCCCTTGCAACTGTAATTTTACTCCCCGACATATCCAACTTCCTTGAACCGATTCTCCAGATCCCATCATAACCCCATACACACCCGTAGAAGAGATTTGGAGCTTACCTTGTTCGACCAATTTGTGAGAAATAAAATTATGGGTTGCTCCACTGTCAATCAAAACCACCACCGTTTGACCTGAAATATCATCCTCCAGCTTCATCGTCTTAGGATTTGTCAAACCCATGACTGAACTCAACGAAACCTCTACTACTTGACTGATCTCTGCCACTTCGAGTTCTTTTTGATCTTCCCATTCTTGACCCTCGTCTTCCATTTCTTCACCTTCTTCTTGTGCAATAAGAACACTGATTTCGCGTTTCTTGCATCGATGGCCAGGCGAATACTTCTTGTGCAATAACAACCCTTTCTCCCTTTTCGCTTGATAATCTGCATCAGATATTTGCCTGATTTCACTCCGCCCTGCCGAGTTCTTGTCTGTCTCTTTAGGGTTCATTTGCTGACTGAAAGAAGGTTTTTCGAAATCCCTAATTGGAGTTTGATAAGCTTGCCCTAATGGGCCATTTCCCATTACTCTTGGACCCGTTGATTGTCTGTGGGAATAGGAAGGAAAGCCCGATTTAATCCAGCCCATCTGTAACTGCTTTTCTTCTACCCGCTGGGCCAGCTCCATGGCCCGACCCAGAAAACCCGGATCAAGCATCCTAACTTCCGCCCGGATTGATGGTTTCAGTCCATTGATAAATTTGCTAAGATAAACCTCTTCATTAAGAGATTCTAATGGAGCCGCATGAGAAACGAATCGTCTTCGGTACTCTGCTACTGATCCTTCTTGTTTTAGCGCCAGAAATTGTTCACAAAGCGACCCATCTTGCGTTGATCGAAATTGTTTCAAGAGTAATCCCTTTAATTTTTCCAAAAAGACAATAGGTCTTCTCTTACTCTCCCACTGATACCACAGAAGAGCATCCCCTTTGAAAGACATCACTGCAACTTCGATCTTCTCATCGTTTCCATACTTCTGTAACAAAAAAAATCGTTCGACTTTCATAATCCACCCATCTGGGTTCGAACCTTCGAATGTTGGCATCTCCAATCTTCTAGGTCTCCTATCGAAGTGTTGACCTTGTGAAGATGCTCCCCCTCCATTTCCACCATTCAAACTGTGAGCTTCTACATTGATTGAAGGTCTCTGATCTTGATCTACAGGTGAATTACCCTTTAGGGCCTCTTCTTGTTTCTTCATCCATTGATCCATCTTGTGTATCACTTCTTGGAAACCTCCTTTTAGTGATTCTACCTATTCTTGAACGCTTACCACGGCTTCTTCTACTACTTCAACCCTTGCATTATTACTTGTCGATCCAGTTTTTCCGGCCATTTTCTTCAAGATCGTAATGCTCTGATACCAAGTTTGTTAGGAACTGACCTATTTATGATGATGTTTCTGCAGGATTGGAGAACCAAGCAACGCACTCTCAGTACCAAGGTCAGAGTTGGCTGATTTCTGGAAGCTATGGAACCTTACAAGACACATTCAAGACAAGAACAACCAAAGAGAGTTTGATAATTAATGAAGACTGATTCTGAAATGTTGATACTTTGTATTGAATGTTTTGTAGAGATTACAATGAAAAAGAATGGAATGTAACAGGCAGTATTCGAGATTGCCAATCTCCCCTATGAGCAAAGCTCAATGTACAATAGTTTATTACAGAAATGAATCCCCCTTATTGCTCTTGCTAATCTCTTATTTATAGCAATCAGAATTAACAGCGAACTTAACAGAGCACTCTTTTTAACAAAACACCTAACAGAATTTCTTTACAGATTACCAAACAGAATACAGACTTGCACCAAATTCATTTGTCTGTTTGATACTTTCTCCTTGAATATGTGAACTTGATGGGAGGCCTAACAGAGACTTGGAACCCGCATATGAGACTTATTTATTAAACTTTATTGATCAAAATAGCAAGCCTCTCAGCTGTTATAGAAAAGGGGAGGGGAGATAGAGGATCCCTTGTCTAAGTCCGACCTGTAGGAGAGCCATTCATTGCAACTAGTAAGAATGTAATAGAGAGCATAGTGTGGACCCATCTCCATTTTCCACCAAATCCAATGACATAAGCATGTTCTAAAGATACTACCAAGAAACTTAGTCAAAAGCCTAGTCCTTCCATCTGACTCCGCTCAAAATTAGTCATCATGCCTTGCAGAAGAAACCCATTCACTCGATAAATTTCAAGACTAGTTCATGTAAGCAGTTGATTCCCACGGAACCACTAGACCTTGTATGTGTACTACAAATAATGCCTCAATGAGCCAACATGGTTTTAAATTGAAAAATAAGTATCTCATGTCCCATCAGCACAACTAAGTCATCGATTACATACTCTCATATCCCATCCACATCACTAAATCATCAATTGCATACCATTTCACTGCATCAAAACCCTGACCCAAACCTAGTTGAAGAAATCCACCAAATCAAAGATCAAAAAAATAAAAAAAAATCTATAAAATGAGCTGGAATGGGCTTAAATAATAAGGTTGAATGAAATGATGTATCAGCTGAAGAAACAAAAATTGAATGAGTTCAGATGAATCATATACGCATGTGTTTCAGAAAAGGAGAAAAAAAGGCACAGGAATATAAAGACAACCAAAAAGGACGTGAAACTCAAAGCTCGGGATGGTAATAGTGATTTCAATAGTTCAAATGGCTGTTAAGAACGTGAACCTCAAAAAGTAAGTTTAAGGTAGTACTTGCAATTTAGTTGCAACGTTAAGGTCTGTATGATAGAAGAGTATGCAGCACAATCTTAAAGCAAACCAGTTTCTTTTTCTTCTTACGATTTGTTTGGTTGCACTTTCTGCAAGGGGCTAGAATCCACACCAGGACACATGAACACAAATGCTAATTACACCCTCATTACCCAATTCAACTAGAACTTTTAGTAGTCATTTTCACTTTTTGCCTAAAACCAAATTTAAAACCAACTTGAGAACAATAGAAAGATTTTATCTCACCCCAGCCTTTTTTCCCCAATCTCTCTATGATTATCTCTCCTTAAGCACCTCCTTGCCCAAGCTTTCAGTGTTATAATCTCTCCTTAAGCTTTGTTGTAGTTTTCTAGATTAGGTATGGATCATGCACCAGCTAGTGAGTTAAACAAAATTTCCTACTATGTTGATGTGTAAGAAAGGGGTGCCATCTAGGATATCTTTCTTTCATGTGGATTTTGGTTTGGCACAAGATTCCTTCCAAGATAGAGTTGGCTCATAGAACTTTGGTGGCAGATGTGGGATGTATTCTTTGCAGTGGAATGCCAGATAGTACTCCCCATACTCTTCTTCATTGTCATTTGGTGTTCAGGGTAAGATGCACTTTGTAAAATTATTTGGTGTATATCGGGTTTATGTTGGCATCTATGGATGAGTTGTTAAGATGCTGGAAGCCCCAGGTCATCACAATAACAAAGGGTCAATTATGTGGGTGATGCTTCCTTTTGACTTGTGTTAGACTGTTTGGCAATCCGCTTTTCCCACTTCTTTTCTCGATGGTGGCCGAGGCTTCAACTCGAATGATTATAGAAAATGAAACTATTATGTTGATTTAGGGATTTACAGTGACATGAAGCTAATACACTGATTTAGGGATTTAAAGAAGTGGTTTAATGAATCTAGGTTTTTTGCAAGTTGAGATAAATTAAGTAAAAGCGAGAGACATAGTCATATGGTATAAGTTATTGTTGGTCTTGGCGTTCTTCTTGAAATGTCAATTGTTTTGAGTTAATATGTGGGAAATAGAAACATGAATATGTGGGATGAAGTGTTAAAAGAAGGTTGGTAAAACTAAGAGTTCCTCAAATGAATTGCAAGATTCTTGTTTGGTTCGGAAAGAGATTATGAAAATAATAAGATAATTTTACTTTCCAATAATTGTATTATTAGATATGGAAAACAGAGAACCTTGATCACTAATTGAAATCGAAATGCTTTCTTGTACTCAATAAGACTACATCCTGGTACATATTAACGATTCCCATTCTATCGCAAACAAAATTGAGAAGGAAAAAAATTGAGGGATTTCTTTTGGAGGGCTTCTCCGGAATACCAGTTAATTGATAGGGATGTTGTGTGCAAGCCCACTGAGGAAGGTGAGGAAGGGGTGTTAGGAGTGAAATGATTAAGGAAATGAACCCACGGTTGTGAAGATGTGTCACCTAGCCTCAAGAGCCATGGAGGAACTTTGTCAATGCAAATGGAGTGCGTGCGTTAAAAAGAGATTTGCATTAAGGATGTGTGCATCATTAAGAGTTGTTCACAAAAGATGTGAAGATGTCTTAAGATTACAATCTACAAAAAGACCTCTTCTAGAGCAAAGGAGCATTTTTCCTTCTTCACATAGAGTGTTATCCCTTAGGGTCTTAAACACAGTCCGTAGGTGTCTTGTCTCACATGATCATCAAGGGTCTTACTGTAGATTACCAAATCATCCAAGTAAATTACTACGAATTGGTCTAAGGATGAAATTTGCACCAAATATTGAATGTAAGGCGAGAGATGGGAACTTTGTAGTTAAATCAGTAATCGAATCCTAATCGGTACAAAAGCGTTATGATATTAATCAAAATTAAACGAAATTAATTGATATATTATAAACATATTTTCTCTACTCTTCTCACTAATATATTAACCTAAAATTTTGCAAAAATTAATGTTAATTAAAGTAGTAAATATTACATGCCACAATTTAAGGCAAATTATATGAAAATTAAAAATTATCAATGGCATATAAAGTGTGACTTTCCAAATTTTTTCTTTAGCTTGTTATTTTCCCTTGGTTGTTTTTCTTTCTTAGATATTTTAATATTATTCGCTGTTTATCTAGTCTCTTCAGTTTAGCACAGCCTTATGGTTAAAGTATTGATGAGGTTCACACTTTAGTACTGCCTTATGGTTAATGTATTGATGAAGTCAGGGACAAATATTAATTTTTCTTGTTTATTTAAAATGGGACCGATTAATCAGAGAGTTTCAAAAGCGATTTATCGGTAAATCAAGGACAATCGCCAATTATTGCCTATTAATCGACAAGAGATTATGCAAACATTTAAACAAAATCATAACACTCTACTAGCGAAAAGCGATTAATCAAGGATTAATGACGACTAATCACCGATTAAGTAACATAGGATGGGAAGAAAGCTAACTTCTTGAATGACACATGGGTGTGAAGACCTCCAAAATTGGAGTTTCCCCTCGCATATCAGTCATCTTAAAAGAAAAACCATATGATTTGACAGCTTCAAATTGGTGATATAGTTTGTGAGATGGCAGTGATGAAAGGATATTATTTTTCAATCGACTCTTTTCTATCAACTTACACCCCATTTTCTCTCAAATGTAACATGGTGCGGAAAAAATCTACCTTCAAGGGTGATTTCTTTGGTGTAGAGGGAAGTGCAATGAAGATTCCTCACAATGGACAAATGAATTATGAAGAAAATCCAGATTGAGAATCGATAGAGCATGTGCGCAATAATTGTCAATCCTCAAAATACATTAGGATGAACTTACAGCAAGTTCTTAAGGATCAGGAAACTGACTTCCTTTCGCCTTTGGAAGTCTGGAAGTAGGCAAGGGTACCCCATGATGTGGGAAGAGAGAGAACTGACTATTTGATGGGGCATTATAATATCCAGGTTATGTGGTTAAGGAGGTCAAATCAACAATAGGGTATTGGACAGAAGTGGTGAGACAGGTAACATTAGGTTTTATGACATTATGTTTAGGTGTGAATACCTAATATTTGAATACTTATATGTGGAGTGCTCTGTTGTTGTACTTTCTGCGAGGATCTCTCTCACTTTCATGTCTTCTATAACAAAACTGTCTTGTCTCATTCAATAGCAAAAACAAAAGAGAAAAAAATGCCTTCACTAAAACTAGAAATAAGTCATCATCTCGAACCTGATTTTGGGAGCTTGTGACAGTAGTCCATCGATGAGCATTATGAGTTTCTTCTGTTGCATCGCTGATGAAGGCAATACTTTCCTCGGTTTCACTGTGAAGTGCAACTGGAGGTGGCAGCTCTCTCATGATCCACAATACAAAAGCAGAGGGCACGGATGATCCTGAAGCAATGTAAAGATTCGATAAAATTTTACTTTATTTGATGATTAATGGCACTACTTTCTTCTTTTTTCTTTTTATAATCTTATATGAGGAAAGCATAAATAAGAGAACTTATCATATCACAATTTTTTAGCTAATAGTTTTGAAGGAAAACAAGTACCTATAAAATAATACAAAACTATCAAAATTGAAGTCATTGTGCCATTGACATTCAGAGGATGCCAGTGATATAAAAGCTGCAATTACACGAGAAAGTTAGAGGGTATCATATATGCCAAGCTTGAACATTATAAAATAGTAAAAATGATATTAGGGGCTGAATACAGGGAAAAAAAACATACAGGAACGTCTGTAGCAAGTGCCACTGCAGCACTTGATGTGAAACATACAAAAGATACAATAGCCAAACCTGCAACCTGTGTGACAAACATAGACCAACTTGAACATGACAGATAGGAGAGAAGGATCAAAGTGAATGAAAAAGAGTTGATGCATCCATGAAAGACAGAGCAGCATAATAAGAAGATAAAGCCCTATACTAAACAATAATTATGTGAGCATACTCTGTATTACATGAACATGCGAAAGCAAATAAATAATAAATAAATAAAAACATGTCTCATAGATTTACTACAAAAATATTAAAGTTATCTAATTCCATAAATAAAATAATAAAAAAATAAAAATAAAAATTATATACCTTCCACATTTCAGAGGAAGCATTGTCAGACCGTACTTTGCTCATTTTCAAAAACAGCATCAGTCCTGGAAAACACAATAAAAGTGAGTATATCTAAGTTTAATGACAGATCAAAATAAAAAAACTTTTATCTGTTTTAGTATTTTATAACAGATGAAGGGTTGAGATTGTGCTAGGGATAAGGTTAGCGTTAGGATTGGATTGTGGAGGTTTGACTCTTTTAAAAGATTTAGGGATGACCCAGCTCAATCAAGAAGGCTGTAAAGGTTCTGCAGATAGGATTAGTTTTGAATTTCTCCCATCATGAGGCAAATCCTCTAAAGGAATAGGGTTGAGTTTGGACGTGGGCAGAAGGTGGTCCAGGTTGAAGACATCCTCTCAAACCCCTTCGAAACCCCTCTTTTCAAAATTAGAATCGGAATAGGTTGGAGAAGAAAGGAAAGGAACAGGTTAAAAGATGGTTATGGGCCCACAACCAGATGATGGTTATGGAAAGATTATGTGGTGGCACAGGTGAGAGGCACGTGGGGAAAGCACAATTTTAAAGAGATTTGCTCAACTTCCCACCAGGAAATGATGAGTTAGGTGGCAATGGCGCAACTCGAGGATTGATGATGTCATGTTTTTATGGGACAGTTCAGATGGTCCAGAGTTTGAAAGGATGGGTGATGGGTTGAACAGCTGTAACGCTTGGTTGATCATCTTGCAAAATGTGGAACTCGTTTCAGGTTCGAAAGAACCTATGGGTATCAACTTAGAATTGGTGGGGGAAGACATAGGGAAGTGACTATCCCTTTGATTGCAAAGTTGAATGATCCACGTCAGTATTCAAAGGGATAACCATGTCCTTTCCTTTCTCAGATAACTGAGAGGCGTTTTTCAATTGCTTGAGCATTCTGCTATAGAAGGCAACATTTTAGTACCAGCATGGCCAATCTCTGCTTTTAAGTGTTCTTCTCCATCTCCGGTTCAGGTTTGAAGATCATATTCTGGCTTTACATGAAGATCACATTCTGGCTTCTGGTTTGGTATGTGTTGGTGTACCCATTGGAAGCATTTTCTTTCTTAGGT
Source organism: Berberis vulgaris (assembly GCA_963556465.1). Classification (NCBI taxonomy): domain Eukaryota; kingdom Viridiplantae; phylum Streptophyta; class Magnoliopsida; order Ranunculales; family Berberidaceae; genus Berberis; species Berberis vulgaris. The sequence goes on along the minus strand of OY747129.1, from coordinate 36,394,379 downwards.
AACTGAGGCATTTTTCAACTGCTTGAGCATTGTGCTATAAAAGGCAACATTTTGGCACTAGCATGCCCATCTCTACTTTGAGTGTTCTTCTCCATCTCCAGTTCAGCTTTGAAGATCACATTCTAGCTTACCTGAAGATTTCTGGCTTCTGGTTTGGTAAGTGTTGGTGTTGGTAAGTGTGGGAAGCATTTTCTTGGTATCCCATGGACATCCACTCTTCTCCATCATATATTTGTTTATCTAACATCTGAATGCTGGAGAGAATTAGATGAGGGACTAAATTGGCAATGGTGGAAAGGGAAGGTAGATGTTGTACAGGTTGATGGTTGTTGGCTACCAATGGTTTAGGTCTAATTACATCTAGAAAGAAAAGTCTTAAAGGAGTAGGGGCATCAATATTGGTGGCGAGAGACGAAGACATGAGGTTGGAATTGAGTTTGGTGTATCTTTTCAGAGCCAAGTACTAAAATCTAACCATCCCCTTGTGCGTTTCCGCTGGGAAGACAAACAAGTAGTTGGAGTTTCAGTAGGATCAAGTGTTTACAAACCATCTCTCCATTTGAGAAATTTAGAACCACTGAGCCAAGTATTCAAAGCGAAAGGGGTTTTTGACGTGGCTTCACGTAACCAAAGGAGTTGTTCCTTGTTGATACAAACTTTAATCTGCTTTGGCTTTCTCTTTGTAACACGAACCAATTTTCTCACTTTTCCAAAACCAAATAGTTTGTTTTCTAATTTTAAATAATTCATTATATTTTGCAGCTATGGGTTTGCAATCACTCTTTCACGAACTATTGCTAAAGATCTCAGAGCCTGTGAAACTGGAGGACAGCGTAAGGATGATGCATGTGTTCTAGCATTGAGGAATCAAACAATGGTGTAAGGAACAATTGAAGCCTTAATATGATAGATAGAAGTAGAGCCAAAAGAGGAAGTACAAAGCTGTAAAACCACTATGGATGGAGTTCCTTAAGGCACAGTGTCAACATCAAAAACTACAACTGAAGGGGCCTTGAGTTTTATAGATGGGGTTGGCTTTTAGAAGGGATAAATGAAACTTGGGTCTTACAAAAGGGCCTTTTAAGAAAGGATAACTGAAAAAAATAAAGAAATGGAGTCATTCTGAAAGATTCTATTTTTTATATGTAAAAATTGATGAAGGACAAAGGGGTTGGTTTTTTGTTTTGAAGATGTCATGATGCAGCCATAAAAGTTATAACCAGCTATTGTAAAAAGAATTGAAAGTTTTATGCTCTGAAGATTTCCAAACGATTCCACTTTTGTCCAAGCCCTAAGCTAAAAGGAGTGGCCAGAGTTCAACTCTTTATGGTGTATGTTAGAAACAAAAAAAATTTGCGGTCCACCCAGAGGAAGTAGTGGTGATGATATGAATGTGAATTTTATCCCTTTGCTAATTTCCTAACATTGCAACAGACTCCTCAGCATTCATCCCTTTGCTCATGAAGACTTCAACCAATCCATCCACACTCAATTGTTGTGAGGGGAGATGACAGATGAGATTCAGCTTCATACTAATCCCAAGAGGGATCTTAATATGGGGTAATCCAAACTCTAGAAAGCCTTCACTGAGAATGAAGTTACTATTGCAGGCTTTTGCCTCCGCTAAATAGGGATGGGGCTGCTACTTCTGGTTGCAAGAAGCACGAATTTTAGGACTTGACAACCGGTTTTGGCTATCAAAGAGTATGCACAAAGTGTCATTTGTGTTGCAGTAGTGTGTCAATTGTTTGTTGTTGGGAAAGACAAATGGATGACTCAAGGAGAAAGTGGACACAAAAATAAAAAAAATTAACAACTCAAACCATTTGTTAAAACGTGTTCGTCATTAACAGACACCATGATTTTTCTCTTCTTCATCCCTTCTTTTCTCTTTTTGCCCACTTTTCTAGTTGAAGAATTCTTCTTATTTTTTTATGTGATTTTATTCTTCTGTTTTCCTTTGCTAGATGTTTTTTCTCCTTTTACACTAACTTGTTTGTTAAGATTTGTTAATAGGATGCTATTATGCAATTACGATGTTGTTAACTTGCTCTTTGTGTGATATTATGTTCTCATCAGGATTCCATATAAATGTCTTACTAGTTTCTTGATTATTTTAGTAAATACGAACATCCTTACACAATTAGTTGCATGATGATTTTATTAGATGAGAACATCTTTTGCTAGATAAAAATAAAACACTGGGCCTTATATTGTTGTGGAATGCATTTTATGTGTTATCCAATTGACGTGCCTCGGCGCACAAAGAAGAAGGGTTTACTGCTTACGATAGTTAGAGCATCTCCAACAGCCTCGGCTCGTTAATGAATTTTTTATAGGATTTACTGAGGTCAAAAGTATTTCAGTTGGTTTTTAGTTTCTCCGCTCCAACAAATTCTCTATATGGCTCGGTAAAGAGAGTATTTTATTCTTATTTAATAGGGACTTCAAGTCTTTTCAAATATTTGGTGGATATTTAGGAATTATCAAAATAATGTTAAGATGTGACAAAAGGAAATCATTACTACCAATCATGGGCCTCTATTCAGGAGTTATTTTTTCAGTTTTCTTGCCATTCTAAGTGACAGAATCAACAAGGACTGGTTGTAGCATAAAATACCCAACACAAATGTGTTGTCCTAGTCAAATGTAACTTATCTGACAGAATCTATGATTGTTAAACAAGGTCTAAGTCGTCGTCATCTAACTAAGTCATAAGAAAAAGTCAAAATCATTCATTGTGACATATCAAAATACTAACCTTGATGGGTATTTGGGTATTGTTTAGCATTTTATTCTTGATTGCAATTTCTTTCAATATAAGTGGGCTGGGAGCAATCACATTGTTAAGTGTACGGTTTTAACTTTAATTAGGGTTAGGGTTAGATTGCTTAGATATTAAGTTTTATTTTGCTTATAAATATTCTGAATGTAAGCTTTGTCAGTCAGAATTGAATCAATTGAAGTTTCCTAGTTTCTCGAAGCTTTTCCAAGTCAAGCTTATTTATGCTAAAATAGGTTTATGCTACTGCAAATCCCATCATACCAGCACAGGTAATAACAATGAGTACTCCCATGGTTACTTCTGGAATCTCATTAAATATGCATGTTAATAATCCAAAATATATATAATTAACTTCTCATGATGCATATGTTGCATCTATATGACAATGCTAAAGATTGAGAAATAACTTGTATTTTGTATCTTAATAAGGAGAAGCACCGGTCTAAGAATATGGCCGACTCACCATAAACAGCTAAAGCTCCAGCTAGTAGAAGGATTGCTATTGCAAAAAAATCAATGTACACCTGTGAGACAATGCAGTTAGTGGATCAATCAACAAACTATTCAACATTAGAAATGGATAAGAACTAACTTGGCAATTAAGTTGTAATATTTTCCACAACAACCATAATCAAATTGATTTTGAGCTTCAATCTGAAAGTCCATGAATTATGAGATTCAAAGTGGCAGTAGGGGGAAAGCATGGGTGATGGTACCTTGATAATAGTTGAATGGAAAGGTTGCCCGGTGGTGGTGTCACAGAAGAGGAACAACAGTCAAAAGAAGAATGAAAGAGAAAGCTGAGGAGGACTTATTGGGGAATGGGTTTGGACAGTGGTGTTGCCACAAGATTTGGAAGATGTCAAATTGACTAACAAATTTTATTGCAATCTGCAATCTTGATGAAAGTAGTTCTTATTAACGTTCAAATGGAAAGGGAAATCTCTTCCACCACCTGAAACAAATGGTCCCGTCCAGATCAGTGTTAGCTTCGTCTAAAGTGGACATACTAAGGGTGAAACTGAAAAAGTTATACTTATTTTGGCATTTTAAAGTGGGAAAAATCCTTTCAAATGATATGGCTAGCATTTGAAATTTGTTGGAAATAAGGGAATGCAGCAGGCTGGCGTATTCAATGCGAAAAGGTATGTCCATTCCATAACAAAAGAAATTTTGTATGCTTGGAATCTTCTCAGCATAACTGTGGAAGTTATTTCTGTAATGGATAGTATTAAGATAACAATAGAAGCAACCAAGCAATCAGATCAACCAGATAGTTGAACTGGGGCAAAAGGCCAGGAAAGAACATCAATAAAGCATTCAACAACATTTTGTAGCTACCAAAAAATTTCAAACGCTTGAAAAATTTCATACCCGAGCTACTGTTGATGAATCAATAGGATTTTTCCCCATGCCAATCCATATTAAAACGGCAAACCCCACCATCAATACAAAGACTGCAAAAATCACCTAGCACATGAACAAGAAATTAGTTTGGTTTTATCCAAAAATAAATAAGTTGCAAAACATGAAATATACAGTAACCTACCAAAATTACGAATTTTTGCCGGCTTCCAACATGAATTGCTAGGAATGGACAACAATGTCTATGATGGGGTCTATGATGCTCCAAGTTAGGTGATCCTTGTATAATCTTTATTTTTTCCAGGAAAGCTTCTTGATAGCTATCTTCATCCTCTTCATCTTCATCATTTGCCTGATGGCAAAGGTCAACCCTATAAAATCATTGTCCAAAAAAACATTAACTGAAATGCACAAATTATCCTTAGGGATGGACATGTCTAACCCAAATCACACATCAAAACTAATTATTCAAGAAAAAACGTATGCATATTGGCAAGATAGATGAAAAACATAAGCTCCTCTTCCATATATTTCATATGATTTGAAGTTTTGAACATAAGCAGCCATGGTGCATCAACTTCATACATGACTATATCAGATGTCATGTGGGGTTCAATTAAAAAAAAATGATAAAACTTTTTAAATAGAAAGATCTCTCAAATCTAACAAGGAGACACAGAAAATAAAAGATTACCCATAAATTACCAAAAATTAAATAAAAATTTTATAACTTAATTAATTATTTAAAAAAAAAAAAACCCACTGCTACGACACATGAAAGTGCGTAACAGAAGAAACATATAATTCATATATCTTTGATAGGAGGTAGACAACTTACCAGAACGACAGGAGTAACAGAAATGCTGCAAGAAACAAAATTGTTGGAAATGCTGCAGAAAAATATTTCAGAGTCAATCCTCTGGTAAATAAAATGTCTATATTACTGTAATGAAATTTCGAGTGCAGAAACTACTTTTGAAGCAGAAAATTCTGGAACAAGAAGCACTTACCCATGAGGATGAATCCACAAGCATTTGACCAGCACAACCATCCCTTACAGGTAGCAAGAAGATTTGATATAAAATAGATAGAGTAACCTGCCCAACAATATGGTAAAACATAGAACTGTTAACCTAATGGAAGATGCTACAGAAATTAATAAATGGACCACAAATTCAACAGAATAAGATAGTAAGTAACATCATATGGATGATTTTGTAATGATGCAAATCATTTGTTTCAAGCATCAATGAATCATGAAACTAACAATGATGTTCACTGCATTGGTTCAAAATATCTTAAAATAAGTCGCAATATTTTGGGATAATTATCGCTATTTGAGCTAACGATGTATGATATCAATAAGTTTTCCTTATGATATTCGGAACAATATCACAAATAAAATAGACACATTGCTGATTAATCACTATTAGATGGATAAAAACGAAACCCCGACCAACGAAAGTTCGATGCATTCCGAGATATTTAATCCTACACTGCCCAGCCGTCCTGCTTCCTTCTCCCTTTTTTTTTAAAATCTATTTGGAAAGAAATTTTGCTAAAATTCAACCAAACAAAAGCGATGAAAGTGTGAAACTGAAAAAAAAATAAGAGATTTTGCTTTTTGGTCAAAGAAGTAAATTTTCATGACTTTGGAGGTTTAGGAATTTAGTTTTGATGGGTGTGAGGTGACTTTGGAGGTTAGGAACTCAGACTTGAGTGTGCAGGGTAGCATAGAGGAGCGTGGAGATCGAGAGCTTGGTTATCATCTATAGTTTCCTTCCCGCGGAAAGGGGGCTTTTGGGCGGGGGCTTAAAAAACCTCTCTAAGATAAGAAGATTGGATGCTCATTCTATGTTCTCCTTTTACAGTGGATCGATGATGACTGAGCTTCCTTCCCTCTCTAAACGCAGCAGGATAATAGGACATGGTAAGATTTTCCTGTTGACATCTTGAGAGAGATTGCTAGAGTATTGATCTTATGGCACTGGTTTGTTTCCATGGAGTGTCCTTCAGGTGGAGACGAGATTAGGCAAATGTGAGGCGGATAGTATTTTTTAAACACATCCACCAGCTGGTTCAAGATGGTAGCCCTATTATCTTTAATGGGCATGAACGAGATTGTAATAAGATGTCTTCATTGTTAGTGGTTTGAAGAGTAGCATGTAGAAGTCGGAGTGGTGTTGATGTTTTATGATGAGGAGCATGAATGAAATGGTAGAGTTGGTGGAGGTGGGTTTGTGTCCCCCCTTCTAGTAGTCCTTTTGAGTGGGAGGAATTTCTAGAGAGTTAGTGGGAGGTTTTGTTCAGTTCAAAGATGGTATATCCATGAGATTTGTGTGTAAATATTAGTTGGTGTGACACTAAAAGATAGGTTTGGTAGAGATCTTATTTTAGAGGCAAGGACGCGGAGCGAGCTCATGATGGGTTTTAGTAATAAAGTTTTATTGGTTCAAGAGTGAACACAAACTTGCAATTAAAAAAAAAAAGGAAAAGTTTGAGTCTAGAACTGGAGATGGAAAAATAGTAGTTTATATCCATGTTTTTGTTTTGGGATCGAATAATGACACCCAACGAAAAGTTCATAGCCCAACTTAGTGACAATTTTGGCAAGAGCACCCACAAAGATACCACCTAATTTTCATTTCGAATCAAACAATTTTGACTCCCAACTTCGTTGTCACTTCATCTTCTCAAGCCAAACCCACCTTCACTTCTCCACTATCCAACTCCTTAACTCCACTCCTCACCTCCCCTCCCCTGATCACCATGAATCTCTCCATCCATCTCTTTGTCTGATTCTCTCACTCTCTCTACAAATTTGTTTGTTCATTTGAAGGGTTTCAATTTGTTGGTGAAAGTCGATGAAATCTTTAGCTCCTTTGTCTCAAAATCTCTATGGACTTGTGACGTTTTCGCGAAATCAACTACATGGATTCTTTTTTACGAGTATAAGTTGGACCGCATTAAACCTCCAAGTAATAATTGGGACTAGAGCTCCCATGCATATTAGGTTAGATTGTTTGCTTAAAAGGTTGAACTTAATCATAAATAATGCTTAGGAGCTATCATTGTAACGACTTGAATTGAATGAAACTCCAAATAACTTATTTTTTAATTTATTTTTCAGTTTCTCAGTTTTCTTTTATTGCATTTATTTTTCTGCACTTTAATTGCTTTCGATGTTTTAATTCTAAAATTCAAGTGGGTTTATGGAGTATTTTTCCTTCTTGAGCGTATTGTAGCAAAAACTTTTTGATAAAGTGCACATGTGGTTTTCAATGGTTTTTTGTTGGTTTCTCAAGAAAACCTTTGTCATACAACGAGTTTTCCTATTGTTTTTCTATTTTTAGAAATTCAATTTTCATTTCTACTTGTTTTTTATAGCAAAAACTTTCTTTTCACATCTTAGTTTTCTTCTTAGCCACCACTGGTGTTAGAAACAAAAACTTAGTTTTCACTTCATCTCTCAAGCAGCGATGCCTTCATTGTCGCTCCCACCCTTGCCTTCGCCGGCTTCATCTTCCTTTGAGGAAGTTGTAATCTAAGCCATATAAGCCAAGGTATCTTCCAGTTTTCGGTCGCCTATATACTTTCATCATCAAAACTTAGGGGCATAATATACATCCCGTCGTGTATATCCAGAACAACATTGTAACTAGGGAGTTTGTTCTTTCTCACACCGATCAATTAAAATGTAATCACACTAACAGTCGATTAGTATTTTCTAACAGCAAATTAAAGGAGGGATCGGCATAAATACGAAAGTCTTTCTCCAAACAATGTCACATTGTTGTAAGATCCAAAGCAAGTGGTTATGTTATGTATTAAGCAAGTCAGAGAAAAATGACTTTCCAAAAAAAAAATCAGAGAAAAATGGTTCGACATTGTCGAACAAACACCTTACCTTCGTAAAGATGTGTGTCTCCACCATGAGCAGGTGTGTTGGGTTGGGGAAGTGCTGCAACTTGTGGCAAAAACAAACACCAATTCAGGGAGTAATCAATGGCGCAATAGAAATAGATGGGCTCTGATGGAATTCAAATACCAATAAGAATGGTTAATGTGCTATGACTTTGTTCTATTAGGATTCTAATCACAAATTGTTGGTGTTTATTGGGGTTATAATCACAACATGTTGGTATTCTCAGTAGGTAGAAAAACTAAGGGTTGAGTGCAAGTATGTTGTTCATTGATGCATTATTAGGCCACAACTTTCTAACGGAACCCTATTTTGATCATCCTCCCCACTCTCGAAAGCCTGCCACGGCAAAATCCTCGCCCATTGACAACCTTTTTTCACAACTTGTTGCCAATACAAACACTCAACCCTCTACTTCAACCCAACACCATTTTGTTCCATCATCTCCCAACAACATCATGGTACATATTAGTAAAGTATGTGTTACTCTTCCCACCCATATCTTCCCACCCATAACTGAAGCTCTCTAACACCCCCCCCCCCCCCCCCCTCCCCCCAACCACCAAAATCACAACCCAACTTCCACCGTTCCAAGCCCCTTTTCACCAAAGGTCTGGTTGCAAGCCAGTTCACATGCTTTTTTCATACATATTTGGTAGTCCAGTGGTAATATTGGACGATCATATGGAGTACGACACGATGGATGGGTGGTGGTTAGAGTGCTTAATAAAGATTTGCAGTGGACTCCAACACCCCTACCCAACTGCAGAAAGAATTTCATGACATGAATCGAGCATTAATGGGGTTTTGGGACAGGCATTTTGCATTTTACCTAAGCAACTGCAGCAGTAAAAGGAGCGGCAATATGTTAGTGTCGAGTTTGCACCACTGCAATCGATTCAATCTCAATTATTGTGAACACTAAGAAGCAGGAGAAGTGGTGTTGGGATTTAAGTTACTATATTGTTATATATGTGGTATCAAGCAGTGTAGTCAAGGTGGCCGCCTAGGTGTGCCTGAAGATGTTTTTACAAAATTCTGTCTCAAAGTGAGGCAATGTGATGCGATAAAATGAGGAGTCCGCCTTGGACCGCCTCGTCCCGCCTCAACCAAAAACTGATTGCAGCCAGCCCAATTGCAGCAAAAAGAGGTTGCAACCCACTCTATAATATAGTTTTATGTTTCTTGGTATAATATTTGATAAATTTGATAAATAAATAAATTTAAAAAAAAAGAAAGATAAAACGTTCTTAAGTTTTGATCAATTTTTCACACTTTCCTATTCTTTTTTGGAAAAAAAATCATGTTTTGATCAGTCTGTAATCAACATCAATCTTGATTTTTCATAGCATAGTTCAATGATTTTTATGCTTTTGGAAACCAATAGTAATCATACTTGTGGACTTATACCAACCATTCCAAGAATTTCTTCTAACAAATGCTCAATATTCTCAAGTTTATATTCTTTTACGATTATTGATTTTTAATAATTTAGTGGATGTTTGCAAGTTACTTGACACTTATGTACTACATCTTTTCGCTATGTTATACAACTTTATTATATATTCATTTTGATTCTAAGTAGTTGTGTCACTTTTTGTACATATTTGCTTATGATACTTATTAAAATGATGATATATACTACTATGCTGATATGTTTCAATTTATTATAAAAAATATATTCAAAAAATGTTAAGATGGGCTCACGTCACTGAGGCATCCGCCTCGCCTCACGCCTCAAGCGTTTTCAGGCTCGTCCGCCTCAACGCCTTAACTACAATAGTATCATTAGGTAGTTTGGGGTGTATTTATAAACCCTAGATCTTTATTATAAATAAGAGGTCTCTCATAGAGATAAAACACTTTTTTCTCCTTATCTTCTTTGTAATTAACCCTAAGATTCAAGATGGTATCAGAGTTTCAGAGTTCAAATCCATCTCCCTCCCCTTCCCCACCATCTTTGGTAATTTCTTCCTCTCCTCCCTCCCCTGCAATCTCCTCCGTTTAGAGGGATTAACAGATATCAGCAGTGTTAGTAACTACGAACAACAGCAGTTTGCTTATCATCAGTAACAACCCAATCAAAAGCTCTCAACCATAACATCAACAATAGCGAGCAACAACTTGTGTTGATTGTTTGTCCCTATTGTTCTCTTCTCTAGTTTCATGTATTGATCAACAACAAAAGCCTTTCTTGTTTAGGCATCACCATGGACAGACTTGATATGCTCTCATTCTTAGCACTGCTTCAATGAATTGATTTGTGCTCTTTCCATTGGAAAATCTTCCATGTTGGTATTGATTACTATTCTCGTGGAAGTTCATCTATGAGTCAAGAAAAAGTTAAATTATTCGACTGAAAATCCACCCACACCCGAGGATAAAGGATACGAGGATTGAATGTGTGAAGACTTGATAGTTATGGGTTGGTTCTAGAATAGTATGGATGCACAAGTTGCCAAATCAGTTGCTTTTTGTACCTCTTCCAAGAACATATGGGATTCTTTGGCCGATTCATTCTCCAATTAGAATAATGTATCTTGAGTGTATAAATTATATGAGCATATTTTCAGCATGAAGTAAAATGGAAAGTTTCTTCCAGAGTATTATAGTTCTCTAAAAGGGTTGTGGGAACAACTTTTGCAATATCGATCCCTCACTACAGATTTGAAAACCCAACAGGAGCAATGGCAGGAATTTATGGTATCTTCTTTATTATCTAGTTTGTATCCTGCTCTTCGTGGTTATAAGATCAGATCTAAGCAAGTGAAAAACTATCTACTGTAGCTAATGCTTACTCTAGATTGATGAGGTATTATCTTGGTCAAAGTGCTCGTGAACCTATAGAATCCTCAGCACTTGTGTCTAGTGGTAGTGGTGGTGGACCTAAAAATAATTATGGTGGATCTCAAGGTGGTCGGTTTGGTGGAACTCGTGGAGGTCGTGGTAACAAGCCTCGTGAGTATTGTGGTTGCACCAATCACATTGGACAGTTTTTTGGAAGAAATGGGGAAAATCGACAATGGCACATCAAGTTTCAGAGGATTACATCTTCTCAGGTTATTCCTATCTCCACTTCATCTAAGTCTAATACTTTGGTTTCTTCAAATATTACCGCTCAATTGCAAGAAATATTACAGAGTTTGAAGACAGTGAATTCTGCATCATCTTCCACTGCTACCGTGGCCAACTCAGGTAATGTTGCATGTGTGGCCAGGACTCCCTCTACCTGGGTCATTGATTCTAGCACTGGCACTCACGACTGGTATCTCATCTATATTTTCTAACATGTCTTTTATCAAGCAGTGTTGTGTTAGTCGATGGTTCTTTTAAGCCTATCATTGATAAAAGTGATATTCACCCTACCAAGTTTATTTCCTTGTCATCCAGCCTATACGTCCCAATTTTCTTTTTAATCTAATGTCAGTAGTCAACTAACTAAATCTTTACAATGCTCGGTAACATTTTCTCCTACTAGAAGATGATTGGTTCGGGGTATGAGCAAAATGGTCTTTATTATCTAGACCCTGGTGAACCTCCTAGTTATGTTTCTTTTGCCTTGAATGCTACAATTTCTCCTCTTCAGTGGCATTATCGCTTAGGACATCCATCAATAAAAAAGTTGCACACAGCTCTTCCCAATTTAAGTCTTGTTTCAACTTTAGAGTATGAGGGATGTCAGTTAGGGAAACATCGTCAAAGTTCTTATTCTAGTCATTCAGTAACTCAGTCTACATCATCAAAGTTCTTATTCTAGTCATTCAGTGACTCAATCTGAGTCCTTTGCTTTGATTCATACAAATATTTGGGGTCCATCAAGAAATCCTAGCTTGAATAGATATTTGTATTTCGTTATTTTTGTTGATGATTTTCTTGAATGACTTGGTTATTTTTAATGAAAAATCGTTCAGAATTGTCTCGTATCATTCATAAATTCTATAATGAAATACTTGTTCATTTTGAGAAGCGCATCAAAATTCTTCGATCTGATAATGCTTTGGAGTATGCTTAAAATATCATGAGTTCATCTTGAGATGTCCGTGGTATTATTCACTAAACAAGTTGTGCTCATACTTCTCAACAAAATGGTGTTGCCGAGCGCAAACATCGTCATTTGTTGGATGTTGCTCTTATTCTCCTTGTTAATATGCATGTTCCTAAAGTTTATTGGTCTAATGCACTTTTGACTGCCAATTATCTTATCAACTGCATGTCTTCCTCTATTATTAGGAATAAGACTGCCAATTATCTTTTCAACTGCATGCCTTCATCTATTATTAGGAATAAGACTCCTTGGTCTCTTCTCTATCCAAGGGTTTCCCCATTTTCTCTTACTCCCTGAGTGTTTGGTTGTTTCGCATTCGTTCGACCAACACAACAGTTGATGATCAAACTCTAAGTGACATTTCTCTATCTCAATTGAACCAACTATCCACCTCGTAAACTCTGCAAATTGATACTTACTTGATTAATGGTGATATCATAGATCTGGGTCTTCAAAGTGTGGAAGAGCAGAACTTAATAGTCTTTCATCTCTAGGTGGGGTCGTTCATGTAACAAAGAGTAAATATAAAGAAAGAGCTAACTACCCTGCTCAAGAGAGATTCATTACTTGGAAGAGGAAGGCTGGAACTCAGTGATTAACTAAAGGGGACTTTTGTTCTAAGTTATTTCATAAACTTGCAAATCATAGAAGAATCATCAACTCTATACATTCCTTGAGAATTGGAAACCACATTAAGAATGAGAAGAACCTAATCATTTCCCATATTGTGCAGCATTTCCAAGAGATGACCAATGAGCAAGAGCAGTGGGGACCTAACTTAACAAAGTTGTGTTCAATACTCTAGACCTTGAAGCCACCGGTAAGCTAGACAAAGAGATTACTGAAGAAGACCTTAAAGTTGGTATCAATGCATTGGCCAAAAATGTTTCTCCTGGGATTGATGGGTATTCTAGTCTTCATGATGCCCGCCTGTACATTCCCTCATCAGTTGCATAAGAGATTGAGCAAATTTGTAGAGACTTTCTTTAGGACAAATGGCACTCACAAAGACTTTCTTTAGGACAAATGGCACTCACAAAGACTATCAATTGGTGAATTGGAAGACAGTGTGCAGACCTACTCAAAAGAAGGATTAGGTATCCGCAGACTCAAAAACTTCAATCAGTTCTCCTTGTCAAATGGCTTTGGAGATTTGGATCTGAGGAAGTTACTCTATGGAAAAGTATCATCCAGGAAAAGTATGGGCTTTTTGGCAAAGGCTGGTACATCTAATCCTCAGGGTTGTGCTTGGTGGAGAGCCATCATGAACCCTTGACCAGTCTTTGAGTAGCACATATCTTTTTCAATGGGTAAAAGAGATAACTGGAATGACATTTGGTTGGTACCTCTCCACTCACAGAGCAATTCAGATCCATCTACATGCTCTCCTTGCAGCAAAATTCATCTGTAGATGTGTTATTCACAGGGATCACAGGCTACTATTCTAACTGGAATCTTGATTCAATTACTTGAAACTATAAAAAATCATAGTCCTAATCCTAATGAACACAGGTCACTCTTCAAATTGAGGTCCTAAGCTTGATTCAGTTACTTAAAACTATCAAAAATCATAGTCCTGAACCTAATTAGCAAGAAGATAACTGTTAATGGGATGATAAACATGGTGTGTTCTCAGTTACAGTTCACTCGAAGATCTGTGTTATTGTCTCCGCCCACCATAATGAGGTACCTTTTCCATTGACCATATTTTATTCATTTGTACCTTCTCGTCTCAAGTGTGGTCTAATATATGCAGTAACGCCTCAAGCTCTTTCCCCAAGCTTCCAGTTTCTTGCAGATGGCAACTAACTGGAAAAGATCGGTTTGTTCCTGCATACGTGAGTGGTTATGGCAAAGCGTCCTATTGGTGGGTGTGTGTGGTTGCTTTGGAAAAAAACTCTTACGAATTTTAAAGATGTTGTATTGGGTAAGCAACTGTAGGGTCATGTTTGGTTACTCAATGAAATGGGAATGGCAATGGGTATGAGAATATTACTATGTTTGGTATGGGAATGGGAATGAGAATGATTTGTGTCTTTACCATTATGCCCTCAATTATCAACCATAGATTTTGGATCTATGGTGGGTAAGGAGGCATCTATGTTAGGTATGGAGGGCAAATAAGACAAATGGAGTGTTGACCATTACAATGTCCATTGTAATGGGCATTCAAAGGGTTTTGAAAAGGAATGTCTATTGATGATACACCAAAACATAATCTCTCCTACACCGTACAAGTGTCGTAATGATCTCAAGGAATAACAGGCCAAGCATCAGCCCAACACTGATCCGGCGCAAGCGATTTCAAGTCTGCCCAGCGCAGTCCGCCAGATAGACCCAAATTACTACAGCCTGCTAAGCCCACACGTCTCACAGCCATTCCAATACCCGTAAGACCTATTAAGGCAAGTATCTCGGGGATCAGCTTCGGACAGGCAAGCCAGTAGCACCTTGTTTCTAACTAGGAAGCAAATACCAGAGTATACATCATACATGGAAACTTTCATCTATGGACAACACTCCAATTGGGAACTACCTCCCACGTATCTAGGAGCACCAGTCTAACAGAGAAACTTCCCTCCACAACACAACTCTTAATCAAAGAAGGATCTCCACAAATCTCCTTTCCTAAACTACGCCATCGATGGCCTGGTCGAACCAGGACTCCAACACTATAAATAAGACATGAGGTTGACAAGCTAAGATACGCTACAAATTCCTTATTTACAGCTTTAAGTCTTCCTCAGATCCCTGTCTGACTTTAGCATCGGAGTGTCATCGACCTCTACAATGGTGGTATGTGGCTCACGTGCGTTCCTTGTGCAGGTCAGCAGGTCAAGGTCAAGCAGGGAGCAAAAATCGACTGCATCACCTATTACACTGAAATTTGTAATGGTCATTCCTATTACGCAATTTTTATACCCAACCAAACAAAGGAATGACTTTAACCATTGTAATGTAATGGTCAAACCCATTCCATTGATTAACCAAACACGCCCTAGGCCTTTGGGGTTATGTTTGGATATTAATCACTAATACAGAATTTCATGTTTGTATTTATTTTTTATTTTTTTGATAACTTTTTTAAAAGCAAAAACAAAAAGATTTGTGTATATATCAAAAAAAAAACAAAAGCATATAATCAGAACAAAGTGTGAGTTTCTATCACTATTTCACCCCAATCAAACATACAAGAAGAGAATTATCCTTGAATACCCCCATGTGTGTACCCAAACCCACAAAATGATTTTAGTTTCTATCCAGAGGGTGTGTACATCCTTAGATACAACCTTAAAGATTTTATTGTTTCTTTCCCTCCATACAACCCAAGCGACAGCATGGAGAAGATGAGCCCACATCCACTTTCCTAGAGGAAAGATTAAGATTCATGTCTGTATTTTTTATTGGAGGAGTCTTTAGCTTGTAATTTCCCTTGTCTGTACTTCACTTCTCCCTGCCAAGTGATTCTCTCAGTCACTTGGGCCAAAAAAAAAGAGATAACACCCAAGAAGGTGTGATGATACACAAACAAAGAGAAATAAAGGTGAGTCAAGAAAATGTGAGCCAACAATCAGAAAGGATATGAAGGTGATGACAAGGCTTCAGATAAACTAAAACCAAAGAGTTTTGACAAAGGCATAAAGGTGAAGTAAAGATTTGTCTATGGGATTTGAAGATGATGGCAACACTTGCCTATGGGATTTGATGAGAGCGACGATCTTGATAGTGGCACTTCAAGCAGTACTTGGGTAAACGAATACGAGCATTTGGGTAGGATTCTCATGATTTAAAACACGTTACAATTGTTTCCAAGGATAGATGCGAAATGTATTGAGATATCCGAGAGGGAAAGTCTTTAGAGAAGGTTCATGGTGGTTCCAGTGAGTATAGACAACAGTGCAACGACTTTCACTAGCAAACATCCCCAAGCATGCATAAGATGAGAGTAGAAGCTTCCTTAAATATCACCTAGTGATATGTTCTTACAAGTTAACAATGAAATGGATGGACCATAATCATCGAAGCACAGACACTCGATATAGGCCATTGTGTCAATGGCAGCTTTGCATTTGTCATGGGGTTAGCATCCCTCAGAAATTTTTGGGACATCCAAAAGCCGTTTCTTAATCTTTTTGTCCATTAGCAGGATGAACAAAAACAACAGATGAACATATGCATGCATTTTTTGTAACTGCTGGGCATAATTACCAACTATAACAAAAAGTATAACCTAAGGAATGAAGAATGAATGTTACTTTAGTATAGCATACATGACTTATGACTTGGATGTTGAATAATGCATCAATGTCTATTTGTGTGTTCATATTATTATGACTATATAAATAAAAATAAAATAATATCTTAATATAGTGTCCTAGTCGTACCCATGTCCTAGTCCATTTTTATATCTGTTGTATCGTCGTGTCTATACCATGTTCGAGACAACACCCATGTGCATAGTGTGCATATCCATGCAACAGATAGAGATATATATACATGGTAAAAAGATCAACTTCCCAAAAACAGATCAAACAGAACTTATAACGATAAATTTTCACAAATCTATCACCAACTTCATACATAGTGATCATCAGTCCATTTTGATAAAATGGACCGACCATCACATAACAAGAGTCTTGTAGCTTAATTCCTTGGCACCAGTATGAGGAAATAAAGTACCAAATGATATTTTTGTCCAACTAGGAATGTAAAACATTGATTAAATTGTTAGTAGTGGAGACGGGACTCTCCCAAAGTCATGGTTTTCATCCCCTAGATATGAGTGGAAATCATTTCAGAGGTACATAAAATTCCCCGCATAACAGAAAACATGGCACAAACAGCAATTAGTGTACCTGTGTTAGAGGAGCCAATCATGAGATGGAACACCTGCAATTTGATGATCATTTGCATTAATGAGCAAACCATGCAACTTAAATAACCAAGTAGTACATGAAGAAATTTTCGAGTGTTAGCATCTATATTGTGCTGCATAAAATGAGTGCTCCATAAATAGGAACTCGCCTTCACACCAGGTGAATACTACATGTTATGTAAATCAGTTGACAAGAATATGAATCAGTGGCTATCGGAGTAGAAAGCAGGAGTGGTAACCTCTCTAGGTGAGGGGCTTTAAAGAAGAGTACCTCGGGCAATCATGTGGTTGATTTGGAAAGAATGCAGTTGTCAAAGTTTCAAAAGAAAAAACATAACTTTCACTAAATTTTATCCTTTCTCATAAAGATGAAGGATATATTTGAATGGTGGCACAGTTGATATTTCAGGTAATATGAGATTTGTGTTATCAAAATTAAAAGTCTCTTAAAAACTAAGTTAGGGGTGGTGTATAGCAAGAAGTTCATAATTACAAATCTAACATTGCTGATTAAGATTTGATTGAAGAATCCATACGAAAAGAAACACATGAATTATGCAGGTGCAGCAGAATCCAAATCTAGGTTCTCTTCTCTAAAGGGATTAAGGTTCCAAGTAGTTCCACTAACTAGCAAACATAAGGAGATTGTTCTCTGCCATGGAAACCATTGATATTGACTGGGACACAGTCTTTGAAGAAGATCATTATTTCTCACATCATTGAATGTTCCAAGGATCTAACCATTGATATTGACTGGGACGCGGTCTTTGAAGAAGATCATTATTTCTCACATCAATGAATGTTCTAAGGATTTCTTTTTTGGGGTGCGGGGGGGCGGCTCCACAATTCCAAATGATGCAGCCATTGATTTGGAGCATCTTTCCAAGTAGTTCCACTAACTAGCAAACATAAGGAGATTGTTCACTGCCGTGAAAAGCATTGATATTGACTGGGACACGGTCTTTGAAGAAGATCATTATTTCTCACATCATTGAATGTTTTAAGGATCTTTTTTTTTTTTTTTTTTGGGGGGGGGGGGGGGGCTGCGGGGCTCCACAATTCCAAATGATGCAGCCATTGATTTGGAGCATCTTTGAGGAAGACATCCTCTTTAATTTGGAAAGGATAAATCTCCTGGTTTCGAATTCCTTGATCATGGCATATCATTGCAATGAACTTTGCTAAGGTTATTGGCAACTACAATCACAGTATTTTTAGTAGGGCGACATTCCTATTCTCCCTTCTTTTGTGAATTGCCACAGTTATAAAGCTGGCTTCAACCCAAGCAAATATCTGGGAATGCCTTGCGGAGCTAAATAGCAGTGCAAGTCAATGTGGGATGAAGATTTGGAAAGAACGGAAGGCGGACTAGACACTTGGAAGAGATACGGAAGGCGGACTAGACACTTGGAAGAGATCTTACTTTCAAAAGCCTGGAGATTACTGCTCATCAAATCAACCTTTGCAAGTGTCTATCTTCGAAATTCCAGCATATGTTGCTTCTAAGATGGAATTAATCATGAGAATATTTTCGGGGGTCACCTTCTTCGTCAAGAAAATTTACCTTATAGCTAGAATAGTTGTCCAAAGTGAATTGGTGGTTTGGGAATTCAGTAAGTGTGCTCTTTTAATGCTTTTCTCAAAGCAAAATGGCTATGGGGATTTTCGGAAAAGCAAGAAGCATTCTGGAGATCTTTTTTCAAATAAATATGGAGATTATCAGATGGGATTGAGCAGACAATATGAAGTACTCTTTTGGGGTGCACAGTTTGGAAAAGTGTAACCCCACGCTCCACTCTTTTTTCCCCAAGACGTCAATCAAATGTAATTATGGGTCAGAGGTTCTTTTTTGGACGAGAAAGTGGTCTGCAGATGCTGCTCTTAAGGACTTATTCCAGAGATATATAACTTGTTCATCAACAAGAATGGCACTGGAAAGTCCTTTTGGGCTTCAGATCTCTTCGGAGGGCTTTTGATGATTGGGAGATTTTGGCTCCAAATTTCTATGCTTGCACTTATATCGAAAACTAGGCAAATGAACTCCATCAGTTTCGAGAAAACAAGTGTTGTGAACAAAGCAGAGTGAAGATCTTAGTTCCTAATCTTTTTGAAATTGAATACCAAGAAAGGGTCAGTTGCAGACTTTTGAGACTTTAAGTCGGCTCCGCAGGGATGGAACAATCCAATTTTAGAAGAGATTTTAATGAGTGGGAAATGGTTGACATGGGGCAGTTACTGTTCATCCTTAATGGTAAAGGAATCGCTCGATGTACTGTGGGAATGAAAGCTGCAAGGTTGCTCAGTTTGCATAATGTTTGAGATTCTAAATACAAGAGTTATCGATGATAACAAGCGATGACGAACACTAACCGTTGATAACTTCAAAAGAAGGCGCATCAAAATCCCCAATCACTGTGCGCTTTATAAACAAGAGGACGAATCTACAAATCACATCCTTATGAATTGCCACAAAGGAGTTTTAGGGGGTGTTTGTTTGAGTTAGTGGTTTAACCTCTTAATGAGAGGTAACCTCTTACTAGAGGTTTTATCTCTAACTAGAAGTGTTAGAAAGTGTCTAATTAAACTCTAGTTAGAGCCTCTAACCCATATGTAACTCATATGTAAATGACAGTTGTACCCTTGGCCAATTTATGAGTACAAAATAAGCTATGAGTTCATTTTATTTTTACGAGCATCATTATAATTTCAATTCGTTATTTATAATTGAGCACAAAATAGCAACAAACATTGGAAGGGACATAAAATCAAATATGTGTCAAAGACTCAAAATGTATGCCATAGTAGCCATAACTGATACATAGAAACTCATGCAAAGGCCACTCTCTAATATGGCAAGTAGCAAATTCATAATAACATAATTTTTTTTAGTAACAGTGGTTTACTATTTAGATTACATGGTTCATATTGTTTTTAGATTGTTTAAGTATGCTCCATACAAAAAAAAAGTTACGCCGTGGGTAGTTAAATCGCTTCGCGGTTGCTTCGCGGTCCAGGAGCGATTTACAATTAATTGGAAAATATCGGAAAAAATCGGGAATAATCGGGATTTAATCGGTATATGTTTTTATATCATATATTTTTAAAATTTATTGATAGTCATATACAAAAATAAATAATTAATCAAAATATTATAAATTTATAATTATATTACTTCACTTTACAAAATGAATAATTAATCAAAATACTTTACAAAATGTGCAATATGAGAAAATATTTGTATTCCCAATAATTAAACAGAGACTAAAGCTAAAATCAGGCTTGCTTGCATCTTATTAAACAGAGACTAAAGCTAAAATATTTGTATTCCCAAAAATCGTTTACTCTGTTTATAGTCGACAACAACTCCACGATCAGCTGCTTGTGAGCTCTCCATTGTTCTTCTACTCCTGCTCTCTACTGCTTTCTTCTTTTCAGATGAACATCAGATCCTTGAGGCTCCATAAAGATTCTGACGCTTATCCCAATTGAGCAATAGTTCTAAAACCCCAACAGGAGGAACATCCAAGCAGGTTCAGGTGAAGAAACATCTGAAATTCAAGTTAATTCAGTTTTTTTCTCATGTGATTTCGGACTCGATCAGTGGGTTTGGTTTGATTTGATTCTGAGAAAAATAGGAAAAGAAAAAAACAAACAAAAACTCAGCAACTTCAGAGAAAAGGAGTGAGTAGAAGAGAAGAGGAGTGAGTAGAAGAACAAATCTGAAAGAAGAAGAAGAAGAAAAACAGAAAGAAGAAAAAAAAAAACAGAAAGAAGAAGAAAAACAAATCTGAAAGAAGAAGAGGAGATCTAAAGAAGAAGAACAGATCTTACCTGAAAGAGGGAGGAAATCAGTTCTTCAGTCTCGTCTCTTCTTCTTCTCTTCGTCTCTGCTTCATCTCTTCTTCTTCTTCATTCTTATTCTTCTCTGCTCTGCAAATGATCGAAGAGATTAGGGGGTTTTTTTTTTTCAATCTTATATAAACGGTAAATCTGTGGGTCAAATCGGCCGATTATGAGGCGACTCGCCGATTTTGATGAGTCTGCGAAACCCTGCCGATTTTAGCCCAGCTCGGATCGATCTAGTCCCGAATTTCAAATTTTTGGTGATTAATCGGCGATTTCTCACCGATTTAATAACTCAGGTTACGCCCATAGAAAATGCTTGAGTTGATGTGATGGGATGACTTTGATGAACACATAGGACATACAAATTGTTCTTACAAAGTACAGAAAGTCAGAGAAAATAGACACTTGTTTTAACCACATGACAAAAGTATTGCAATTATAATATTGCAAGGTAAATTGGTAAAACAATACGAGTTAGAGGGTGTTCAGACTTTTATTGATGTCCAACCAAAGTCAAAGCCAATGTGTGAGTCAGACACAAACAGACACTAACGTGTATTTTTTAAATATTCAGACAAAATGTCTAAACCAAACGTGTAAACAAAAAAACCCCTTAGTCTACTCTATTGGCAGAATTCAGAGTGAATTGGTAGGTTCAGGGATCTAGCAAGGTGTGGTTAAGAAAATGTAAGCACATCAACATCTCTAGCTTGGGAAAATGGATACGGGGGAGAGGAATTGATGTATTCAGCGGAAGAACCCTAATTAAGCCTACTTAAACAAAATAAAACTCTAAACCTAATGTAATTGGACTCATAATCCTACTTGGGCTTATGTACAGCAAGGAAGCACAGACTCTTTGAAAACTTGTCGTATCCATATGCGACACTATCCGACACACGACACTCGTTCAACACGCCTTCGACACGCGTCAGACATTTGGTCAACGTGTCGGCAGATGTCAGACACATGATCAATGTGATCAACCTGTCGGACACACATCCGATACACCTGAAATTTGGGCAGGACAGTCAAGACTCGAAAACCAACTTTGTTTTATTTTTCCTTTTAGATGTTTGCAAATAACCACATAATATAATGGTTGTTGATCTATCTGAAGTGAATGACTATTTCAATTAAGATTTACGATAAATAGGGCAAAAAGCCACTAAAGCATATAGGTAGTCTATGTTTCTTCTTAATCTTTGCTTCTTATTTTTCTCTCATTTGCTTCTTCTCCCCTCTACTTCTTCTCAACTATACTTTATCTCTACTTTAATTTTTTCTTGCAACAGTGTCATCTTCTTCAAGACACCCTAAGAAGACACTTTATTAGATTATTTATATTTATATGACTTATTAAAAAACTAGCATATTACCCGTGCCGTTGGCACTCCACACACTTCTTTTTTGTTAATTATCATGTACTGGACCCTCACCACCATCCCCACAATTGCCCAGTTCATACATTAAAAAAAAATTATATTTTAGAATTTAATGATAAATTTTTTTGAATCGATTGAATATTCGGTGTCTTTGTTTGAATGATTATTGAAATGTCCATCCATACGTTTCTTTCAATAATATTAAAAATACTTGAGGGATGAAAATATTAAAAATTCTTCCATATTTTAATAATAAAATACATATTTTGAGGAGAATGTCCCTGGGTATTCCCCGTGCCGTTGGCACTTCACATTTTTTTTGTTAAATGATAGCCTATTCTAAGGTATAAATATATACTATAAATTTTAGGATTAGACTCTGGCAAATTTTTATTCAGTTAGGGAACACCCCCACCACCATCTCCAATTTCTCCCTCAGTCAGTTCCATAAAAAATTATTTTAGAATGTAAACTAATTATTTGAGGTGCAATCTTATTTTATTGTAAAAATACTAATTTTTTAGAGTCAAACTCGGTTAAAATTAGAATCGATTGAATGTTAGGGATATTTATTGGATATTCATTAAAATGTTTGTATGTTTCTTTGAAAAACAATTTAAATACTTGAGGCATGAAATTACTAAAAATATTGCAATTTTTTTATAATAAAATACATATTTCAAAAAAAATTGTTTTTGTATTGATCCCAATGGTGGGAATGTTTCTCCAATTCTCAAGTTTACCCTAGTATTATACCTGTGTCATTGGCACTCCCACAAGTACATAATTTTTATTTTTATTTTGTGCTAAATAACTCGTCTTGGACACCCCCACCACCATCCTCACTATCAGTTTTGAAGTGCAAACACATTCTAAAGTACAAATATATACTATATACTTTAGGATTATATTCACTCAAAATTTGAATCAGTTGCAGTAAAAAAAATTCAAACATCTAAAATAAGTTATCCCCTCCCCCACCCCAAACTTTGAATTCACCAAAACATTAAGCTAAAGGTTTTAAATGTGCATAAAGATGCCCTTCCCAATTATTTTTTTTCTGGTATGATATTGAAAAATACTAACGACGTGAAGGGTATTAGACGTTTTTTAAAATAAAATGTATATTTTAAAAAATTTAGTATTTGTATTGATCATAGGTTTTTTTAGAAAGATCTTCAAAAATGCATTTCAACAATATTAAGTTTACCAAAATCCGACAACTACGAAAATAGTTGTCAATTTTCATTTTGAGAAAAAAGAAAACACAAAATTCTCTCTCGGCCACATGTACATTACACAAAAATTTCACCATTTTTTTCTTTTTTTTGTCCTTCCACATGTTTTATAATTGCAAACATGCCATTACAGATAATGAATCTCAACCCTCAACATCTTCCCAACTCTCAATCCTAGCCTTCTTTTGTCTCAACCATTTTGTTTGTCCTAATCAGCAATGAATAGTAAAACACCACTCTGAATTGTAATATAGATAGTATGACGTGTCCCCGAGTCCTAGTTTTTGGAAAATTGTCGAGTCGGCATGTCGTGTAGGTGCTGACACGACGTGTGTCCGTATCCGTGTATCTTTTATGTACAGACTAGCCCAATTATTAAATAAATAATAAAATGAACAAAAAAAACTTATATTACATCATTCTTCTCGCTTCAAAAAGCTCGTCCTCGAGCTTTGAGGATGCAATCTCTAAAAAATACACAAGTAAGAATCGACCACGAACTTTGCCTTGATAATCACTAGTGTCATGAATCAAATCGAAATGTTGCAGCAAAAAATAATATTCAACATGAATCCTTGGCTCACTAGATATCCATTTTATTATATGAATATTGTACACAAAATTTGCCATAAAATTATCCCAAACTGGATCAAAAAATTTGTCCCACGATGGTACATATCATGTTCTGTGATGGGCAGTAATCTTTGAACCAGAGTGGCAGAGTTATAAGAATCGACAATTTGTTGGGGTACGGGTTGGTCACGTGGCTGTGAATAGCAGCAGAACCTCTTAAGTCAGCATTGTGTAATATTCAATGAATGGATCCCGAATCATATCCATCAAATACTTGTGGTTTAACCAAATGACCTCAAAGGGCTTTGACACAGTGGAAATGTTGATAAAGAAGAAATTGTTTGTTGATGTATGATTCAGAGAAATCCCTTGTAAAAAATTTCTTCCCTAGAGTTTATATAATGTGTGCAATAGGAAAATAAAAAATAAAAAAAAGGCAGGTTCAAGATGTTGGGATGTCGGATTATGGAAACTGTGTTTGACACCATCGGTGCAGTGAAGCTAGTTGAGATGAGAAGATCGACTTTTCTCAGTGTCATCACCTTATTGAAACAGTTGGAAACTGTGTTTGACACCATCAGTGCAGTGAAGCTAGTTGAGATGAGAAGATCGTCTTTTCTCAGTGTCATCACCTTATTGAAACAGTAGCATAAGGCTATTACAAGATATGTGACCTTAAAGCATGGCCTCAAGATTAAGCACTGCTAATTAGCACACAAACTCATAGAAAATCCCAGTAAAAGTTGAATGATGGTTATCCAGCCCCATAGGATAATGAACACCTTCATAACAATCAGACCAACATCTGAAGTCCTTTTTGCAAAAAGCTGATATCAGTGTGCACTCCACCCAAGACACAGCAAAAAGAAATACCTTCCACAGCATTTTTCCTTACAGCATAGGTGATTTGGGAGCTTCCAACACTTCAACAACTCCTCAGTAACCTGTTAACCCACCCACAGCTTAAAAAGATGAAAATTGTTCTCCGGACTAGAGCTGTGTGAGGAACACACCTTATTAATGTCCATACTTTATCATTGAAGGAAGCCTTTTCCAAATCGTTATTCACATAAAAAAGACACCCCTCTTCTCCAAACCAACTTCAACAGAAAGTCATCAGAAGAACCAGGGGGTAAATATTCCATAGCCATGCCGAAAACATAAATTGACAATGAGAAACATTTCTCCTCGTGAAGCTTCTATCCCAATTCATCATCCTCCCCCTAAAATACTCCTTCCAAGATCATTGACATAACCACAACTTGCCTACCTCCCACCCACACTCGCTCGCCCCACCCCACCCCACCCAAAAGAAAAACACCCTTCTAAGGTGGAATTCCCATTCCATCAGCGTGTCTACTACGCCTCCAAACTCCACACCAACCCCCAATGCTTCTTATTGCAAAGAGCATACAACCTTCGACATGTATCTAGCTTCAGAAACTTTGTTTCCTCTCCCTCTTTAAATCTCATGTCAGAACCAACATTGGACTATTTATAAGTAATCTTGGGAATATCTATCTGCAATTTCATAACCTTGGGACTATTTATCGGCAATTTCATAACATTTTTTTTACCATATCCAACAAAAATTAATATTTCATTTTTTTATTTTTACCATATCTAACAAATAATATTCAATTTCATTACTAAAGACAAAACGTATACATCATGTGTTAAGTATTTTATTTGTATCTCTAACTATATCTCCCCAATCAAACATACACGGGGAGATGTGAGTGCCTTGAATATTCCCCAAGTATGTATTATGGACTCATTTGTTGGACGTGTGTCTAAAAGACGCGCTAATTAAATTCGAGCTGAAGTTTCTATTCCTATTTAATGCTGCGTTATTTTTAAGTTGTTTTGAGTTTGTTAGAGACTTGTTTCCTAGATTAGGTAGTTGCTTAATTTTAGTTGTTTAAAACCTAGATTATAGGTTCTTATTTGTAATAAACTTGTCCTATTTAAAGGACCTGATGAGGAATAAGAAGGAAGCTGAATTTTATTGTTAACCTAGAGATTGGAGCTCTCTCTTAACGAGATCCAAAGTTTCAACATCCCTTTGATGAGCTTAACGTTTTATTAAAGATAGGTCGTCCGAAGAATCATAATAAAGGAAAAGGACGACTCCTCGAGCTAGACTTTCCTGTGAATCGCCCGGTGACAAGATCTTTGGCAAGAGAATGTAACAAATTGGTATCAGAGCCAAACACAATGGGCGACTCTCATACCGAGGACAGACTACGAGCACTTCTCCAAGAAGCACAAGCCGCGAATGAAGCTAGGGTTGCGGAGGTGGATCGAAGGCTGGGGAATCAGATGCAGGAACTTTCGCTGCAATTTAAGGAGATGATGTCAGGTCTTCAGAAAAGCTTATGTGTGGAATCCGAAGGAACCGCGAGCCATAACCCGCCACAAGTGCAGACACCACCTGCAACTAACGCAGGCAACCCAATGCCAGGGGCTGGTGCGGCAACCGGTGGGAGAATAGTGCCCCGGTATACAAAGTTGGATTTCCCAACTTATGATGGTGTCGAAGATCCCTTAATCTGGTTACACCGGTGTGAAAAGTTCTTCGCCAATCAGCGCACCACATAAGCGGACAAGGTGGGGCTAGCCGCATTCCATCTCCTTGGGGATGCGCAATTGTGGTATTACTAGTTGGAGTCTGAGCGACCAACAATCAGTTGGACCGGGTTCAAAGAGTATTGTTCGCTCCGATTTGGCCCCCCAGCGCGTAGCAACCCTTTAGGGGAGCTAGTCAATCTTAAACAGACGGGGTCAGTTGAGGATTTTCAGCGGGAATTTCAGGAGCGATTAGCACGAGCAAACCGATTTGTCATAGTGGACCAGCATGTAAGTTTGTTTACTGCAGATCTGTCCGATTCAATTCGCTTGGATGTGGAGCTCCACGCACCACCGAATTTAGCTCATGCCATGAATCTAGCCAGAGCCTTTGAGGCAAAACAGAAGGTGTTGCGACAACCAGGACCGAAGAAGGGAATGTGGCAAGGCAACCGCGGCATTCCTTCCAACACAACACAATCCACACCACCAGTCAGAAACAACACTAGTTCAGGATTCCAACCTGACAACAAAATTGTAAGTTCTTCGCCTTTCATTAAGAAACTGACAAGGGTGGAGCTGGCAGACAGAAGGGTGCGAGGACTTTGTTATAATTGTGACGAGCCATATTCAGCAAGTCACCAGTGTAAGAAGCTCTTTTGGCTTGAGTTGGATGATCAGGACAAGGAGGAAACAGTACTGGAATCTAAGGTGGAACCGGAGATTTCACTCCATGCCATCACGGGACAAAAGGGAGCAACCACAATGCAAGTCGGGGTTGTTATCCAAGGCCTGCCACTGCGTGGGTTAGTAGATTCTGAGAGTACCCACAACTTTATCAGTTTAACAGCAGCCCGATACCTTGGGATACAAGCCCAACCGAACTCTAGTACTACTGTATCGGTGGCGAAGGGGGAGAATGTGCGCAGCAACGGCATTTGCCGAACGGTTCCCTTCTCAATTGATAATAATAATTTTTATGCCGATTATTTTTGTGCTTCCCTTGGCTGGTTTTGATTTGGTGCTAGGAATTAAATGGCTCCAAACATTGGGACCGATACTGTGGGACTTTGCCTCTCTTACTATGAGCTTTGATGCTGATGGAAGACGAATTGCGCTCAAGGGGCTACAAACTCCAAACCAACACCACCTTCATTCGCTCCAACATATGGATTCTCGCCATGACCAGCTAGAACGAACAATTATTGTCTGAGTTTGCTGATTTATTTCAAGAACCAACAGGTCTGCCCCCAATTCGCAATTGTGATCACCGAATCTGCCTTGTGCCTGGATCGGGTCCAGTAGTGGTGTGGCCATATCGATACCCGCATATTCAGAAAGATGAGATAGAGCAGCAATGCGCACAAATGTTGCAACAAGGGATCATTCGCCCAAGTAGATCCCCCTTCTCCTCACTGGTGCTATTGGTCAAGAAACACAATGGGTCTTGGCGTGTAGATTACAGAGAGCTGAATGCCAAAACTGTGAAAGATAAATTTTTTATTCCGGTAGTAGATGAGTTGCTTGATGAACTACACGAGTCCCAATTCTTCACCAAGTTAGACTTGAAGTCTGGCTATCACCAGGTGCGCATGAATGCTCCAGATGTTGAGAACACAGCATTTCGCACCCATCATGGACACTTTGAATTCCTGATTATGCCCATTCGGATTGTCGAATGCTCCCTCCACTTTTCAGGCCCTTATGAATGAGGTATTTCGAACCCATTTGCGTAGATTTATTTTAGTTTTCCTTGATGATATCTTGATTTACAACCGCACTTGGGAAGACCATCTGACGCATTTGCGGGTAGCATTTGACTTGTTGCGTGCCCATCAACTGTATCTGAAAAAATCTAAATGCTGATTTGGTGAAACTCAAGTTGCATACCTTGGCCATGTAATCTCGGCTACAGGTGTGGTTGTTGACGTGAGCAAAGTGCAGGTGTGGCTGTTGACGTGAGCAAAGTGCAGGCGATTGCAGTTTAGCCACAACCACAGTCAGTTACAGACTTGAGGGGATTTTTGGGGTTAACAAGTTACTACCGAAAATTTATTAAAGATTATGGGCAGTTGGCAGCTCCTTTAACAAACATGTTGAAGCGGAATTCTTTTTAATGGAATGAGACAGCCTTGACTTCCTTTACTCAGCTAAAGCAAGCACTAGCTATTGCTCCAGTTTTGCAATTACCAGATTTTGAGCAACAATTTATTGTGGAATGTGACGCGTCCGGATGGGGCATTGGTGTTGTCCTTCAGCAAAACAGCCACTCTATTGCATTTTTCAGCCGACAATTGGCTTCATGACATCACAAATTGGCAGCCTACGAACAGGAGTTGATTGGGTTGGCAAAGGCGGTGCAACATTGGAGGCCATATTTATGGGGCCGACGCTTTCTTATTCGTACTGATCACTACAGCTTGAAGATTTTGTTAGAACGCATTACCACTTCGCCGTAACAACATTGGATAAGCAAGCTAATGGACTTTGACTTTGTGGTGGAATATTGTGCGGGTCAATTGAGCAAGGTTACCGATGCATTGTCTAGATGTTTTCAGGAGGACCGGCTTTTAAATGCTGTAAGTCAGCCCCGATTTTTACTAGTTGAGGCTGTCCGTGATGAAGTCACTAGTGATCCATCTTTACAGGAGTCGTTTCTTAAGGTTACCAATGGCGAGTTGGCTGCCCCTTGGTCTATTCGCGATGGCCTTCTCCTTTACAAGGACCGGATTTATTTGTTGCCCACTTCCTTGTTGATTCCAACCATATTATCCAGTTTTCATGATAGCACTCATGAAGGGGTACAGAAAACTCTACACCGGATTCGTAGTGATTTCTATTGGAAAGGAATGAAAACTGCTATTGCCGAATATGTGGCTTCTTGTCCAATTTGTCAACGTCACAAGGCTGAAAACTTGATTCCCGTGGGTCTACTTCAGCCATTGGCTCTTCCTTCACAAATATGGGCAGATATTTCAATGGATTTCATTGATGGTCTGCCTAAGGCGTGGGGAAATAGGGTCTTGTTTGTTGTAGTGGATCGTTTCTCTAAATATGCACACTTCATTCCGATGGCACATCCGTATACCGCTACTCGGGTTGCACAGATTTTTCTGGCAAACATTGTTCGTCTTCATGGCATACCGGAATCCATTACTTCTTAGCGTGATGTGGTTTTTACTAGCAACTTCTGGAAAGAACTTTTTTGCTTGAGTGGAACTAAACTAGCATTTTTCTTCATCGTATCATCCACAATCTGATGGGCAAACAAAGGTTGTTAATCGCACAATTGAAATGTACTTGAGATGTTTTGTGGGGGACCATCCGAAATGCTGGGTGGATTGGTTACCATGGGCCAAATATTGCTATAACACATCCTTCCATTCAGCTCTACAAGAGACTCCCTTTCGAGTTGTGTATGGACGCGACCTTCCTCGCTTATTGTCTTATGTACCTGGTTCCTCTCGTGTTGAGGCAGTTGACAACGCCTTGGCAACCCGTGACCTTGAGCTCAATCGAATTAAGAGCAAACTGCAGCAAGCTCAGGTCCGCATGAAGGAGTACTATGACAATGGGCATCGGGATGTTGAATATAATGTTGAGGATTTGGTTTGGCTTCGCTTACAGCCATACCGCCAACACTCTCTCGTTGGTCAGCACCGCCACAAGCTTTTTTTGAAGTTTTATGGCCCTTTTCCATCTTGCAGCGTGTTGGGTCAGTTGTTTACAAACTCCAATTGTCGGCCGACTCCAAGCTCCACAATGTCTTCCATGTCTCCCTTTTGAAACCATATAAGGGTGAGCCGCCTACTTCTCCGCCATCGCTGCCTCCGGTTGACAAGGGTCGGGTCATTCCAACTCTTGTTGCTGTTTTGCGAGCTCGTTTGAATCGCGATAATTGGGAGTTGTTAGTCCATTGGACAGGAACTGATGTTGCCGACTCCACTTGGGATTCTCTGGCACATTTCCGCAATGCTTACCAAACCTTTGAGCTTGAGGACAAGCTCTTTCTTCAGGGGGAGGGTGATGTTATGGACTCATTTGTTGGACGCGTGTATAAAAGACGCGCTAATTAAATTCGTGCTGAAGTTTTTATTCCTATTTAATGCTACGACATTTTTAAGTTGTTTGAGTTTGTTGGAGACTTGTTTCCTAGATTAGGTAGTTGCTTGATTTTCGTTGTTTAGAACCTAGATTATAGGTTCCTATTTGTAATAAATTTGTCCTATTTAAAAGACCTGATGAGGAATAAGGAAGCTGAATTTTATTGTTAACCTAGAGATTGGAGCTCTCTCTTAACGAGATCCAAGGTTTCAGCATCCCTTTGATGAGCTGAACGTTTTATTAAAGATAGGTCGTCCAAAGAATCATAATAAAGGAAAAGGACGACTCCTCGAGCTGGACTTTCCTGTGAATTGCCCGGTGACAAGATCCTTGGCAAGAGAAGGTAACAGTATGACCCCAAATCCACAACGTATCCTTAATGTCTATCCACAGAATACATACATCTTTAGACACACCCTTGAATATTATATCATATTGTTTATCTCTCCAAACAACCTAAACAAGAGCATGTAGTATTCTAGCCCATACCCATTTCCCAATCAAAGATAGATTAGAACCTCTCACATTTGGTGAGGACCATACTTCTCCCTGTTGCTGAATGGTGGTAGGAGTAGTAGCTTGCATTCTGAATTCATTCAGACATTCTCTCCAAATACTATGAGTGTAGGTACACATGTAAGCAAAAGGAGATAAATGCTTTCTAAATCAGTACTGCACAAAATCATTTGGGATCAACAACCCTCTCTTATTCTTATTGATATTGTCAATTGTAAGCAGCCTGCCTTGGAGAATGATCGAAACAAGACTATGGTGAAAAGGAAAGTAATAACAACTGCATTTACTTTATATCATAGACATTGCCACTAGTGATACAGAGGATAAATCATTTTTTATCCAGCCAAATACAAATGACAAAATGTAAGAGCTTGAACAGACTATGTAAGTTACCTTTTGGCGAGTCCAGCCAAGTTGCTGATTGCGCATGTGCATCCGGATCAACTGTTAAATCCAAACACCACCACAAAATTCAGAGAAAAAATCAATAAATAAATAAAACAATTCTTTCTGTGCCTAAATTATTTCAACAATGTAGCTAAAGCCACTAAACTAAGATCTTCATGTCATATCATGAGTACCTCCAGTAAAACTGACATAGCCCAATCCATTCATGAGTATCACTCGTCATCTATAACTTTGGTAATAGAGTAAAAATGTAGCTAAATTATTTCAAACATTGTCGCTAAAGCCACTAAACTAAGATCTTCATATCCTATCATAAGTGTACCTCCAGTAAAACTGATATAGCCCAATCCATTCATGACTATCAACCACCATTTATAACTTTGGTAATATAGTAAAAATGTCTTCCAAAGTAGGATTGCAGAGAGTGAGAGTGTGATTGGGTCATTGGGGTCTACACGAGATAAATAAGGCGCTTGTTAAGATATATGAGTATGTTGGTTCAGGGCTCCAATCTGAACATTGCTAATTGCTTACTCTAGACAAGTTCCCATATTTCTCACTTAAATCAAATATATTGTTATGAAATTTTATATTTTTGGATTAAATTTGATTGTTTGTATTTCTGTCTAAAGGTAATTCAGTTTAGGTATATAAACTCATCTTGTGTCTCTTTGTATTGTACCATCATTGGAGTTTTTTTTCTTCTTTGAAATTTAACATGGAGCACCGCCATCAATCTTGATGTGCCTAAGCAATTCTCTTCGCCAGTGACGGTAATTTTCGTTAGCCCAACTGTTTTGTGATGTGCATCGCACTACTTCTCTTTGACATCATATCTTTTCTCTACTTTGCAAATAGGTCAATCAAGATTTGGTTACTTTTGTTTGTCATACTCCTCCCATATTGTTGGCATTGGTAGTCAATAGTCATTCATCGTCTATGTAGTTAAAATGGGTAATAGACTCATAACAGTCCAGGAGCGTTATATAGGTTATAACGATATATAATAAAATATTTTTTAAATGGCCAGCTGGAGAACCATTAACGGCAATGCGAAAAGCAACACAAATGCAGCAGTTAAGAGCAAAGTGTGAATCCAATTCATCCACTTTTGGCCAACCCCAAAGGATCTCTACACACATGCCTTAGAGATAGTTCCACGCCACTTAATCAAAGGCTTTACAAATTCAACCTTGATCATAATTCATGTTCTTCCTTGTCTAATCCTAGATTCAATGACCTCATCAGCAATGAGAACACCATCAATCAATTGTCTCTTACCAACTCCAACTCACTGAAGTGAAGAGAATAGACATAGATGAGTGAGCACAGAATTGAGTCTACATGAGAGAACTTTAGCAATGATTTTGTACATCAATATTGTCACTATTCAGTTGGTAAAAACAAACACATTGTTTGATTGTTGGGAAGTTAGAACCCATCTCTCTCATTCATTTTACTGGCAGAAAAATTGCCTTAATCTTGCACCAATGGTGTGTCTTTATTTTTTTGGATGTCATTATCCTCTTGAATGCCCATCATCTCATCAACTTTCAGTTTTGATCACTTTGGGAAATTTAAAATACCCATATCTTTTATGCAAGGGAATTCAAACCCATATTGGGGAATCGTACCAAATTATATTTTAGAAAGTACACTCGTCTCAAAAATCTGATTTTTTTTTCTCTTTTATCAATTTAATCGAGTAAAACAAACTCTTTTTTTCTTTTAGTTAGGAATGTTAAACCAATTGAAAATGATATGTTGATCATGTTATTTGTTGCATTTTCAAGGCTGACAACTCATCTTCACAACAAGCCACTGTTAGATTGGAATATTCAAGTTTCAAGCTGCAAATCTACATTTCCATGTTGAACTTGCAAGGAAGTGTCAACTTATATGGTAGGCTATTCTATATATACGTATTTGTTTCTAATTGTGATTCTAGTTTAGCTCTATATAAACCATCTGTCTGCAACCCCCCAATACACTTGGTTAACCTTGCCACTTAATAAAGGCTATTCACATTCTGCGCAAAATAAATCATGTGTAGAATCCAAAACTGAAACCAACACTTGAGCTTAAAACACATGAAATAAAAAGATTCCAAGCTCGGTCGTAACCACATTATTGATGTTAGACACAATACATTGTGCATACGAGCAATTATAATCAAAATGTTTAGCACAAAAGCAAAGACAATAAGGAAGGCAAAGACTCCAACAATTTTTGACAAATTAATAAAGAAATAGAGAAGATGAGAGAGAAGTACGAACTTGAGAGAATGCAAAGATGGCTATGACACCGTCAACGCATGCAAGCAAGACAGTGACCGCAACCAGAGGCGAAGGAAAACAACGGCCGTGCTCTGCTGCTGCGAATGCCATTTGAGATAAAGAAGAGAGAGAACGAGAGAGAAAGGAAAGAAAATAAAAAATCAAAACCCTTGCTGCTTTATCTTTTCTTTTTCTTTTTCTTTTCTCTATGTTTCATTTCATTTTCAATTTATAACTCAAAGTAAACAGAGCCGATGTTGAGGAAAGAAAAAATCCTTTGAAAGTTTCTAGTCTGAGAGAGAGGAGATCTGCGGAGGATTTGCCTTTCCTTTCTCTGTTTTGTGTTTTTGTTGGGATGGGATGGGATGGGCTAAGTGCGTTCTCTCTATCTCTTTCGATAGATGTGGATGGGTAAATTAGTATTCAACGATGCCCCCCCCCCCCTTGCGATTTACGTAATTTTAAGGGTCTCTTTTGGAAAGTTTAAAGAAGTAGTCAAAGCAAATAACAACACGTGGGATATCTGTCCTTAATACAAATACACTTTAGTGCTACGTGGAAACATTTCTTTCCTTGGGAGATTTGGACTGGTGTTTTTTTTCTAGATGACAAGAATTATAAAAAATTTTAAGTTTTAAGTTTGTTACTGTCAAAAGTTAACCAAGTATATTCATTTCATATGATGGTATATTTGTAAATATATAACATATAGAAGTGATAGAAAATAAAAAAAAAAATTTATGAAAAAAGATAGGTTGAATGCAAGGATTGTGATTTCGTTTTTTGAGTTCATTTCAGTTTGTAAAGAAAAAATGTAAAACTTTCGAGGATATATATAATGAATTTCGAGGGTATGTGAAATATGTGGAAAAAAAAAATGAGATGCAAGTAAATAATTCTATTAAACAAATTGAATGAAGCCCAAATACAAAGAAATGAAACATACATAAAATCAATATACAATTAGAAAATCAAGGGGTCATTTTGAAAATCGATATATAACTAGAAGAAATGATAATTAGAAAATTAAGGGGGTAGTTTCACAAATTAATAAATAATTAGAAATATTGATAATTGGAAGAAAAAAATTACGAAAAAAAACTCCGAAATTTTTTGAAAAGAAAAACTCTTGAAAAAATGTAATTTTGGTAGCTGATTTTTTATATTTTTACGATAAATGAAATACAAAAAAATTCCGAAATTAACGAAATAACTTTGAATTTTTTCAAAAAAGAACTTCAAAAAAATGTAATTTTTTCTTTCGCCCTTTTTCTTTTCGTAATTTCAAAAACGAAATTTTCATTGAAATTTCTCTAAATCTCTCATTCCTTGGTTGAATGTACATGTGGTGGGGAGAAAAAAAATTTATGTGTGTTTTTTTTCTTGAATATTAGATTTGTCATAACTGATGATACACATCAAAATACACCGATCATCACGACCGTACACGTGGCATAAAGATTTATTACGAGAATACAGTACTCAATATATTGGGTCAGTTCTAAAGCCCAGGAAGAATAAAGTCAACTGCAGAGGCCCGCCAATGAGGAAAAATAAACAGGGCCTGAATCCAGGCCTAAACCAATCTGAGCTAGATCCAGACCCGACAGAAGTTATTTCATAAAGAAGAGGAACGTTGCACCGAAAACAGCCGTATAGGGAATTACGCCTCCCCGAACGCATTTCCATAATGGAGGAGATTGTTATAAGAAACATTTTCTTCTGTTGCACCTCACATGCTTAAGTCATGCAAAGAGTTTAACCACGACCACTATAAAAGGTAAAGGGAACATTCGACAAAGGTATGCAACTTTAACTGAGTTTTGTCTACATTTACATCTTTCTTCCAACAAAGTTATTGACTTAAGCATCGGAGTGCCTTCGGCCACCAAAAAGGTGGTCTTGGCAGTCTAACAATTGTTTTGTAGGTCAAACTAACAGGGGAACGATTTTTGGACACATCAATTTGGCGTCGTCCATGACGAACGACGAGTTTTCTTTTCTAAAAACGAAATAACAGTGACAAAGCTCACTACAACCTAACAAAAGATCAACAAGCCATCAGAAAAAAATAATGGAGTCTGCAGATCCTCAATCCAGTAATGTTCACGACAACTCGTCCACAAATGCATCACTGACAGCTCAGGGAGAATAAGCAGCCCGGGTCACCGGACCAATAGCATCCGAGAATGCAGATCCGCTGCACGCAGTAGTCCAGACAGCCCAAACAATCGACGGTGCTGCCACAGACCCTCAGGTGGATTTGCTCATGGCCCAGATGAATTACATGACAAAGATGTTGGAGAAAATCACCTAGGAACGCGTTCAGCCAGCCGACCCAGCTCTAGCACCGCCCCAGCAAAATTCCACTATCTGAACTCAAGGAAGCGACGAAGCCCTAGCAGAACCCCAACAGGGAATAGTCGATAGCAATGAACTCCCCCAAGACAAGACTTCGCAGTGCAGATGAACGATTGCTGAGATCCCGTTCAGGAATGGAATCACGTATCCCAACGTACTGTACGAGTTAGCCAAGCCACCATTTTCTGACACACTCATGAAGAAGGCAATGCCAAAAAAGTTCACTCCGTCAAAGTTCAAAGTGTACGATGGTATCACCGTCCCAACGGATCACCTAAGACATTTTCACCACATGATGGCTCCAAAAGAAACCACAGAGTCGATCATGTGCAGAATGTTTCCAACCAACCTCACATCCACAGAATTGAACTAGTTCAATAGCCTACATTCAAGGTCGATAAACTCTTTTAAGGCTTTAGCCACTGCTTTCATTACTAGATTCATTGGGAGCCAGCGAGGAAAGGACCCCACTACCTCCTGCACATCCAACAGAAGCCCGAAGAAACGATACGAAAATATGTCACTCGCTTATCCAACGAGTTAGCAATGATTGATGGATGCAGTGACGACACAGCAGCTGCAACTTTCGTCACCGGGCTGAAGAGAGGTCCCTTCTTCGATGCCCTTAACTTGGAACCTCCAAAAGGCATGACGGTCCTGCTGAAAATAGCACAAAAACATATCTCCCTTGAAGAAATGAAAGTTGCAAGAAGAAAAAATGAGAAGGAAATGGAGAACCACTCGAGGAAAGTGGAAAGGAAAGATGAAAGAAGGTGAGATGATGGACCACGGGAGGATATCAGTCATTCAAAGAAACATTGGAGCGGTGGATGTACTAAGTCCAACCAGTAGGAATCCAGGAAATCACAATCAGCACAGCCAGTCATGAGCGAATAACCAATGTAATGAGGAAAAAGTACAAACCGTACACATCCCTAAAAATAAGCCGAATTGACATCTGAAAACACATAACGAATTGAGATAACGTCAACTGGCCAATCAGAATGAAAGGAGACCCGAAAGGAGGATACAAGAGCAGGTACTGCTCTTTTCACAAGGATCACATACATGATACCGAGGACTGCTACAAGTTAAAAGAAGAAATTGAGCATTGGATCCAAAGAGGGTGACTGGATGAATTTATCGGCATACCAGACAAATAGTTCAAATGAAAAGAAAAGGCGGACGCTATAGCCACGGGATCAAAAGAACGGTCCAGGGAATTGATATATGTTCTACACTGCATCCGTCCCCGATAAAGAAGCACCTCTCACCTAAGCAGACCTATATCGAAGTCGAAAGGTCAACGCTCTGAAGACGGCTACACTAACCAACTCGAAGACTCTGACAATGGATACAAATTTAGCAAAAATTGCTTATAAGAAAATTAACAACAACAAACTCTATCAGGCCTTAACAAGCAATGCCAAATGGGGAGCAATAACGGTCCAAGCAAAAGAGGTCATAAATTAAAAGGAATAGCAGGGGCACGAAACACCAACGCGAGAAGAGACATCAGAAACGCACCAATGAAGTAAAAGTTGGATGAACGAGTCAACTAAACATAGAAACTTCAAATCGACCGAGACGTCAAGTTAACAAAGTAAAAGTTGGATGAACGAGTCAACTAAAAATAGAAACTTCGAATCGGCCGAGATGTCGAGTTAACGAAGTAAAAGTTAGACGAACGAGTCAACTAAACACAAAAACTTCGAATCGACCGAGATGTCTAGTTAACGAAGTAAACGTTGGACGAACGAGTCAACTAAACACAGAAACTTCAAATCGACCGATGTCAAGTCAACGAAGTAAAAGTTGGACGAATGAGTCAACTAAGTAAAATGACTTCAGGTCGACTAGAGTATCGCACCAACGAAGCAAATTTTGAACGAACGAGTCAACTAAGTAAAACGACTTCAGGTCGACTAAAGTGTCACACCAACGAAACAAAAGTTGAATGAATGAGTCAACCAAGTAAAGCAACTTCAAGTCGACCAAAACGTAGAATTAACAAAGTGAAAGTTGAGCGAACGATTAAACTAAACGTAGAAACTTTGAATCGGCTGAGATGTTGAATTACCAAAGTAAACATTGAACAAACGAGTAAATTAAGTAAAACAACTTTGTGTCGACTGAAATGTCGAGTTAGCGAAATAAAGATCGAGCGAACGATTCAACAAAGTAGAGGCAACCTCGAGACCACCGAATCAACAAACCAACTCGAAAGAGAAAAACTTTGTGGTTGATCAAACGAATAAAGTGATCAAACTGAGGAGCAAGTTAGCACAACTCGAGAAAACCATGGTTTAACTAAAGTACCAAATCAACATATAAGAAGACAAGCAAACAAAACAGCTTTCCACAAATATTCAAAGACGACAAACACAAGATCAAGACATGCGTACTAAAGCATAGGAAAATTCAAATCACCAAATGATTGCTACAAATATATCTGTGAAACATCAAAGCTCAAATAAAAATTGTCACGACAACGATAGACGAACAAAGTGAACACAAAGAAAAATAAAGGAAACAATCTTTGTCATTCATTCAAAATCTATTCAATTACATTCAAAGACAACAATGGAAGACTAAAGGGAAAAATCTATAACATCCTCAGCAATACCATCTCCAGGAGCCGAATCATCGACATGAACTCTTTCTTCAAGAGGAAGAAGTGGCTCTTTAGCCATTGGATCGCTCGGAGGATCTTCAACACCTTCGTCATCCTCGAAGGTCCAATAGACCAAATGACGGTATTGAGACAAGTCAACACCGAGACCCTCAACAGTAGTGAGCATCACGGAGGAATCAACCTTGACCTCGTCAAGCAAAGCCAATAATTGCTCCACTCTTTTTTCAGCGATGTCGCGATTGTTAGAGTGCTATATCATGGCACGTGCGGCCTCATCATGAAGCACCATCTTAGCGGAAAGTTCTTTCTCCACTTTGTGTGGATGTCGTCTAAGTCATCTCTGAGGGACTCAAGCGCGACCACAGACCGATCCCATACACCCTCCACCTCGGCCAATGAAGCTTGAGCAACCTCAACCGCGTTGATCCGTTCAGAGCATCACGCTTTTAACGCGTCATACTGGTAAAGAACATGGGAGAATACTAATAGTAGTATGAAGAGATTTCTCTCCAAAGAAACCATAAGATTGTGATTAACCTGATGACTCAAACCCGTCACTCCTGCATAGGCAAAATGGGTCATCCCGTCAACTATAAGCCTAACACCATCCTCAAGATGAAGATTCGGGTTCATCACGGACATCGAAGGCCTCTCCACTGATCGTCTGTCCCATTCATTAATCAACTTACTTGCGCCATCCTCCACGCCAAGACGAGAAAACCAGCAGAACTTTTCATCCAATTTGACTCGAATCTCTTCAGGAGTAGGTTCCTTCCAACTGACCCGCGAATGAAGAACGTCAGGATCCGGTAGTATGGAGGAACCACCACCACCCACAATTGGGAAAGAAGAAGGAGCGACAAAAGAAGCTCCATCGCCCTCTTGTCGTTCAGCAGAAATGGAACGAATGATAGTCCCAACACGAACATAAGAACTCAAGTATGTTGTGGAAGGGCGGATCTCCATCCCTCCATCAACATGAGGGGAAAAAGAAGGATGAGTCAGCACCTCGGGAACCCGATCACGACTACCAAGCTCCTTAGACTGAACAACAGCCAACTGGAGCATCTTGTCATCTAAGGACTGAGGATCAACATAAGAACACTTGGCAGCATCAAGGCCGCCATAATTAGAGATAAACTTTTTCCCCATCGTCCAGTAGCCGAACGATAACTTTCTCACTCCTCTCCAAAGCCAACTTCATCTCTTTCGCTTCCTGCAGAGAACAACGGTCTTCCCTCGAAGGTTCTCTATCAACAGAATCCAAATAAAGAGATGTGCGACACACAGAGTCAACAAGTCGTTTCTTTTTCGAAACACAGTCAAAAGGCAGAAACAACTGCTTCGACGGACTAACAGGTCTCGATACTTTTCTCTTCCTAGAAGAAGGATCGGTAGCACTACAGACAAGAGCATTGAGATCTGTAACACCCGAGCTAACTTTTCGATCAACAACAACATCATCACCTTCGACAGCGACAGCACGGGCAACAATCTCCTCGGCTTGCCTCTCGATTAACAAAGCCCGCTCGGTCCCATTCATGTTGTATAGACCATTGTGCCTCACCATATCATTAGTAAGATAGGCGTCCAATGGAACTACCGGAACCTCCAGGAAATGCTCGCTGATAACCTGCTATTCAGCGGTCATTGCAGATTTTGGTGCTTGATCTCGGAAAGACCTTACTATCTAAAAACCTCGTAAATTGAAGTAGCTAGAATCGACAGACGCATAAAACCAATCCCGCGACCAACCTCTGATGTCATCATTGAGATTTCTGAAACACGCAAGGGAATGAAGGAAACAGGTACGGTTGGGTTTCACGCTAAACCTCACCAAATAATGCAAGATTCTAGCGGTTAAAGAAATATCAGAAAGAATGGCCCTGACATATGTGGAAACCATAGCCCTCCAACCATTCGAGCCCATCTAAGTAAAAGGAATACCCAGAAAATTTAGATACAACCAGAATAGCTCCGAAACTGGGAATCAAAGACAACATAGAACATGCAAGGATAAAGCCCAATACATCTTTCCTCGGGCAACAAAGACTATTGTTTTCACGAGGAAGAACAATTTCAAGGTTGCGGGGCAAAGCATAGTTGGAACAGACACTATCCAGAGTAGCCAGATAAGCTATGTTTGGGGGGAAATGCGTATCAAAAGTAGAAAGTTGATCACCGATAAACATCGCAAATAAGAAAGAAAAGACAAAAAAAGAGGCAATAGGGGAGAAGAAATAACACTAACAACAAAGATGGCGTAAATAAGGGCGAAAGTAGCCACAACACCCTTTATACAATTAGGCAATGAAGAGATTGCTCACAGAACGACATACGAGACATAATGGCGCACCAAAACTCCCATAAAATGTGCGCGAAAACAAATAGACAACAAAGTAACCGAGACGATCAACCAACCGAAAGTTATTAAACATTAAGTTCAGTGAATATGCAGTCAAAATACCAGCCATCCCATAGTTAGTGGATACGTGAACATACCTACTAACTAAGGGGGGAGTAGCTGATGATACATCAAAATAGACTGATCATCACGGCCATACACGTGGCATAAAGATCGATCACGAGAATACAATGCCCCATCTATTAGGCCAGCTTATAAAGCCCAGAAAGAATAAAGCCAACTGCAGAGGCCCAGATGAAGCCCGCCAATAAGAAAAACAAACAGGTCCTGAATCCAGGCCCAAACAAATAAGAGCCCGGATCCAGGCCCGACCCGAGTTCTCTCATAAAAAAAGGAACGTTGCACCGAAAAGAGTCGTGGAGGGAGTTATGCCTCCCCAAACGCATCTCCATAAAGAAGGAAACTATTACAAAAAACATCTCATTTTGTTGCGCCTCACATGCTTAAGTCACACGGAGAGTTAACCACGACCACTATAAAAGGTAAAATGGAACATTCGACAAAGGTATGCAACTTTAACTGAGTTTTGTCCAGATTTACATCATTCTTCCAACAGAGTTACTAACTTAAGCATTGGAGTGCCTTCAACCACCAAAAATGTAGTCATTGGCAGTCTAACAATTGTTTTGCAGGTCAAACTCACAGGGGGATGATTTTTGGACGCATCAATAATTATTACTTGGCTGTCAAATTTTATGTTGGAATGCATGTTTGAAGATCTTTCCAAATGAAACCAACGATCAATACAAGCGCTAAAAATTTAAACATATATGTATTTATTATTATTAAAAGTGCATAATGCATTTCACTTAGTATTTTTCAATATTTTACAAAGATATGAGATGAGCATCTTAATGCACATTTAAACAACAACTTTGAACTTCATGTTTTGGTGAATTCAAAGTTTGAGGTAGAACTCACTCTCGACGTTTGAAATTTTTTCAGGGAATTAAGGTCTATGGTACAAATCAGCTAGGTGTTTCACTGTTCATAATGATTTGGACATAAAAGATTGCTAGGACTGAAAGTTGTGGAAGTTGTGGAAGTTGTTGAGGGTTGAGATTCATTATCTAAAATGGCATATTTGTAAGTGTAAAACATGTAGAAGGGCAAAAAAAAACATAAAACTTAAATCATTGTATCTTCCTTTATAGTAAATTTAAAGTAATTTTGAAAATTGTCTAAATTATCTACATAGTTTTCAGATTTTAGTAAACTTGATATCCTTGAAATGCATTGTCAAAGATTTTTCCAATAAAATCAAAGATCAATACAAATGCTTAAAATTTTAAAATGTGTTTATTATTAGAAAAAAAAAATCTAATGCATTTCAAGTCGTAGCTATTTTAAATATTTTTCTTTGAATGAAACATATATCTTAATATTCATTCAAACAAAGATGTTGGACTTCATACTTTGGTGAAGTCAAAGTTTGGGGTGAACTCACTCCCGTTGTTTGAA
Source organism: Berberis vulgaris (assembly GCA_963556465.1). Taxonomy (NCBI): domain Eukaryota; kingdom Viridiplantae; phylum Streptophyta; class Magnoliopsida; order Ranunculales; family Berberidaceae; genus Berberis; species Berberis vulgaris. The sequence continues at coordinate 36,351,590 of OY747129.1, read as the reverse complement.
AAAATGTTTTTTCTCGAGTTTGACTCTAATGTCACAACTCGCTTTCTATCGTGCCAACAACATGTGTAATGCAATAGTCTATCACAAATCAGCTAGATGTTTCATTGTTCACAAGGAATTGGAGATAATAGATGGCTAGGATTAAAATTTTGGGAAAATGTTGATGGTTGATATTCACTTTCTATAATGACATGTTAGAAAGCATGTACAAGGTCAAAAGAAATGAACATAAATCTTAAAACGAGAATGTGGAATGCTAATGAGGCGAAGAGATAAAGTTATGTGTTTTCTTTTTTTCTGATATGAAAATTATCAAAACTATCTATGTAGTTGTCAAATTTTAGTAAACTTGGTGTCGTTGGAAGGCATTTTTGAAGATCTTTCCAATGAAACCACTAATCAATACAAATGTTTAAATTTTAAAACTTTATCATTAGAAAAATGACTAATACATGTCGTAAGTAGGTTATATGTTTTTCAAAGAAATGAGATGGACATCATAGTGCGCATTCAAACAAAGGCCTTGAACTTCATAATTGGCGATGTCAATGTTCGAGGAGAAACTCAGTGCAACGGTTTGAAAATGTTTTTTTTCAATCAATTAAAATTGTAACTGAGTTCGACATAATGTCACGACCCATTTTTATATGTCAATGACACGGGTAATACATTAGTCTATCTTATAAATCAACTAGGGATTTTACTATTCATAAGGAATTAGAGATAAAAAAAAGTTGGGATTAAAAGTTGGGGAAGATGTTGAAGATTGAGATTCATTCTCTATAATGGGCATGTTTGAAAATATGAAGCATCTAGAAGGCCAAAAGAAAAGGAACATAAAGTTAAAATGAGTGTGTGGAATGTACAAGTGGCGGAAAGAAAAAGTTTGTGTTTCATTTTTTTCTAAGTGAAAATGATTGTAACTATTTACTTAGTTGTCAAATTTTTGGGAGCTTCGTATCATTGAAATGCATTTTTAAATATCTTTCAGAATCAATACAAAATTTAAAATATACATTTAAAATAAAAGGTCAAATGCATTTCACATCGTAAGGCACATCCAAACAAAGTCCCTGGAGTCAATATTTATGAGGAAATGAGATTTAAAGAGAACTTACTCTCATTGTTTGAAAATGTGTTATTTTAATTGGTTAAAATTTTGACTGAGTTTACTAACCCAAATATCACAACCCACTTTATATATTGCCAATGGCACGGGTAATACAATAGTTCAATATATAACATAAACATGCCTCCTCAAGACTCATCACTGATTGTATCATGCTATATACCCCCCCCCCCATAAAGTCAATCAAAGCCTCACATCACTGTTGACTAAACCAACAGGTTGACCCAATGTCAAAAGGGAACTCACATCGAGTTATGATTTATAGTGTCACGTGACATGCAAAAGATCGAATCCCACCTCAAGTGGGTTCCCCAAGAGTGTTAGATTAGTCCAAATCGGATCATGTCACCAACTAGACCTTGACCCAAATGTCAATACCCACTTCCAAAGCAAGACATTGCTCGACAATGAAAACAGATACACTTGAGAAGACGAACTTAACTCTAGCATTTTCCGCCCATAGGTTGCAGCCCTACTTCCAGTCTCACATCATCATTATCATATGAATGCGGTCCTACGAGCCGTACTGGACAAAGTTGTCAAATCCTCAAGAATTGAAAAATGAGCCACCGGCCTTAGCGAATTCGAGGATAGAATTCAAGGCTCGAATAACATAAAAATGACAAGTGGTAACAAATTTTTTGGCAGATTTCCCAATGAAAAATCCGTTTTGGTTTGGCGTAAGAGACAGAGAGTCCAAGGAACTCCTCGAGGAACCATACTCCTATGACAAAGGAAAGCGGTGGAGACTATTTACAGACAAATTCGTCTGCATCCATAGTTTTAGAATAGGAATCGTATTAGCGAACCCAAACAACTCTTGGTTGGAGCTAGCCTAAAAACTAGAGTTCGTGACCACAAACAATGAGGTCGATCGAGTATGAGGTCCTAATTGCAAGACTTGACTTAGCCAAGAGCTTACATATCAAAGAGTTGACTGCCTTCATGGACTCCTAGTTGGTGGTTAACCACGTTAATGGGAAACATAGTTTGGAACACTACTATGATACAATACTTGGAACTCATCAACCAGATGGGTCATTTTTCACTCGACTCTGAGTCTTACACAACAAACCGGGGAGAAACAGGCATGTAGAGAAGTTCACCACTGGTACACTCTGATCCAAAGTTTGCTTGCTCACGGGAAATTACTTGAGAACATGTTTGAAGTTAGAAAGGCTATCTAAAAGTCCAAAAAATATACTCTACTAGATCGAATCATTTGCAAAGTCTCATCGGGAAGACCTCTACTCAAACACCTAACACTCGAGGAGATGCACCAAATATTATCCGAGATTCATGAAAGAGAATGTAGAAATCACTCAGAGGGAAAACCTTTGCCCCACAAACCTTAAACCTTAGGGTATTACTGGCCTCACATGTTGGTTGATGCCAAGAGGTACGTGAAGAGATGCGACAAATACCAGAGGAACACCCTGGGGATTCGAACCCCAGCAGGTCCTCAACATTTTGTCTTCAACCCTTGGTCGTTCCCCCTTTGGAACCAAGATGTTGTGGGTCCCTTGCCCGAGAGTAGTGGGAAAAGATTCGTTCTAGTCTCCATGGACAACTTCACAAAATGGATAGAAGCCATGCCTTTATAACATGTAAAACAGAATGACCTGATAAAATTTCTATGGAACCAGGTGATTACCAGGTTCGAGCTACCCTATGTTTTCGTTTTGGACAATGTCTTTCAGTTCCATGGGAGGGGGAGAGAGTACGAGAGTTCCTCGACGGCTATCATGTAAACAATTATTATCAACCCCCATGTACCCCCAAACAAATGGATTATCTGAATCCTCCAAGAAAACCATAGTTAGAAACCTAAAAAAAGGGTTGGAAAGACAGAATAATAGATTGGTCAATGAGATACCAGGAACATTGTGGGCTTATCAAACTACCTACAAGATAACCACGAAAACCGTCCTTTTTCATGGCTTTCGATACGAAAGCAATAATTCCGACCCAGATAGTTATCCCTAAAGGAAGATATTCAACAATTGAAAATGGTTCGAACTTTCAATTTCTCTCGTTCCATTTAGACATGACCAAAACCGTGAGAGAAGCAACTGAAACACGCCTTGAGCAACATGCTCGGAACGTGATCAAGTGGCATTCCAAGAAAGTCCATGACAAGGTCTTCCAGAAAGGAGATCTTGTACTGAAAAATGCCCCGCGCAGGCAAACTGGGTCCGAACTAGGAAGGCCCGTACAAAGTTGCTCAAGTCGTGGGATCTGGCTATTACGGGTCACCAATTGCTAATCCGGGGAATGTCCACAATTGAAGCACTACTACTAGTAAAAGCATTATTTCGTTTAGCAAGAAATACAAACAAGTAATTATATTTCTTGTATTCCATTCAATTAAATAAACCTCGGCCTGCTAGAATTGATTACATTACATTGTTCCTCTCATTGCTAGCTACAAGCTTAATACTATCTGTTCTAAGGTTACAAGCTTAGTATTATCTACTCCTACCCATGCTCGGGATACATATTGTTCCTTTTTAGCCTATCGTTCAGAGCAGGAGAACACAAACTCGCATAACTCGTATGAAGATTCTCGCTAAGGCCATAGAAACATGGGTTTTTGGAGGAAGGGATGCTCAATCCCCTCCTTAAATATCCTAGCCAAGTCGATTGATAAGGGATTTCAGAGCAAGGGAAGTCGAAACAATGATATACTATAGGAAGGAAATGCCAGATATATCTTCCCCGCACAAAACATGTGTCGGACCATAAGGTAGAGACTTGTGCCTACGACTAACCTTACATGAGATCATAACGGTTCAAAAGATGAAGTCCAACTTCTTTTTCCTCTAAAGCTCCATCATCAAAACAGAGGTTTCCAGAATGGGTGAAATAACTATTGGATGGTGGTCGTCTTCCCATTACCCAATACGAACCATACACTTTAGTGTTCCCGTTGCTTCACCAAGAAAGATTATCGAGAGCCTCCAAACTGTTCATATGAACAAGGTTTCGGCACCATCAATCCATAAAACTCGTCCATCACCTCGACCAACCCACACCTTCTAGCGAAATAATCATCCAAAAGTCCAATTGGACTAATGTGATTTATGTTGTGGGTCCAAATGACATCAGAGGTCTCTATTTATAGAAAATTCGATAACTGTGTGAACCATCACCATTAACGAGGTGCTTACAACATTAAATGTGGAATGAAGAACAACATTAAATGAGGAATGCAGACCGTCGCTAGGTTGGGGAACGCTCGAGGGCGACCTATGCACATCTCGAGGTTGCCCAAGGCCTGTCTTTGAAGTTCATCCTTGACCGTTCCATTGTCTTCTACGCCCAAGGCCTAGTATCAGAAATTTCTCCTCGACCGTCCCATTAGCTTCTGCGGCTCCTACACGCAAGGTCTGGTCTCGAAAATGATAGAGATATATACTAAAAGCCGAGCATTTTTACTTTATATTGTTTAACTCAGTTTTTTTATTCTTGAGGATTCAGTTTATGATTATTTAGAGCTCAGTTTACGATTTAATTAGTAGTTAATAAGATCATTATGTTTATGTTTAATGAGAATCTTTGTGGGCAAATGTTTGCATTAGATTATGATTTTGTGAAAGTATGTCTTTAGACGATCTAGTGTGTAGAGCTTGACTTACACATAGAAGATAAGATTTTCAGATACTTGTAGAATATAAGTTGTGCTCACAACCTTAGATGGAATTGGACGCACCATCGGTAGGGTGGTAGTGCAATATTTTGGTATAATCTATCTTGGCTTTGGAAGACTGTCTGATGTCTCAGACTATTGCACTAGTACATTCTGTTGTATTGAACAAGACCGCCTTGAGGTAAATTTCTATATACTAACAATCCTAAAAAGGATTCAGAAAATAGGAGAGCTAGAGAAAAAAGGAGAAGCTATAAACGCAAAACCCTTTGTTCGTAGCCAGGCCTTTCGAGGAATACAATACAAGATCAAACGATGTGTATTGCCTCATGTTGGCTTCAGATCGTCTTCATGTTTAGTCGAGATCAAATCGGAGAGATCTTGAATGTATGTTCTTTATGTTTTTAAGAAGAACTATCATGAATAATTTTTTTTGTTGTTGTTGTTTGTATTATGCATATTATCAGTGGATTTCAGGTTTATACCATCCCCAACGATGGTATCAGAGCGCCATTGATACCATGCATAGTATGAAATGATCCATGTTGTCCAAAGTGTATGATCTATATGTGTGCCATGAATTATAGATAGAACACATATCTGTGCTACCTCTGTTTTGTCGCATTATTGTCTCTTTATTATGGTCGAATAATTTATTTGTTGCTTTGTTATATTGGATCCCATGATAGTTTATTCGTGGTTATTGTTTTGTGCGATTGGATCCTATAATGGTTTATCCGTGGATACTTTTATCGCTAGGAAAGGTTGTAATATGTTTTTTGATCTAGCATGTGAACTCCTTTAATGGAGGCATAAGACTGTTGTCAGTATTTTTTTGTTGACATAATCTTGTTCAGTCTATAATGAAGAGGATATCAACTGTAATATGGAGATGTCTAGAAGCATCATTTCCATTGCTGAATAGATTTTGAATGGTGAAACGATGCTAAGCTTCGAGGGAAAATGCCCGCTGGACCCCCGCTACCTGACTGGGCAGGTCAATCACCGCGAGCCCGACCCCCATTCAGACCCAACCTATCTATATTGCTGAATGGAGCAAATGAGATGATAGGGTTCAAGAAAGAGTTGCACCATTATTGCAAACACGACCATAACAACAATAATTCTTAATATGTGTTGAATTAGATATATGTGGCTTTGTATATTTTCCTATTATGCATGTTGTTGTCAGGTATGTTATAGATTGATTTAGAATTATCTAATATATGGACAACAAGGAAAGATAATTAGATTATGATCACTTTAATGGTTGTTCATCTAATTGGCATTTAATTCTAAATAGAAATTCCATGTTCATCATGAAGAGGCATATATTGATTGGTTCACCTTGGATCATAGGAAGTATGTCTGATATTATTCTATTTTGAATTATAGAGAATTAGATGTACTCATTTGATAACGGTCACAATATAAATGAAAAACTAAGTGGGAAAGGGAAATATTAATAAGTCCCATAGGCTACACTAGCTTGTAGGTGATATAATCAAATTTGTTGTTTTTGTGCCTTCCTCTATAGTAGACAAAGTTGATTGTGGAAGCACTGGTTCAAACTTCCATAAGGGAGAATTTTGGGTGATTGCTAGCATGGACCACTCTCTATCTAAGGGATCATTGCAAAATAATTGACTCAAAATTAAGCAATTTATTCAAAATTAAGTGATGGTGTACACATAGCTATAAATAACAATATCTTCTACATTTGAGTCACTGTTGCTATTTATAGGATCAAAGTTAAAGTCAATTATTTAATTTTGCTTGGCACGCATGGTGCCCAGATAACAGGTACAAGATTAATAAGAAATGACATGTCTAGACAATTGATGCGTAGTATAATCTTCCTAACTAATGATGTTATTCACGATGTTATAGGTTGTTCACGATTTTTCAAATAATTGGTAGAGGGAGCCATTATTTTTAAATTCAAAGTATTTTTATTTTACCCATCATGATTATTTTAAATTATATGATTCTCAAGATTTAATATGGGTAGTTCTTCTTTAAATCCAGTTACTGTTATTCTCAATGAACACAAAATTATTGGACCTAATTATATTGGCTGGAAGAGAAATTTGGATATTATGTTGAATTGCTAAGGAGTACAAGTTTGTGCTCACTGAATTATGTCCTGAAGAACCTAGTGAGGGGGTGACCGAAGAGAAAACTCGGGCTTACAAAATGTGGAAAAGGCTGACAAGATGGCGCAATATTACATCTTGGCTTCTATATTAGTGTGTTGCAACATTAACATCAATCAATGACCATTACCTATGACATGATGTTGAACCTCAAGGAAATGTTTGGGGATCAGAATTTTGTTGCAAGGCATGTTGCCACGAAGAAGTTGATGAACAAATTATGGCTGAAGGAACACTGGTTAGGGATCATGATGAGTCATCTCTATTGAAGGAAAGAATTGCAACTGAAGGAAAAAATCGCAACTGATTATATGTAATTGATGTCATTGAAACAACTTACCTAGAATAGGCTCTAGAATAATGGATATTCTCATTAGAATAATGGATATTCTCATTACAAACTGTATATATATGTTGTAAGACTTTGCACAATGAATAACATATAGTAATCATTCTCATTACAAAATTCTTCATGGTATCAGAGCAATCGCTCTTGAGAACCTAGAAATTCATACAAGCAAATACCTCATGGCTGGTGACGAAGAGCGGAGACTCATTGAACCCGGAAAGGGCTTGAACTCTTCCAAGACCTCAGAACCATGGGAGAATTCCAATCATCCTCTTTTCCTCCATCATTCGGACCAACCAGGTGTTGCCCTTGTTTCACAACCACTTATGGAAGACAATTATACAACGTGGGAGCAGTCAATGAACATGGCGCTCACCATCAAAAACAAGAAGGGTTTTATTGATGGAACCCTAAAAAGGCCGACTCACAATCTTGATGAACAACTGCAATGGGACCGATGCAATGTCCTTGTCAAGACCTGGTTGCTGGGAGCCATGTCAAAAGACATCTCGAGCAGTGTCATCAATTGCAAGGATGCTAGAGGTATGTGGTTAGATTTGAAAGAAAGATTCTCTCACACTAATACGGTTTCGTTGTTCCATATAGAGAATGCCATACATGAATGTGAGCAGGGCACAAACTCAGTCACTTCCTTCTTCACAAAACTCAAAAGCCTATGGGATGAAAAGGATGCTCTCTGTTTCTTTCCTACATGTACATGTGAAACAACGGCTGAAGTTAAGAAGTCCATGGAGATACAAAAGACCATGAAATTTCTTATGGGACTTAATGAGAATTTTGTACAGACCCGCAGCAACATCATAGGGTTGGATCCACTTCCGAACCTGAACAAAGCCTATGCGATGGTACTACGCCAAAAGAAGCAGGCAGAGACTATTGCTGGCAAGTCCACAGCACCACCAGAATCCTCTGCTTTTTCAGTAAAGAAAGTGACTCATGATTTCAAGTCTGTAGAAGGAGAAGCCAAGTTCTGTGAAAAATGCAACATGACCAACCACAACACAAACAACTGCAGAGCTCATCTCAAATGCACATATTGCAATGGGAAGGGACATACCTATGACTACTGCCGAAGGAGGAAGAATACTACTGGAAGTGGCCAAGCAAGATCAAAAGCAAATCATGTAGCCCCTCAAGATGATAAAAAGGAAGCTGTGACAGACTTCCCATTTTCACGAGAAGAGTGTCATCAACTTCTCAATCAGCTCCTAACCAAAACGAAGGCTGCTTCAACCAATTTGGTCGGTAACATTCCCAACTATGAAGAGCTTTCAGTTAAACTTTTTGCACAGAGTAGTAAAGAGCCAATATGGATATTAGATAGTGGTGCAAGCGATCATATTGTTTGTAATCCCAGCTTGCTTACCTCATTCAAGTCAGTCTCTAATCGTTGGGTCAAGCTTCTTGACGGTACCACAGCACATGTTACTCATGTTGGCACTGTAGCCTTCTCTCCACATTTTGTTCTTCATAACGTCCTATGTGTCCCCTTGTTTTACCTTAACTTGATTTCTGTGAGCAAACTAGCATTTGACTCTTTCCATATTACCATCTTTCTAAGACAAATTTGTGTCATACATGACCTACAATCGGGGAAGATGATTGGGACGGGAACTGAGAAGGAGGGACTCTACCGACTCAATCTACCACAGAAAGGAACATGCAATACGGTACACACCAACTCAGACAGTTTATGGCACCAACGACTTGGTCATCCTTCAAATAAAGCCTCTTCATTATTTTCATTTCTTGCAAATAAAGCTTGTGATTCAAACTCTTGTTCTATTTGTCCTTTAGCCAAACTTAATAGACAACCGTTTCCATTAAGTATTACTCGTAGTGCATCTTGCTTTGATTTAATTCACATTGATATTTGGGGAGGTTATCATGCTCCAACTTTTTCTGGTGCACAATATTTTCTAACAATCGTTGATGACCATTCACGAAGCATTTGGGTGTATTTGATGAGACACAAGTCTGAGGCACGCACTCTCCTCATCCATTTTATTCATTTGGCTGCAACTCAGTTTGGTAAAAATGTTAAGGTCGTTAGGAGTGACAACGGTCCAGAGTTTAAGATTCCCCAGTTTTATTCTTCTAAAGGCATTATCCACCAAACTAGCTGCGTCAACACACCACAACAAAATGGTGTTGCTGAACGCAAGCATCGCCACTTGCTAAACATGGCCAGGGCCCTTCTTTTCCAAGCCAATCTGCCAAAATCTTTTTGGGGGGATGCCATACTCACAGCAGCTTACTTGATTAATCGAACACCAAGTCCAATTCTTCAGGGAAAAACACCTTTTGAAAAATTTGTCCATAAGGAACCTAGTTATTCTCATTTAAGAGTCTTTGGCTGTCAATGCTTTGTATCCACACATCCAACTCGTCCTAGTAAGTTTGATCCTCGATCAACGGAATGCATCTTCCTTGGCTATCCACACGGCCAAAAGGGGTATAAAGTTTATAACTTGACAACTAAGAAATCCCTAGTTTCAAGGGATGTGGTTTTCTTTGAGAATGTTTTTCCTTTCCAGAAAAATTTGGAGTTTTTTCCATCACAAAATACCGAATCACAAAATACCGATTTGTTTCCTTCTCAAACTCGTTTGACCCACTATGATAATCCTTCAATTCCTACAATTTTTCCTTCGAGTCCCACACATACTTCTCCACCTACAATCTCTCAAAACCCCCAGACTTCCGCTGAGCATCATCCTAATCATTCTCCTTCCAAATCTCTCTCATCTACAGAACCTGTATCTCTTGATATCACCTTTCCTAACTTGGACACCATCTCCTCTGATCACATTCAATCACCTTTGCCTCCAAATCAATCTCCACCACAACCACGCAAGTCTTCTCGCGCTACAAAGCTCCCTACCACATTGCAGGACTTTCACATTGATGCGGCCCTCCCCTCACGTCTCGTGTGAGACCCTAAGTGGGCGGACCTGAGGTGAGGGTGAGGGTGAGGGTAGAGGGCCCAACAGGCCCAATAGGCCAAGAGGGGTTGGACGAGCTACAAGGGGAATCATAGTCCCATATCGCCTGGGTGCGGGAGGGGGATGTGCTTTAAGTGTGCGAGGTCGCTCTACATGACAACACGCGTTTTAAAGCTGTGCGGGCCGATTGGTAGCCCAGAGCGGACAATATGGTGTCATGTGGACCGGGTCGTTATAGTTGGTATCAGAGCCTGACCCAGCCGAAAGTATGCCACGTGTTGGTGGGCCCTCTGGCAACGTGGACATTGTGGGTGTCTGTGTGGCCAACGAGGACGTTTGGCCTTAAGGGGGGTGGATTGTGAGACCCTAAGTGGGCGGACCTGAGGTGAGGGTGAGGGTGAGGGTGAGGGTGAGGGTGAGGGTGAGGGTAGAGGGCCCAACAGGCCCAATAGGCCAAGAGGGGTTGGACGAGCTACAAGGGGAATCATAGTCCCTTATCGCCTGGGTGCGGGAGGGGGATGTGCTTTAAGTGTGCGAGGTCGCTCTACATGACAACACGCGTTTTAAAGCCGTGCGGGCCGGTTGGTAGCCCAGAGCGGACAATATGGTGTCATGTGGACCGGGTCGTTACAAAAAATTAGCCTGTTCTGAAATTTATACTACAATGAATAAGCCATGGTTGTGAGGCATAGCGAGATCAAAGTTCACTTTAGTCATTTTCCTTTTAAGTTTTAGCGCTTTCCATGGTATCAAGGTTGGGGATGCTAACGATTTTTCTCCTGGAGCTAAGGCTTTTGGATGATCAGATACGGTTCCTGATGGAAAATGAGAATGAAAGTTTAGCCTAACTTCACAAAGTTATGAAAATGCGGACACTATTCTTTTAGAAAATGCACAAATCATAGTTGTGCATCAAATGTCATAGATATCAGTTCAAAATTACACTGACCAGGACATTATACACAGGAGATTAGCAAAAGAGCTGTTCTCTTGACAAAGACACAAATTGTATCTGTGCATTAAATGCAATAGATATCAGTTCAAAATAACAATGATATACAAGTATGGAAAGACCTTTTATGAGGTTGCAATATTCTTTGTTAGTATTACATACTCATCGAATCACCAAAATAGGGTTAGATTTGTTTAACCATTCTAGAGACCAACTTAACAACTCCGTATACAATAGCCTCGGATCATATATGATGACCTGGTCTGACCCAATGAAATATTGCACTCTATAAATGGCTCCAGATATACATGAAGAATGTCATCCTAAAGCTGGGAAACCAGAAGAATAAGTTTGTTGTATCAACTCTTCAACCACTAATTATCTTTTCTGAAGAAACTGTCTTCAACCAATAATGTTTTGTACTTCTATGCACCAAAACACTAAAAAATATCCGAAATCACCTTATTCTTAGTTACTGATGATACATAAAAACGGTCACACTCAGAACCATACACGTGTCATGATGATCTCGAGAAATTACGGCCTCAAACGTCAGCCCAACACTGATCCGGCCCAAGCAGTTCTAAGCCTGCCCAAATACAGTCTGCCAGGCGGACCCGAACTCTCACAGCATGCTAGGCCAACACATCTCGCAACTATCCTCAATACCCGTAAGCTCTCTTCAGGCAAGTATCTCGAGGATCAACTTCGGACGGACAACTACAACTGCTCTCTGCTTCCAACTAGGAAACAAACACCAGAGTATCTTCCACACAGGGAAACTCCCTTCTACGGATTGCTCTTGGATTGAGAACTATCTTCCGCGTATCTAGGAGCACATCGCTAACAGGGAACTTCCCTCCTATAGCACGACTCCTAATTAGAGAAGGATCTCCGCGAAGATCTCCTTCCTAAACTACGCCTATGATGGCCTGGTAGAATCATGACTCCTTGCACTATAAATAAGACATGAGGTTGGTAAGCTAAGATACACTACAAATTCCTTATTACAGCATTACACCTTCCTCAGATCCCTATCTGACTTTAGCATCCGAGTGTCATCGACCACCCCACGGTGGTCTGCGGCTCATGTGTGTTGCTTGTGCAGGTCAACAAGTCAGCAAAAATAGGGTCAAAGCAAGAAGCAAAAATCGACTGCATCAGTTTGACACCGTCCGTGGGGATGACATAGTTCTTAACTTTACAATAAGCGTCGTCTCCTACCAAATCCTAGAGAGATGGTGACCACCAGGTCACGTAACAATGGAAAAACCAGAATACGCGTCCAGCGCTCAGGCCATCCCTGTAATGCCTCTTTCGGCGGTTCCTGTCGAGCGCGGGCAGCCAAATCGCACCCTCGTGCACACGGCAGCCGCCAAATGTTGAGGGCAAAAATATGTTCGGAACTTCTCCTGCTTAGTTCCAAGTGTCGGGCAAGAAAACGAGTCGCGTATCTGCACAAACTCCAATCCGAACGGGTTGCCCAGGCGGAGACTCTGACGGTCAAGTCAGTAAACGAGCTAATGACCTCAAAAAGAGGGAGAGGGAGAGATTCAGATGGTGCTTTATTTGCTCATGGGGTAATTGCATATCTCACTCTTGGGAAATTAACATGTATTCATACATGTTTGCCAGTATATTTGTGTTTGTGATATCAACAATGCTGATAGGATTGAATCTATCTAAATCTGCCAGTTGGAAGGTAACTCTGAGCAGACTCTTGCATGTCCCCAGCAATTTTGATATTCTCAAGTCAAGAATGTGTAAAATATGCAGGGCATAGGGCTTCTCATGGGCGGGAAAAGCCTACTTCGGCCCAAATTATATTCCCAAGCCCATAAGCTATAATTCACACCACTAAAAATTATAGTTGCACTCCTTACCATATTTTAAATTTTAATTCAAGCTCCACATATTAAATGCTTAGTAATCTAACCAAGTTAAGATTTTATATGTTTCGTCAATTAAATAAAAATATCGACAATTATATTTAGTTGACCTCTTGCCATCCTTGAGACCATTCAACTTAACTTATTCGCCATGTTGGATAAAGGACGGGATTTCATCAATAATCAATATCCATTATACACATTATGCCATCACCCAATTCTTTGAGGTTATCGACCCACATACAAATTTCACTCTTTGATAAATCAAAGTGACATGCAAAATATGTATGTCTATTAATCTAGATTAAGAGCTTAAGCATTCATAATAATCATGAGGTGTTATTTTCTAGTATAGTCAGTATATATAGAAAATTACCTCAAAATGGTCATGTTCAATACACATAAAGTGTACTAATGCAATAGTCCAAGACATCAGACAATCTCCCTTAGCCAAGATAGGCTATACCAGAATATTGCACTACAACCCAACCGATGGTGTTTCCAACTCCATCGAAGGTTGTAGCCCCTCAACTTATATTCTACAAACATTCAATGTTATCTTCTATGTTTAAGCCAAACTCTATGCACTAGATCATCCAAAATTTGGATAAAAGACATACTTACACAATCATAAGTCATAATTTAATGAAACATTAGCGCACAAAAATTCTCATTAAAACGTGAACATAATGATCTTATTAACTAATAATCAAATCATAAACTGAGTTCTAAACAATCATTAACTGAATCCTCAAAAAAAAAAAAATTAGTTCAAAACTGGAAAGTAAAAAGGCTAGGCTTTTCGTATATATCTCTATCAATTTCCCACTTATACTCAAAGCCACGGCGCCATACATTTCACTCCCATCCCCTCTACATGCATATCAAAGGTTTCTTGTTTGTTGATGCAATGCTTGTATCACAGTCTTATCACCTTTATCCACGATGATCCAAATCAATGATACTTACGCTTAATGTGTTCTTCCTTCTTATAGGTCTTGAGACCCTTTGAGTTAGCAACAACTTCTCTATTATCACAATACAATGTAATAGCCGATTGCACTTAAGGTATCATTCCTAGATCCAATAAGAAGTTCATGAACCAAACAACCTCCTTAGCTGCCTCGGAAGCTGCTACATACTCAACCTCCAGGATCGAATCAATAATGCAAAATTGTTTGATACTTCTCCAACTTACAGTTCCACCTCGTATACATATTCGGAGGGAGACTTCTTGGAATCCTTATCTTACATGAAATCTAATTTGTATACCCAATGAGTACTACACTCTCTACTATTAAACCAACATTTAATCCTTGTCCCTTTTAGGTACTTGAGTATATGTTTCACAACAATCCAATGTTCTAGTCTGCGTTTAAACTAATATTTGCTAACCATGACTACAACAAGCAGATGTCAGGTTTAGTACAAAGCATAGCATACACGAGGCTTCCTACTACTGATGCATAAGGAACCACCTTCATCTTCTCTATCTCCTAAGATGTCTTGGGACATTGATTTCTAGATAGAGTGATTCCATGCTTGAAAGGTAAAAACCTTTTTTTAGAATCCTGTGAGCCAAAGAAGGCGAAAATCGTACTGATATAAGTTGCTTGTGACAAGCCCAACTTCCTAGTTTAGCGATTTCGCAAAAGCTTGAACTCAAGGATGTGACCAGCCTCTCCCAAATCCTTCATATCGAACTGACTAGATAACCATACCCTAACTGAAGATTGTTGGAAAAAATATGCTGTAAATTCGAAATTCCAGGTAAACACACATTTGTTTTTATTTTTAAAAAGCCAAATTTGCAACAAAGACAACCCCCACATTAATTTCGATGAGCAAGATATCATCCACGTAAAACACCAAACACAACCACATTTCTGTCACACTTCTTATACATGCAAGATTCATCCGGACATTAAACGAAGCCATAAGTCTTTATAGCTTGATCAAAATGGATGCTAAGATCTCGATTCTGCTTAAATCCATAAATATACCTTTTAAGCTTGCACAACATATGCTCCTTGCGCTTTGCTATGAATCCATCTGGTTGCACAATATAAATGCACTCTTCAAGGCTCCTGTTAATGAACACAATCTTGACATCCATGTGTCAAATTTCGTAATCGAAATGAGTTGCAATGCATAAGAGAATCCGGATAGACTTTAGCAAGGCCATCAGCAAAAAAAGTCCACTTGTAATCGATTCGCTCTTTTAAAGTAAACTCCTTTGTAAACAGTAGAGGGTTTCCACCGTCCAATTTATTTCCCTCTTCTTCTTGTAAACCCACTTGCATCCTATGGTTTTATCCCTACAGGTGGTTCTACAAGATACCTAATTGGAGTACATAGACTCCATCTCAGACATCATTTCCTTTTGCCAAAGTTTTGCATCTTCATCTTTAAATGCTTCGTTGTAGTTGTATGGATCGATACCTTGTTCATTAGGGACCTTGTCAAAAGAATCTCCCAAGAACATAAATCGATTGGGCGACAACCCTCCCATTACGATGAGGTAACGGAGTGTCAACATGTCTTTCTTGTGATGTTTATTCATGTGACGTTGGTATTGAAGTAGCTGGTATAGGTTTCTCTCCTCTTATTTCTTTTAGAACAATTCGACTTCTGGGGTTATGACTCATCATTATAAATTCTTCCTCTAAAACTCGGGCATTGGTACTTACAATGACCTTCTGATCCATAGGAGTATTGAAAATACCTTTGGTTATTCTTAGATACTGTTAAAAAAAACATACTTTTGTCCTTGATTCAACTTATTTGTGTTCCCTTTCAGCACATGTGCTGGACTACCCCAAATTCGAACGTGTTGAAGACTAGGTTTGCACCCAGTCCACAGTTCTATTAGGGTAGAAGGTACTGACTTAGATGGTACCAAGTTTAGAATATATGTTGCCGCTTCTAGTGCATATCCTCAAAAGGAATATGGTAAATCATAATAACGCATCATAAATATTACCATGTCCATAAGAGTATTATTCCTTCTTTCCACTATACCATTTTGCTGAGTTATTCCTAGCACAAATATCTGGGAAGTAATTCCCACATCCGATAAGTATTCCTTAAACTCTCCCAAGATATACTCATCACCACGATCAGATCGTAGTGTTCTGATACACTTACCTAGTTGTTTATCCATTTTCGCCCTACACTCCTCTAACTTATCAAAGTAGTCGGACATATGGTGCAACAGGTAAATATCCATACCTTGCGTAATCATCAATGAAAGTGTTGAAATACTCAAAGCCTCTTCTTCCTCGGATGGTCATGGGCCCACGCAAATCATAAAGAACTAGCTCCAACGGATATTTGGCTAAAAATGACATCTTGGTCATCTTACCTTCCAAGCAGGATTCACAGACTGGTAGTATCTCCACTTCCACTGAGCCTAATGGCCCAATCCTAACCAGTCCTTCTTAGATTAATATGACCATGGCGTAAATGACAAAAATACCTTTGGTTCATCATAGAAGGTTTTGTTATCTTATATGGCATACTGTTGATTTTATTCAATTCAGTTAGTTGCACTGTGAGAGATTCAGGATTAAGGAAATAAAAATTGTCCACCAGAACATATAAAACGTCTAATTTTTCTTAACAACCTCAAATCATTAAAATAAACTGAATATCCTATTTTAAACAACTTAGAAACTGAAACAAAATTTTTTCTAATATAATATAATGTGCATAAATACAATCTTTCAAAATTAAAATCATATCTCTACCAAATTAAAAATGCAGTTGTTGTTACTTTCGTAGAATTGCCCATTTGTAGATAAATCTCCCCATCACTTAGCTGCCTGGCTCCCTAGAACCCCTACAAAGAATTGCAGACATGAGTAGTGGCTCATGTATCTACACACCATATTCTGGTAGATAACACCGCTAAACATGATTAAACCACTAGTGAATGAGATTTACCTAAATTGTTCACTTCACTGAGATAAATCGGAGTTGTTTCCTCCAATTTCGTGACTACTTACACTGAAAACACTAGCCCTTGGGTTTTTTCATTATGCCCTGAGGCCCATTAGCTCTTGAGGATTCACCGCTTGTTTCTAAACCTTTTACTACTTTTTCCCGCCCTTAGGCTTAGAAGCACAAGCCTTTTCAGCAGCAAAAGCACGATCGGATGGTTGGATGGAACTTTCGGTAGCTTGAAGTTTTTTAAGAAGTTCCACCAATGAATAGTTGGACATATTCATATTATAGTAAGTTGAAACTACTTAAAGGACTGATGCAAATATTGGAGTATGATATTGACCTGGTTTTCCTCATCGATCTCAGTTCCAAGGATCTATAGTTTATTGTGAAGAATTTTGTAATGAGAATGATTTCTATATGTTATTCATTGTGCAAAGTCTTACAACATATATATACAGTTTGTAATGAAAATATCCATTATTCTAATGAGAATATCCATTATTCTAGAGCCTATTCTAGGTAAGTTGTTTCAATGACATCAATTACATATAATCAGTTGCGATTCTTTCCTTCAGTTGCGATTCTTTCCTTCAATACTCCCCCTCAAGTTAGAGTGGATATTGATCACACCTAACTTGTCCAGTAACAATGAAAATTGATTTGAACTCAGGGGCTTCGTGAAAATATCTGTTGGTTGCTCCTTGGTTCTTATATGTTCTGTTTGAATCAATCCTCTTTGCACTTTCTCTCTGACAACATGGCAGTCAATTTCTATGTGCTTAGTCCTTTCGTGGAACACATGATTAGACGCTATGTGTATTGCGACCTTGTTATCGCAGAACAGCTTGACTGGCTGCAAATGTTGAACATGCAAGTCTTTCAAAATGTATTGCAACCATGTTATCTCACAACAAGTAGTGGCCATAGAACGATACTCAGCTTCTGCACTCGAACGTGAGACCGTACTCTATTTCTTTGTTTTCCAAGAAATGGGAGCATGTCCGAGAAAAATGCAATAACCCGTCGTTGACCTTCTAGTGTCTTTGCAGCGCGCCCAGTCTGCATCACAATATGCTGTTAATTCCAATGACCCTTTTGAAGGTAGGAAAAAGCCCTGACCTGGCGTATGCTTGAGGTATCTCAGCACCTTGTGAGCTGCATCTAAGTGAGGTTGTCTTGGTTTATCCATGAATTGACTAAGTATATGAACTGCATACACGAGGTCCGGTCTTGTGATTGTCAAATAAATTAGGCGTCCAACAAGCCTTCGATATTGAGATGCGTCTTCTAACAATCTTCCATCTTCTCGTGTGAGGATTATATTTTGCTCAACTGGAAAACGTGAAGGTTTTGCACCAAGGAATCTCGTGTCTTCAAGTATTTCCAATGCATACTTTCTTTGACTTAATGCAATGCCATGCTTGGACCTCGCTACTTCCAATCCAAGAAAATATTTCAACTGTCCCATATCCTTCAGTTTGAAGTGGCTTGATAGAAAGCTTTTGGTCCTCATAATATCATCTAAATTGTTGCCTGTGAGAATTACATCGTCCACATAAACCAACAAAGTTGTAAAGTTACCTTGATGGCTTCGGACGAACATGGAATAATCAGACCATGATTGCTTGAAATCGGCTGACTTAAGGGCTGAGGAGAGCCTAAAAAACCATTGCCTGGAAGCTTCCTTCAAGCCGTATAATGATTTGTGTAACTTACAGACCTTATTCTCCCGCTTTCGTTCGAAGCCAGGAGGAAGTTGCATGTACACATCTTCATGGAGGTATCCATTGAGGAACGCATTATTCACATCCAGTTGGTGGAGATGCCAATTTTGTTGAGCTGCGAGACTGAGCAAGACTCGAACTGTGGTGAGTTTGGAAACTGGCGCGAACGTTTCCCTATAATCAAGGCCTCCCACTTGGCTATAACCCTTGGCCACTAGCCTGGCCTTATAGCGTTCAATGGTTCCATCGGGGTTGTACTTGATTTTGTATACCCATTTACAACCGATTGGCCGTTTGTGGGCCGGTGGTGGAACTAGGCTCCATGTTTTGTTAGCTTGAAGCGCTTGAACCTCTAGCCGCATCGCTTTTCTCCACTTTGGGTCTTTAACTGCCTGAAAAACAAATGTAGGTTCTCTTTGCAGGGTAATATTAGCAGTAAAAGTTTTATGAGGAGAAGAATGATTGGCATAAGAAAGAACATGTGAGAGACTATGAACCGTACCAGGAGTTGTGACCTCGTTCGAAGAAGACGACGAAGCGAGATGTAACGACCCGATCCACATGACACCATATTGTCCGCTCTGGGCTACCAACCGGCCCGCACAGCTTTAAAACGCGTGTTGTCATGTAGAGCGACCTCGCACACTTAAAGCACATCCCCCTCCCTCACCCAGGCGATATGGGACTATGAGTCCCCTTGTAGCTCGTCCAACCCCTCTTGGCCTATTGGGCCTGTTGGGCCCTCTACCCTCACCCTCACCCTCACCTCAGGTCCGCCCACTTAGGGTCTCACAATCCACCTCCCTTAAGGCCAAACGTCCTCGTTGGCCACATAGGCACCCACAATGTCCACATCGCCAGAGGGCCCACCAACACGTGGCATACTTTCGGCTGGGTCAGGCTCTGATACCAACTGTAACGACCCGGTCCACATGACACCATATTGTCCGCTCTGGGCTACCAACCGCCCCGCACGGCTTTAAAACGCGTGTTGTCATGTAGAGCGATCTCGCACACTTAAAGCACATCCCCCTCCCGCACCCAAGCGATATGGGACTATGATTCCCCTTGTAGCTCGTCCAACCCCTCTTGGCCTATTGGGCCTATTGGGCCCTCTACCCTCACCCTCACCCTCACCCTCACCTCAGGTCCGCCCACTTAGGGTCTCACAATCCACCCCCCTTAAGGCCAAACGTCCTCGTTGGCCACACAGGCACCCACAACGTCCACGTCACCAGAGGGCCCACCAACACGTGGCATACTTCCGACTGGGTCAGGCTCTGATACCAACTGTAACGACCCGGTCCACATGACACCATATTGTCCGCTCTGGGCTACCAACCGGCCCGCACGGCTTTAAAACGCGTGTTGTCATGTAGAGCGACCTCGCACACTTAAAGCACGTCCCCCTCCCGCACCCAGGCGATATGGGACTATGATTCCCCTTGTAGCTCGTCCAACCCCTCTTGGCCTATTGGGCCTGTTGGGCCTGTTGGGCCTGTTGGGCCCTCTACCCTCACCCTCACCTCAGGTCCGCCCACTTAGGGTCTCACATTTTTTGTAATGAGGAAGTCCTTGGAATATATCGTTTCCACGCGATCCTCGAAAATGTGGAAATTGAACTTTTGATAAATGTTTACTTATAACTTAGTTATTGTTATTCAAGTATTCTATGAACAACATTATCCATGCATCTTGTGTAGGTAGGAAAGCGTCCATTGATCTGTAACAGTGAGATTACACTTGCTCAAATAGCTAAACTCTGTAGCGAGGAACTAGGATTGGACTTGCAGTACAAGGGGTTAAACCTTTTGCAAGTTGTTTTGTCAACATTTCTCATTGTAAAACTTTTGGTTTCTTCTCCATCTTCTTGTACACAATTCTATGTATTAATTGGAACATTGCCCATTACTTCATAAAAACTTTGTTGAAGAAATTACCATCGTCAACTCAGTTCATTTTTAAATGCAACAAACCTAAATTGCCAAGATGGAAATAACAATACAACCCTCTGTTCTGATATGTTATCAAAATGCATATGTCAGGAGGATTCTTAATCTGCAACATTTGAAACAACATTGGAAGAAATACGGAAAGATAAATGTGTTGAGAAGTTGGTCAGAACAAAAAAACGTATCTGGAATTGTAAAATATATGTGAAAATGATATTTTGCAAAATTTACTATAGCAAAATTAGGCATTTTTAATGCATCTTCTTTATTTAAATTAAATAAGTTTCATGTATCCACTTAATATTTGCATATCAATGTTTTTTTTGTTCCAAGATTTGATAACCAATTGAAATGGTTTATTGCCATAATGTAATTTATCTAGAAAGACGAAAATAGTGATTTTTATTCTAGATTTGATAACAAAATGAGGACTGTAACATTTTGCCAGAAACAACAGGGAATAGTCAAATTTTTTTAATATGAAAATTCTTAAGCAAATAAAGTACGAGGGTTTTGATGCAATTTGAAGGAATAAACTTTTTTGATAACCAATGAAGATGCCCTAAAGTTCAATATATAAATTTTGGGGATCCAGTCCAAGATAGCTCTGTGGATGGTCTAAACTATACATTTTTTCTTTTGTCATCAAATTAACATCATTGTATTAAAAGAATAAAATCCAGATTTTATCTTATTTTTTTGTTATTGTTATTTTTACGATTTTTTTGTAACTAGTTATTTGTTGAACCATTGCCGAATGCAACAATCAAGGTATATTAACCATGATTAAATAAAGTTTTTAACTTTAAAAATGATCAAAAGTAATTTACAAAAACACCCCTATTTTTCGTTTTTTAACACTTTGCTATGTTTCTCCATTTTCACGAGTTTTGGTTTGAGAGGCCTCTCCTAAAAAAACTCTTCCACTTAAGAACCTAAAGAAGAGGAAAACTTGTTTAGAATTGTTTCCAAGGAGCGGAGCTGCTGCTTAGCTTTTTAGCGATCGAGGAAGGTAAACCACTCATCGCATCCCATTTGAAACCATAATAATCTATCTGATCATCAACATCAACCGAGAATAATTGTCCTCCGTCCAATTCATCTCAAGTGCTATATATATATATATATATATATATTATATAAACTTCATAATTGTTTTAGGAGCCTTCCCACTAACAATTTTTTTTAATTTACTTTAACTCAATTCATATCACCCCCGCGAATGAAACAATACGGCTTAAAGCTTTTTTTTTTGTTGAGTCAAGTAATTAATAAGCCCCTCTCAATTTTCAAGGTTTTCTTCTTCCCAAAAAAGGAATTGTAAGCCTCTCTATTTGATGTGTCTGCATTAATCTGGGTTCATGATGTATTGAGTTTTGTGTGCGTTTAAGTTTTCATTGCTTAAATTATAGTTGGAAATGGCAACTCGAGTAACGGACTGGTGTTTTTCCTTACTCGACTTTGATTATGTGATTCTAAGTCTTTGATTGAGAATTTATGGAAAAGGCATATAAATCTCTTGAGAAGCTTCATTTATTTTATATACTAGTTAGTAGTTGTAATCAGGTATATAGCTGGCAATACTGGTGATAAGTCTGGTAAGGGTGAGAGTTGTTTTCTAAGTTAAACTGAATCCTGGATGCATTATTATTCTTGGATGTATTCTTATCGGTGAATAGTTAGTTATTGAATAGGTGATTCTTGATTATAGTAATTAAATACTTAATCTAGTAAAATTGTCGTGGTTCCTTGGTATTTGCTTGTTTTATGGTTTTGCACAAAGCTTGAAAGTTGTCCCAATGTGTTTTTTTAACTTTAGCTTCCAATTGTTCTCAAGGTTGTTAGTGAGGTTGTGATTTGATGCTCGCCTCAGTACAAGGCTTATAGTTAACGAATTGAGGCTTACACCTCGTATGTGTTTCAACAATTGGTTAAATTAGTATCAAATGATCCAAATAATTGTTATTAAATCATACATTGATTGAGTGAGGCTTACACTTCTTCATGAAAGGGCGTCCCTCACCGTTGAATCACGAGTCGGATGTACGATCTCTTCTCACACACTTGGATCAGCTAATGATTGAGACGTTCATATCAATGAATCGAAAACCCGACGAGACGCTAGAGACATATTTAACCCGATTCAACAATGAGTTAAACATTGTCTGCTCATGCGATGTTGCAACAACCGTCTTAGCCTTCATTAACGGCTTGTGAAAAGTTGAGTTTGACAACCTTCTAACACCAGATCCTCCAGCAAACACGACAGATTTGACAAATAAAGCACAAAACTTCATCGCTGAGTTTACCGGCGGAGAAGAGCCGAAAATTGACTACCAACTCTCGGAACAGATGTCCAAGCATGGACCCTGCGCTGCGACGAATCTTCAACCGATAGAGCAAGCGGGCAGGGATCACACTCCTCTCCATTGTGGCTTCACCCTCGAAAAGGCAGTCAGATTAGGCTTCCCTGCTTCAAATAACGAGGCCGGATACTAAACACTCCTGTCAGGCCTAAAACTAGCTTTAGGGATCGGCATAGACCGCCTAACAAAATACAACGACTCAAGACTAGTGGTCAACCAGGTCAATGAAGCTTTCAATAGCAAAGATCCCCGCATGATAGCCTACCTTAACAAAGGTACTCAGCATAATGAGCAAGTTCAAGAACTGTCAGCTCACACAATGCCCCCGAGACGACAACGAGAGGGCTGGCAAGCTAGCGAAAGAAGCCTCGACCTCCAACGAAGTCTCCAACGGCCTCATCGAATATCAAGAGAAATCAAGCCTCGACAAGGAAGGGCACAAAGATATCTGCGTCGCGGAAGCACAGCCAAATCGGATGACTCTGATACTAGAATATATAACGACTGGAGCCCTACCAACAGAGAAGGTCGAAGCACGAAGACTTAAAAACAGAGCCGCAAGGTACACTCTTCTAAACAACAAGTTATACAGGCCATCGCTCTGATGCCTATCACCTTTAAAGGCAAGCCAAGTCTTGGGAGCCATCCACAACGGTATATGCGGGAATCACCCAGGTGGAGAACCCTCGCCCATAAGGCCCTGACTCTAGGGTATTATTGGCCGACCATGCAGCGAGACGCCAAAGATACCGACCGCAAGTGCGACAAGTGTCAGAGGTTCGTGCCATACACCCATATGCTAGCTCAGCCACTAACTCCAATGACTAGTCCATGGTCGTTCGCACAATGGGAAATGGACATCGTCAGGCCGTTTCCGGCATCAGCTGGTAAAAAAGTTCCTTTTTGTCGCCATAGACTACTTCACCAAGTGGGTCGAGGCCAAGCCCCTATCCAAAATAGGGCAGGTCTAGATCAAAAAATTCATATGGGCCACCATCATCTGTAGATTTGGCATCCCCAAAGTATTGGTCGGTGAAAATGGAACCAGTTTGAAGGTAGCAAGGTCAAAGAATTGTGCAAAAGTCTGGGAGTCAAGCACTACTTCTCCTCACCAGGACACCCCCAGGCCAACGCCCAAGCGGAGGTTACCAACCGGACAATCCTAGAAGCCATCAAAAGAAAACTCGATGCAGCCAAAAGAAAATGGGTTCTAGAGCTATCAGGAATACTCTGGGCATATCAAAAAACTAAAAGAATCCCTACCGAAGAGACGCCCTTTGCCCTAGCATACGGGTCGAAAGCTATAGTTCTAGTAGAACTCGAGGTGCCAACCTTCCGGGTGGAAGAGTTCAGACCAGACGATAACGATGAAGCCTTGCACGTGGGACTAGACATCCTCGACGAAAAACGGGATCTAGCCTCCACCAAGATAGCCGCCTACCAACAACGGATGGCACAATACTATAACAAAAAGTTCAAGCCACGCGAATTCAAAGTGGGAGATTGGGTACTCAGAAGGACCTAGCATGACACCAAAGTAGCCGGAGCGGGAAAGCTAAATCCAAATTGGGAAGGACCTTACAGAGTCACCAAGGTCAATAGGCCGGGAACATAATGGCTGGAAGACAACGACGGGCTTAAGCAACCATGGAATATAAAACATCTAAAAAAACATTATCAATAAAATATTTTGCTTTTACCAAAACTTCCACTGTTGTCCGTTACAACCCTCGTCAAGCCCGACTACGGCCAGACTCGAGCATCTCCCCAAAGCCTAATCCACTCCGCGTAGGTCGCAGCGGATGAGGAAGTGGGAGTCTAGTCAGCGCTTGTCCGCTGATGACGACGACTAGCCAAGGGATCATTGCTCTCAACACAGACAATGATCACCGAACTTACCAGATAAGCTTAGTCAGTTCGCGACTGATGACAACGGTTTCTGGTGCCCAAAGCCTAATCCGCTCAGCGCGAGTCGCGACAGCTGAGGAAGTGGGAGTCTAGTCAGCGCTTGTTCGCTGATGACGATGACTCGCCAAGGGATCATTGCTCTCAATACAGACAATGATCGCCGAACTTACCATGTAAGCTTAGTCAGTTCGCGACTGATGATGACGACTTCTGATGCCTAAAACCTAATTCGCTTCGCGCGGATCACGATGGTTGAGGAAGTGGGAGTCTAGTCAGCACTAGTCCGCTGATGACGACGACTCGCTGAGCGATCATTGCCCTCAATATAGATAATGATCGCCGAACCTATCCGGCAAGCTTAGCTAGTTCGCAACTAACGGTCATGGCTTCTGATACTCAAAACCTAATCCGCTCAATACAAAGGCTAAATGAATAAGAGCAGAAGTTAGCACCATTCCGTTAACACGTAGTAAGTCGTTACAAACAATGACTAAAGAAGCCTGGTCAACCCCTGACCAACAATGGTTTCTGCTGGTTAAACCCTAACCCTCAACAAGAACGACCAAAAGCAGCAATATATTTTGACTGACGAAGACAAACATTTCGCCTAGCGTTCAAAACTCTACGGTCTACGAAGCGACTAAAGTAAACATGACAGCATGGGACAAAAACAACATTTTGTCACATGTTTGGCACGAGCACTAGAGATCCTAGTCAACCCTGACATACGAATTGTACCTACAGATCACCAGCTGATTTAATGTAATTTCATCCACTCCATGCAACATGCTGATGGATTAGGTTCGCATGCCTCCCAGCAGGCGAAACCTCTATTCAAACTAGGCAAGCTTGGTCAGCCAAGACTGTTGATGATGGCTTCTGGTTCATCCCGATACCTAGTCCACTCTGCGAGGGCATCGACGGTTTAGGAAGTGGGAGTCTAATCAGCGCTACCACCCCCGGTGACTACGACTTGCCAGGGATCACTACCCCATTCGCGGTCAGTGATCGCCGAACCTAATAAGGTAAGCCTAGCTGGTGACGACCAACAACGAAAGCTTCTGATCAAATCCCAGACTAGTAGCCCCCACTGCGAGGGTGTAGATGGTTTGGAAGGTGGGAGCCTAGTAAGTCCTAAACTGATTCTGACGGCTCACCATGGGACCACTGCTTCTCAGCGTGGCCGCCGAATCACCAACCCTGGACTTGTAGCCCCAACTGTGAGGGTGTAGATAGTCTAGAAGGTGGGAGCCTAGTCAGTCCTGAACTGATTTCGACGGCTTGCCACAAGACCACTGCTTTTCAACGTAGCCGTTGAAAAACTCCCAAATTTGTAGCTTGGTGCACTCGGGTGTAAATAATTTGGATGGTGGGAGCCTAGTCAGTCCTGAACTAATTTCGATGGTTTGCCATATGACCATTGCTTTTTAGCCTGATCGCCAAACCCCTCTCGAATTCGTAGCCCCCACTCGCGGGGAGGGTGTAGATGGTTCGAAAGATGGGAGCCTAGTTAGTCGTGAACTAATTCCGACGGCTTGCCACGAGATCACTACTTTTCAGCCTGGTTTCCAAACCTTTACTCCCCGAATCAGTAGTCCGCTCTGCTCGGACATAAATGATTTGGAAGGTGGGAGCCTAGTCAGTCCAGAACTGATTTCAACGGCTTGCCACGGGACCACTGCTCTCAGCCTGGTCGCCAAACCTTTACTCCCCGAATCTTTAGCCCACATGGCTCGGACATAAAAAATTTGGAAGGTGGGGACCTCAAGTAGCCCGCCACATGACCTCCGCTTCCCTTCAAAACAACGAACGCGAACATGAATCTAGCTGAGTCAGCGTCTTCACGCACAAACAGACTGACATTCTAATGTTAAGCGAAAGCCACTCGCGCCGATACAAGATTGTACGGTCAGTGCCCAGATAAAAGCTACTTACGATGCCAACCCGAGCTTACGACGCCTGACTAGGCACAAACGCTCTGACGCGCACGCTAGGCCATTTCAACTCGCTCACAGCAGCAGCTATAGTCGACCGATCAGACAAGCAAGGTAACCCTCAAACAGCTTACCTTGGGGACATGGCACAGCTCGGATGACTCAACCCCCAGCTAAACTGTTCGTAACATGCCCACTATTGAACATGATTACACCGCGATGACCCTGAGTTATTCACGACACAAAGCGGTCAAGCTCTCTACAGTAGATAGACCAGTCAACATCCTATTGATTCAACCAGCCTATGCCAAAGTAAGACGACAAGGCAAAACGAAAAACATGCAATAGAGACAACAAGTACGAAACGGATAAAATTGTTTTCATTAATGGTCAATGACAACAAGAGTACAAGCACACAAAGTTCACTCCTTATTAAGAGAGGGTGCAGAAATGGAAGAGTTAAGCCTAGTGGAAGAAGGAGCAGGAGTTGCGTCAACACACGCCACATCCTGAACATCAGGGCTCAAACTATCTTCCTCACTCGATGACATCGAGGTAACAAATAGGTCCACATACGACATCTTCTTAAAACGGCTGAGATCCCACTCCGAATGCTCCTCCTTCATCAGCGACAACAACTCCATCCGTCCATGTACAACCCAGTGGAACTAACATTTGCCTTGTTATTTGAGAAGCCCTTCCTCCCGCACCTTTGCATCAACAAGTTCAAGCTCCAGTAGCTCCAACTTGCTAGTCAACGCGTCGACCTGAGACTATTTTGTGGCCAGATTGCTCTTCACGGCACTAAGTTCATGCCACCCCAATTCGAGCTGCTCGACCTTCCTCACTTCTCAAGCATAAAACTCCACATCGGATTCCAACTATTGCTTCTCAGCCGCCCAGTCAGCTTCCTTTGAAGCACTCTCTTCAGTGAAAGACAACAGTTCAGAACTTTCCTTAGCCACAATTTCCTGCGCAGCCTTGATTCTCTCGGCAAATACGGCTCAACTCCTGCCTGAGTCTGTCCCTTTCGAACACCGTCTGTATCAGATTACGCTCAAGGTCCTCCAGACAAGCCCTCTGAGCCTCAGCGGCCACGGTTGACCGATCCAACCGCTTCTCTTCGACTTGCTTATTAAGCCGCTCAATTTCATGGAGCGCATCAGAACACAGCGTCTGCATATGCGAAAAGACACCCTCCAAGGTGTATACTCTCTCACGAGCCACCTCAACTTCCGTCCCAGCAAAGGCTGCGCAGCTCAAATGAGACATATACATCATACGGTACTTCAAGCCCTTATCCATACACCCTTCCAACGAATCCTCATCGAGTTTTGGAGCGTGATCCATCAGCCAGCTGTGACGCCTGCTTATATGCCTCCTCGAAGCATACTCTACGTCCACCTCTTGCTGCCTGATCTGTGAACTTAGCTTCACCAAATCCGGTGCAAACAGGCTTATCCGTGCGTTTGGATGAAGCTTTTCCTGATCGATAACTATGCTGACACCGCCCTTCACGGTCGCCACCGTCCTCAAGCTCTCCTCCGTGGCATTTCCCTTGTCAATAGCAGCAACCCCTTTTGTGCGAGATGGCTCAATGGGATCCGGAGAGAGAGAAGGCATCGAAGTATCCAAAGGACACACCGACACCTCTAGTTGCGGCCTAGAGGGAGACAGTGAGCAATGCAGACTGCAAGAGACATGACCGGTACCGCAGCCACTATCAGGCGAAACAACTATGGGGCGATCCAATTCTACCACCTCAGGCAAATCCTCACAAGAGCCTTCTGCCAGAGCGGCCCCACGCAAATCAGCACCAGCGGAAGTTGCCATCGCAACCCGTACCGAACGGTCATTTAGAGCCTCGACCTGTGCGCCACTAAGGTTTGACCTGTTTACGACTCCTGCCAATCGCAAGTAATCCTTCTCCAAGCCAAAAACATCAGTCTCCGCCTCAACAGGCTTAGCAGACTCTGCGCTCCCCTTCACCGGAGCGGGTCGTGCCAAATACGGCTCAGTTCTAACGCGAGACCTGTTCCTCACGAAGGAAGCAAAAGTCTCAGACGGCTCCTCCGCATCAGATAGAATAAGAGCTTTGGCCCCAGTAGCCTTCCTCTTCCTGGAAGGGGCCCAATCTTCCAACTTAATGTGCGACTTTCGATACAGGTATGGGCAACGTGCCAATTGTCCCACATCCCACAACAGATGAAGTTGGAACTGGAAGCCCTTATGACATCGACCGCTTTTCTTTTCGGCAGGACGCAAAACTTCTCCATGGTGTTTTGCTTCTCTAAGGTAGTAGGAGTAGTGGGAAACCTTCCTATAGAAAAATGCAAGCGGTGGTTAATCGGCCCACTATTAAGCATATCAAAGTCACAAGAAAAAATATGAACTTACAAAGCGGCCTAAACTGTCGCTCGAGCGGACGACCCTTGCATTGAAAATACTTCGAATCCTCACGGGCCAAGAAGCAGTACTTCTGCCAGAACTTGAAATCATCAGACAACTTAACGAAGCAATTTGGCGACTTCATCTTACAAACATCATTACTCTTTAGCCGAGGAGAGATCAACAATTGAATCACCCGCGGAGTCACGCTAACGTCGGCCTCATTAACACTGAATAGAATCCTGAGGATGATCCTATATCCATTGGGCCCCAACTGAGCCGGAAGAATCCCTAAGAAGTCCAAGAACTCCCAGATCACATCAAGAACCGAAAAATGCACTCCAGTTTAAAGCATCCCGCGGTGCAAAAAGATAAAAATAGTCAGAGGTGACATTGGCGTCTGGTCGCCCGTCAGGAGATACAACGACAGGTCCTTAGGGACCCCAAATTTTGTATGGATTTCGAGGAGACCAGGTTCGGACAACAACCTGTCTTTGAAAAACTCTAGGCCCTCGGCCAAGACAGCATCATCAAGAAGGTTTTCTTGAGCCATGAAGAAGATGAACAATCTTTTCTAATCAGAGTGGTAGCTTCGAAAGCAAGGAAAGTAGAAGAATCAGACTCTACACAATGGATAACCTAAATAGAAGTTGGCTTCCCGCCTCTTTTCCGCTGAACCAACGCACGTTCAATTAATGCAGCACGTGGCTTAAGCAACGATTCAGACTCAATCATCATGAGCAGCGCATCCCTTCAAGAGATGACTTAGCGAACCGTTGTGACGACCCACTAACTCGGGGGGAATAGCTTATCATACATTAAAATGGTTACACCCCGGAGCTGTACATGTGTCATAATGATCTCGAGGAATTACAGCCTCAAGTGTCAGCCCAACACTGATCTGGCCCAAGCAGTTCTAAGCCTGCCCAATAGCAGTCCACTAGGCGGACCCGAACTCTCACAGCATGCTAGGCCCACACATCTCACAGTTATCCTCAATACCCGTAAGCCCTCTTCAGGCAAGTATCTCGAGGATCAACTTCAGACGGGCAACTACAACTGCTCTCTGCTTCCAACTGGGAAGCAAACATCAGAGTATCTTCCACACAGGGAAACTCCCTTCTACGAATTGATCTTGGATTGGGAACTATCTCTCGCGTATCTAGGAGCACAACGCTAACATGGAATTTCCATCCTACAACACGACTTCTAATTAGAGAAGGATCTCCACGAAGATCTCCTTCTTAAACTACGCCTAAAATGGCATGATAGAACCGGGACTCCTTGCACTATAAATAAGACATGAGTAAGATAAGGTACGCTACAAATTCCATGTTACAACGTTCAACCTTCCTCAGATCCTTGTTTGACTTTAGCATCGGAGTGCCATCGACTATCCTACAGTGGTCTGTGGCTCATGTTCGTTGCTTGTGCAGGTCAATAGGTCAGCAGGAACATGGTCAAAGCAGGGAACGAAAATCGACTGCATCAGCTACTATATGGCTTTATGCAACACACTACCTGCAAGATTGCCTTCGCCTGACTATCATTACTAGAAATCATCTCAACCAATGACTATTTCACTCGCATCCAGATCCATACAAGTAGGTCTCCTATGTGAAGGGGAAAATGGGGGACAGGGAGAGGTTGAGGTTTCCATCTAGGTTTATTAATTGCCTTTGTTGTAATCCTAAAAGAGAAAGGGTCTTTCCTTACACCATCAAGGCTTGTCACTGAGTGTCTCCCCAACCCAAGCTTAAAGTCAATAGCAAGTCATGTCTTAAAAAATATTGATCCTCAATTAGATTACTAATAGCCACACTGTTCTGGGGGGAAAAAAAGAACCACAACTCTGCAACTAGAGAAACAAATTATTTTAAGAATCCTACTTGCATTCCTGACCATATGAAGCAAATTACATCTTAGCAGCTAGAGAAAACACAGTCGCAGTAGAACATGTAAGAATATCACATTAATGGGTAACACAAGTAGTAAGTAAAAAAGATCATACCAAGTCCAATGGAAAAAACAGTCTTGGAGCCGCCCACAACCTATGTGGAAAACAAAACTCCCAAATTTGAAACCATTATTTCTTATAAACAATGTCTTACACTAGCAAAAAACATTCACCAAAAATTCAAATGAAAAGCAGCAGGATATGAGGAAATTTTGATTTGATGAATTTCACATCTATGATCTAACTACAGTCCATGCTACCCAGATATTCAAAATGGCTGATGATTGTCTTGGATAACTTGACTCGTGAATAGTATGACACTTCAGCATGTACATGGGCACCGTAACCTATAGAACTCAGATTGAGAAAATAGATTCATAGAATTTGATTTTGTAGTTTAAGTTTTCACCACTTCAATATTTTGGCAATTTTAACAATCAAGTCTCGAGATTTACGTACAGGACTTATAAATTATGACAAAGCTAAGTAATGTTTCGCCAGATATACACCCTTTTTTTGTTTTTTCTTTCTTTTTTCTTATAGAAAGATGTATATGTAGATGAGTCGTATTAAATCTTTAGCTTTAAAGTCCTTAAATCATTTCTCCCTTTTCTTTTCCTTGCCTCTTTTGAAAAATAAATGAAAACAAACCTGTGTTCGTCCTGCATCAGACACTACAAAAGTCGGAAGCCCAATGCTCTTTACTGCTTCCTTCAGTTTGTTCCTGTCAGAGCAATCAAAAGGTGGTACCATCCATCAGAAAACGGAAAGTAACATGTCTCGAACACAAGATAAGGAGAGCCTATTATGGTGACAATCTCTGTGAAATGAAATGAAGATTCAAAGTAGGATCACGTGCTTACATTTCTAGCTAGATCTTGCATGAAATGACTAGCTAGAAATGACTATCTTAGCTTGGCCACAGAGCTCCCATTGTCTCAAAAGGGACCGCTAGCTGCAAGAGTTCAGACTTAGAGACTCAAAAGCATAAAGTTTGAAATAAATATTGTGGCATTACATAAGCATTTTATTTCAATCACAAAATCAACACTAAGAAAGCCATTCCATAAAATCAGTCGTAGAGTAGTAGAAAATAGTAAAATCCTACAAACAAACAGAAGTAAACACATGTCAAAGTCCATATATTCACCGACTCGTACAAAATGATCAAAACTCGTATATAACATTATGGGAAGAATTTGACCTGCTATGCTAAAACAATGTGTAGCTTCCCCAGGTTTAGCTATGGCTATACATTAAAATAAAAGCTACAACTAATCACAGTGGCTATTTAGTAGGGCTGAAAACCGAACCGACGGTTCGGTTTTTCACCTAAATCGTGAACCGAACCAACTTAGGTCGGTTTTAAAATTTTCAAACCGAAATCGAACCGACCATTAACAAAACCGATCCGAAACCGAACCGATTCTAATTTATGCAAACCATAACCGAACCGAACCGACTAAAATCGAACCAAAACCGAAATAAAACCGAACCGACTGGTTATTTTAAACATATTGTATTATTTATATATAAAATATATATTATTTATTATATATTCGGTTGGTTCGGTTTGGTCGGTTAAAATCACATAGAAACCGAAAACCGAACCGACCACTTCGGTTTTGAATTTTTTTAAACCGAAACCGATTCGAACCGAATGGTTCGGTTTAGATCGGTTCGGTCGATTTGATCGATTTTTTGTTCAGCCCCACTATTTAGGCCGCTAGGTGGACTCAGCTCCATCCATTTCTCAGTCGCCTTTGTTGTTTGAAGCGGGAGTCGAAGGGATGCGTCGACCTCCGTTGCAAGAGTCGCGGCGGAGTTGCAACCAAGTAAGACGAAACCATAATATTTTTGTAAGCTTTTATATAGTTTGTTATGTTACTGAGCAAAAATTAGAAGAAAAGGGAAAAGGAGAGGAGGACGCACAGTGACCCACAAGCAGAGTCACAGATGCAAATCATATTCCAATTTCAAATTAGAGTGTATTTGGTTTTTGGGTAGAATTTATATTTCATCATCATTAAAGCCCATTCCCGATACTTTCGGGGTCGGCTACATGGATTTTGGTTCTCCAAGCAATGTGGTCTATTAGAATTTATATTTAGATTACTTAAACTAAAATGTTAATTAAGCTAATAGATAATAATAAAACAAGTATTAACACAATAAAAAATGGTTGTAGGAGCCTCCAAAATCGCCTCGTAACGCTACACTACAGCTGCAACAATTTGAAGCGAAAATCCATTTCGGAAAAGGAAATTTTGGTGCGATGCGACCCAATGAAAAAAATAGCGACTCATCCATTGCAACCAGTATTGGAAACAAGATTTTCATCAAGGGTAGGGGGCAAAGTAAATTCTTTTATTTAAGTAGATAAATTTAAAATAGTATATGCACAACAAACTTGTGAGTTTTGATGAGTAAGTTGGTATTTATTTTCAACAAAAAGACTAAGACATTCTTGATACACGCTAATAAATTGAAGTAAAAATAAATTGGTCAACAAGACTACAACTTGCATTTAGTTCTGCGTACATTCCAGTTGCAACGTCTGCCAATTAAGTAATAAGAAGTAAATGGAAGAAACTTGTGAACACTACACCAAAAATACCCATTAGCAACGGTTTTGAACCGTGGGGGTAACCCATTGTCACGGCTTAGAGCCGTGGGCTGTAGAGGCGTCGCTAAATCCCCAGTAACGGCTAAAAATCGTGGCAAAAATATTAGCAACAGTTTTATACTCGAGGACGATTGATGATTTAGCCACGGTTCTAAACCGTTGCAAAAATGTTAGCCACGGTTTTAAGCCGTGGCCATAAAACCGTTGCAAGTTATGGTCACGGTTCTAAGCCGTTGTAATATTTTTAGTCACGGTTTTAAGCCGTGGCCAGTACTAGCCACGGTTATAAGCCGTGGCAAGGTATGGCCATGATTCTTAGCCGTTGCAATAGTTAGCCACGGTTTTAAGCCGTGGCAATTTTTTTTATTTTTTTTGGTCACGGTGTTAAGCCAATGCAGTTCTACTGACAGTGATGCAATACAGGCAATGAAGAGAAATTATAGACTGGAGAACTTGTAATTGTAATTCTGGATTGATGACAGTAAATGGAATGGATTGTATTCAATAAGAAAGCTAAATAAGGATCTTTTCAAATTACAGAATATGTATGAATTTTCCTAACAGGTTTCAAGGTAGCATCAGAATTAGCTCAATGTAAGAGACAGATATATATATCTTAAACGTCCTCTATGTGATTTCTTTTCCGACTAGGAAAAATAATGCATATTTCCACAGTTCCTGTCAATTTTGTTCTTATATCCTTTAATAATCCATGCCGCCCATACCACCTCCCATTGAGGGAACATCCTTATCGTCCTTGGGGAGCTCTACCACAACAGCCTCAGTCGTTGTCATCAATGTAGAAACACTGCAAGCCAACCATGCATCAAAAAATGAACAAAAAATAAATCTTCATAATAACGGCCAAGTTCTAAATCAATATGTTATTACCTAGCGGCATCCACCAATGCAGTCCTAATTACTTTCAATGGATCAATAATGCCAGCCTTGACCATGTCTACATATTCATCTGATCACCAAATCAACAAAAACAATATGAGATCAATCAGTTAATGTGAAATCAACAAAAGGAGAAATGTGAAATCACTTCCGCTGCATCATATCCAAGGTCAGGGCTGTCCTGCTCCAACAAATGGGCCACAACAACAGCACCCTCCACCCCAGCATTGGAAGCAATTGAGTGTACTGGCATCTGCAACAATAACTAAGATGTGACAGTCAGACCAACAAGTATGTATCAATCTTTCAGTTAAACCTTTCATCAGGTTCACGGTAAATTTTGATTTTGCATCATGAGACAACTGATATACTGATCTCAGTCGATGAACAGGCAACAAAATAAAATTTCAATTTAGCAATGGCTTTTGAGTGAAAATGAATCAACGGATAAGCAATATTTACTTTGAGAGCATTCTGAATAATCTCAACTCTGATCTTCTGGTCAAAGTTGGCAGTGTGCAGTTTGCCAAGCTCCTTTGATGCATAAAGAAGAGCAACACCTCCACCTACAATTAAAAAATATATATCATACCGTCGGGAGAAACAAAAATGAGAAATATAGAAACGCCACCAGAAAGGTGAAACTTCACAGAAAGTATACCTGGCACAATGCCCTCTTCAACAGCGGCCTTGGTGGCATTTAATGCATCAGTAACTCTATCCTTTTTCTCACTGACCTCAGCTTCACTGGCTCCACCAATCTGCAATGAAGCCCACACCAAGTTCATAGTGAATAATAATGCAATATGAATTGAGAAATTCGCTACATAACACACCAGTGTGAATAAATAACATAGAATCTGGCATAAGAACCTTCAAAACTGCAACACCGCCAGAAAGCTTTGCAAGTCGTTCTTGTAACTTCTCTTTATCGTAATCAGAAGTACTCAATTCTATACCAGATCTCAGCTGTTAACAAAGAATTGAGGCATCAATTATCTAGGAATATGCCATCAAACACAAATCACAGAAGTAAATAGGCTACCATCAAGAATCCAAAGATCCAAAGAAAACACAAACGGGAATAAAGTGGACATCAGTTAACACTAATATACCTGCTCACATCTTTCTTCAATGGCCTTTTTGTCACCAGCCCCATCAAGAACAACAGTGTCATCTTTTGATATAGTCACCTTTTTGCATCTGCCTAACTGACCAAGCTCCACCTCCTCAAGATTCATACCAAGCTCTTCACTTATAAGCTGAAACGAAGGATATGAATAATGTTTCTTGAGATGAGGAAGCCAAGAAGAAGTCAACTGTTGAAAAAAAGAGCCCAAGAAGATCCAAAAACTAAGATGATATATACTCACAGTAGCACCAGTCAGAGTGGTAAGATCTTGCATGTTGGCTTTCCTATTTTCTCCAAATCCAGGAGCTTTAATTGCACAGACCTACACATAGCAAACATTTTCCATCCAATCAGCAAGTGATCCTTAAAATAAGATTTGAAGGAAAAGTAAGATATCATCTGTATGATCTTACCTTGAGTCCAAGTCGGAGCTTATTTAAAATGTGCGTAGCCAAGACATCAATCTCCAAATCTTCAGCAATAATTAATAGAGGTTTTTGCCTCTAAAACCCAGACAAGAAAGATAAATAAATAAATAAATATGGTAAGAATAAAACTCTGCAGAAATTATGCACAATGAAGTTAATAAAATGTATGTGGTATGCTAAAAGAACTACTAACCTTTAGAGCCAACTCTAGTACTTTAACGATAGAACTTATGCTTGAAATTTTCTTCTCGTGAATTAAAATAATAGGATCTTCTAATTCCTGTCAACAAGGAAGCATTAAATGTTATTGCTTGCACTAATCCAAGTTGGATTGAGATAATGCCTAAAACGGGACGGGCGAGCGGAGATCTGTGAAAATCATTTTCACCCGATTGTTTTAAGGGCCAGGGGTATTTCTGTAATTTCAATACTTAAACGGATTAGGATTGCATACATGCAGGATTACAATTACAAGTTCTGATTAGGATTGCATACATGCAGGATCTTTTCAAATGTTTTGTTGTTATCAAATCTTCTAGACTCAGTGCTACTGGATTCATAACTAATGCAAATGTAATTTCAAATTAAGGAAGCTAAATAATCACATTATTTAACATGGATTAAGGAACGACATCAAACTAGTTAAGTAGGTAGAATTCATTTGATTTTGTAACACATTAGGTATTAGCTAGCTTTAAAAAAAGGATATTTGGTGAATGGATTGACCACCTGAAAAATAGTAAAACCAAGAAACAAGTCAGATTCATCATATTTTGAAACTGAAGGCCATAGATAATGACAAGTGATGGTAATTGAAGTGTTTAACAATAATCATAATGCTTAAATTTTGTCTTGTTTTCATACATATATGTCGCAACAAAAAAAAAAAAAAAAACTCAATCAGATATAGTTAACTTATCTTTATAACTGATAACATATATGAGAATTCTTCAACACATAAAAAATTATGGTGGTGTCATGGAGAAAAAAATCTCATATGCTAATAGCCCAAGAATTAGGAAGGGAACAATGGCCATTCATTTAGTTGCCTAGAGTAGAAAATCATAGTCTTTCTTACTACAAAGTAATAAGGAGCAGGATGTTAAAGCTTAAAACTAGTGCAGAAAGCACTGAAATAATTTACTGAAAAAACCAAACTCTTATTAATCTACAGCTGCAACAACAGCAGAAACAACAACATCAATAGCAACAGCAACAGCAGATGCAACAGGAGAAAGGATCATGTTGGTTGTATTTTGGGAATTGGTTGTATAAGAAAAGAAGTCAGAAAAGGAGAAATGATAGATAGAGCTTACCACTTTTCTTGTATTCATCATTTCCAAACTTAACTCCTTGTAGCACAATTGCCTCTTCTAGCTCCCCAAAATCAAAAGCTGCAGATCCTTGTTGATGACTGATTTAAAAAATAACCAAAACCCATTAAAGATATGATCTCAATCAAGTGAATTAATCAAAGACATTAACACAAAATAGAGAAAAACTTCATTACATAACCAGCAGGGAATGACTAGAATAAAGTTAATACTTGCATACCTGACCTGCTCCAATATCAAAATAAGTTCCAAAACCCTCCCTGCTGTATCAACAAGCTACATAACCACAAACAAATTTACCTTCTTCACTGATTTTGCAGTAAACCATTTAGCAGCTGGTGATGATGGGGCTTGTAACACTGCATCATATCAACCAGTTCAGACCTAAGTCATAGTAAGAGCGAAGGAAAAATATGCAACCTCTTTCAAAGAATACACAAGACAGGGGAGGTACAAAAGAAAAAATGTTTACACTATAAGTACAAAAAAATAAAATAAAGAACAGATTCAAACTAGCTTATATGATCTCTATTTAAACATAATTTTTTAGCTTATATGACATAACAAGAATTATTTGCTTGCTTTATTTGCTTCCTTGCATAAAATTTAAAAGAAAAGGAACCAAAGAAACAAGAAGCTAGTAAGAGCTGCTTGCTACAGCAAGCAAGCTGATCAAGTTAGACTACCACGTTTAATTACATGAATAGAAACTTAAGTAGCATCATAATTAGTAGAAAATTAATTACCACCTCCATTTCTTCCATTGACATTGACACCACCATTACCACCTCCTCCCAAATGCAAATCAGATATATTTGGAAACCCTTCTCTCCCTTCAATCCCTTGATCATAAAGAAAATCTTTAAACACATGCCCACCAATCGTCAATGGCTGTCACAAAAGAGAGAAAACCATTCAACATGTATATACATATGATAAAATATGAACAAGAGAATATAGTACATCCCATTGTTCAACTTGTCTTGATCCATAGATCATAACAAGAAAATCCATTAAAACTTCTTTCATGTATACATTTATAACAAGAGAAACCCATTTCAACTTCTATTGATATACAAGACTTGCATCAAAAGAGAAATCTATTTCAACTTCTTCTGACCCTATAAGACTACATCAAAAGAGAAACCCATTTCAACTTCTTGTGACCTATAGTACTAATTTGGATTTTTCATGTATAAGATGTGAACAACAACAGAAAACACTCATTTGAACTTCTTTCAATAAAAAAGAGAGATACCCTTTGATCTACAAGATCATAGGAGAGATGGCCACTGAAAATTTTTTAGAATTTGATAAAATCACAAATAAAAAATAAAAAAACACCATTTAAAGTGTTTTGATCTATGAAATCACAACCAATAAAGAGCTAGAGAAGAATCTTAACATACCTTGGTGGCTAGAGCTAGTATCTAAGCTTCTAGG
The DNA here is from genome assembly GCA_963556465.1 of Berberis vulgaris. Classification (NCBI taxonomy): domain Eukaryota; kingdom Viridiplantae; phylum Streptophyta; class Magnoliopsida; order Ranunculales; family Berberidaceae; genus Berberis; species Berberis vulgaris. Next base: position 36,312,460 of record OY747129.1, on the reverse strand, counting down.
GGGAGTAGTATTAGAAGTTGAAGTATGTGAATTTGTAGTCTGAGACAGTTTAGGTTTCTTGACAGCTGAAGAAGACCCAGAAGAACCAGCAGCAGCAGTGGTGGTAGTACATATAAAGGCCAGTGAATGCCTTGGCTTCCCCATACAGAAAACCAAAAACAGTAATATTAAAGGCCAGTGAATGCCTTGGTAGTATTAGTAGCTAAATAGGCCTTTTGGTGTAGTGTATAAGAATGCAAATACGTTATCTTTTAGCATAAAAAGACTACTAAAGATCAAACTTAACAGTAATATTTCAGTTAAACAGAAAACATAGTTTAAGAGCTACTAGAAGTGATGGATGAATACTCACAGATACTGAAGAACTTCATTCCAATAGATTAGCCTTGGAATCTCACCAGTGAGTTGATTCTGAGCAAGGTCACTGCAGTAAATACAGACATAAAATTGAAAATTTGTTTCCCACATCTAATTGGACATATTTGAGAAGATAGGCTAAAGCTTCAATAAATAGAAGTGCATAACATCTAAAAGTTATGCAATGGAATAGTGAATATACATACAGTGTATTAAGGTTAGGAATTTGTGACAATGTCGAAGGAATGGGACCTGTCAACTGATTGCTCTTCAAAAACCTGAATACAAATGGATCAATAAACCTTATTATCACACTTACCCTTTGAATATCAAATATAAAGCTAAAACAAAAAGATGGAATGTGAGGGACTTACAGCTCTTGCAGCCGCTTAAGCTTAGATATTGAAAATGGAATATCCCCGTAAAGGGAATTTTCAGACAAATCCCTGAATGAAGGGCAAAAACATAAGAAACGTACCCACACTTGCAAAACAATAAATAACTTTACAAATAGTTGCAGATGAGTTATAAAAAACAAAGGAAATAGAAATTACAGAGTTTCTAGAGTAACACAGTCGCCTATTTCATCTGGGATATGCCCTTTTAAGTGATTCCCTTTCAAGTCACTGCACATCCATAAAATCAAAGCTCACCATGAACACTCACATTGAACAATAATTGATTCACGATCACAGATGGTTTGATATACAATTGATTCACGATATATTGCCATGACATAACAATATGCCGGAATGTTACCTCTACTAATATCTTTGGATCAAATTCAAAAAACCAAAAAGCTACATAAGAACCATAATTGCTACAGTCTCACTAAACCATAGAAATCAATGAAATTTGGATTTGGATTTTACAGCAACCAAGGTACCTGAGTTTTGTACATTCTTATGATCAGATTCAGTGTCATTCGAGTTCCTCAATCGAACCCCCATTAAATCAAACCTTTTGCAGGGAAAACAAAGAGTAAAGTTAAGATTTTTAGTGAATCAAACATATTGCAAAGTACCCAAAAAAATCAGTGGAGTTGAAGAAGCAAACTTTAACAAAGTAAAAAACATAAATCATAAATATAGGGATAAATCAAAAAAAATTCCCAAACAATAAATGAAGGAGTGGGTTGATGGATTGACTTTAAAATATGGCATAATTGTCTAATGCATGCATTTGCTTAAAACCTTAAACTGATGAGTGATTCTAATTGTTAAGTGGAAACAAACCATGTGCGCGCAGTTGCTGCCTAGAATACTTACATGCAAAAACTTCTCCATTGTCCTATCCACTGGTAAAAGGGCAAGGTATTCAATTGCACATACAAAAACTTCTCCATACTCCCTTCTTCCTAAGGTTTCACATTGGTTCAACATGAGGCATATAAAAAAGGAGATGTCAAACACAGTTTAAAGCATAGAAACGTAAGCTCAACATAAGGCATAAGAAAAGTGAGATGTCAAACACATTTTAAAGCATATAAACAATTGCAATTATGGTATAGTAGAAACTCAAATAAATAAATCTAGTACCCAAACATGGCGCGCAGAAGTGCTAGAGTACAAGTGCACTAGCAGATTGATGCTTGGTAGTCATTGTTATCTAAATATATCAAGGATATAAGCACTAAACAAGAAGGTTATGACACTAAAAAGTGAATACCTAACATAAGTGGTAGAGAAATACTGAAAGCGTGTCAGGTGTTGAAGCACACTTTGGATGATGATTCACATGGAAAGTTTTGTATGTGCAGAGAAAACCTAACCTGAAATACAAAACACAGATCATTCCTTATCAATTTTAATATCTAAATAACTTATAGACAATAGTGAAGTTTCTTCACTGATGACAAAACCAAACAATAACAATCCGATTTTTATCAAGCAAAAAACCCAATTTAAACTTTCTCCCTAATCGATTGAGATTCAAAGTAAAACCTTCAATGGGGGTGTAGATCTGATAAAATCCTCCATAGTCTTGGGATGCCGACAGTCTTCAATAGGAAAAACAAAGAAGTTCATCTAACATTTAACATAAAAATCAAAAATTTATTCAATGGGTTGTTGGGAAATCATATCAGGCTTGCAAAACCAGGCTTCATCATCAACAATCTTCTTCGGGAGCGGAGAAATTGATCCATTCGGAGAAATCTTCTTCTTTTCCTCTTCAGAAATCGAGCTGGAGAAAAGAAGAAAGTGAGTTCTAGGGTTTGCTTTGCTGAAAGAAGAAAAAAAATAAGAAGAAGAGATCAACAAAGAGATCTAAAGAATAAGGAGATCTAAAGAAGAAGAAGGAGATCTTACCTTCTCAAACTTTTTTTTTTTTTTTCTTCTTCTTCTATCGTCCTCTCCTTCTTTCGTCCTTCTTCTTATCTGCTTCGAGAATCAGTGCTTGTGAAGAGGAGGTGTGGAGAGAGTGAGAATATGTTTTTCCCCAATTTTTTTCGCCAAAGCGCGAAACTATTTTGGCCAAAGCGCGAAAGTGAAAATTTTTTTAGCTACGATTTTAAACCGTTGGCAGTTTTAGCCACGGTTATAAACCGTTGGCAGTTATAGCCACGGTTTAAAACCGTGGCAACCCTTTTGGTGTAGTGTTTTTTGGCCACGATTTTATTTTTTAGCCACGGTTTTAAACCGTTGGCCGTTATAGCCACGGTTTTTAGCCGTGGCAAATAAACCAACGGCTTAGAGTCATGGCCACATCCCCGTAGCTAAACAAGACTTTTGGTGTAGTGGAAGTAGATATGTAAATGAGATGAAAAGAAAACTGATGTAGATAAGAAAAGTGAAGATTGTTTACTGACGAGTGCACTGAGATGCAATTTTCCCGACTCCCGTCTTATAAAATCTTGCCTAACAAACAAAACCTGTCATGTTGAAGTTCCAACTTGGATTACTTAAAAAGTCTTAGAACAGAAAGAAACCTAGCTATTTTTCTACCTTCATGTGTTTTCAATCAAAATTTGCTTAACCAAAATGACTTTTAAGGCTTACTTTTTCACAAAAATAGACAATTTAGATATCGTAGTTGATATAATGACTAATTTGTGCCTACTTTTATACTTTTATGATCAACAATGACTATTTCATTAACCCATGTTAACTCATAAACTTATAGGACATATTTACCTTTCCTAAACAAATAGAAGACCTAATTTTATACTTTTGTGACCAACAAAGACTTTAAACTTATAAGACATATTTATCCTTCCTAAATAAATAGAAAACCTAATATTTATACTTTTGTAACCAACAAAGACTTTTTTTTTATTTTTTATTAAAGATTCTAAATTTTTTTTGTTATTTTTTTAACCCTTAACCCCTCCTACACCATTAATAAAAAAAAAATTGTTAATTTTTATTTTTTATATTATCTTGTTCTTTAATTGCAGTTTGAACAATTATTTTATGACATTTGTTAGCTACAAATGGTTACATTAATATTTTCATGTTAGCATTTTTTTTTTATTCTTGAATGTTTTGTCACTCTAAATGTGTTTGATTTGACTGGTTGTGAAGGTATATCTGAGTTTGAAGAGCAATTTTTTTTTGTTTCAATTAATGGTTGCTTCAATTCTCCGTCACTATTTAGTTTACATGAAATTATCTTATTCATTATTGGTTTCCATTTTACCTCTGATGCTATGATCATGCTGTGGTAGATAGCTTGTGACTAAATAGCAACAGGTAACCATGCATTGAAGAATAAGAAATAAAATTTTTATAGTGGAAAAATTGATTTTATCAACTACATTATAGAATAATAAGCAATGATAAATTAAAATCAAATTTCTAATCATCATTAAGAAATGTAATGAATGGGTGCCTGTAAACTTTTTTAATCAAATTTATTACAAGTTAATCAAATTGATTTTATTAAATAATTAAAACCAAATTTATAATCATCATTAACTACATTATGAAAAATTTACCAAACCTTAGCATAATAATTTGATTAACTTGTCAGTCAATGAAAACTTATAATTGATTGCTCATAATTAGAATCATTAATATCGATAGCTACCAGCGGCATGGGGTGGGAGAAGTTAAGGGTAAAATAAAAATTAGAATTATTAATAAAATAGTCCTTGTTGGTTATAAAAATATAAAATTATGTTTTCTATTTGTTTAGGAAGGATAAAAATGTCCTATAACTTTATGAGTTAACCTGGGTTAATAAAAGAATATTTGTTGGTAATAAAAGTATAAAAGGAGGCACAAATTAGCCATTACATCAACTACGATATCTAAATGGTCAATTTTGTGAAGAAGTAGACCTTAAAAGTCATTTTCCAAAAATTAAAAAGAAACACTTCACGTTGAAGATGACTAAATAATTTAGTTTTCTATGATGAAATATTCCCCACCTCCAAAAAAGTTAATTCCATTTTATCTCTTATCCCCTTACTTTTTTCACTGTAGTCCACAGAGTTTATTTATTTTTCCAGCTAAACAGTCTCACAGAAAATACATTCCTTAAATAGTATGTTCATGTGGCTAAGCCAAGATTTTGGGTGGTGTTTGGCTTAGTATAAACAAGTTATTTTTCTACTAATTTTAGGATATAAACAATCAATGCATAAATTGATAGTACCTTCATCCAAAATGAATAAAATGCAATCCCGATAAGTAACTAAAAGTTATCTTTTGACTGTGATTTTCTCACGTCTACGCTTAATAATTAGGACTCTGCAATGTGGTGTATGCTATAAACTTGAGGAAAAAACATCTTAAAAATTAAACTAATGACAGAGAACATAATCCTGTTGTTCTATCCCTTAACCACAGTAGCTGCTTTCTAATTATCATATTAATACAGCTATGGAAATTCATTACTTCATACTCCAAACCTCTTTTATCTTTGTAAAAGAAAACCTCGTTTCATAAATCACTAATTTGGGCTAATGAAATAACAAATTAACAAAAGCACACATAATAATAATAATAAAAAAGGCCAATCTATTCTCTCTCATTGCATATAGAACACACAAATAATCAAATATCTGAGATACCCATTTGCAGTTTTGGTAAATTGAAGCAACCCATGACAAGAAAACACAAAATTGGGATAAAATCATGTAAGGGTGATTGAAGGAAAGAAGAACACAAACAAAAAAAAATCCAAACCATTTTGAGCTCTTCATCGCTGCCAGTAGTGTTTTCTCTCTATTGCCTCTGCTTGGACTAATTAGGGAAAAATGCAACTTGCTTGGCTTTGAATTGCTCTTGGGGAGCTTTGTCAAATCCAAAAACAACCCAAACAGGAAACCAATTATAAGACCTGGAATGAAGTTTTCTGGTTTCAAACTTACACCAAGCTAGTCGCCTTCTTGTTTCTGTTGTTTTTGCTTTTGAGAAGAATTTCCAAAGGAACCCAACATCCTTCTTTGGGTTGGAAGAGATGAACATCGGGTTTATTGAGGATTCCGATAGCTATAGAGAGGAAAATGAGTACTGAGTGAGAGTAATCTACAAGAAGCGGGGGTAAAATGACATTTTTTCAAAAAAACATAATTTGTAAAACCTTTTCACCATAGTGGTTGCAGTTGTCGCGCCATTTCAGATAGTGTGCGTTGTGTGAGATGGCGCAGAAGTGTGGACCAATTTAAAGACACGCGAAGCCTTCTTCTCTGCTCTTAATAAAAGTAACAATTTCTCATCTAAAATAGTGTAAAGCCATCTAAGATGACGCGTTCACTATACGTATTATGTTGGCATAGGGGCTATCTTAGTCGTAACCGGTAAATATAACCCCATTGAAAAGAAGATGAGAGGAGAGAGGTTGGCGCAAATTAAAATTGTCACACTTCTAGTGCTATCCTAGATAGGGTCGCGCAATCTAAGATGGTACGAGAAGATTAACTATTATGGGTAAAAAAAAATTGCACCGAGTGGGGGTGTAATTTTTTTTTAAAATGCATTTATACCCCCACCTATTGTAAATGCTCTATTGAGAATTAAAGGGTCTTGTGACTTGTTTTTTCATATTGGGGCACGGAGAATTGAACATCAAGAAAAATCGCTCAATTTATAAGCACTCATCGATATACACTGTCAAATGCCATTTCAATTACCAACTTGCATATCTATACTTTTGACTAATCCATTTGTGCATAAAACAAAAAAGTTGTGTAGATTAACATGTAAAATAATGTGCAAAAGTTTACCTCAATTCAATAAATATTTCTCGATGATACATATCAAAACCTCATTTTATGGACCAACCTGCACATGAACTATGTGTTTTGTTACTTAGTTTGAGATGTTTCTAACTTTCTATTTATGGAAATGTGGCTTACCGTCATGAATATTTTATTACATTTTCAGCTCGTTTTGACTAACATCATGTACCTTGGGTCTACGTCAATAAACCCTTTTTGTTTTACAAAAAATTATAAATAAATTATGAGGTGAGTTTTCTCTAAAGTTTTCTACTTTTCGGTGACCATTTTTTTTACAAAACCCCTTGTGGGAAATGATAAAATTTCACATCCTTATGCCACTATTGATATTGATGATGACGAAATAGAAGATAATGTTGTTGAAAGGCTTCTTTATGATCGATCCTTTAGGTATTGAGGCTGATGTTACTCTCAGCCATTTTGATACTCCGCAGCCCTGCAAGATGAATATGAAGGAATTTTGAGTCCAAATTTCATGTAATGATTTCATAGTTCACTGTGTTGAAGGATTTCTTTTACTGTTTTAACCAATATTTGATTGTTCTTCCCTCATAATGCATTTTTTGTTGCAGCGAGGATTTCACTACATATGCAGATGTATGTTTCAATGAATTTTGCGATAGGATGCCTTGGATTACAGTGAATGAACCCAATATACAAACCGTTTTGAGCCATAATGCTGGTGCTTTTGCACCAGACCAGTGCTCTTATCCATTTGGTGTTGTTAATTGTTCGAGGAGACTCAAAATTTAAACCATAGTTGGACTGCTCACAGTTGTCACATGCGGTAGCAGTGCACCTTTACAGACAAAAGTACTAGGTTTTGATATTTGCTATTCATCTGTTTGTAATTTAAGCTGTGAGAAGTTATGGATTTGTATCTTAAGGTTTTTATAAAGGTAGCGACTGTTTAACACCACATATTTCACTATCTCACACCACCAAACCAATTTATTTTTTTGTTTTTTTACCTACTAACCCATACCATAAATTTAAACCACTATTTCTCTCTTTTCTCTCACCCTTTTATCAAGAACAACAACAACAACAACAACAACAACAACAACAACAACAACAACAACAACAACAAAAACAACAACAACAACAACATGACCTTGTTGCGATCAATTGTGAAGGACGGTGAGAGACGATTGGTGATGACAAGATATAGTGGAGATGGGGTTGCGATGGTGGTTGTGTCTTCTTCTCTCCACCGTCCCAGCCATCGCAGTGTCTGTCCATCATTATCCCACTCTCCATGTTTCACTTAATGAACTCCTTATATGATTAATCAAGCAATCTAAATTCAAATTTAAGACATAGTTTGTTAACAAAATTATTTTCTAGTGAGAAGAAGTACATGGTACTTGTAGACCCGTCACTTGTTTATCTCTTTTTAATCAATTTACTTGTTGGTGCTTGCATACAAAAACAATTTTACATGGCTATTAACAACAAGGTAAGGTTTCAAGAAAAATTGTTAGGACCGGACTTTAGTGAAATGAGATCCTCTATATATAATTTTTTGTGGCACATTTGCAACATTCCCCAAAAGTATCGGGAATGGGCTTTGATGATGATGATGATTTTTTTTTCAATCAATAAAAACATTGGTTTCAATCCTAGTGTCCCGGGCAAAGAGCAATCGATCTGATTGAGTTAGGACAATTCGTTTAAAAAACTAGAGTCCCTATGTGAAGAAAATTATTCTCACTTTTTGCTTCAAATACGAACACGGGAAATTCTAGCAATGTCATTTAAGGAATGAACAAGTGTTTAGTAAATACATCCATTCACTTTTTCATAGGGAATGTTCTGTAAATACATTGATTCACCTTTTAAGAGGGAATATTTGGTTCTATCAAGATGAATTCTTTTCCATGTTAATGTTATTTTTTATCATGGGTGCCATTGATTGTTTTGATGTAGTTCTGAGGGCTTGCAATGGTAAGCTGTCAAATGCACAGGTATCCCGTGTTTAAGTATTTGGAACAGTGAATATTCACATCTAATTATAAAATTTGCCCATCTTATCACAAGATTGCGATCAAACTAATGTACAACAATCCAACGGTTCTAATCCATGATAATGGTTTTCTCTCTCTCTACACATGGACACACAAAAACTAAAGTTCAACTTGTTTTGACCATGCATGAAAGCATTGTATGTGACGACTGGTGATGACTCATCCAAACCTGGGTCTCAAAGTGACATTGAAAGAATAGAGTATTTACAAGTAGTTATTGATGATTTGCATCAATCAATTAGGTATTTCCTTTTATCCTTTGTCAGAGATCTTTAAAAAGTTATATTTGCTATGATGATCCAATCTTGAACAACCTAGTTCCGAAGTTCAAATATTAGTTCTGATGATACATCAAATAGTCCTCGATCAGGGTCGTACACATGGCAAAAATTATCCATCATGAGGAACAAACACTTCACAGTAAACATGAATTACGAGTCCAGTCACTAAAGGCCAAAGAGGCACTTAGCAACGGGCCATAATCATTTGTATTTGTCAATTCATTATTTTACTTTTATTTTATCAATGAAATCGAAATTGCATTAAAAATAAAAACCATTCAGGTTCAAAGTACAACTCATCTCTAGTTCATCATAATTACTACTACTACTACTACTACTACTACTACTAGCATAGACTGATAATTTTCATTATTTTACTTGAAGTTCACTTGCTAAGTTTTACAAATTCGATGTGTATTTGCTACGTACACTTGTTAAGTTTGATAATAACCCTTGTTACGTGGAGTTTGAAGGAATTTGGACTTAGAAAAAGAGAAAGGGAGAGAAATGCCTAAAGGAATCGTTCATGATATTTCAAATAAGTTAGAGAGTTTTAAGTAACCTTGCAATAACTTAATTAATAAATAAATGAAACAAAATCTATTATTTTTGGTCTATTTTACTTTGATGTGATATGAGTTTGGAGGGTGGATCCTAAAAGATCTCTCTAAAAAATCATACACAAAACTTTCATCAAGTGTGACCGTTTTCCACATAATTATCTATGTAATGATTTCATCGAGATATAACTATAACATGTATATGCCATGAGAGATTGATTGAGTATGGTATTTTATTTTGTTTGGAGGGTGGATCCTAAAAGATCTCTCTCAAAAGTGGTACATAGAACTTTCATCAAGTGTGACCGTTTTCCATATAATTATCTATGTAATGATTTCATCGCCATATAATTATATCATGTATCTGCTATGAGATTGATTGAGTATGAAATTTTATTTTGTTACGTTTCTGGTACTTTGTAATTTGATATCTTAAGTGATTTTTTAGTTTTCCTAAACCGAATATCACTAAAGTTGTTTTGGGAAAACTGAAAAAGTTTCAGCTTAAATTTTTGACAAAAACAAAAATTAATAAAAAATGGTATGGGTTGAGCGTTTTATGAAGAAAGATAGATGGAGAAAAGTGGATGCGCCCGGCTTAAATAATTAAGGCCCTTTAACCTCCCCCATCCCGGTTCACCTTTATTGCCCTACAAAATGTTATATAATGATGAAATGAATCACTTGCTTTTGCCGGCTAAAAATACTTGAAAGTTTTAAGAAATTTTTACAGTTTGCCCCACACTTCGTACAATTTCTGTCATGACTCCATCAACTGGCACATGTATTCTTTTAAAATGACAAATTTACCCTTCTCAGAACGCCAATTTTTAAATCTTTCAAATAAAACCAGTGATAAATACAAAATGTTCAAATTTTAAATTTACCGAGTTTGACAAAAATATTTATAAATTTTGACCGAGTTTGGCACGCCTAGAAACTTTTTAACTTGCATGGCAAAATACGATTTTTCATTGAAAATGTATTTAGAATTTAATTGATCTAGATAAATGTATGGAGAGACAGGTGTGATGACCAATTGCATCTTTGCCTTTCAAAAAGGGTTTGCCCGAGATCAATGTGGTGATTTGTCCATGAAACCGAGCAAAACTCTTGCTGAAATTTTGCCATGGCAGAACGCTGTGCATTGTGGAATGACAAAAAAATAGTGCTAAGGCACCAGATGTACCCGAGAAAGATAGTCAACCTATACTAATAATGCATATCAGAAAGTGGATAAAAAGAATAAGGGTGACAAACGTAGAACACACTCCAAAATAAGAGACTCCTCAACCAAAAGAACATACACAGAGTTCACTGTTCCGATCAATCAAACTCTCTAGCGCAGAAGAATCTAATGATTGGGGCAACCGACATTTCACAAAGTGAGAAGTTGAGGCATCCTAGCTTTTTTATTGTTACCTTTTTAGAAAAGAAAATATTCAATGTATATGTAAGAAAATTTTGATTGTATTTTATCTCTTCAACAAAATACTCCTCATCCGGAGAACTCACACAGAGTTCTCCGTTCCAATCAATCGAATTCTCCACGAAAAGAACCAACCTTGGCTTAAGAGATCGTCACCAATGAAAGGAGATCCTGCAAAAAAAAAAATCGAACAAATATTTACATATACGTCAGTAGAGGATATGTTATTTTGCTTCTCAGCATAGAACACACATTTTTCAGTTGAAATAGTGAAATGTGAGAATTTGTTCTACATGTCCTTCAGCAGGAGACATTCAGAAATACAAACATTTATGTACACCTCAATAGAGGATGACACTCTCCGTGAGTGGGTAATTCAATGCATAAAAACATCTTACTCAAGATTACTTAAATCTGTTTAAGGTTAGTCAAGTGGTCAGCAAACCACACAAGCAAAACGCCTCAGTAGATGATGGAACTCTCCGTGAGTGGGTAATTCAATGCATAAAAACATCTTACTCAAGACTACTTAAATTATTTTAAGTTTAGTTAAGTGGTCAGTAGATCTTACAAGCAAAATGTCTTAGTAGAGGATCACACCTCAGTAGAGGATTACACTCTCAGTGAGTGGGTAATTCAATGTATAAAAACATCTTACTCAGGACTACTTAAATCCATTTAAGTTTAGTCAAGTGGTCAACAGACGACACAAGCCAAATGCCTCAGTAGATAATCACACCTCAGTAGAGGATGTCACTATCCATGAGTGGGTAATTCAATTAATCAATCATTGATCATAGAAACATCTTACTCAAGACTACTTAAATCTTTTTAAGTTTTGTCAAGTGGTAAGCAGATCACACAATATTTTCATGCAATTTCCAAGATAAATAGATTTGAATCCATGGTTAATTTTCTCAAGTTATGCTTAAATTTTGATTTAAGCATATTGGAAACTCATTAAAGAGGCCAATCAAGCTTTTGCGCCCTTAAAGCAAATATTTCTAAGTCAGCTGACCAACAAACATACACAAAGTTTGGGGATCATAAAAGCAAAGAACACTACTACTTGACATGAAGTCACCATCAATTCTAAAAGAAATTCAAAGTCTCACTACTAGAGCAACAACTTTGGATCGATTCTTGAGTAGATCAACAGACAATTCCAGGAAAGGATCTATACATCTACTTGGCAGTTTCAAATGTAGCAGATAGCTCAGTTCTCATCGGCGAAGAGTTGGGGGCACAACTTCCTCCCAAATGCTTGTCAAAATCTCATGAAATGGGAGATAGAGTTGAGCCCATATGACTTGATCTACCTGCCAAGGACAACTTTAAAGGCTCAAGTTTTAACAAATTCATTCCCTCCTCAACCGGGAAAATAAAGTCAGCTAGCAGATCAATGTTGCGTCCTTCAACAAAATCTACCAGTTGATGACAACTATAAAGGCTCAAGGCTTAGCAAATTTTATAGCAGAATTCACTCCCTCAACAACCAGGGAAACAAAGTCAACCAGCAGATCAGGGTCGCGTCCTTCAATAAATGAAGACTCCTCAACTCATGCTAAAACAGAGGCAGGTCAACCAAACATATGTGACATTTATATGTGGATGGGTCGTCAAATCACAAGGATGTCAAAGCAAGACTTATTTTATTCATCTAAGGATGATCATCTACTTGAACAAAGTCCAAGAGCCCATTAAATTACTATGTGTGACTCATCCGGTAGATCACCTCATCTGCAGCAGAAGCCTTTACATGCAGATCATTTTGTCTTCAGTAGACTACACTTCAACAACAGCAGAAGCCTCTACATGCAAATCATTTGCTTGTATCAATAGAGACTGAAAAGTCAGCAAGATCAAGGGCATTCTAGTTCAATTTTTGGCAGGGCTCCTTGGGGAAAATACATCTCATCTGTTTTTAAGTGAGAAGGAAAAAAAATTGGTCATCTAAAAAACAAAGGAAACGAGGGGTATTTGTGGACGCAAAAAATAATCCTTAGCCCAATAGGATAAGAAAGCCTAAAGATTTGGGTTATTTCAGAGAAGCCCGAAAATTACACACGAAAGTTACAAGTAGAGAAAGCTCAGCCCAAGTATGGGCCCAATACAACTCAACAGAACACTATTTTCTTAGCAGAGGAGTATTGTTCAGCACTGACCACCATGCTCAGCTGAGCACACAAGCTTGCAGGAGAGGTGTCTCTAAACGAGAAGTTACAACCACCAACGAGAGGTTACATTTATCTACGAAAGTTACAACTACCTAAGAGAATTAAAAACTACCTAAGCGAAGTTACAACCACTTGCAAGCTGATGATTCACTCATCTGCCACGAGTCTCACTCATCTGCCACGAGTCTCACTCATCTGCCAACAATTTACTCATTCTGCCTCTATAAATAACCAAACACAAAGCCATCTGGAGGTAACTCTTTCTTGATTCACAATCTTCTCTTCAAATACAAAGAAATAAATATTTTCCTAAAGACATTGCTCTAACTTTGGCATCGGAGTCCCCGTGGCCAACTCACCACGCTGATGTCAAGAATTAATCTCTATCTTATGCAGATTACTCCGTATGATTAGCACGTGATCCAGTGAAAATTTGCATCCACAAATTTCCTAGCTTGCCAGATTGGATCAACGATAGCAGCAGATAATGTTAAGCACTTCTTTTTTTTCGTCTGCATTGTGCACATGCAATAACCACATGAACTCCGTACATTGCTTTTCATGTTGAAGGGTAACCATATCTATTTAATCACTAAATCAAATGGACAGTTTTGTAACAACATACCAAACAATATCACTTTTTTGATGTAACAAACCATCAAACTATTTCAGGTCAAAACTAAATTTAGTCAAAATTTTGAAAACTTGTTTTTTAAATAAAGTGATACAATAAATTAGATTACCCTGAATAGTATCAATTGCAACACCATACTATTCATGGTGATCCAATTATTGTATCACTTTATTTGTGAAACTGTTTGGTGAATTGTTATAGCACAACAATGATATTGTTCTGGGATTGTTACAAATATGTCAATTTGGTGTAGTGAATAGGGATTGTAGTAAGACTCCAGACTTGGACAACCAAGGGACACTTGAAGAAAACATGTGATGCTCTCTTGTTCAGCGTTGCAAAGTGGACAAACACTGTCCAGTGTTATGTGGTATTTATCTAAGGATTCCTCCCATGAGAACATTCCTTTATAAAGCTTCCATACCAACATTTGAACTCTATGTGGAACACTACTGTGTCAGATCTCATATAAGAGTTTCCTATGATTATTTCTAAATAGGGAAAGAAGCCTAGTGTTGATCACTTTATTTGAAAATGTTATTTATGAATTAAAGCAAAAACAATATTGGTCAAGCTTGTAAAACCAATATAGGTTGAGTAGAGCATTGTTGTAAAAATGTAAGACTAAATTATAAAGTCGTACATAAGGGGTTTGCACGGGGTTATGAGTGGTTAAAGAAATTAGATCATTCAAAAGCAATTGTAAAGACTCAACCAAATGCGTCAATGCAAGAAGATGAAATTAAGACATGCACCAATCAAAACCAAAGTCAACCATGGATGAAGTCAACTCAAATGACCAAAGTCAAAGATATGAAGATTGGTCAAGTAATGTAAAAGCTTCAAGAAGACAAGTCCAAAATGGTTTAAGTTCAAGAAAGTTGACCAAGACAAGTGACATATGAAGAAAAGAAAAAAAATAGCTTATGGGTGGCCAAATTTCAAATGAAGAGCGAAAAGCTATTTAGAAACAAGAATGTGTAGGAACTAAATTTCAAAGTTTGAATTTGAGTTATCCTCTCAACATGAGAATTGATATTCCCTCAAGAGATATGCCCATGTTCTTAAAAGAGATGTCCATGTCAAGTACAATTACATGTGACAAAAGATAAGCTTTTATTTAAAAAAAATTGTCTAGGCATGGTAAAGTTGATTTCACTCTTGAAGTGTCACTGTCAACAAAGAGTCGTTCTGAAAAATAAAAAGATGTTCTGAATCTAACTGTCCTAAAGAGCAGCATACGAGGACAACGAAGTCGACTTCACCCCTCCAGAATTAGTCTATAAATAAATGCATCCTTATTTAACTGTGAGAGTTCAAGAGAAAATTGTTAGATTTCAAAAGCAACAGATCCAGTAAGAAGATAGTAAGTTTCTCCCTTTTTAAAAGGAAATCTCCACATCTTTCCAATACTATCTTTAAGTGAGTTTCAAAAGAAAAAGGAGAGATCTAGGGCTATAAAAGTAAGCTTAGCCTCGACTAAATAATTTCCTAAAGTCCCTAGAGACAAGACTTCGTTCACCCCAAACCTTCATACTTGTAAGGGTGAAAACTCACTGAATTTTATATAGAAGTGAAAGATTTGAGCTTAAATTTTCTTCCATCTGTCTATTTGAGATACAATACTAAAGAAATCACTTTGAGTTTTAGCTTGCGTAAAATCAACTTACCCCCTGTGGGTTATAAATTTGTGGAGTAAATTCGTACGAGTAAGTGTAACCCGGAGATCCCAAACAAGTAGTATGACTTGGTTATGTCGCATTCCATGATGGTCTTTTCCTTGGCTATTTAATAAATCTCACCAAGCACGAAGAAAAAACCAAGTTGTATCTTCGAAATCCAAAACACATGTTCGTTAGTCTTGGTTGTGTTGCATCCCGCCGGTGATCGCCAAGGTGTTCATAAGACTCGTGGAATACAACACTTGGTTCGTGTCGGTAAGTCTTGTTGGAGCACGATGTTTTGACCTTGTAGGTTGTGGAACATTATTTGAAAGTGTAATTATATTTTAATCAAGTAATAGAAGCTTGTGGCTTGTGAGCCTTTTTCACCCAGGAAGTAACTGGTCAGGGCCGATCAAAACCCAACTTACATGAACCTTGTTATACCTTTGTGATATTGTTTATTTCCATTTCTTTACGTACTTAAGCATGCTTGCTTATCTTACTTTCTTTGATATCTCATTTTGCATGTTTTAAGTAGTACAAGTTTTTACAAATCATAGTTTAGCTCGTTTGATTTGTGATTCAAGTCTTGGATCTACTTTACAAATATTTTTCTTAGATTGGGTTTTAGATTCCAATACTTGTGTGACCACCAAGACCTAAAATTGAATCATTTCATACTCTACACATATCTTTGTATGTTTTTATTGGTGCTAAGGTCTAAGAGATTATGTTGAGCATGGAGCAACAATGAAGTGTTCGTATAGCCTCTTTCTTTTTGCATTTTTTTGTAATTTTTTTTAAAGAAAAATGTTTAAAAAAAAATGAGATTATACACCCCTTCTTGTCTTGTCATCATATCTTAGGGCACTCCTTGAGTGGTACTTAGAGCATACCACTCATTTTCAATTGGTATCAGATCCAAGTTACTGAAAAAGGGCTTAACATCCCAAGTAAACATGATGAACATCAAGGATCAATATTTTCATATATTGTCTAACAAAATCATTTTAAATAATGACAATTACGTTTTTTTGGAAAAACAAGATGAAAAATCATTTGATGCCTATCGATGAGCTTGTGTGTCTTATGGTTGTAAACTGGTACAAGAAACCTATCATTACATCCACAAAAATGACAAGACAACTATTACTGGCAAAACCTATGTAGATTAGTCAGCAATAGACAAAGTCGAAGCTTAGGTGAATGTAAAAGGTCTATGTGCAATCACCAATGTGGTGAGTGATGAGATTTTCAAATCTATTATGAATTGCGTGACCTCCAAGGAAACATGGGATATTCTAGTGTCCACCAACAAATCCAGCACTCAGCTCAAGAATTCCAAGCTTCAGATGTTACACACTAGTGTTGGGATATTCTAGTGTCCAATTTTGGGACAAAATGAAGGAGAGTGTTAACACCATGGAAGGTCTCGGAGAAAAGCTGTCAGACACTTAAATCATTAAGAAGTTTATGAGATTTTTTACTTCTAAGTACAATGCAAAGATTTATGCGATCAAGGAGAATAACAAGAATTTGTCAGAAATCGATCTTTAAGAGCTCATTGGGAATCTCAAAAACTTTGACTGGAGATGTCAAATTCGGGAAGCAAACCCCAAAAATAAAAATGAGAAAGCTATCACATTTAATGCATAGCAGTCCAAAAGAGGATGATCATATTGAAGTCTCATATACAGATTCAAATTCGTCTTTTTACACTAGTAAAGTTTCTAAAGCATCACAAGACAAATATGGATGTGGTTATGTTCAGAAAGTCCTTATGAAGATCATGGAATACCTTTACAATATGAAGACTGAGAAACTCAACTTAAGTCTACCATTCATAGCTCATGAGAAACTGTCTCTAACTCAAACTTATTTGAGGATGAGTTTCGACAAGAGAAATAACAATGGGTTTGTTTAGAAGAATGAGCTTTTGAGCAAGACAATTTCTGGGAAAAGAAATTTCTACTCTTGTGGAAAAGAAAGTGGATTTGGAAGGAAAGCTTGAAACAATTTCAAATGAATAGGAAATGAATGTTTCAAAGCTTCAAGCTTTTAAAATTGGGTATGAGAACATTGAAAAAATGTTGAGCTTGACCCAAAGGATCAAGAAAGGACTTGGATATAGTCCTGGCTTATCTCCATTCAAGACGAACTTTGTTAAAGCGTCGACCAGCAACACCTCTAGCTCTTCAAAGGCAGTCCTTCGAGATCAGATATCAACTCAAGTCAGGATGCCTTAACGTCAACAACAAGTGCATCATAAATCTCAGTTCCAACAGAGGAACTACATAAATGAATTTACTTTTGTTCACCAAAGATATGTTCCTCACATTATTGAATCATACAGGAACTATCAAATAAAATCTATGAGAAGTAAACCATTGAGAAATCAGTATGCTACTCCACAAAGGAATGCACAACAAAACTCAAATATCAAATAGGGTTGGTGCAATGCTCCGTTTTTAAGAAGGATCAACTGAAAAATAAAGAAGTTTCTCACTCCTATGGGTATGTCCAACCAAGTCTAAACAAAAAAAATAAGAATGCGTGGATGATGCGTTATTTTAGTAGCACACAACTTAATACCCTGCTTTGTGATTGTAGTATACAATAAGTAGGGATCGTTCTGGACCGGGGATTAGAGGGTTTGCCAATTAACACTAAGAATAACTAAAAGACAACTAACAACCTAATTAAGTAAATAATGGGGGATTGAATTTTCTAAGTTAAACTATGAAAATTACTATAAAGATAATAAAACTAAAGGGATGGCAAAGATGAGAAATTAGCTAAGGGTTTATCTCCGCACACCAAATATATGCTCATAAATCAATATTCAATAATCACTTGCTAACTCATGAGTGACAATGCTCAAGATTAACCCTGATCAACATTGCATTAATCTTATTATTTTCCCAAGTTCGTTGAATTAAATTTAGCGTCACTTTCAAACTATTCTTATCATGCTATCTAATCAGGAATCACAAGTTAGATAACAATCTAAGATCATTAAGTTTTGTGGAAAATATGAACACTGACTAGGCAATTACAAGTATGATCAACATCTTGTTCTTACCTAGGTTTTTACTTAACCTTACCAACGTTCCTTGGTATTTACTACTTATGAGTACAAGATTGTAACGATTAGGTGAAACTCTCCTATACTCTAGCCCTAGATCCTAGCATGCTTACTAAATTGGCCACCTTAACAAACATTCAAAGAAAAGTTTTCTTTAAAGCAGTTAAACAAAACACAATCACTAATAGCAAGGAAGATTAAATTCAATTAATTTATAAAACATGTTCGGGGCTTCAAATCCACCCCTAACTAAGAGGAGTTTAGCTAGACATATTAATTATGTTCAAACAGTAATCCATAATCAATAATCAAACTAAAATAAGTAAAGAGATGAGAAGAAACAAAACATTGTCGCCGTGCGTGGTGGTGGAGAAAGGGTCCTGGGTGCGAATAGCAGAGAGGAAGAGATAAATTAATATCTTTTTCTTCATGATCTGCTTCACTCCTCTTCAATCTCTGCTTCACTTCTCTTCGTGTGCGTGGCTGTGGCTGATGGAGGTGACGAAAGGAATGGGGAGAGCTGAAGACGGTGACGATGGGTGGAGATGATCAGGTATAGCAAGAGAGAGGGACTGAGACAAGGGATTCCGTGCACGAAGGGTCTGATGGGGATGGCAATGGAACAATGGGCTCGATGGTGATGAGAGGACGGTGAAGGGCTGAGTGGGAATATGAGATGTGGCTAGGGTTGGCGAGGTTGTTGTTTCGAGGAGGAAGGTTTGATGGATTGAGGAAGAGGGTGACTGTTTGCGTGATGAGGATGATGGGTTTAGGGTTGGCGACGACATGTTGTGAAGGTGATGGAGATATTGTTTCTAGGAGGACAGTGACGGCTAGCGCCATGATGGGTTTGTGGTGAAGTTGCGATCTGATGCGAGGGTTTCGATTGGGTGGAAGCTTGCTGTTGCAAGGAGGAAGCTATGGATGGATGCTTGCTGTTGTGGATGATGAGGAGGTTGTTGTTGCAAGCGTGGATGAGAAGGTTGTTGGTGGATGGAAGACAACTTGTTGTGGTTGCAAGCGTGGATGAGGGGGCTGTTGCTGGATGGATGATGGCTTGTTGTGGTTGCAAGCGTGATTGCTCCAAGGCAGGTATTTTCCCTTTTATAATTGTTTTCTTTTCACTTTCCTTCCTTGTGTGGTTTCCTTTTGCAATCAGTATTTCTAAATTGCTAATTTGCTTCACTTAGCTTCTATTTTGGAATCTTGTAATTGGAAGCCTACACAAACACAAAAATAGCAATTAGTACCATAATTAACAAGTAATACCCAAAAATACATATAGAAATATGATACTAAAAATAACCTAATTATGCTCCCATCAGTGGATAAGCTCATGGATTTTATGCAAAAGGGGGTCAAGGTAACTCCTAACCAATTTTACAGTTATCTCTCTCATGTGCTTTCATGAAGATATTTAGGTAGAGATAAATTGAGGTGAATGAGTAGAACATTTTTTCTGGTCCTTTGAGCTTTGACTTGTAGTTGTTTGTTTAGCTAGAAATTCTTTCATCGAATTACAAGAAGTATGATTCCTTGAAAACGATATGTAGGCATCCATCTGTGTTTTATGTTTATCTTTTGTGTGGTTCAACAACTATTTCGAAAATATTTTTCAAAAGTATTTTCATATATTTAGTTTGATTTTTACAAATAAGTTAAAATATAATGTGGGAATGTTCTTTATGAGACATTTGGATATTATTGAAAATTTTATTTGTGAAATTCATTTTAAAGTAATCATTGATTGATTTGAAAATGAATTTCAAAAACTTTTTGGATTTTTTATATGTGCTTAATGTGGGGGGAAATCTCTTCAAATATCCAAAATAAGCTTATGAGTCTAGCTAAGTATTGAATGAAATGTACTTTAATGATCGGTTGCTACTCATCCCAGATAAGAAATTTTTGAATGGAAGATCAGAGATGCAGATCATAAATCAATGCAAGTCAGAGAATTTAAGAAGAATTTTAATGGACCTGCATGAAAATTTTGGGGACAAACGAACGTGATTTGTGGAGAAGAAAAATATGAATGGAAAATGAACTGTTGTTCAGAAGAAGAAAAAAAAATAACGAGTGAAGTCGACTTCACCCTAAAGGTGAAGATAGTGAAATTGACTTCATTGGTAAAGATAGTGACATTGACTTCACTAATGAGCAGTTGGTTTTTAGAACAGAGCATGCGCCTTTTCTTCCTCATTTTCTCCATTTAGCGGAGTTATTCAAAGGGTGCAACCCAAACCATAACAACCCATTCTTTCGCATGCATCTTCTTAAATTCTTCACCAATTAACGCCATTAACCACCCAAACCGTTCTTTTTCCCATTATCCGTCAACCCATCTCTTCAAACCACCATTCCATTATCTTCCCAAGTGTTTATTTGCAAAAACAAATAACATTAAAGCCTTTACTCATGGCACCAAAGGTTATTCTCCTAAAGAATAAGAAATTGAAAGGTGTAAAGAGTAGCAAGAAGAGACAAAGCTCCAATAAAGAAGAAGTGGAAGAAATAGTGGAAACCGAACCCATGGCCGAAGAAAAAGACATTTGTGTGAAGAAAATCCCAAGCCGAAGGATACCGTGATCATGTTCTCAGAATTAATTCATGAGGGGTCTTCTTGATCTGGAACATGAACAAGATAAGTTATTGCTTGTTGGTGACTAGTTTCATACTTAATGCGCTCTTATGGACTATTCTGGATCGTTGAACTCTCACAATGCCATTGTAGAACGTCCAATGGATCTGAACTGTGGAAAGGCTTACCATGTCACAAAATACATTATAGCAACCAAGGTCGGGGGACTTCCTACAAGAACAGAGTCAATGTTGTGTGAACCTGGTGAGACAATTTTATGCGAACATCAACAATATTGACTATAGTGCCTTGATTTTTCATACTGCCATGGAGCAAGTTGATTTTGTTACTCCCTAGGATATATAATCAAGCATCTTTTAGGTGTTTCGAAAGCCACCTCCTTTCCGCAAGACCAAATCCGAAGGTTACTTAGTTTCTTTATAAGAAATAAGCGCCTACTTTGCAAGACCCAACCCGAAGGTTAGTTAGTTTCTCTATAGGAGAGGGATATCATAAAACAATAAGAGGTGTGATAGTTCTAAAGGATACAATTTAATGTGATTAAAGTTTATGAACTCGCCGACTGTGATATCTCAAAATTCTTAAACGGTGAATCTTTGTCAATCATAAGTCCACATATCAATGACTAAAGGAGTTAAAAGGTAAAAATGTAATTCTTCCAAATTCAAAACATTATACTTCCATAAAATAGATCTCAAGATGAGGATTTCAACGGTAGAAACGACGAAAAAATAGAGCTCTGGGCTATTTCGATACTTAGTCAAAGCTTGGTCAAAGTCCTGGTCAATAGATGATGTCATCGTCTTCGCAAACGCACTTGAACAGACTTGGTTTCATATCTTTTTGTTGAAACAAGGCAAACTTCGATTGATCATAACTCCCTCCCAACTTGTCCGATTACCATAATATACATATCAGTTATAAGCTCAGGAGAACATCATCAACCCATATAATCATATCAATGAAATTCTAATCCAGATGATCTGAAAGGTACCCATACCAACATGTTAAAAGTAATTTCTAAAATAGAGCTAACTTCGATCTATCATAACTCCCTCTATACTCATCTATTTACCATAATATACATACCAATTAAAAGCTTAGGACAAGATCTATCAAGCCATATGATCATATCAATGAATATCTAATCCTGATGGAAGTAATTTGACCCGAAAGGTACCCATATCATCACGTTCAAAGTAATTTCTATCCATGTTCTTGCTTTATTTTCAAATTAACCTCACAAGCAGTTCAATTCAGTTGTCTATTTCATCTTTAACATGATATTAATGAGATCCAAACAATAATTCAATAAAACTCTTACTAAATCAATTAAACAAACTCAAAATCGAAAATGTCGAATTCATGTCATCAAGAGAACATAAAACATGAAATACATATCATATTCACAAATAAAAGTATCAAATAGAATGAAAAACTCTCAGATTTGGCATGCTCACCATACAAACTAGAAAACGCATACCCATCTGTGCGACTATCCTTTCCTCATTTCTTCCATGTTCCCTTTTCCCTTTTTTTTTTTTAGCAATTTACCCCTCTCTTCCCCCCCCCCCCCCCCCCCCACTCTATGCCGTACAAAGATGAGAGAAAACTATTTTGTTTTGATTACCCATAATCAATACACCTAATCTTAATATTGTGTCCAAGCTAAAGCTTACTATATGCACCCATTCTAAAAATAAATTATTTAATCTAATCACTACTTAACTAATAACAATGAGTTGTTCAATAATAAAATTTAGTATTTAGCTAAGGAGTTTCTAGCTAGCACTAGAGTAATAATTTATCAACCAATGCATAATTTATGAACAATAAACTCACTATGAAATATTATTAAAATATTAATTATGTCAAAATCAAAATAAAGATATAAATACAAGTTTGGTAATTTGAAAAAAATGAGGTCGTTACATTTGGAATCTGGAGTTTTTAGATGACTTTTCTATTCCTCAAGTAATCAAGGCAGATGAAAAGGATGAATTTGAAAAGATGTCGACTTGATGTTGTTTGGAAAAAAGAAAACCTATACATCACATATCAGTCTAGCAAATTGATTTTTCGGCTCCAAGTTATGCAGAGGATGTTTGTGTCAAGCCTTTTTTGGTAAGAAAGGAAGTCTGACTGCCATGTCTACAAGCCAATTGTACATCGTGATGAACAGGAAGATCAACACTCCTCTTTACATTTAGTATAAGATTATCCATGGAAGGGCTGATAGTAGGGCATTGTTACCATACGGTGCTACAATTGACAAGTTGATTCCTGAATCAATCCCTTGAGTATCTTCAATGAAGACACCATTAATCAGATGTTTGGAATTGAGAAGAAAAAATGTCAAAATCCAGTTCATGAATATGAAGGCAGATATGAAGAACATGAACAAGGATATCAAGAAATAAATAGACAAATTCCCATATAAGACATCTGTTTAAATGTCTAGTCAATCCAAGCAAAGAAAATTTCTTTAACAACGTTGACATAAAACCTCAAATCAATAAATATCTTAAAACTGCACAATGTTGCCTTGTATTAAGGAATTGAATAAAAACATGGATTTGGATCTCCTCTTTAGTCCAACAAATTTCCACAAAGAATACAGTGTAAACGTTCATGTAAACATGGAGTTTTAGACTTATTTACATATTAAACTTAACCCTAATCCATGGATTAATCTAAACAAAAATATAAAAGATATATATGAACTCACCGTTTGTTTATTGTGTTAAACGATAGTTTTTCCCTTTTGTTAGTAGCTTCCCTCCTTGTTTGATTCCTCTTCTTTTCCTTTTTTCCTTTTCTTTTCCAAGCTAGGAAGGCGTAGGAAAGGAGGCGTGAAAGTATGTTTCAAAAAAAAAATTCCTATGACAAAAATCAAAATAGGCATTTTTAACAACATACCTTATCTCCTTTTAATATGAAAATTGAAGGTATTGTACTCCTATACTTCTTGAATTGATGCCTAATTTCTTGAATTATCCTGTGTTATATCCTATTAATCTGCCATTGATGAATGCACCTTGGAAAGGTGGTATAAATATAGAAAGCAAGGGTTTAATCAATTTACAAGATCTTCGATGCAAATTGCAAATTACAATTTACAAATAGAACTCCACAAAATTCCTACAACTTCAACTTTATTCAACTATAAAAAAATTCAACTACAACTAGAATCTATCTATAGGCCAAAATAAGACTCCTAGACAAAAATTTAAATCCTACCCAAAATATAAATTGACTAAATTCTAGCCTAAGACGAATAATAATTCCTAAAACTATCAAACTTGCAAAATAAGCAAACCTTCCTAAAAATATTAAACACAAAGCTATTTTCTAAAATAAAATATCTAATTATTGTAACTCTCTTGCATCAGTCTTGGATAAGATCTTATACACAGTGTTGCAAAGGCTAACGTGTGAAGTCTTGTTTTTTTTTTTTTATCCTATTTCATATTTAATTTAATTTATTTATTACATTTTCTTAGAAATGATTATCTTTTCATGTTTTAGATGAGTAATGTTGGATTTTTGGACTTGAGCTAGCCAGTAATTATCCTAGATCATGTGAGTGTGGAAATAATTTTTTTTCATTATAGGAGCTTAGGAAGTGTTTAATGAGGTTTGGACCGTTCTGATTCCTGTTTAGCCTATGACAACATCTTTGCTATGTGATACGATGTGGTGGTATATAGCCACTACACATTAAATAGGGTTTGATGTAGTCGATTTCTGCTTTCATTCCTCACCTTGACCTAAACCTGCACAGGGAACACACGTGAGCCAAAGACCACCGTGTGGTGGATGATGGCACTCCGATGCTTAATTTAGATAAGGCTTAGGAGAGGCTTAAAGCTGTAAATTGGGTTTCTATAGCGTACCTTTGTTCATCGACCTTATCTCCCTTTTAAAGTTCGAGAGTCCTTGTTCGACTAGGCCTTTGGTGGCGTAGTTTAGGGAAAATTACTTGCAGGAGATCATTTCCTTGTTGGGAGCTGTCCATGTATAGAAGTTTCCCTACACGAATTTTGCACCTAGATCTCCGAGAGATGTTTTCCTTTCGGAGTGTTGTCCATACAGGGAAGTTTCTCTGCCCGACTTATACTTTAGTATTTGTATCCTAGTCGAAACCAATGTATTGCTGGCCTCCCTATCTTGATTTGATCCCCTAGACACTTGCCTTGTCAGAGCTTACTCTTGCCTTATCAAGGCTTACGAGTATTGGGCTTGACCGCGTGACGTGTGGGCTTAGTGGTGCATTGCAATTTGGGTTCGACCTTCTGGATCCTACCAATCGTGGCTTAATGTTGCCTGGGCCTTGCTGGATTGAGCGTGCAATCAGGCCTACTTTGTTCTACTGACGAGATTCTCATGACACGCATACGGTGCTGATCGGATGACGGTTTGATATATCATCAACTACTTCTCCCAAGTTGGTAGGCCAACTCATCAATCCACCAAGTCATTTCATGAAGTAAATGTGCAGTCATGATGGTTGAGTTTGAATCATTTCCTCGAGCGGCGAGCTTCATTAATTGGTCGTGCATTTGCTCAAAAGAGAAAATGGCAGGAGTTCTATTTTCTATATAGATCTCCTCTCTGCGGAGTTTGGTTTCTTTACTCTTTCAATCTTAGAGACTCTATTTTGTCGTACTGCATTCCATGCTTTTGACTTTGTTCATCCTTCATAATCAAAAACTTGTATGATTTCTCATGGCGGGCCTGAACCAGTTTTTCGATAAAATGTTCGCTAAGGGCTGCAACTTCTTTGAGGAAAGGTAATTTTCTGAGTCGAGTCTGGAAGTCCTCCGTAAAACATACGAGATTCCTGAGGATCTGGTGCTTTTCACTTTGGTCACCGATCTGACGTTGTTGTCCCTTCCAGAGGGGTTTATCTGTATTCACCGAGGTATGCTTCAATAGAGTGTCCATTTTCCTGTTATCAAACAAAATTGAGTTCCTGGCATACCTCGGCATTGCGCTTGCTCAATTGGTGTCGAACGGGTATAAGACTGTGATTAGGGTGAAGGACGTTGGTGTCTGAGTGTTTTCGAGGGCAATCCAACTGCTTACTTCCCTAAGATAAATGAGCATGTTGTGTGCGTGCTGACATCGTCGGATTGCTTTTGGCAATCTACCTGGCGATTTTAAGCTCTGGTAGAAATTTTGTTTCATGGCCTTCGTGGACTCGAAGTATTTTGAGCTTGCTGGTCGTCCGGACGAGCGAGAATTCAGGCAACTGAGTAAGTTCAATTTTGCTTCCGATCTTGCTTGTGTTAAATGCATATTAGATTGACCTTTGTGTTTTTTTTAGGAAAATTCCCAACTTCATCTCTTTTCGCTGAGGATAAAGCGGCTCTGGACGCGTTTCATGACATGCCTCGTCTGAGGATAGAAGATGTCATTAAGTCTTCTAATATCAAGCGCAACAAACTGTGGGCTCATTGGCATGAGGCTCCAACTATTTTTAGAGTTCCAAAGCCAAAGCCTGAAAGCGTATCTTCCTCGAAGAAAAGGAAGTTCCTGAAGATTAAGATCCTGAGCCCTTCGAGGAGGGCAAAATTAAGTGAGGTGCTTCCTTTTCATGTTCGTCTGAAGTGGTATCGTGTTGTGTTTAGGCCCGCTTGTGAGCATTCAGCTTCGTACGAAGGGTGTGAAGTTGTCGAACTGATTCTTGATTCATCCATCGGAGTTGAGACTGTTGTGTTCGAGGGGCATGATGCACGGGCAACGGCTCCTATTTTTCTTCCTAACTTGGAGAGAGAGTATCTGCAAATCGTTGGGGTTGAAGGCGTAACAAAGCTAAGTACAGAGCAAGTAAAGGTTCTGAACAAAGCGCTGCTGCAGGCGGGTGTGGAAGCTTCGTCTGGTGTGGAACTGGGTTGTCCCTTTCATTGAAAGACTTTGTTTGCGGCCCTGCTAGGCCTGTTGAAGAGTCGCTTGACCATCGTCCTTATGGTGAAAAGTTCCCTCCGTGTCGCCAGTACTATCCTCTGTCTCGGTCCCGTCCTCATATTGAGGTGACGACGGGTCCGATGCATAACTCATTTCCTTCTTCTCCATCAACTGATGCTGAGTCGGCTTGTGAAAAAGAATCGATCGTTGCACGTAAGGGGAAAGTTGTAGATGAGGGCCCTAATGTAGTTAAGACAGTAAAGGGTGGCGCTAGAGTTATTCCGATCGCAAAGGACCTCCATCCGGGTGCATGTATTAGTTTGTTTGCTCCGGACGTGGTCAAGATGAGCAACCAACCTTGGCATCAAGAGGTTGGCATTTCTTATACTTTTAGGAAGTGTATTAGCAGATGGAATGACTGGATGGCAAGCTGTGCTATGGAGCCAGAAGGAGAGTCGTTGGGTGAGTGTATGGATAAAGGGAAAAAATATCTTGTGCTGGGGATGTCATACCTAAATCAAGTAGCTGCAGCTAGGACTGAAATCGAGGCCACTCATGAGAGAGTGTATACCATGGAGCGAGTCTTTGCTAACTTGCAGAAGTCATACTCAGACGTTCTTTACTAGATTGAATCCTTGAGTAAGCAACTCGAAGCTCACTCAGATGCTGGAGTGGACTCCTAGTGCACGAGATCAGAGACTCAGAGGATTTGCTTGGAAATGCTTGAGTCTGACATGGTCGCGAGGGATCGGTTCGAGAATGAACTGAACCTTGCCCGTTATGACCTACAATTTGCCCAGTAGACTGCTGGCGAAGTATAGACTGAAGTACAGGCTCGGAATGCCGAAAAGGCCAAAAAGAAGTTTGAATGGGTTATCTGATGTCAGTGGTTGGAGGTTGATGTTGATTTTAACACTAAGAGCATGCGGACCACGGAAGGGCAGCACATTCTGGCACATAATGAGCTAAGTGCTGATAATGATAAGTTCGACGTCGAGCATTCCAAGACTGACATGTTGTCGAGCAAGCTGAAGCAGCTACAGTGGGAGCTTGCTTAATCAAGGGTGCGCGAGGAGAAGCTTCTTAAGGCCCAGGGCATGTTTTAGTTTAGCAGATTCATGCATGGAAGGCTGGAGCTGTTGCAGCTTATGAAAGAGGAACATCCCGATTGGGATCTCTCCGTTTATAAAGAGGTGGCATATACGAAATTTGGAGTGGCCTTCGATCCGTCCAAATGAGAAGGTGACCCTAATGAGGGTGATCGAGAGGCAGCACGTACATATGTATCTCCTGCTTCTTCTCCTGCTAAGTCCAGATTTGTTGTCTCTTACTCTCCTTCCGACGAGGAGTGAACCTTGTATTTTTTGGCTTGCAAATGAGTAGCATTTTTTACTTGTGCATTTTTCTTTTACTTTCTCTGCTAGCTTTTATTTGTTTTGTCTTATCGCGACATTAGTTGTTTGACGAGATGCTCTGCTGATGAGAGTTCTGACTGCTTATGCTGCGATAGTTTGTGCAATTCTGGTCAGAATCCTTTTAGAAATCGGAGAGTGTAATTCACCCTTTGCCTGGTGGCTTGGCTATACATCGACCAACAGTTGTAGTTGCTATTGTAAGCAAACTAGTCACACTGTGGTCCTAGCACGTGCACCGTCATTGATGATCGAACAATAGTCCTTACGAGTCCTCCGAGTTGAGCTTCCAGAGCTCTAACCGGACTTTCGACTCATCTTTAACTGTTATTGGCAGAATAGGCTTAGTTGGACCAGAGGTTGTTATCGCCAGTTGTAACTGACTAATCCGGGATCAGGTTCGGCAAACATCGTATGTGATTGAATGGTGGCCCCTGGCAAGTCGTCGTGATTAGGCGTCAAAGGCACTGACTAGACTCCCATTTCCTACCCATCGTCGTTCACTTTTGATGGACTAGTTGTTAGAGTGATAGGGCTCGACATTCACTGTCTGCGAAAGGACAATGATCCCTAGCAAGTCGTCTTCACCAGGCTACATGAGAACTGACTAAGCTCCCACTTTCTAGGTCGTCATAATCCGTTCTTTTCGGACTAGGCTTCGAGCGGACCAGAAGTTATCGTTATCAGTGACCACTGACTAAACTTCGGTCGGGTTCGACAATTATTGTCCATGCAAGGTTCCTAGGCAAGCCATCGTCATCAGGCGTCAAGAGCGCTGACTAGACTCCCACTTTCTAAGCTGTCGTAATCCGTTATTTGCATACTAGGCTTCGAGCGTACCAGAAGTTATTGTCATTGGTCGTCACCGACTAAGCTTTGATTGGGTTCGATCACTATTTTCCATGTTTGGACAATGATCCCTGACAAGTTGTCTCGATTAGGCATTAGAGGCGCTGACTAAGCTGCCACTCTCTAAATCATTGGCACCCGTTTAACAGACTACGCATTAAAGCGGACTAGAAGCTATCGTCATAGGTCGAAATCGACTAAACTTTGGTTAAGTTCGGCAACCATTATCTATAGTTGGACAATGGTCCCTAGCAAGCCATTGTGGTCAAGTGTTACGAACGCTGACTAAGCTCCCACTTTCTAGCCCATCGTCGTCTGCTTTGGGTGGCTTAGGCGTTAGAGCAGACTAGGCGGACTAGAAGCTATTGTAATCAGTCGGATTGACTAAGCTTTGGTCAGAATGAGATTTTGGGCGTGCAAGTCTGACTTGGGTGTCCTGGCTTACTTAATTCGCCTAGTGGTCTGATTTCGGAGCCGGATCAATTGATCGGACATAATAGATTAACCAGCTTTAATGAACAGTAGCAGAATAGTAGTAGGGCGGTCGCCTTGGATTTAGTGATGGTACTTTATAGGCGCGCTCCTTTTTCCATGGGCTCTTAAGGCCTTCGCTGTTGAGCCCATTAGTTGGCGGGGCCCAAGTCTAAAAATCTTTGTAGATCAGCGCAAACTGCGAGACGGTCAAGTATCGGTTACAACCCCCAGTTAATGGGGCTGCATCAAGGGCAATTGGAACTGTCATTTTCCTATTTTCCATACGGCATTTAATGTTAACGTAACCCTTGGCTGACGCTGCTTCGTAAACCACTTCGCCTATATATAGGCTAGTCCTTCTCTATCTCAAGCATTGCAAGAGCGTTGTAGAATATGTTGATCAAATGTATCTTACCAGAGAATATGCTTTGGGTTTTCCAAAGGCTAATGGACGATCTCTGTTACTGGTGTCTTCGAATGTTCTGACATTTGCAGCGATGAGTCTTATTAAGACCAGCTATTATGTGATGCCACTGATAGGAGCATAATTATGTTATTTTAGTACCATATTTACATATATTTTTGTAGCTATTTCTTGTTAATTTTTCAGTAATTACTATTTTGTGTTCTTGTAGGTTTCCAATATCAGAATTCCAAAATAAATGCAAATTGGTGTAAATTTAGAAGATCTTGTGGTGCGAACAATTGTAAACAAACCAGGAAACTAGTGAAATCGGTGATAAAAGGGTCAATACTTGGCTTTGAAGAGATCACCCCTCACATTCTCACAACCGCCATCGGCCGGAAGTCGTCATCCCTCATCCTCGCAATCACTGCCAGCCATCTTCAATCCCTCCTTCAGTGTCGTCATCACCAACCTAGCCAGCATCTTCATCGCACACCAACTACATACCAAAATCGACAGCCACAGACTCCGCTCCTTGCAATTCAGCCAATGCCACAGACCACCACCATCAATCATCCTCGCCATCAACGCCACCACACGCCTTCAACCATCTCTCTCACTATCACAATTTCTCTCATAGCAACCAAAACCCCAAGAGGAGCAGATCAAAATAGAAGAGGATGAGTGAAGAAGAATAAACATGTATCTCTTTTCTTCACGCTATCCGCACCCCATAAGTCATCTACCACCACGAGCAGGCGACATCATTTCTTCTTACCTTTTTTCTTATTTTTAGTTTGATTATTAATTATGGATGGATTATTGTTTGAACATGATTAATATTTCTAGGTAAACCTCTTTTTAGCTAGGGGCAGATTCGAAGCCCCGAACACGTGTTTTTTGAATTAATTGAATTCAATTTTCTCCTTCACAACACCCAATTACAGACACAACCCTTCATCCATCGTCACCATCAAACCCAGTCACAGACCCCATCTCAGCCGACCCCCTTCATTGCCTCAATCAACAGTCGTTGTCGTCCGCCCGACGTCGTCCAACCATCCTCCCACCGATCACCATGATCGCACCGTTGTCAGCGTTCCGCCCATCTCTCTGCATGATTTATTTTTTTCATATAACAGAAAACAGATCGTGAGGAAGAAGAAGAAGAGATTTTATTTTCTTCACTCTACTATCTTCACCCAAGCTCTCTTTCTACCACCACGAGCATGCGACAACGTTTTATCTCAACTCTTTTCTCATTTAGTTTGATATTTGATTAGGGGCTACTGTTTGAACATAATTAATATGTCTAGCTAAACTCCCTTTTAGCTAGGGGTGAATTTGAAACCCCAAACATGTACTTTATGAATTAATTGAATTCGATTTTTCCTTACTGGTTAGTGATTGTGTTTTGCTTAACTGCTTTATAGAGAACTTATCTGTGTATGTTTGTTAAGGTGGCCAACTTGGAAAACATGCTAGGATTTGGTGCTAGAGTGTAGGAGAATTTCACCTAATCGTTATAATCATTTACTCACAAGTAGTAAATACCAAGGAACGTTTGTAAGGTTAAGTAAAAACCTAGGTTTAGAACAAGATGTTGATCATACATGTGATTTCCTAGTCACTGTTCATATTTTTCATAGAATTTAATGATCTTGGATTGTTATCTAACTGGCGATTCCTGATTAGATAGCATGAAAAGGATAGTTTGAAAGCAACGGTTAATTTAATTCAACAAATAAGTGTGGTCACAGTTAATCTTGAGCATTGTCCTTTTACGAATTAGTAAGGGATTTTTGGAGTTTAGTTCATAAGCATGTGTTTAGTGTGTGGAGATAAACCCTTAGCTAATTAATCATCATCTACTTCTCAAGTTTTTATTAGTAATCATCTTAGTTATTTTCACAGTTCAAAAATTAGAAAAACCAATCCCACAGTATTTTCTTAGTTAGCTTGTTAGTTATCTTTTAGTTACTCTTAGTGTTAGTTAGCGAGCCCTCTAATCCTCAGTCTAGAACGATCCCCACTTATTCTTTACTACAATTACAAAGCAATGTATTAAGTTGTGTGCTAGTAAAATAGTGCATCAATTTTTGGCGCCGTTGTCAGAGATTAGTAAAATTGCTAATTACTTCATTAGTTTTTTGTTTTATTTTATTAATTTTTCTTTTTATTAACTGTTTCTTTCTGTCTTTATCTCAGGTACTAGTTCATGGGCAATAGGAGATTTGGGGAGAACTTATTAGGGTACGATCCGGAGCTTGAGAGAACATTTAGGAAATGAATGAGAGGAGCAGAAGATTCACAAATGTCTAGCTCTGAATTGAATCATAAGAGCTTGACGTGGCAAAAAAACAAGTCTGATGATACACCAAAACAGTCCCTTTTCTACATTGTACACGTGTCATGGTGATCTCGAGAAATGATAGGCTCGAGTGTCAGCCCAACACTGATCCAGCCCAAGCGCCTTCAAGCCTGCACAGTGCAGTCCGCTAGACGGACCTGAATCATTACAGCTTGCTAAGCCCACGCGTCTCACAACTATCTTCAATACCCGTAAGCCATGCTAAGGCAAGTATCTCGAGGATTAGCTTCGGACAGGCAAGACAACAACACTTTGTTTCCAACTAGGAAGAAAATATCAGAGTATACATCACACATGGAAACATCTATTTATGGACTTTCTTATTGGGATTTATCTCCCGCGTATCTAGGAGCACAAGGCTAACATGGAAACTCCCCTTTACGACACAACTCCTAATCAGAGAAGGATCTCCACGAAGATCTTCTTCCCAAAACTATGCCAGCGATGGCCTGGTCAAACCAGGACTCCAGCACTATAAATAAGACATGAAGTTGGTAAGCAAAGGTATGCTACAAATTCCCTGTTTACAACATTATGCCTTCCTCAGATCCCTGTCTGACTTAAGCATCAAAGTGCCATCAGCCACCACAACGGTGGTCCGTGGCTCACATGCGATCCTTGTGCAGGTCAGCAGGTTTGAAGGTCAAGGTCAAAGCAAGGAGCAAAAATCAACTGCATCAGTTTGGCACCGTCCGTGGGAATGACAAAGTTCCTAACTAATCACTAGCATAATCTCTCTTCAAAACACAAGACAGTGACTACCAGATCATGCAACAATGGAGAATAAAGGGACACCTCAAACGTTCAGACTGGCGCTATCCCACCGCTCTCAGCGGTGCCAGTGACACACAAGCAGTAGGCTCACACCCCCGATTTGTATGAGTTCCGTGAGGATGAGGCTATCTATTCTGACAATAACTCATGGTCGAGTTCTTCTGAAGTGGAAAGGACTGATGTAGGACACATGGCTAATTGAATATGTAAATGGATGTATGGTAGATTTTAGGTTTCCAAAACAACACTTTATTGTTTTGGAATAGAATTTAGTTTCTATTTTCCAAATAGTATTTTATTTTCCAATAAGATTTTAGTTTCTATTTTCCAATAGGTTTTTGGTTTCTATATGTTTTTAGTTTCTATTTTACAAATAGTATTTTAGTTTAGTTTCTAATGATACTATAATTATTTTCCAATAGTCCTTGAATTTACAAAGATTACTAGGACAATCCAAGGTTGAGTTAGGTCTTTAAATAGGTCTCATGTATTGCTCAAAGAATTATTCAATCAACTATTACTCAAATAACCTTTTGTGTTTTATTGTTTGCTGGTGGATTCCAGTTTTTTTTTCTGGTGGATTTTAGATTGTTCTAGCTTGTGTTGCATCACAAATATTACCATTTCCTGATCTGTGTTGGTATATCAGGCTTCAATTAAAAAAATTGTATTACATGCACTAATATTATTTTTACCTTGACATTGTTTTGCATTCTGATAACTTCAAAAACATAGTAAGCATAGTGGCAACAGTAGTTCTGACATGATGCAAAGAAGGGACACATCTTTTTTCCAATTGCCAAGATCGATATGGCCATTTCTTAGGCCTTTCAACTGCAATATCACTGTGAGTTGGGTTCACTAAGAAAATGCAAAAAAGCATAGAACATTAGAAAATAGCGAAAGGTTTTACCTCTCTTGCTCTGTCATGTAGGCTCTTTAGCTCTTTTTCTTCTAGTTAGAAAATATTATGCTCTCATAGCAGATTGGAGCTAATTCCTTACAAGAGGAACCAATTTACTCTCATCTTTCAACTAGTTCATGACATGGATGAGAGTCTTTTTCGTGTTCGTGTTTTTTTTTTTCAAGATTGCATCATGAACAATAATTGTGTTACTCATCTTCTTCAACCACGCCACCAGTTGTGGATCTATTCCATCCTCGACACCTTGACAGTTATTGTTCATTATGCAATTCTGGAAAAAAAAACACGAACACAAAAAAGACTATCATCTATCTCATGAACTTGTTTGAAGATGAAAGTCACTTGGTTCGCCTTGCCAAGGAATTATCTTCAATCTGCTATGAGATAATATTTTTTAATTAGGAGAAGACGGAGCTAAAAAAAAGCCTACAAAGCAAGAGAGGTAAAACCTTTCAGTCTTTTTTAATGTTCTATGATCTTTTGCATTTTCTCAGTGAACTCAGTTCACAGTGAAATTGCAGTTGTAAGGTGATGCACTATTTTACTAGCACACAACTTAATACTATGCTTTGTAGTCGTAGTAAAGAATAAGTAGGGATCGTTCTAGAACGGAGATTATGGGGCTCGTTAATTAATACTAAAGGGGTAACTAAAAGACAACTAACAAACTAAATAAGAAAATATTGGGGGATTGGTTTTTCCGATTTTGAACCAAGAAAATAGCTAAGACGATTACTAATAACAACTTGAGAAGTAGATGATGAGGAATTAGCTAAGGGTTTTATCTCCATACACCAAACATATGCTCATGAATCAATCTTTAATAATTCCTATACTAACTCGTGAAGGACAATGCACAAGATTAACCATGACCACACTTCATTAATCTTATTATTCTCCCAAATTCGTAGAATTAAACTAAGTGTCGCTTCCAAACTATTTTTTTTCATGTTATCTAATCAGGAATCTAAAATTAGATAACAAACCAAGATCACTAAGTTTTAAGGAAAATACGAACACTGACTAGGCAATTACAAGTATGATAAACATCTTGTTCTTAACCTAGGTTTTTACTTAACCTTACCAACGTTCCTTGGTATTTACTACTTGTGAGTAAAGGATTATAACAATTAGGTGAAACTCTCCTATACTATAGCCCTAGATCCTAACATGCTTACTAAGTTGTCCACCATAACAAACATACAAACAAAAGTTCTCTATAAAGCAGTTAAGCAAAACACAATCACTAATCAGCAATAAGATTAAATTCAACTAAATCATAAAGCACATGTTTAGGGATTTGAATCCACGTACCCCTAGCTAAAATGGGTTTAGCTAGACATATTAATCATGTTCAAACAATAGTTCATAATCAAAT
This sequence comes from Berberis vulgaris, assembly GCA_963556465.1. Classification (NCBI taxonomy): domain Eukaryota; kingdom Viridiplantae; phylum Streptophyta; class Magnoliopsida; order Ranunculales; family Berberidaceae; genus Berberis; species Berberis vulgaris. The sequence goes on along the minus strand of OY747129.1, from coordinate 36,276,958 downwards.
ATCAAACTAAATTAAAAAGAAAGGGTAGAGGGAATGCTATCTCCTAATCTATGGTTGTGCTAGAGATAACTTGGGTGCAAATAGTGGAGTGAAGAGAATAAATCTCTTCTTCCTCACGATCTCTGCTCTTTTACTCTTTTCCTCTTCTTCTACTCCTTGTGCGATCTACTCCGGTGAGAAGAGGTTGCGAGGTGATGTAGGCGATGGTGGCTGAGGAGAAAATGGAGGTCTGTGTGTGATTGTAATTGGGATTGGGATGAGAAAGATTCGGTGAGAGATGGATGGTGAAATCAGATAAAAAGGTGGATGGTGGTTCTGTGGGGATTGTTGATGGATTGTTGTTGCAAAAAGGAGGAGGGGTTGCAAGCTAGGTTTGTGAGTATGGGTGATGATCTGTAGCGAGAAGGTTGTGGTTGCGAGGAGTGATCAGTGGTGGTCTATGGTGTTGGCTGAATTGCAAGGAGCATGGTGAGATGGTTGTGTGATTGTGAGGAAGAAGAAGATGGACTAGATGGATGAGAAGTGTGATTGTGAATATGGGTCTGTGCTTGCGATGAATGGATGATCTCTCCAAAGCAAGGTATTGTCCCATTTATAATTGTGTTATCTAGGTTTCCTTCTTTGTGTAGTTTCCTTTTGCAATAAGTCTTCCTAATTCAAACCAATTTGCACCACTTAGCTTCTATTTTGGAATCTTATTATTGACAACCTACACAAACACGAAAATAGAAATTACTACCATAATTAACAAGAAATAGCCAAAATTATATATAGAAATATGGTATTAAAATAGCATAATTATGCTCCTATCAAATTCCCCCACACTTATCTTTTACTAGTCCTCGAGTAAATCAAAGAAACAAAATAAAATACTCAATGACTCAACCTAAACTTTCCAACATTTGCCTTAGAGATATTCAACGAATCATGACATGATAAGATTATTTACAAACATAAGATTAAATCCACATCATTCAAAAACTAATACAAGTTCATAGTGATGATATAAAAATTCACAAATAAATCAATCCATGCAACGGTGAAACTCAGACACGTGCCAAAAAGAATTAACCCAAAATCTCACCGGATGCACTTTTTTTTTCAATGATTGTTTGGTAAAATCACTCTTCCATTCTAGTTATATGTGAGAGGATTGATGTAACAGGGAAACGAGTAGCTCACATATGATATAATCAGAAAGAAAGGCATTTTCTGACATTTTTTTTTTTCATATATATGATCTCATGGAAGAAATGCTACTACTTGAATGCAAGAACTAGTGACACCATATGCTCATACCTCATTTAAATCTCCACATCGTGACATTACACACAACACACTCAATCAAAATGTCTTAATTCAGGTTGTAATGGGGCCAAGGGGGGAACGAAAACAACGGATAAGGAAATAAAAAAGGGTTTAAGGAAATTGTGATAGCATACAATAAGATCAGAGACATTAGCAAGGAATCACATGGTTCAAGAGATACAACGTAAATGCAACACCGATACATCAACTCATGTAGGAAAAGGAAGAGGTTGCCTACTGATAATGAAAATTTTCAACCATTATTTTGTATCTACTGAAAATGAAAAAACTTGACTATTTGTATTGTACTGAAATACTGAATAAATATAGACAAAGGGCTTGTGTCCCTTCTGTAACTTTGCACCAATTTTTTTTTTTTTTTTACAACTCTTTCTTCTTGAACTATCTATCATAAGGGCCTCCCCTCACACTTGTTTTTCAACATACCTTGAACCACAATATAGTCTCTACAAATCAAATTACGTTTCACTCTTCTGATTAGGTTAGGTATGGAAAATGAGGGTAATTAAAAAAAGGCTTAATAACAGGCTCAACGGGGTTAACCTAAAGGAAATATATCATGGATCATGTTTATTTGGCAATGGTGGAAACTAGATGTCTTTATCATGTCAAGCATGTCGTGAAATTCAATATAATGCTTTGAACAAAATAAATAGAAGTTCTAGTGTTTAGTTCTAGATTAAGAATGCAATCTAAGTAGCAACCTAAACAATCAAAAGTGAGATCATGCAACGAATTATTATTGACAAAAGAAATGAAAGATGAACTAACTAAAAACCCTCAAAATGAAAGGAACGATAAGCTCAAAAACTCACAAATGAGTTATAATGAATTAAATTCAATTAAGAATGCTATGAGTATCAATTACTCAGCTGATTACATGTGAATTTGCAAATGATAACCAAGAATTAGCATTAACCAAATAATAATGTTAGACCTTAACTCATGCTTATAAATTACCTTAAAGTCCTGCAATTAAAAACAAAATCTCATTATTGTGTTGGAAAGTATCCTAAGACTCAAAACAACATTTTTTTTATGATACTAATACTAACAAAGAAAACAAAAACCAACATTTTTTTATGGACTGACACTTTTTAATTTTTTTTTCAAAACAAAAACAACGTTGTTCCCCCCACACTTAAACCTAACATTGTCCTCAATGTTAACATATTATAATACATGCAATGAAAGATTTGAAAGAGAAAAAACAAACTACTAATAAACAAAAGCAAAAATAATGAAAAGAAAATAAAGGGATAGAAAAAGCAAATCTAATTGGGTTGCCTCCCAAGAAGCGCTTGTTTTAACGTCGTGCAACTTGACAATATCTCCAATTAATCTTCAGAATAAGTGTGAACATGGAGTGATACGTCATACTCCACAAATGACTCATAATGGGGCTTAAGTCAATGCCCATTCACCTTGAACTCCTTACCAGTTATGACACTCTTCACATGTATAGCACCATGGGGAAAACATTAGTAACAATGAAAAGACCAACCCATCTAGAACGTAACTTACCGGGAAAAAGTTTAAGGCATGACTAGAAAAGTAAGACTTTCTAGCCCACAACAAAAGTTTTTCCCCGAATCATGAAAAACTTTGGTGTTCTCCTCGTAACTGTTTTTATTCTCATAGGCTTCATCCTGAATCTCTTCGAGCTCATTCAACTGCAATTTCTTCCACTACTTTGTGTCATAGGGAACTCTATTGCTCTCATATTCAATGGCAGTAGTAATGGTGGTCTCAAGTTCATACTCGTTCTTGACGTCTAATAATTTATGGGCCAAATTGTCAATCACATCAATAGAAAAACAAAAATGATTATCAGTAGTATACCTCATGGTTTCAAAAATATTGAAGCCAATCTCATCACCATCAAACTCCATGGTCAATTTCCCTGCATAGACATCAATCTTCGTCTTTGTCGTTTTCATGGAAGGACGACCTAAAATAAGAGGCAAAGGTGCTAAAAATGTCAAATCCTTCCTCTCAAGCACATAGAAATCTGCTGAGAATATCAAATGGTCAACCTACACCAACACATCTTCCAACAAACCTTGAGGATATGCATTAGAACGGTGAGCCAATTGAATAATTACTCCATCATTTTTAAGCTCCCCGAGATTCATAAAGCGACAAACAAAGTATGGCATAACATTAATGGAAGCACCTAAGTCTAACATAGCATGCTCAATTTTAGTATTACCTATTACACACGGGATAGTGAAACTACCAGGATCCTTACATTTTGGCGGCAATTTCCTCTGAAGAACTGCAGAAACATTCTGCAGAAACATTTTGGCAGTAGCAGCAGGGTCTCGAAGAGCATAGACTGTCATCCTGCATGAGTTACAGGGCATTGAGCTAGGAATCAGACTAGCACATCGACATGGCATTCAGCGGGTGGAATTATGCATGGACTCAAGTAGTGCAATGAAGTATATATCTACCAATAAAGCTCCTCCATGGGAAGCGGTTCACACAACTAGACGCAACAAGGAGGAAATGAGAAAATTTGCAGAATGCAGGGTAATGCATGCAGTACGGGAAACGAACCAAGTAGCGGATAAACTAGCCAGCCTTCTACCAAATCATGAGTTTGTAGAGATCACTCCTATTTCCTTTGCGAAGGACATTAGGAAGATTGTTTTTGATGATGCTAGAGGTAGGAAATACACTCGAATGTAACTGAGATATAATTTGTCTTCCTTCTTTTTTCAGTGGTCCGGGGAGCCCATATAAACTCCCACGCTTGTTTTTCAAAAAAAAAAAAAACTAACAAACTAAATAAGAAAATATTGGATGATTTGTTTTTCCGATTTTGAACTAAGAAAATAACTAAGATGATTACTAATAGAAACTAGAGAAGTAGATGATGAGGAATTAGCTAAGAGTTTTATCCCCACACACCAAACATATGCTCATGAATCAATCTTCAATAATTTCTATACTAACTCGTGAAGGACAGTGTTCACGATTAACCGTGATCGCACTGCATTAATCTTATTATTTTCCCTAATTTGTTGAATTAAACTAAGTGTCGCTTCCAAACTATTCTTTTCAATGCTATCTAATCAGGAATCGCAAGTTAGATAACAATCCAAGATGATTAAGTTCTATGGAAAATATGAACACTGACTAGACAATTACAAGTATGATCAGCATCTTGTTCTTAACCTAGGTTTTTACTTAACCTTACCAACGTTTCTTGGTATTTACTACTTGTGAGTAAAGGATTATAACGATTAGGTGAAACTGTTCTATACTCTAGCCCCAGATCCTATCATGCTTACTAAGTTGGCCACCTTAACAAACATACAAATAAAAATTCTCTATAAAGCAGTTAAGCAAAACACAATCAGTAATCAGCAAGGAAGATTAAATTCAGTTAATTCATAAAGCACATGTTTGGAGCTTCAAATCCACCCCTAGCTAAATATCAAACTAAATTAAAAGAAAGGGTAGAGGGAACGATGTCGCCTAATTCGTGGTGGTACGAGAGATAACTTGGGTGCAGATAGCGGAGTGAAGAGAATAAATATCTTCTTCCTCACGATCTCTACTCCTTTGATCTTCTTCTACTCCTTGGATCTTCTTCTACTCCTTGTGCGATATGTTCAGGTGAGAATAGGTTGCGAGGGTGATGTAGGCGAGGGTTTTGGCAAGGAAAGAATGGAGGTCTGTGTGTGTTTGTGATTGGGATTGGGATGAAAAAGATCCAGTGAGATGGACGGTGAAATCAGATAAAAAGGTGGACGATGGTTCTGTAGGGACTACTGATGGCTTGTTGTTGCGAGGTGGTGAAGGGGTTGCGAGCAAGGTTTGCGAGGATGGGTGATGATCTATGGCGAGAAGGTTGTGGTTGCGACGAGTTATCGGTGGTGGTCTGTGCTGTTGGCTAAATTTCAAGGAGCGGGGTGAGATGGTTGTGTGATTGCGAGGAAGAAGAAGATGGACTGGATGGAAGAGAGACGTGATTATGAAGATGGGTTTGTGCTTGCGATGAATGGATGATCTCTCCAAAGCCACATATTGTCCCTTTTATAATTGTGTCATCTAGGTTTCCTTCTTTGTGTAGTTTCCTTTTGCAATAAGTCTTCCTAATTCAAACCAATTTGCACCACTTAGCTTCTATTTTGGAATCTTATTATTGGCAACCTACACAAACACAAAAATAGCAATTACTACCATAATTTACAAGAATTAGCCAAAATTATATATAGAAATATGGTATTAAAATAGCTTAATTATGCTCTATCATAAGGCCTAGGAAATGGCCACATCCTTGGCAATTGGAAAACAAAAATGTGTCCCTTTTTCAACCACGCCACCAGTTGTCGACCACTTCCATCCTCATCTATTACATTTTCGGCCCCTTGAAAAGGTGATCCAAGTCCTGCACTTTATAATAAAATCTTCTTAGGTTATATTATTAATACATTAACACATCACTTTGAAAAGCATTGATAGAGGAGAACCTGTCCCAGACCATCATCCATCTCTCCCTGATTAATTGGTACTAGTTGTTGATTTTCAGGTTCCATTGAATCTAACAAGATTTAAACCATCGAAACTCCAAGAATTTCACCAAATTATCTCTAAATAGTGGATTTTCCACTAAACTGCAAGGAATCTCAATAAATATTATGTTTTATCCCAAATTGGATCTCATTAAATTGTTATCTGAATAGTAGATTTTTCGCTAAATTTCCACAAATCTTACTAAGTGTTGTCTAAACACAAAAGTTTCCTACTAAATTGCAATCACCAAATGTTCTCTAAATGGAAGATTTTCCAATAAATTGCAAATAATCTTGGCAAAACATTTCTCCAAACAGGTTTTTATAAAGATAACCTAATTTTGGAATGAGTTTGTGTAGATTGAACGAAATCAACAAAAAAATTAGCAAAACCAAGAATCCTACCGGTTGTGCTTTCGAAAGAAAATGAATGAAAGATTCATGTTGAGAGGAACAATAGACCGATCGATGTGTTAGAATAACGAAAATATGAAGAGAGTCGTGGAATTACCTTTCCATCCCTATGTCCAACTTTTTACGGTTAATCTTATATATACCCCAATCTTTTGATTCTAGACCCCAATAAATAAAGTAATTTAACAAATATGTGAATTGATATCTTGTTATTTAAATCCGAAATAAACCCCATATCATTTTTTTGCAATTTTACTAGACCCAATGTCAACACCTCCTAAAAAACCCAAAAACCCCCAAATGAGCAAAGTGTAAGGGATAAAAAGCTTCTCTCATTTTAATAGTGAAAACTAATCTACCTTAACTAGTGAAACGTTCTTCTCTAGATGATGGATGATAAGATTGAAGCTTTTGCATTTGAAAATTTTACAAAAGAGGTGGAAAAAGACAAGCTTTTGGGATATTGGTTATTTGAACTTGCAATCTTTGAAGTTCCAATAGATGGTGATGTTGTCGAAGATGATCCATTTTCATGTCAAATTAAATATGCATATAGTATGGAAGTGTCAAACAAGGAGGTGAGATGCTATATTTTAAATATATTTAGCAACAAAACCTACTTAGTTTTGAATTTTTTTTACAATAGAGAGGTAAAGTCATGCATACAAGTAGTCACAAAATCGTGATGGGTTTCTTGATAATATGTAAGTATTATCACGATTTCGTGGTTTACGTTTTGTGACTGTCAAAGCCATAACAGAATGTCAGACCTCACAAATATGTTATTGTCCCCACATTGTGTTGTTTTTGTTGTCAATTTATTTTATATAGACTACTAAACACATCAAGGGTTTTGTTTGTTCTGAATGATACATCATTTGAATTTGTGACTACCAATGTAAATAGACTATTTTAATAAATAGGTTTGTTAATAGTTTTTTATTTTAATAAATAAGTGTTGTTAATAAAGACCATTTTTTGTGTTATTATAGGCATTTACTAGTAGGGTGAGAAAATAAATGTTGGATACATTAACAAACCATGAGGATTAATTCAAGTTGATGTTAGAAAAGCGTCTGTGTCTTCGAATTGCGCAAAACTTATCATGCACTTCTCTTTCCACGTGAGAAATATGAATGGATGTCATTTCCTGATATGGTAATTCTACTAGCTAGTACATACAATTGTATTATTGTTCTTGCAAGAACGTCATCGATCACTTATTTGTCATTGTGGTCATCGCTGCTAGAGTCGGGGACATACCTATACACTTTAGGTCTTACAAGGCAAGAAGAATAGTTCGTGCAAATTGAATTAAGTTGTGATGCACCAATACCTCCTGTAACTTCTTGGTTGAAGTTATGTATGCACCCAAGTTTAGCTGGTGATTGATTGATATAACTAAGGCTTAAAATGGACCTGTGTGCAGTGAAGGTACCAAGATAGATCACTCCAATGCATGACTAGTCGGCGACAACAAAGATCTAAGAGAAAAGAACTCCAACAATGCTTATGGTGGAATAATAAGCAAATGATTGTTATTCCTCTTTAAACATTTTTTTATGTAATTTTGGTATATGTGACATTAGTGGGTACACTTTTTGTATTACTTACTGGGTAGAATGTCATATTTTGTAGTTTTGGTACTATTTGGATTGGTATACTTTTGATATTACTTAGTAGGTATATTTTTTGAACATCTCATTATTGTTGTTATTCACAAAAGGATATAAATAGTTATTGACGCAGTCAATTTTCGCTCCCCGTTTGACCTTGACCTGCTGATGGCACGCACGTGAGCCACGGACCACTGTTGTGGTGGCTGATGGCACTCTGATTCTAAAGTCAGACAAGGATCTGAAGAACACTTAATGTTGTAAGCAGGCAATTTGTAGTGCACCTTTGTTCACCAACCTCATGTCTTATTTATAGTATTGGAGTCCTGTTTCGACCAGGCCATCGGTGGCGTAGTTTATGGAAGGAGATCTTCTTGGAAATCCTTCTCTAATTAGTTGTTGTGCTGTGGAGGGAAGTTTCCCTGTTAGACTTGTGCTCCTAGATACGTGGGAGATAGTTCCCAATTAGAGTGTTGTCCATAGATGGAAGTTTCTATGTACAACGTATACTCTGGTATTTGCTTCCTAGTTGGAAACAAGGTGTTACTGGCTTTCCCGTCCGAAGCTAATCCCCAAAATACTTGCCTTAATAGGTCTTATGAGTATTGGGGATGGCTACGAGACATGTGGGCTTAATAGGCTGTAGTAATTTGGGTCCGTCTGGCGGACTGCCCTGTGCGGGCTTAGAGTAGCTCAGGCTAGATTAGTGTTGGGCTGATGCTTGGGCCTGTTATTCCTTGAGATCATCATGACACATGTACAGTGTAGAAGAGAGGATGTTTAAGTGTATCATCAGCCACTCCCACGAGTTAGTGGGCCATCATATCAGTTCACTAAGTCACTTCTCGAAAAGTATGCCGCTTATGATGATTGAGTCTGAACCGTTATTTGAACGGTGTGCTCCATTAGTTCAGCATGCATCGATTTCAGTGGAGAAAAGGCGGGAAATCAATCCCTATTCAAATCTCCTTTTTTGCAGAGATTGACTTTTCCATCTCTTTGTTTTTAGAGACACCATTTTGTCGAGCCTGGATGAGATTTGGAAGACATATGGGGTCCCTGAAAACCTGCCACTCTACACCTTGACTAATGATCTGATGCTAATGTTTCCTCTAGAAGGATTCGTCTATTTGCACCGCAGCATGCTTCAAACTGGTGTCTGTTTTCTTGTGCTTGAAGAGATCTGGGCTTTTTAGAATTTCTTGGAATCCCTCCTACACAGTTTGTACAGAATTGGTACAGGACTATTATTCTTATATTGATCTGGGCAAAAAATGTTGGTGTCCGGTGATTCAATTACTGACTTCTCCTTGGCTGAACGATCACGCTGTGTGTATGATGAAGTCGCCGGCTTGCTTCGGGAAACTGTCAGATGACTCTAAATTCTAGCAGAAATTCGGCTTCCTGGCTCCTTCGGATTTGAAGTACTTCAAATTCAATGGTCGTCCGCTTGAATGGGAGTTCAAGCCACTTCGTAAGTATAATTTTGCCCTTTGATTACGTTGTGCTGATTGTATGTTGATCGTTATGTGTTCTTTGTAGGGAGGTTCCCTACTACTCCTCTTTCTCTGGAGGAGGAAATTGCTATGGAGGCACTCTGTGACATGCCTCGAATGAGTGTGGAGGATATTATCTGCCCTTTCAATTTTAGTCGCAGTGGATTGTGGGCCCACTGGCACATGGCTCCCACTTTTTTCAGAGTGCAGAAGGTTAAGTTTGAAGGTGGAACCCCTTACAAGAATAGGAAGGCCTCTAAAGTTAAGGCTCCCACCTTGCTAGACACAGAGGGGCTTTCTGAGACGCTTGCCTCCTTCATAGGCTCGAAAAGATCTCGCACTGGGGCCAAACCAGCTTCCAAACGGCCCGCTCTGTTGAGGGAGGAGCTTGATTTTGACTTGTCTACAAAAGCAGAGGTTGTAGCATCCGGTTTGGAGAAGAACCACATGATGCGTCGAAGTTGAGTACTGAGTAGGTTGAAGCTTTGAATAAGAAGTTGTTGTTGGCTACTCTGACGGCTTCTTCTAGTGCTGACCAGTCCAGACTTGTTTTACTAGAAGGCTCTAATGAAGATTTGCCTATGGTTTCGAAGGTCAATCGTCATGCTGATGGATTGTCTGACAGTGGTCGTTGCAGCGTGGACCGTCCTTCTTACATTCTGCATTGCCCTCCATCTCGCTCTAGGTCGTATATCAAGGTAATGGAGAGTCCGCTAGACAATTTGCTTCCTTCTATCCCTTCAGATTCTACTGAGTTGGCTCGCAACAAAGGGTCGGCTGCTGGTGGCAAAGTAAAGGTTGTAGATGAGGGCCTAGGTGCCGTGGAGACTGCAAAGGGCGGTAATGTTGTAATTTTGCATTCAGGGGAGCTTCATCCGGACGCGCGGATGAGTTTGTTTGTTCCGGACATAGTGAAAAATAAAGGGTCGGTTGCTAGTGGCAAAGTAAAGGTTGTAGATGAGGGCCTAAGTGCGGTGGAGACTGCAAAGAGCAGTAATGTTGTAATTTTGCATTCGGGAGAGCTTCATCCAGTCGTTCAGATGAGTTTGTTCGTTCCAGACATAGTGAAAATGAGCAACCAGAATCGACACCAGGAGGTTGATATTGATTATGCTTCGAGGAAGCATATAAGCAGACATTATAGCTGGCTAGTGAACCGTGCTCCATAGCCTGAGGAGGATGCGCTGGAAGAGTGTATGGATAAGGGGCTGAAACATCTTATGTTGGGGATGTCGCATCTGAGCCAAGTGGTCGTCGCTAGGATGGAACTTGAGACGGCTCGTGAGAGGGTATACACCATGGAGCGTGTCTTCTCAAATATGCAGAAGTCGTATTCTTATGCACTCCTTGAGATTGAATCTCTAAGAAAGCAGATTGAAGAGAGGACGCTGGAACAATCAGTCGTTGATGAAGAGACCCAAAGGGTTCGTTTGGAAGCCCTTGAGTCTGATTTAGCAGAGGTGGTGTCCGCAAGGGACAGATCTAGAAAAGACCTGAACCTGGTCCGCCATGATCTAGAAGTTGCGCTGGAAGCTGCAGCTAAGATGCGTTTTGAATTGCAGTCTCTTGTTGAGGAAAATACCAGTAAAGAATTCAAGTGAGTTGTTCAGAAATAGCAGTTAGAGGCCGATGTGGAATTCAACGCTCGGGAAGCATGTAAAATTGGGGACCAACTTCTCCTGGAGCAGCATGAACTTAGCGCAATTAAAAGTATTCTGATTACTGAGCAGTCTCAGACTGATGCGTTGACAGTCAAGCTGAAGCTGCTAGAGTGTGAACTTGCTGAAGTAAAGGCGCGTGAAGAAGGGCTTCTCAAGGCGCAAGGCACGAACAAATTACGCAAGATCATGCATGGTAGGTTAGACCTATTGGCGCTGATGAAATAAGAGCATCCGAATGGGACCTTGCTTATTACGAGAAGGTGTCCTTCGCAAACTTCAGAGTGATCTCTAAGTTGTCAGAGGAAGAGGGCGATCTGGATCATGATGCTTAAGCTGAGGCATGCGTAGACGCAACTCCTGCTTCTTCTCCTGTTAAGCTTAGTTCCCCTGTAATTGTACCTCCTCCCGATGAGGAGTAAATTTCGTACATCTGTACCTTTTGTTTCAACTGTTAATGAAAACAAGTTTCTTTTGAGTCCTCGAGCAAAACAATAAAAATAAAATTCTAACTCCCTTTCGCAGGAATCATCGGTTGCACTTACCTTAAACGTGCAACAAGGCTTTAAACCCCTAGATTACCTCTAGTGGACGAGTTATAGTCTCGTGAGGGTTTCCAGAAATGTTACCCACAAACATTATGACTCAATAAATTTTCAAAACATGGTAACTTGATCACTCGATCTATTATCCTCAGAGTAAGAATCTAATTGCCAAAAATTTCAGAAAACAATTAACATTGTCAGAATAATATATCAACGAGTCTAACAACGATTTAATAGTACCCAAAGGTTAAATAAATTTCATCAATTATTCTCAACTCGAAGTGTGTGTGTGCATAGCCTTATCAACATAACTTTCTTTTTTCTCAGAAAATATACAACTAGATAACCTTTGGATAATATGCTTCGACTACAAATCTCTTTTGTCACTCAGAAATGAATCACTCAGAGATTGGTTAGTTATCACTCAGTTTATATCTGAGAAAGAGAATAAATAATGGAAACACAAACATCTCACATATAATAATCATGAAAAATGGACTTTTCAAAGAATGAAATGAATATGATCTCATGGACAGGAATATCACTTACTTTGAGAATGTCGAATCATACACCATAGTTTTTGTCTATTTAATCTCCACATCTATGAACCAGATCTTTACTTAAGATCAATTAGGTCTTTATTATGTTGCAATGAGGCTAAGATTTTGGCTAACAAGAATGAAAAATGATACGAGAAAATTCTCTGAGAATGGATACACTCTTTAATAAACATGTGGGACTCTGAAAAATAAACCAATGTTGTACACTATTAATTTTTCTTCCTTCAAAATTTTTCTTCATATTTTTTTTCGTTTTATCTTTTTTTTTTCGAAGCATCAATCTTTTTATTTTCATTTATCTTTTTTTTTCTTTTTTGACATGTTTTCCCTTTCTACACAATAAAACATTTCAGTCCTGAGGATTCATGGAATATTTAGTTTCAGCTCTTTTTATTTGCCCATTCCAAAAATAGCTCTTTTTATTTGCCCATTCCAAAAATATATCAACCATACACATTCTCAGAGACATTGGGTAAGGATAAAAATAGTATAGGATATTACTATCTAACTGGAGTAGGTAATGGAGATGGAGTTAGCAAAGAAAAAGTCTATTTAAATGCTCAAAGGGCTGCAAACGGATATTTATCATTAGGTAGGCTAAAAGGCTAAAGAACGGTTCAAAGAAAAAAATGCATATATCACTTCCTAAGCTCTAGTCGGTACTATGACATCTCAACTAAATAAATCAAAAAGTTCTAGTGTAATAATTCAATTATAACGTCATTCTCAAAGCAATCAATAAGAGAAACAAGAACAATGAGATCATCAACGAGATAATGCAGATTCAAGAAAAGTCAGAGTTTATTTAATAACCCTCAAGAAAAATAGAATGTCTCAAAACTCACAAGGGTTAAGTCTCCACTATTATTCTAAGGTTTTCTAATTAATATCTTACTGATTAACTTCAAATTATGCTAACTCGGCTTATAGTGCAAGAGTGGCTGAGTCGAAAAATATCATGAAATATATTTAACTTAAAGATAATATCAAACCATATGTTTTCCTATTGATATATAAAAGTGACAAGTGAAAGCCTACATTTCTCGAATTTAAAGGCATACTTGAAAGCATATTCTCTTCATTGGAAAGGAGCTTAGATTTTGTATGCATTTTCAAATCGAAAATTTTCCACACATTCATAATTAATTATGTATTCAATGAAGATTGAGTAGAATACAATAGTCAATTGTGAAATACATTTCAGTTCAAAAAATTTTGAAGAATGCAGAAAAACTCATAAACTCGCCCCCAAACCTAAACCAAACATTGTCCTCAATGTATAAAATGATGATCATGACAAATGCAGGAAAAAGAAAAGATGAGAGTTAGAGTGATATTACCATGGGATAGTTTTTACCAATTTTGACGAAATCGTCCACCAATGAACGCTCAGAGACATAAGAATTGTGGACTCATCATGATAAAAACAATACAGGACACAAAAAAATATACAAATGAAAAAATGAAAAAAAAATTTAAATGTATCAGTTGTAAGTCAAAATTGTTACGGAGCTAACGAGTATGAGTGAAATGCAACTAGAAAAAACTCAAAAATCAATCCAGACTAACCATAATGACACAACTGAAGCTGGGCTGCCTCTTAGGAGCGCTTGGTTTAACGTCGTCAGCCCGACATATATTCTTCCTCATAAATGATGTACCATGAAATGACGAGGAATACATATATAGCGAACACTCTCCTCAAAAGGGGGCAAAGAATCATATAGCAACAACCTAAAAAGTTGAGGATCCATCCAACAAATAGTAGCAACCACATGCGACACAACGTATACTAACACATCCCAAAAGCTACGAAGGTGCCATGCAAAATCATAGAGCAAATGCAAATGAACTCGCATTCTTAGAAAATCTGTGGGAACCTTGAGCAGAAAGGGGTCACAAACAATGATATCAAGCAAATGACTCCTACCTACTCCTAAAAAGGGACATCCTAAGTCAGGTTGCAAATCAAAAGATTGAATATGTATCACAATAGGGTGGTCAAAACTGAAATCATCTCTTACAAACAATGGATCCACATAGGTAGCATCAGTCAATATGAAAGGGATGGAAAGAGGTATGTCTATAGATATATCGGGTGGTACAGGTTCATCATAAAAAAATGAACTACACCAAGATGATGAGTTAGACAACGCAACAACACCGCCAAACCTAGAATTAGCACTACCTATGGCATATAGTCAGTCTCTCATTAGATGGGTCCTCCGATAACGACTTGACTATTTCTTGAATTATGGGGTCATTCGTATCTTGAAAATAGTCGATGCTTGACTCCAAAGAACACTGAGAATTAGACTTCATGCAAGAGTCACTAGGAAGGCATATGTCGAGTGGGTCATTATGAAAAGGTGGGGAAGGGAATGGGTCAGGAAGCAAAGTAGTTTCGATCACATTATCCACAAAAACATCATCTGACTCGGGTTCCGATGTGCTACAGTTATGAATTGACCCTCTGAGTTTTGAACAAAGTGACTAGGAACTCTTCCTAACTCTCTTTCAGATAATGCCTCAGTAATATGATTCACAACTATCTCAAGTCTATTGATGGCTTGAGATTGGTGTTGAATCTTGGCTTTTGACTCTAACATAGTTTGAGAATCATGTTCAAGCAATCGTTTTGTGCGCTACATAAAATGGTTAATCGTTTCCTCTGAACTTGATGTTTTTGATGGAGGAGCTAGGTTAAATTGAGGCAAAACATGATTAGGGTCTTGAGGAGTCTAAGAGAAAATATGTCCCCTTTGGTGTGAGTTATGAGTCCAGGAGAGATTTTGATTATTGGAAAAATCTGGGCTGTAATAGTTGAACTTTGAATTATAACCAGGTCGCCAATTAGCATTAAAAGAATGAATTTGCTCAGCGAAATATTCAGGATAATCATATTGCAAATCACAATCAGCTGTAGAATGACTAGGACTCGAACATGCAACACAACCCTTAAATGAAACATTAATGGGAGGTAGGGGTTGAGTCAAATTCATAATTGCATCTAATTTTTTAGTCATCGTCATAAAAACTGTTTCGAGCTTCGAGGTAGAAGGGGAGAAGTAATCCTTAAAGTCTTTCTCCTCAGCCATTTCCTTGGTCTCAAGATTTTTTTTTAATATATGCACACCTAACCACTATATGAAGATGACTTGACTTTAAAAAAATATATAAAAAATAAAAAGAATGGAACCCTAAATGACACCTAAACGATGCAAAAATAAAATGAATGGCAGATGACCCTAGGGCTTTGTTACTAATGTAGAGCTGATATTCAATTCAATTTACCTAACCATGGGAGAGGCACGGTAATTTCCTATCAATCCGCCACTACAGAGTTGTTCCTACCTCTCTTTCCACTCTCTAGCTCAAAGTGAAATGCCAGTTCAAGAACCGTTCCCAGATGGGATATGTTCCTTCACTCAACCACTTTAAGCTATCAAACGTTCAAAGAGGGTCCCTATGAGCGTCACACATGTCCTAGATAATTATCTTGCTACACATTTTAAATAGTGAAGGCCTAGGTTCCTAACCCTAAAATAGATGGTGATTAACCTATCCGCGGGAGAGGGCACAAAAGTTTCAACTCAATCCTGCCACTATTCAAATTTGCATGCAATACTACCTAGAACAAGTTAAACACAAGTGATCACACAGAAACCACGTGTAAATGCGGTGGTAGAAGTTACCTCCGGCGTGAACCTCTTTCGGGTTACTTGCGACGCCGAGTAGAAGTCAATTTCTAAGAGTTTCCTTGCGAATCGTAATATTTCACTTCGTTCTCATTTGAGCTCCTATGTGTGTGACCACCTGCAAGATAAATGCAAAGTTAATTCAAACTCAAGCAAATAAAACAAATAAGAAAGTGACTCATAACACTGTTCCTAAAAAGAAAATTAAACCTAATTTATAAACTAGCAAAAACAAGACTAGATTTCAATTGTACCGTTACAATCCCCGGCAACGGCGCCAAAAACTTGATGGAGTTTTTATTAACCTAAATTAATAAGCTAATAAACCCTGCTTGTAATACCGCAAGTGCACGACTGTCTAACTAGTAAACAGTGGAAAATACGGGTCGATCCCAAGAAGATTTATGAGACAATCGAATTCTAGGACTTATTTGAACTAATTTAAAGTTGGGGGTTGCAGCAGATGAAAATCACTAAATTAAGATAACTAAATTGACAACTAAAATTAACTGATTAGATGATAAGAGAATGGATCGAGACATCGAATCCACCACAGGTTCTTCGAGATTCACGTACTCTAAATTATTGTTTTCAAGAATCAACACGACTAATCTAAAGATTAATCTACAATTGCAATTTATTTCAACAAAGTCATAAACCCCTAGCATTGCATGTCTTCTTACGGCACATACAATCACATGTTTATTTTAACTAATTCTAAATCCCTAGCATTGCATGTTTTCTTACGACACACACAATCACATATTCAGATTAATTGATTAAAGCAAGCTTTGAATATCAATAAAGGGTATTTCTAACTACCGACTAGTCTAGATAATTATTCCGGATATAATTGGTGAAAGAAAATTATTGAAATTCAGAAATCAACTGTATTTAACATTCAAGCATATGGTAAACAATAAATTCAGGTACGACAAACTCTAGGAAACCCTGTGGTTTCATCTTCGCCTCGACGTGGGATCTAGAAGATCATGGTGGCGGTGGTCACAGCATCAGTGAAATCCATCTCAGCATGAACACGCATCCCGAGAAACTGTTACAACGCTTTGTGGTGGCTCAGAGTAATGGACTGGGTGCGAATAGCCAACTATTTTGAAAAACAATTGGTTCCCGCCTCTTTTCCTCTAGTCTTTGTTTCCAGTGAGCCGCGACATTCCTCTTCCTGGTTCTTCGCTCCTCGCGAGCGACTTCTTCCTCCGACTGACTCCGGTGAACCTGCGAGTGAGAGGGAGACAACGAGAGAGAATAAGAGACGAGAAGGAGAACCGAAAGAGGGAGAGAAACAGGAGCGGTGCTCCCTATTTCTGCTGGACTGCTGTGTCTGTTTGGCTCTGTTGGGCGTGATGGAACAGGGGCGGAGTGACAGTGAGATGGCGGTGATGGTGAGGCTCAGCGGTGTGGATGGTCTGTCTAGCTCTATCGCGAGGTGGAACATAGTAGTGGTGGCGGTGGTTGTGTTGTGCTGCTTGTGACGGTGGTCGTGAGAGAGGGAAACAGTGAGAAATAGAGAGGGAAACAGGAAGGAAGACGAGGTGGCGGAGAAAGGAACAGGGGGTCGTGAAGTAGGGTCACTCTCCCTGTTTATGTGTTGTTTGGTTGCTTGCGAGGAACAGGGAGGTGAGGACGGTGAGAATAGGGAGGTGAGGATTGGGAGAATAGGGAGGTGAGGACGGTGGCTCTGATGGTGCGTGGTCTGCGGTTGTGCGAAACAGGGTGAGGATGAGGTGGCGACTGATGGTGAAAGAAGAGGAGAAGGTGGTGATGGCGGGATGATCGCGCTGCCGGTTCTCCTATCGAGCGAGGATCGAAGGCAAGGTGGATGTGGCGTGGTTGCTGGAAAAGAGAGGAGGAGAAAAACAACGTGGAAGAAGAGCCTCAAGAGAAGAGAAGAAAAAAAAAACTAAATAGGGTTTTCCTATTTCCTTGTTAGGTTGGGCTTGGGTTTCTAGGTTAGCTTTTTGGGCTTGGGCTTATGTTAAATTAGGTGGACCTAGGCTTGTTTGGGTTAGGTTTAGATATGTGACCCGCTACTTTGTACCACCACTAGATCAACCAATTAATTTTTCCTCAAATTGTCGCCTTAATGCGATTTCATCGTTCATGCTCAAATTCCTACAAAGACATGAAAACTAAATAATTAGAATAAAATATAATAATTGAAACACTGACATATACAAATTAAGGGACATATTATGTAATAATTACGTGACTATCAGCTGACAGTCAAGCTGGAGCTGCTAGAGTGTGAACTTGTTGAAGTAAAGGCCCGCGAAGAAGGGCTTCTCAAGGCGCAAGGCACAAACAAATTACACAAGAACATGTGTGGTAGGTTAGAACTATTGACGCTGATGAAATAAGAGCATCCGAATGGGACCTTGCTTATTACAAGAAGGTGTCCTTCGCAGACTACAGAGTGATCTCTAAGTTGTCAGAGGAAGAAGGCGATTTGGATCATGATGCTTAAGCTGAGGCATGCGTAGACGCAACTCCTGCTTCTTCTCCTGTTAAGCTTAGTTCCCCTGTAATTGTACCTCCTCTCGATGAGGAGTAAATTTTGTACATCTGTACATTTTGTTTCAACTGTTAATGAAAACAAGTTTCTTTTGAGTATGTTTTGTACCTGTATTCTGCTCGGTCTCCCTGTCGCATGCTTTCCATTTTGCCTTGTCGTTTTATTTTGACGTAGGTCTTGTTAGGTTAGCAGAGAGCCAAGTGGTTTGTTTGTTATTGACAGCTCGACTGTTTATGTTGCGAATAATTCTGACATGTTCTTCCGTGATGTCTCAGAGTTGTTATCGCGTGGTTACGTTCAATAGTAAACATTTCGCGGATGGTTCGGCAGCGGGTTACTCTACCCAGGCTGCATCGCATCCTTGAGGTAAGTCGTTGGAGGCTCAAGTTATGTATCTGACCGTCGGCTGCGGTCGTTGGCATGAGTGAGCTGTTGTAGTCGAGCATATGTGTTGTCTGTAGTTGAGCAAGAATGCTTGGCCCGAGTCAAGTTTTGTATGCTCAGGCTGGTCTGTCGTGCAACGTTTCTCTGCACTTAGCGGGTTGGTCTTTGAGTCAACTCAAGTGGCCATCGCTGATAACGGGATGTCAGCCTGTGTGGGCGTGAAGATGTTGTTTGACTTGTAATCGGATTCAACGACCACTATCCTAAGAAAGAGCAGTGGCCCCGTGGCAAGTAGTTGACATCAGTCGAGGCTGACTAGGCTCCCACCTTTCAGACCATCTACACCCACGCGGAGCGAGCTACAGGTTTGGGATGAGAACATTCGGCGACCAAGGTCTGTAGGAAAACATTGATCTTGTGGCAAGCCACCGACATCAGTCGAAACTGACTAGGCTCCCTCCTTCCAAACCATCTACACCCGCATGGAGTGGGCTACAGGTTTGGGATGAGAAATTCGACGACCATTGTCTGTAGAAGAGCAATGGTCCTGTGGCAAACCATCGACATCAGTTGGAACTGACTAGGCCCCCACCTTCCAAATCATTTACACCCGTGTGCATCGAGCTACAGATTTGGGAGCTTCGGCGACCATGGTCTGTAAAAGAGCAGTGGTCACGTGGCAAGCCGCCTTCATCAGTCGGAACTGACTAGGCTCCCACCTTCCAAATCATCTAAACCCGCGCGGAGCGAGCTACAGGTCTGAGAGTTGGAAATTCGACGACCATGGTTTGTAGAAGAGCAATGGTCCCGTGGCAACCGTCGACATCAGTCAGAACTAACTAGGCTCCCACCTTCCAAACCATCTACACCCGAAGTTGATCAGAAGTTGTCATTGTCAGTCGTCACTGACTAGGCTTACCTGATCAGGTTTAGCGACCATCGTCCTCAAAGGGGCAACGATCCCTGGCAAGTCATCGTCATCAGGCATAAGAGTGCTAACTAGACTCCCACTTCCTAAGCTATCGACATTCGCGCACGGCGAACTAGGTGTCAGAGTGAACCATAAGTCGTCGTCATCAATTGAAAGTAACTAAGCTTGCCTGGCCAGGTTGGGGCTATGCATGTCACGGGCGTGCGAGCCTACTTCTGCAGAAGAATTGCATTGTGCGAATTATTTTTCACTAATTTAAAAAATATGTACCTTAAATCAGCTGGTGATATGTAGGTGTGTTACGTGTGTCAATAGTGACTAGGGCCTCTACTGCTTGTGTCAGCGCACGTGGTAGAGTGTCGCTCTGATAATGGGACGAGCTGATGGGGCCATATAAGAAGAACGGGTAGTGGTGCCACGTGGATAGCATAGATTGCATAACGGTAGAGTATCGGTTACTTTCCCCAAGAAGGGGGTTGTGTGTGGCATCATTAATTGATTGAATGTGGACTTGCGCAGTTTCCTTGGGAATCGTTGTCTCCTCGTTTCTTATACGGTATCGTTGCCACTATGTCTATATAATGGTGTTCCTTCACCGTTCTAGACATTATCTTCTGCAGATTGCACTCTTCGGATGCTCTTACTCAAAGGTTTTCCAAAGGCTGAAGGAAGATCTCCTCCACTGGAGTCTTCGAATTTTCTGACATTGCGGCGATTAGTCTTGATAAGACTTGCTATTATGTGTGGTCACCTGCTTTGAGTGAGCACCTGATTGGTTCACTGAGACCTTGTAATTTTATTTCGTATTGCGAAGAAGAGTTGCAAACTTCCTCTCAAGGGATGAGTCTGTCATTTATTCGTCGGTGCTTTGGTAGTGCCTTGTGCCATCTTGTCTGTTGGGAGACACTCAATGCAGCTAGTTTATGATTGTTCAGAGCGTTGGCAGATGCGGCTTTGCTTCTAATGATGGTATCTCTAAGTCACACCGAGTATCACACATGGGAGAAGTGCCCCCACTTGGCAGCACTATGAGACCTTAACTGTCTCATTGCTTGTGGACACCCTTGTTTGTCCTCTTTTACCTCTTTTGGGAGGCCGCATACCAGATCAAAGATGTCTACAACTCGTCACTAGGTTCATATTGTCGTTTGCAGACCGTTCTTTCGAAGTGATTCAACGGAGCAATGGACCGAGCTTGTCCTTTTAACTTCTCTTTGTACATTTGTTATTGCTCGTGGATCATCTTCTTCAGAGAAGTCGTAGAGCGAAACTCTTAGAAGGCACCGTAGTTTACCCGGGGTACCTTTGCTGTCACTTCTGAGTTTTCTTCTGAAGTCGGACTGTTTAATGAATCTTTACTATACATCGCATCAGATTCGGATGCTTGTAGTTTGTAATCTTTTGTACCCGCCATCTGGGTGATCCTTGTTACATCTTTCCAGTAATCAATAGAGTGTGTTTACATAATTCTCTTTTATTTCTTAAATCATTGCAAAACACATAAGCTCCTAAGAATTAAAACTCTAAACTGATTACTGAAAGAAAGCTAAACAACTTGATAGATTGAATGTTGGTAGAAAGAGGTTGATCAGACCCTGAAGTAAATTCACATGGCCCTTGCTTGGATCGTAAGTACCTTCGGGGAATTGTCAAGTTTTGCTGATGTCGTTGAGGTTACTGAAAAGTAAACCTTGCGTGGGAGGGTCTTTCCGTGCCCACTGATAATTGGGGGTTGTGCTCCCATTTGCAATGACCTCTCTGCTAGTAATGACGTCCTATCGGGCTAGAGGGCGGAATGTTCCTGTAATGCTGGACTATCCTTCGTCGCTAAGTTGAACCATTGTTGTTAGGTATTTGTCTCCATTTAGGTTGAGCGACTTCTCAATAGTTTATGAGTCTGTGTTCTGTTCGACTTGTCTGGCAGGCTTCAACTGAATCTGAGAACATTTTGTCTGCTTTAGCACAGCATAGTGACAGCCTCGTGTCGTTGGTTGGTCCCCGCGAATTCTACCCTCTGAATGGTTGGCGGTATACTTGACGCACTGATAAAGAGTGGAGACTACTGCCTCCATTTGATGAAGCCAGGGTCTCCCCAAGATGAGGTTATATGACGTCTAGCACCATGAAGTCCAAGAATATGAGCTTCTTTAGTTGTGGCTTTCATACCACCACTACTAGACTTATCTTCCCGATTGTGAAACATTTTTCTCCGTCGAACCCGATCTGCAGGTAGTCAGAAGGTGTTAGGTTCTCTTCCTTAAGGTCCATACTGCGAAATGCGTTGTAGAAGATGATGTTGAGAGAGCTTCACGTGTCCACCAGGGTCTTTTTTACTTCCCCCTTGCAATAGAGACCGAAATGACAAAAGCATCATTGTGCAGTGCGCGGACGCCTTCGAGGTTCTTAACTGTGAAAGTCAAGGTCGAGATGGGGTTCTGCACTCGCAAGTAATACACGCGTCTGTCCTCGTTGGTAGGCTGTGTCCGCATCTCAAGGAGTGTTCGCTTGCAGGACTTGTTTGACTGTTTTTATTCTGATTTGACTCTGTGAAGGACATATATAATGCCCAGAGTCTCCTTCTCGATTTTTTTGACCGCCTTTCCCCTTTCCCTGGTTTGAACCTGTCTTTTCTTCGAACCCTGGAACTCCTTCAGCTTACCTTTGTGAATCCAATACTCGATCTCGTACCTTAGACTCTTGCAATCATGGGTGTCATGGCCACCCTCCTCGTGGTATGAGCAATACCTGTTGTTGTCGCATTTGGAGAGGTCTATGCACTTCGGGGGCCATTTCAGATCTTCCCAGTTTTTCATGGAATTAAGGACGTCCGACAAGCTAGAGTTGAGGGGGTCATGGTTCTGGATCCGACATAGTTGGAAGATTTCTCTAGCCTGGCACGGCCACAGTCTGACCTGCCATTGTTGCGTTTCCGCTTGTTTCTATCATCATCTTCTCGCCTCTTTTCATCATTTTTGTCTCTAGAAATGGAGGGTTTCTTTTCTACTTCATTTCCTTATTTGTTGTTCTCATTTCCTCCAAGGTGATGTACCTCTTGGCGCCCTTCAAGAGTTCTTCCATATCCAGGGGGTTCCCAGGAAAGGAAGTCATAAAACTTTCCCTCACTTAGACCCGCAGTAAAAAAAAGTAACATCGCTATCGTCGCTGCAATCGTCAATGAGCGTCAGCTCGTCATTGAAGCATGTGACGTATTCCCTTAGCATTTTTTTTGACTTCTGCCTTAGGGAGAGTATATAGTGACGACCTTTCTTGATCCACTGGCTTCTGACAAAGCATGTCAGGATTTCTTTGGCTAGTGTCTTGAATGAGTCGATTGACTTTGGCGAGGCTGTGGAACCATGTCAGCTTTAATTTCTTCAGGCTAGGAGGGAACGTTCTGCACATCATCGATTCGGAACCTTCTTTGAGTGCCATCACATGTTGATAATGACGCAAGTGATCGAATGGGTCACCGATCCTGTCATAGAACTCAAGCTTCAGAGGGCTGAACTTTTTTGGCAGAGCCTCGTTCATGATGTGGTCCACGAACGGGGGAACAGAGAGGTGGTATAGAACGTCTAGGTCGTGAGCCTCTTGGTGGAGGGGGTTCTGCGAGGCGAGTCTGTCTACCCTGAAAGTTGGATTTGCATTGATCGTGCTGCCACCTCTAGTCCAGTGAGAACTAGCAGGGGTTTGACTCTCCTATGCCTGCTCTTTGTTGTCATCTGGAGATTGAGGTATGTGCTACTCCTGATCTCCATCGGCAGGTGGAGGGTTCTACTGTATGAGAATCTCAACTACTTTAGCGATCTATTGTATTTGTGATGATAGCAAAACAATCCTGGGGTCCGTCAGCTGCTGTTGGCGCGGGGGTGTGATCATGCTGCCCTTGTGTTGTCGGCACCGCTAGAAGCGTGGTAATGCGCTAGTCTAAGCGTTTGACGTGCCCCCATGTTCCCCATTGTTGCGGGATCTGGTGGTCACCATCTTATTGAACTCTGAAGAGAGATGATGTTAGTTTTTTGCTAGGAACTCCGTTGTTCCCAACGAACGGCGCCAAACTGATGCAGACGATTTTTTCTTTCTGCTTGACCTGCTAACCTGCACAAGGAACGCACGTGAGGCACGGACCACCATTGTGGTGGCTGATGGCACTGCTTCGATGCTAAAGTTAGACAAGGATCTTAGGAAGGCTTAATGTTGTTAACAAGGAATTTGTAGCGTACCTTTGTTCACCAACCTCATGTCTTATTTATAGTGTTGGAGTTTTGGTTTGACCAGGCCATCAGTGGCGCAGTTTAGGGAAGGAGATATTTCTCCAATTAGGAGTTGTGCTATGGAGGGAAGTTTCCCTGTTAGACTTGTGCTCCTAGATATGCTGGAGACAATTTCAATTAGAGTGTTGTCGATAGGTTGAAGTTTCCATGTACGACGTATACTCTAGTATCTGCTTCCTAGTTGGAAACAAGGTGTTGCTGGCTTGCCCGTCCGAAGTTGATCCCAGGTATACTTGCCTTAATAGGTCTTACGGGTATTGGAGATGGTTGTGAGACATGTGGGTTTAGCAGGCTGTAGTAATTTTGGTCTGTCTGGCGGACTACGATGTGCGAGCTTGGAGCCCTTGGGCCAGATCAGTGTTGGGCTGATGCTTGGGCCTGTTATTCCTTGAGATCATCATGACACGTATACGGTGTAGAAGAGAAGACGTTTCGGTGTATCATCAGTTATATTTTTGTATTACTTTGTGTTGTGAACTTGTGATAGTGATATTGTTGTAATAAAGTAATGTTTTTGCAGTTTACCAAACTCT
This sequence comes from Berberis vulgaris, assembly GCA_963556465.1. Lineage (NCBI taxonomy): Eukaryota > Viridiplantae > Streptophyta > Magnoliopsida > Ranunculales > Berberidaceae > Berberis > Berberis vulgaris. The sequence goes on along the minus strand of OY747129.1, from coordinate 36,252,461 downwards.
CGAACACAAATTTGTATCAGTCACAACCTCATGATGTTTCAAACATTATACTTAACAGCTATGAAAAGCTCTCGATTACAAAGTTGTGACTAGTTGTGACAGTCACAACTTTGTGATAAACAAACCTTGTGCTTGGAAAGCTCTTCGGTTACACAGTTGCCACAGTCACAATTTTGTGATCAACAAAATCTTACAGTTGGAAAGCTCTCATTCACAAGGTTGTTACAGTCACAACTTTGTGATTAACAAAATCTTGTACTTGAAAAGCTCGTGGTAGCTTTGTAATACTGATTTATCGATTAGCCTACCAGCAAATCCCTCTTCATCACCTACATTGCCTTTTGCGTCATCATCAACACCACTGTGAACATCTCCATCACCAATAACACCCTCCTTGCTCCGTTTGTCACCATCCTCACCATGTTTACCATCACTATCTCGACCATTTTCGTTACCTTCAATTCTATTCTTTTGATTTATGCGAGATTTAGGGTTTTGAACTCCATGCTTACTATTTCAACTACATTAGATCTATACCCTTTTTTTTGTCAAAGCTTCTTCTACTCCATGCTTACTATTTGAAGCCATAGGCTTCGATTTAGTTGGCTTGGATGTAGTTGCCTTCTTCAATTTCATATTCTTGAAACCCTAGGTAGAGAAAGATGGATTTGGATATGGATAAGACAAATGGTTTGGGGTTTGAGAAGTAAATAGGTGAAAATAAAATAAGGGGGTTATGTTTTGATAAGGTAAAACAAACCTTATTTTTAGGGTTCATTTACTAACAAATAAAAATTTGGTTGGGTTTTTTTTTTATGTCAAAAATCAAAAGATCGGGTCTATATAAGATTATCCATTTTATTCTCCCTAATTTGAACCCATTATTTTTCTTTTTTTCTTTTTTGGTCCCTAATACCTTGTTGGAATATGTTGACCTTGACTATCCATGTCATGTGTGTTGTTATTTTCTTTTCAAGTAATTACCCAGAAACCCCTAATTTCATGTCAACTTTAAGCCAAAAGGTTTATTGTAATTATCCATTCTAGAAACTCCAGCCACATCACCCTTGTTTACTAAAAAAATTACAATTTCTATTTTTTATTTTAAAAGATACCTCGACCCAGTCAATTCATAAGTTTTTTTTATTTTGAAGTTCCTATATTGCCCTTATGAAACCAGGTTCGCTAGGACCACCACTTCAAAAAGAAATAGGAGTGTTTGTGTCAATTTCAATATAGTAAAACTCAGGGAGTTTCTAGACTATGAATATATGGCTGTCCTTTTTTAGACACTCATTTTCTCATGCAAAGACTTTTGGAATATTCTTCGTTCTTTTTTTGTAGTTTAAATTCATTTGTTAAGATTCTTCATGCAGTTTTCCTTATCGAAATCTGTCACTAAAAAATATTTTCAAGACATGTAAAATAATGCATTTTGCAAAATAACACATCTACATTAATTTTCTTATGCATTAGTTTGCAATTTACATACGTTTGTCATAATTCAAGAAAATTTGTGCAAGGTTCAACAACTATTTGGTTTATCCTCACATAGTATAGTGTTAGTGGTGATGACTGTGGTTGTGGCATGTCGGTGCATGGTTGTGAAAGTTGTGGTGGTGGTTGTGGTGATCACACAATAGTGGTTGTGGAGGCAGTTATGTTATAGTGATTGTGGTGGCAGTGGTTGTGGTTGTGATATGACATCATGGTGGTTATGAAATGGTGATTGTGTGGTGGTGGTTGTGTTATGGTGGTCCAAGTGATTCTGTTTGGCAACTATGGTAATGATTTTGCTATGATGCGGTGGTGGTGATGGTGATGGTGGTGTTGTGCTATGGTGGTCTTGGTGGTTATGCTATGTGATTGTGGTAGTGGTGGTAGTGACGTTGGCTATGTTATAGTGGTCTTGGTGGTTATGTTATGGTAGTTTTGGTGGTGGTGGCAATGGTTATTCTATCATTGTTGTTCCTGTGGGAATGGTAGTGGTTTTGCTATGGCGATTGTGGTGGTTATGCCACGGTAGTTGTGGTTGAAGACTAATAGTAGCGATGACAGTGGTTATAAAGTGATAGTGGCAGTAGCATGGCGGTAAATGTGAGAACTGTGGCATTAAAAGTAGTGACATGGTGGTGGTTGTGATGTTAGGGTCGATGGCGGCGGTGATGGTGGTGGCATGATGGTAGTTGTGGTTATGATGATTATGCTATGGTGGTGGTGGTGATGGCAGGGTTGGTGGCGGTGGTTGTGATAACTATGTTATGGTGGTTATGGTGATGGTGGAGGTTGGTGTTGTTGTGGTGTTGATGGCAGCATCGGTGGAGGTGTGTGGCATGGTGGTGGTAGTGGTTGTGATGATTATGATATGGCGGTGGTGAATGTGGTTTTGGTGGTGATGGTAGAGTCGTTAGTGGTGGTGGTGGTTTTGAAGGTGCAGTGGAGGCGGATGATGGTGATTGTGATGGCAATGTCGTTCAAGATGGTGGTGGTGGTGGTGGTGGTGGTGGTGGTGGTGGAGGTGGCATGGTGGTAGAGGTAATTATTATGGCATGGTGTTGGTAATGGTGTGATTGTGGAGTTAAAGTGGTGATTATGAAGATATGGTGATGGTTATTGAAAAGTTGAAATGGTGAGTTGGTCTATGCAAAGTAATTTTGTTGACTTTTTTCCCATTAGAATGCATAACTTTATTGGAGAAAAGATAAAAGTTTAGTAAATGAACGTAACCCCAAATTTTGCGCAGGAATACTATGCACTAAAAGTTGTGGGCCAGCCTTAATCACATAAATTTATCAGATAAAATATGTTGCGTTCTAATTGAATCAAATAAGGTTATTTAGCATTTGGGTCCTATAGTTTGTACTAGTTTTGAGTTTGGGTCCCAACTTTTGAGACTGGGTCCCAAGACCACGCTGATCTGATTGACCATGAATCAGTCATCATCTAGAATGACCATTTTTCCCTAAAGGTTGTTAGCAATTACAAAAAAAAAAATTATGTTATGTTAGATCTCTAATGCGTGTAACATGGAGATCATGCATACAACAACCAAATTAAAATAAAAAAATATTAAATAAACCAAATTAAATAAATTAGTTGAAAACCCTACCCCAATCTCCTTTTTCTTCTCCCCTATCCTCTTCTCACAAAGCCCCAAATTCTCCTCTCAGTCTACTCTTCTACTCAGTTATCACCAATAGCACCAGAACAACCGGCAGTTTCCCTTCCTTTTCTCTGCTCCCCACGATCAACACGTGACAACCAATGATTTCCCTACCTCCTCTCTGCTACTAGTGACCAACACCTATTTATCCTCATCATCTCCCCTCCTTTCTACTACCAACAACCACTGCCACCCCCAACAGTTTCCTATCCCCCTTCCTTCATGCTACCTATGAACAACAACACCACCACCAATTTCACCTCTTCCTCAATGCAATGCAATGCAATGCAATGCAACCAACATCACCAATTTCCCTTCCCCTCCTCCTCTTTTTTGCTACCAGCATTGCCATTGTACTAGTTTTCCCTCCTCCCTGCTACAACAATCAACACCACCGACAATTTCTCATCATTCTCTATACTACCAACAAAGGCATCACAACTAATTTTTTTTCTTCCTCCACTCTGCAACCAACACTGTCCCCACCACCAATTTCTCATTCTCCTCCCTTCCATTTGGTTGTTGGCTAGGTTTCTGGAAGAGGGAAAATGAGGAAAAGAATAGGGAGTTTTTTTAATCAATTTTTTTTCATTAAACTGCAACTGTAGGATTGGAATCCAGATATGCGAACACGTGTCACTTAACCATTGACATGAATAGAGTTACATTTATTTAATATTTTGATAATTCTTTTATTTCATTAACAGTCAATATAGTATTGGGATCCCAAACTCAAAGCTGGACAAACTTGGGATCCAAGCTCAAAATTTGTACAAACTATAGGACCCAAATGCTAAATAATCCATATCAAATACTTGTATCAAGATCCGTATTTGAATGTTTACTTTTGATAAATGGTAGTTACAAGCAAGGTAGTCAAAGCGTGAAGCGAAGTCGAAGTGAAATCCGATGGCTTGGATTTTTTTCAAAAAGCGAAGCGTAAAGCAGCCCTTAAAAAACAATTCATATTATTTTTTTTTTAAATGCATAATGGAAGTATGTGCTCTGAAAAATTAAAACCATGATTTCCTTAATTCTATATTAACTACATAGTGTTAATGTTAATTAAATTTAAAATTTTAATTTATTTCTTCTTTTATTTTGAATTTTCTAGGCGAGGCGCCCTCAGAAATGCAATGGGTGTGAATAGCCACCCTAGTTTAAAACATATTTCCCTCCCCCCTGCGCGTACTATTTTTTACCAAAATTAGTAAGATAATTGTGTATTGTTCATCCTCTTCCTCCTCCCCCCTTTCGCCTGCATCCGAGCAATCCGATTGGTTTCTTCGCCTAAAATCTTCTCATATCTTCTCCCTTTTTATTCCTCTTCCATCCTTCTCCATTTCCATTCTTTTTTCGACCAAAATCATATAAAATCAGTAGGAGAATTGGAAAAAAAAATTGGAGACACTTTGTAACATGAAGCCACCGCTTTGAGCGCTTCAGGCTTTGGCAAAAAAAAGCAAAAAGCCATGGCTTTTTGTGCTTCAGAGTAGTGGTCTGGCTTTAACTGAAGCGAAACGAGATGTCATGGCTTGGCCTGGCTTTTGGCTTAAAGCGGTGAAAAGCCATGGCTTTGACTACTCTGGTTACAAGTACTACCAAGTATTATTTACATGTCACCTTGCAATTTCACCCTAGACCCAACACAATCTCAATATTCGCTTCAAAAGGTCTATTTCGATATTAGCACTGACTTGACCTAAATTAACTAGTGATACCCAAATATCTTCAAGTTTCATGTACACCAAATTTTTTGTTAGAACGCAATACAAAATGTTACGTTACATCTAATTTTGTAATAATCCTAATATAGCCCGAGGTTTCGTAGTAGTCTTTTTTAACAGAAAAAAAACAAAAAACAAAAAACAAAAAACAAAAAACAAAAAACAAAAAACAAAAAACAAAAAACAAAAAACAAAAAACAAAAAAAACAAAAAACAAAAAACAAAAAACAAAAAACAAAAAACAAAAAACAAAAAAACCAACAAAAACAAAAACAAAAACAAACAAACAAAACAAAACAAAAAGGATCTTCACATATAGGATCATTAGATGGTGCCATTACCTCTGGTTGTTCAGTTACCATTGTCATCAAAGATGATGCGGGGCGTTATCTAATACCTTTTACTTTTACATATGCCTTCAAATGTCATTTCAAATATTTTATTGTGTGATAAGTTTTTTGTTGTGTAATGTTAAACTGGAGACCTTTTAAATCAAACAATATAAAGAAAACGATGTAAATCGGTAAGACTCGTGATGGATGATTATATGAGACCATCGCTCCATCAACTCAAATGGGTGTAAGAGCATCTCTAAGGGATACCTTAAAATAGCTAAAAAACTATTAAGCTATTTTTGGGGCTTATGTGGGAAAATCCATGCTCCAAGGGAGCCCCTAAAACTCCCCTTATTTTAACTTTACTTCTACATTTCCCTTATATTTGGAGGCATCCATACCATCCCCCAAATCTTAAAGAATATTAAGATATTCCAACTATTTTAATTTCCCAAATTAAAAATAAAAACAAAAACCAAAACAAATTAATAATAGTATTTAAAAATAATTATTAATACTAAAAAATATTTAAAATCTCTCTACTCTTTTAATTTCAAATTAAATTTAAGTTGAACTTAATAATAGTATAATATTATAATTGAAATCAATAATAATATAATTATATTAAGTTGAAATTAATAAAAGTATAATAGTATATAAGATATTATCACGTAACAACTTTTCAAAGTTAATGCGTGATGAAAAAGTTAAAATAGAGAATGTAGTTGGAGTGATGAAAAAATAGAGAATTCCTAAATTTAGATTTTGGTTAACATGGGGTATGATTGATCCCACATTTTAACATTTACCTTGAGAGATGCTCTAAGCTCTTACACTATTCTAAAATATTATAATTCTAGATATTCAATTATAATCGTTTTAGGTAATTTAAAACACTTAGAATTCCTCTCTTTATAAAGCGTATTATATTCTTAAAGTATCTGATACTGTAGGCTGTCGGACTAATACTGTGGGAAAATTGAACAAGAAAGTGGACATCTTTTGTTAACCATCGCGCCTTCAAGGTGTTAAATAAATTAGTAAATCTTGGAATATTTACTAGTTTTTGTTTCTTTTGAGCATATTTAAGGCCAACAAATTATTGGTACACGCATCAGAAAATGCGAGCAAGTTACCAATCTGTAGCTCATGAACCTTACTTTTCTTTCGTGTTTTGAAAGCAAGATCTCTATCTTCTTCGGTTTGAAGATTTTCTATCCACTGCATGAAACACGCAGATATCGAAACATTGAACATGAAACAATTGACAAACAGAATGAGAAAATCTATAAGATATTATCACGCACCAACTTTCCAACTACATCACAATCTTTTAAACTCCTCATGAGCAACTTTATGGTTTTCTAAAATCTAAAGAATAAAAAATCACCCAAAAAAGAAAAACACTGCTCTACTCATTCAAGTTAGTATGTCAAGTACTTGCCAATATTTGTGAAGCAAAATCCATCATAAAAAAACACGGAGCTATACATCGTGCATTGTAGGCATCACTGAAGTGAGAGATTCAAGTATGCCAGCAACAACAAAGGCAACGGGATAAGGAGATTCTGACCAAGCTGATGAAAGTCAGGTTTCCATCTTCTGTTGTCTAGTACTATCATTTCTGATAAGAATTTTGATTTCCGTCCAAATTCTGTGCCCGAGTGTTATTATGCGAGTCACCCTCATTCTGTTCATTTTCATCTGTCTTGGCATTGAGAAACCGACCCCCGCAACCTCTAGCTCTTCTCAAAGCATGCTGATGTCGAGATTCATGCAGATAGGGCTGCAAGAACATTCAAGACTGCACGTCACTGAAAAGATATGCTGAGAAAAACATATATTCAAACAGGTGGGGTAATGTTTAGAGTACCAAGAGGTGGGCAATGTTTAGAGTACCAAGAACTACTCAAATTTCTATTAACATTTCTTCATCTACTCCGGATATGAAAGAAAGCCACTGCAGTATTGTGGCACCATAAAAATATCTAATATGATCATTACTAATATAAAACAAAAAAAAAAAAGATAACAAAATAATGACATGTCACAAGTTAATAAAATCAATTGAAATGAAAGCCAAACTAACTAGGTGCCCATCCCTTCGTTGTACTTTTCCTTGAATGAAACATCCCTCCTCGGAAGAGATATCCTCGATTTTAGTATGCTGCTACTCTGCATTCTAAATCAATGGTGCTCCACTTAAAGAAAGCATATTTTAGAATGCAATGGTGCTCCACTTAAAGAAAGCATATTTGGGAGAAATCATGTGAGTAGACACCTTAGTCCAATACATTGTACAAAAGAAGAAGATCCAATGTGGGCTACTGACAAAAGATTTTACATACCCCCTCAAATCAATTGATGTTTCAAAGGGCATCCCCATTCTTAACCACCCATCTTCATGATTTCCATTATTCAACCATTGAGTCCCTTACCTGTGACAAAATTTATTTTATTTTTCTCGGATTGGCAATACATAAAATATTTTAAACATGGAATAAAAAACCAGCCCAAAAAAAAAAAACGATGGGGCTTTACTAAGGAAGCCAAATATACAATAACTCAAATAACAAAGCTGCTCCAGAGAAAAAGATATATGCTGCACCATGTATATCCTCTTCACCAGAGAGTGACTTTAAATGACGAAGTTGCATTGTCTGATTTCCTTCATAGTCTGTTATTTATTCCTTCCCTTCCCCAGAAGGCAACATCTTTAATTTAACCAGCTGCCAATAGAAGAAAGATTCCAGTCATTGGAACGATGCAAGATCCCTCTCCTGAACCCCAGCATGAAAAGAGACCAGATTCGGCTATAGAATGAACATCTCAGAGCAGTTCCAAGGAAAAGAGTCAACTTCCCAACTCTGCATTTAAACACACTAGTAAGCGGCTTCTAAACCTAACAATTGAATCATCGGCATGCTATAGAATGGAAACCTGGGGGTCATTGCTATTCACTGCTTAAAGTCTTTGATCATCACTTCTCCATATCTTTCATGATCAACTAGGTGAAAAGCTAAGTGACCACACAGACAAGGAGGGAGAAGAGAGTATATCACCTTGTCTCGCCCATGTCAAACTGGAGGAAAAAACCACAGGTTGCCATTAATCAGAATAGAAAACCTTAAGGTAGATATACAGATTCGATTTTATAATTTAGCTTCAAAACCAATCATATTAAGAAACGTACTCACGGAAGGAATGGCTCACGTTTCAAATGCTATGGTGAAGACAAGCTTACAACTTCAGGGTACACCCATTCTCAAGTGACAATGGATCATCTCATTAGCAACAAGAGCTCCATCAACTGTCTGTCTACCATGCATTCTGATAGAGATTGTGAAATGGAGTATGGAATAAAAGAGAACTATGGATGGCAATGATTTTTTACATACCACTTAAAAGACTAATGGTCTGAAGTCTGAAACTGATTTTCCCTCCTTTCTTTGGTATTAAAGTCACCAAGGTGGTATCCCTTCCATTGAAATCTTTTACCACAACAAAAAATCATTTCTAACAATGTTACCAAACTTTTCTGTAAAATTCCACTGGTTAACCATCTGGTCCTAGCAAACCGTACGAGCCATGTCAGCCATGACAATTTTTAGTACTGAGATGCTTCTTTCCATCCTCTGGAACAACACTAAGTAAATTGCCAATCTTTGAACATAGTTGGAACCCCCTTTCAAACCACCAATTATATATAATTTAGAACTGTAATCCCTGAAGTCATCTTTGAATGGTTGAGATCTCTTTCGGGTAACTCACTCAGTTGAGACTTAGCCTGCTACCACATCAAGATTTCTCTTCTTCAATCTTGTCCAGATTGGAAATTTCCCCTTTAGTTCTGTAGATCATGCCTTTTAACATTCCCAAACACAGTAAGGTTCCATTCTCGAAGATTCTTCTTCAATTCTTTTAGCTTAGACTATATATCAACCCTACTTCTACCTTCAACCTGAAGGGACTTTCACCATTGCTTGATACAAGGGATCAAACTATCATCTTCAAACCACGGAAAATGTGAATGATCCAGTAGCAGATAAACAATCAACATCATGAAGAAACTCTCTTAAATTAGATTTTAACACTGCTCCATCCAACTGCTGGAAGCAAAAAAGCGGTCCAGCCTACATAATCCCTAAGCTTTGACCAAGTATATTGATTCCCCCTTAGATGAGAATCTGCCAACTTCAAGTTGTTAATAAGCAAATGGACATCATCTCTACTCCGAGTCCTTCCATACTTTAATGTCTCTATCTAATCATGTGAAAGACTCTCCTAGAAGCAAAGGAAGATCCCAATTACGTGAGATATCATCACCCAAATTACTGCCTTATATCTATCATTAGCCACAATCTTGGTGATTACCCAACCTAAGTAGTTTACTCGGTGATTACTCACTACTCACTTGAGGACCGTAGAGTGTGATTTACTCGAAGTATGTAACTAGGTAATTTTAAGTATTCACTCGAGTAACTGCAGTCAAGGTTGTCAAAGTGTAAATCAAGCCAAAAATCGTAAGGGCTTTTTGAAAAATTGAATCGCAATTCAAATCTTGAATCATAAGACTCAAATTAGGATGCAAAATATAACACAACAAATTTATAGAAATCTTATGAGTGTCAATATTTGGTTCTCGACAACCTAACTAGCTCCCTTCTTTGTTAATTTATGGTCTCTTTCTATTTAAGTTTTAACTGATATAATTAGTTTTTCAAATATTTAAAACTTGATCCAGTAAATCTTTTCATTGAGCACCGCCAAAGACCAAACATTGAGTCTTTTACCCAAACTTAGTCCTACTGAGGTATTTCAAACTTGGGCCAAATGTCTCCAAAACCCATTCACTTTTCAACCCTAAACACCTGCAAGGGTCTCATCTTGAAACACAGTCGTTGTTGCTGCCTGCTGCTAGACCTCTTTTGTTGGACTTGCAATGAAAAAAAGCATGGGTGATGAAAGTACACCCCTTATCGTGTCTCTATTTTCTTTCTTCTCGCACCTGCTACTCTACTTCCTTTTCTTTTAACCAACACGAACATATCAACTTCAATCGAAACATCTCTATTTGGTTCTCCTCTTTTAATCTCTTCTTCTTCTCTTTTAATCAACACGAACATATGAGGGATCCAACTAAACAAAAGTCAGATCACAAATCCAAATTCGAATCGAGTGATACAAAAATTGCAACTTTACGACATGATTCACTTTGAGTCTTACTATTTAGCTCAGTCACGACTCAGCTATGCAAATCAGATCATAGAGGGTCCGATATGACTTGACTCGTGAGTCAAATCGTACGATTCAAAAGATTATAACACTGATTGTAGTTACTCGGCAGGTCCAACTCGTTTTTTTCCCTTTTTTCTTTGTTTTTGTACTTTTTTTTTTTTTGCCCTTTGGCCCATTACTCAAACCCTAAAGAAAGAAATGACAAAAAAAACTTACAAGGTGGGAGAGAAGGGTGTTGTCCTATGCAGTTAATGCGGAAAGCGGTCGCAAAGCGGTCAGGACCGCATTACGATTTTTCATAATTATGCGGGACTAAGCAAAATTATGCGGACAATTTTTTCATAGTATATATTTTTAACATTTAATCAGTCATAGATTACAAAATAAATAATTAATCAAAAGGGTGTAAATATGTAATCATAGTCATATATTATTTACTAATTAATCAAATGAATTTAATTTTGCAGGTTGGAACACCTATAGTTACCTGGACCGCTTTTTGACCGCTTTTTTTTACCCTTTTTTACCGCTTTTTAACCAATTTTGACCGATTTTACTGGTTCCGTTTAAAGCCCCGATTTTAGGCCGCATTAATAGCACAGGTGTTGTCGTTGTTGCATGTTGTTGACTTGCTTTGTAACTATTTTTTCCTACTTCTCTTATTTAAATTCATATACGCTTTGCAATTATCATATGTATTGATTTATTAAAATTCGTTAATATTATTTTTGTTAATTAAATATTACTAGGAGTGGATATGAAAAAATCCTTATTGGGATGAAGTGCCCAATTATTTTTTAGTACTTCCTACATATTGTCAACTACCACCACCACCACCACCATAGCCACCGCAACCATCACCACCACAACTATTTTAACAACCACCGCCATTGCCACCACCACTATCATCGCCCACATTCACAATCGCCATCACCACAACTACAGCCACCATGACCTTGCCACAATTACTACTACCATCATCAACATTTGTCAGATTTGCATCGATTTTCTTTGGTAACTACCAAGTGCTGATAAAGTAACGCATCGTAAACTAATGCATCTGCATCAGTTTGCAAAATGCGTTATTTTACAGTGTACCAAGCGGAGCCTTAGCCTCGCAGCATTGCCAACGGGCATTTCAGCCGCAACACGTCGAGTTTTGGGGGGCCAATAATCATTTTTTTTAATTATTTGTTAATACTTATTCTATTATTACATATTAGTTTAATTAATAAGTAATTAGTGTTTTAATTAATAACTAATTAAATATAAATACAACCCAAAATATCAAATCGAACTTTGTAGCCTTAAATTGCAATACGATCTTGTAGGAATACAAATGTTTTTGTATTTTATTATTGATTGGTTGCTTAATTGTCATGTTGTTGTGCTATGGTGTTATGGATTGTTACTTAATAGTCATGTTTGTCTTATTTGAATTATGACTAATTAGTAGTATGCAAACTATATAAAATTTTATAAGAATATTATGGTTCCGCCTCAACTTCGTTGCAACTTCGTTGCAACTCCGCCGCAACTTTTGCAATGAAGGTCGGCACTTCACCCCAACTCCCATTTCAGACAACATAGCTAATATCCACAATCACTTCGTCTATCTTGTGCCAAGGAGCATTTCCTTGAAAGAACCTTCCATAGCTTTACCTTTGGATGAAATGGACCTAACTCTCCAACAAATGAAAAATCCCTCACTTTTAATGGCATGACCTATGAAACAGACAGCTCATGTAGGAAAGAAGCCCAAACGGAAACAACTCATGTAGGAAAGAAGAGCCCAAACGGAAACAGAGAAATGACAATTAAGTAATGACGTACATTCTCTATCTAAGGTCAACTTGGGTTAAAATTTTAATAAGAATCTTTGTCCAAACGAAGAATGACACCTAGTCGGAACATTAATTCCCAAATAGGTTTAGGAATCATGTTCCACACAAGAAAAACACCCAACTCAGGCCATCATTGACAGTCTTCAACTTGTTTGAGAGAATGCCCCTGCTAAAGAGTTTTAACTTTGCTAAAGAGTCAAATTTTTAACGGAAACTGAGATTCTATACTATCAAAAGAACACACAGCCTGCCAATCGAAAGTGTGTGCTACCAGCCAAATTCATCTCCACCCCCAGATCTTCTTTCATAACAATATCACTATCAATCACTTCAATACACCAGTGAAGGCACTACATTACTCTTGTCTTCACTACCAGTACCTCTTACCATTCCAAGAAATAATGTTAAGACTAGTTGGTCACCATTCTACCCCTGAGAATTGATTTTGTCTAGCCCCATATTGGGAACTGTATTTTATACACTTGTGAGCTCACTGCTCTGTGGGCAACATGGGTGTCTTCTTGTCTTCCCTCCGATATAACCCCAATTCCACACAATGTTACCCCCATGTAGCTCCCTCCCTCATTTTCTGTCAACTACCACCTGAAATTCAATATCTATAGCCTAGTAATTATTGCTAGAATTCAATGGTTAAATTGTTAAAATGTATTGAAAAAAAATCAGAATATAACCAATTCAAATAGAGTGCATGCCGTACTATGAAAAATACAATCATGATTTGATTGTATTTATGACACTATACAATCAATGAACTGAAGTGATGTTCTCTGTTTCTTTTTTGTTAATTTTTCTGTAATTTGTAATTGGTAATTGGTAATAGCAGCACCATGGTATACCATTGGTATTGGTAGGTTAGTCTCTAATACTTCTGTGTGTAATGGCAGTGGACATTTAGAGTCACGCTGACTCACAACTCAGTGAACTCACAAGTCAGTGAAGTCACAAGGACTGGAGTCTTTTTTACTTAAATATACAAGTATACAACTAGTCAACCACTGATCGTTGAACAAAACATATAGAAGATTCAATTCTGTTTTGCTGTGAAACTGTGGAGGTATTTCTTGAGAGAGAGAGAGCTAAAGAGCACACAAAATAGAAGATGTTCAGGCTGTGTTTTGCTTCTGCTGTTTGTTAAGGAAGCAACAGTGAAAACAAAGAGAGGAAGGAGGTGAAAAAGACCAATAAAATAAAGCAAGCTTCGTCTCTCTCTTCTCCTTTGCTGATGTTGTTTCTCTCCTGCTGCTTTTCTTTATCTATCTTTATCTAGGTCAAAATTAGGAAAACAATCAAACTTGGGCCTTTTCTTCTTTTCGTTTTTTTTCTTTTCCCTGTTTTCAAACAATTGCTGAACACCAGCCTAAAAAACCAGCCTTTTCTAGGGCTTACGCCACACTCCTGCAGGGCTATAGCCTCCTCAACCGTCATTGCAACCTTCATTGAGGCTTACGCCTCGGTTCATGTTACGCCTCGGTTCATGCCGGGCTATAGCCTCCTCAACTTCATTGCAACCTTCATTGAGGCTTACGCCTCAGTTCATGAACTGAGTGCGCCTCGCAGTTGAGGCTATGCCTCAAGGCGTAGCCTCAGTCTGGTTTTTTAAACCATGATTTTATCAAACATGATGAAAAATATTCAATTATCTAAACTCCCTATCTAGATGGAATATTTTTAAAGTCTAGTATATTCCTCAACCTCAATTCTGACCTAAGACAAATAATGAAAGAGACCAATTATTAATACGCACCTGTACTGTCTAATAAAAATTATATTTACTTATAATCTTATATCGAATGAAGCAAATTCAGCTTCATACTTGAGCTTTTCTGAGTAGTTAATGCATCTAGTTTCCTGTTAGTATTTGTTGTTATATTCTTTGTGGGTCCTTACATTGAAGAAGCCAGCAAACAGGAGCTATTCCTGACACACCCACATCAAAGAAGAAACCTGCTTTAAATGCATGGCTGTACTCTAATGTAGATTCTAACAAGGTGTCCTGATTTAGGTGGGTTTTTTTTCATCAAAACCTTGGTTATGAATAAGAAGTGGACCAGTTTAAACTTTGTGTTTTTTTTAAGCACAAGTTTTTAATAGGTTATGAATTCAGAATATTTTAGTAAACACCAAGGTGAGGAAGGGGTGTGCTTGGCGGCGAGTGCTTAAGAAAAAAAAAATATATATATATATATATTCCTCCTAATACATCAAACATCCAGAATCGATATCACCACTCTTGGAAACCATATCTGCTGCCTATTGGAATTCTGAAAAAACGTGTAACATATATAATCCTAAACTTGGTATGGCTTATTAACCAAGCCATTTAAATATACTATCAAAATGCACCTCTAAGAAAAATTAAACGACACATACCAAACTTCATTAATCACTCACTGCGGTCAGAAATGATAAATTAGAGAACGAAAAATTACTGAATAGCATACTTTACGGTTTTTCAGCATTTTATTTTGTGATTCAGCTTTTGCACGAGATTTCCGGCGCCGCATGATACCATGATATTGCTTTGCATTAACATATACAGGCTCTAAAATTGCATCTGATAGCAATGGAACTGCAGCTTGAATTCCCATTGTGTGGGGGTGAATCTGAAACCGATTATTGTAAAGAACAGATGTTGTAATTTTTTAAATGAAGTGTATATGAGACAGAAAAAGCAGAAAGCGGAGAGCAGAAGAATGAGACATAACACGAAAGAACAGCAACATACCATAGGCTGAGCACCATAGGGAGTAAAGATGCTTCTATAGTATGGGTCTGGATAGGGGTAAGTTGCTTGTCCCTGTAGAAATATTTTAGATCTGTGGCTTCAGTTCAAAGGAAAGATATAAAAGTATAATATGACTACAAGCCCCAAGTCCCTAGCAAAATCAAATGCATCAAAGAATATTGAATTCCCCCATAGGCCATAACCATACTCCATGAATTTCAACCTAGACAGTTGAATCTCAGATTATTTTTAAAACATTAAGGTTTTCCTAATCTTTATTTTCTCCTTACCTATTTATTTGACAACAAACATGGTATAAATATTCCAGAAACCCAAATTTTATAAAATCTCATAATTTTTCAAAACTTATTCCAAAACCCAACTTAACATCATGAAACTATCTAAAATTTCCATCAAGAACAAAAATATATGTATATATAGTTGCACAAAAGAGCTAATAATATATAGTACAAGTGCTAGGGAAAACAGCCTTTTGGGGTTTTATACTTTTTACAATGGGATATTAAGCAGGAGGAGAGAAAAGTAAACAAACTGCCAAAAAACCATAAGAATCTATTCTGAAGTTAGAAAAAACTCACTCTGAAAATATGAATTCCACATGCAGCAACATTTCCCTTTTTCAACGAAGATCAATGAGCTAAATAAAGAGCTATAATTCATATATCTGATAAATTCATGTTTAAAGTATAAAATCATGAAATACTAATTTCAACAAAATTGATGAAGACTAAAGATTAAATCTTCTAAACTATCAAGTCATAAGATAGAGACGTGGAAATTGGAGACATACTATTCGATAAAAATATCAAGACTAGGAAGTTACAAAGGCACAAACATTTACTTACAGTACCGCAATCAATAGAAGGTAGAAGATTTCACGAGGAAGAATTAGAATTTATTTATTTATTTCTATTTAAAATTTCAATCCAAGATAACTATATAGTTTGTCAACTTCAAGAAGATTTCAAGAGGAAGAATTAGAAGTTAAATTTTTTTATTACTTAATTTTCCAATCCAAGATAATTATATAGTTTGTCGACTTCAAGAAATTACCACAGCATGTCCAATTTGAAGATGAGAAGGCACCATGTACTCAGCAGAAGATGATTCCATGTCAGGATGAATGGTATCAATGGCATGGAATTGAGATTGTATGTGAGATTCACACTGCTTCTGCGAATCACTGTCTCCACTATTATCTGCTAGAGCAAAGTCATCAGGCAAAGAAACAAAAAGTATGTGATCACAACAAAGAAATAAATACACAATTATGCACCTGATGCCTAAGTGAAAGTAGAAAACATCAAACAAAGCCCAAGAAAAGTAAAGCATACTATGGATTTGACTCTGTGGAGCAAAGGGATTAAAGCTGAAATTATTCAAGATGCATTATCATATGGTGGAATGACATTGCACCTTCTCAAGAAAGATGTCATGCACTTTCGAGAACTGTTCTAAGAAAGAAAAAGATTGAGATTAACAATGATTGAAGCATATTCCGCCAATATCTTGTCCACTTGACAATGTTATGTAGGGTCCACAGAAGAAAAGGGTAGGACATTGATACTACTTATTTTGGATGTGGACTTGTAATATGTCCATATTATTACATTACCATTTGCCAAAAATTATTATCACTTTAGGGTAATCTTATCTAGACTCCCAATTTTTTTTTTTATATTACAAGTCAACTTTTGGTATTTAGTGAATGAACCTCTAAGAGGATGGGTTTTCACAAACCCTTTTACTTTTCTCAAACACCAATCCCCTTTACCTTTAACTCTCACCCCCCCCCCAAGCACCTCACTTCTTCAAACCCAAATCTTATTCCCTTTCTCTCTACCTAGGGTTTTTGCAAAAGATGAAATCAAATTGAACCCTTCTTCTAAACTTGGTTAGCATCTCTTTCTTGAGTTTTCTATTTTCTCATCCTCTCTCTCGATCTCCCAAAAACCAACAAAAAACGTGATTTTATTAAGTAGTTAAAGATATGGGAGTTGTAGTTTTAAATGACATTGTTATTAATACTAACTAGCTTTAAACCGTGTGCGCACACGCTCGCCTGCTTTAACTTTATGATTACAAAATTGAAAATGAAAGTCTATTGTCCGCTTTTACTACTAATCCAAAGTGAAACCCTTTGTTTCAATGAGATTATGGCTTACCGTTATTCCAGGAAGTGAAAAATCTCACATGCGCTTGTCTGCTTCATACTGATTTGAAGTATTTATTTAATGCAAGAAATAATAAACATCGAAACATACATAGAAATTTATTGGTGAGTTTTCCTTTTCCCTTCAAACATGTAGTGGCGCATCTTCTCCAATGAATCCACGTTTCATTATGGTTCATAGTAAAATCATGTTCAATTGGAATTTTCAACTCAATAAGGCTTTCACTAAAGGTGCAAGTAATCTCCACTTTTTCCCCTTCAATAATACTTAAATTGTTCATAATGTAAAGCTTAATGGAAAATATCTAAAGTGAGCATGCACCCGAAGCGAGATGAAAGGAGAAATGGGGAAATGAAGAATCATTTTCAACACTATGATTGTTCAAGACTTTTAGGCCATAAGAACTGAGTCGTCGTCTAGAGGAACTCATACTTGGTAGTGATGATGAGTATTAAGCACTATGAAAAACTCATTCTGAGAGTGATTGGCATTCAGAAACCCACCTGCGAGATGATTAACGGGATTAGGATAACACATTTGAGTCAGAAATCCATCAACTTCATTCTTCTTACCCAGAATGATATTTAACTCAACGCCGCAACAGTGGTCAATATGAGAGCATGTGAATTGAAAGCAATTTTTGTTTTTTCCCAAAATTTCGAAGAGATTCTTTTGAGTAAATGCATATACTTGTTTCAGATTCCAAGTTAGCCTCATTGTTTTAACAATGTCGAAGCACTAACAATCTTGAGTAGCCAGCATAGCTATGTCCCCCAGCACTATCAGATCTTGTAAGATTACATACCGTTACTAATTGAATTTTTTCACTGTCCTAACCTGCCTGTCACACAAAATCAAAATCAATCCCAAAATCCTTACGACCAATACAAAATCAATGTAACAAATATTTTCCTCCAATTTATTCTCAAAGTCCATCCTACAATGCACAAACCTATATTATACTGTGGTTTTTCCTATCTTCTTACAGAGGGTTGATAGTTTCTATGATATAGAATATTTGGGTGATTATCTCAATAGTTTCCATGATATAGAATATCTGTTGGCACCACACAAAGTTGAAGACATGTCGTGATGTTATATACTATTGAGAATGGCAGTGACCTAAAGAAAATGATTTTCAGTATTGTGAAAACAACCTAGTTCTTCTTGTGCCCTCTTGACATGGGATTGGAGCAAAACACGGAGTTGATGAAACACATAAAAATCTGAAATACTAAAGTTTTACAAAGATAGAGAATAACAGATAGCAACCAAGAATGGAGAAATGTTGCAGAATAGAGAAGTATAGGCAAGACAGAGTATTCACATCATAGAAAGAGGAATATACCATTTACTATTTTTACAGTTTAGGGAAAAAGCACCCAAAGAGATTGTCTGACACCAAGAACAAATTGATAAGCCGATTACTATTGATGCTGTTTCATTAACCATGGGTCTGTTAAATGTCGTTTCATCTTTATACCTAATGGAAATCAAAGAACCAAAAGTACCGTTATGCTCAAAGCAACTCTTTCCTATAACTCGATGTTCGCAGTGAGATTCTTCAAATGAAGTTGCAGACCTTCAAACCCAGATAAAACTCTAGTTCACAGCGAGAGATTCAAAGTTATCAACACACGACTTAGGGAGAAAAATCTGTGTGTTACTTTAATCTTCGATATAAAGACCAAAACCACATTGAGAGAGAATTTCTCTAAACACCAAATCGTAATGACAAATGAAGGTAAAGACTTAAGAGGAGAAGATTTCAGATCACTAACAATTGTCAAAAGGTCTCGATGCATTTTCTCTCTATATGAATACCAACGTCACTTTGCCAGTGAGACAATGAATTTTTCCGATTTATGCTTCTTTTAAAGAAAAGAATGGCCCAATGGGTGTAAGTAATGATTTGGGAACTCTAATCTCATCCGCTGTTCTTGATCTCAATGGATGGCATGAAAAGAGGTAACCCTTAGACAGAGCTGCATTCACAAATTGTACTTTTTGGGGTGAACTACAGCTCAAAATCAGGCTTTTCCTTTTATAATATAGATGTGTTTAAATGAAAAGTTAATCATTGTTTCGCGCATTGTGAAAACATGACACATTACGAATTAAAATGTTTTGATATAAACTATAATAAAAAATTTGTGCCAATAACGAAGCTAAGTCCACGAGTTTTGGTGAATATTATAAACATGATTTTAAACCACCGCAACATTATGGTCACAATCTTCGTAACAGAGCGGTGACACGAATATTTGTGAATGTGGTATATCATCATTTTACTTGAAAATGACTTATCTTACTCTCCATTTCTTGAAGGTTTAGCGGGAAAGATGGAAATCACAAGATCCTCCAAAAGATTTTCTTCACCTTTTGGATTAATCTTCAACCACAAAATTTTCACCATGATCCGTTATTTAGAGGAGAGGAGATTTCCACTAGGAGATGAGCATTCAACAGAGTGAGAAGAGTTTTCACTCTTTGCACTTTGATCATTTTTATTTTTCTTTGTGTGTGTGTGTGTTGGGGGGGGGGGGGGGGGGGGGGGGGGGGTGGAGGTGGAGGGGAATGAGTACAAAGGACATGGGTTTTGTTTGGGGTCTAAATAACAAATATTTATTGACCCATGTGGGTAATTGAACTATCTTTGTTGGGGGTCTACATAAGATTAGCCTCCCTTTATCCCTAAGCTAACATGGTCCTCATGAGTGTTGTAGAATAGTGTAGTTGGTGTTTTCAAAAGTTGAAAAGTAACTCTAAGGGTGAATTAAGTGATACTGAACTCCGAAGACTAACTTCTTGGGATCCGAATGGTTGATTGATAACCACTTCCAAGAATGAATTCAATGATATCTTTTCCATAACTAGCTCAAACAAGGAGATTTTTTTTATTCCACTTACATTGACTCTAGGTGGGACCTTAATAGCTTAATCTTTGAAAATCTCAGCGATCCTAAATTGCCCAACATCATTCATTTGTTTAATTTCTTCAAAGTTTTCGTCTTGACACTACACCACAAATGATGATCATTGG